>JARBWK010000003.1:17698223-18298223 GCA_030556195.1 Anolis apletophallus | reverse complement strand
CCCCATGACCCACTCTACATCCTGCTGCACTTCTCAAATGACCCGGGCACCACCGGGTCCCCAAGCTAGTCAGTAATAAATGCACAATTCCAGGCTCCAACACACCAAAGTATACTCCGGGAATGAGGAAAGTAGATGGAGGGAAGGTGTTTCCAGACCGGTGGTTTCAGGGAAAGTATGTAGGTAATCCAAACAAATGAAGTAGTGCCGAAATGAGGCTTTCCTTAGAATCTTGAAGTCTGGACTCCTTCCTTAGCGCCAGTAATTGAGGTATGTATACAAAGAGTAGTTGGCAAACTTAAGGTATGGCTTGAGGGATGCAATTGGCAGCCGCAACGGTTGAGCTGCTGGGCCCGATCTGTTTTGCCCTGGGGGGAGGGAGGGCTTTTTCAAGTGGCAAAATCACATGTAAAGAATAATGCGTGTCACAGATATACCATTCATCAAGTCTGTGGTGGATACACATATGGGTATACCATGTGGACCCAAAGGTTTATTAAACTCAGCCATTATTCTGGGAATGCTTCTTTCCAGATCCAGGATTTCAATAGCTTCCTGAAGGTCAGGAGGGAGGAGGCAGATCTGATCTCAGTTGGAAGGGAGTTCTACAGCCGAGGGGCCACCACAGAAAAGGCCCTGTCTCTCATCCCCACCAGCTGCAATTGTGAATGTAGTGGGACCGAGAGCAGGGCCCCTCCAGAAGACCTTAACTGCCTTGATGGTTTGTAGGGGAGAATACGTTCAGATAGGTAAACTGGGCCGGAACCATATAGGATTTTGTAGGTCAATACCAGCACTTGTGAATGGGAATGACTTTTGTTGCATTAACCATACTCCAACGTTGCTTGGCCACGTGTCTTCCGGTTCCCATCTGTGAGAAGTTGGAGGGTATGGAACAGTATAGCAGTCTCTAACTGCCCACTGCCATTTTCTCTATTTTTTATAGTCTCAACATAAGATAGGAGGAAAAACCATATCTCGATTCCCATACCCCAACCTTCCAAGACCATGATCAATCCTTTATCATCTTGCTTTTTTAATTGCTCTTAAAATGTCCCAATTTTTCTGTCACATTCCTACTTCATTCTCATATTATCTCAGTTGCTGGATTGGAGTGGCCCTAAAGAGCCACTAAGAATGGGAAAATATTGGAAAATATTCAAAAAATGGTTGAAAAAATGTATTTTCCTAATGTTAAGAAATTCAGACTGATGAGAATCTTCCCAGTTATGGACCTATTCTATGAAAAATGCACACGGTTCTTTTGTGCACAAAACAAGATTTACTGCATTGAACGTAATATTTCAATGCAGCAATTAATTACTGTACAGAAAATTATGTGTAGAACAAGATATAGTGGGGGTTTATTCTGTGTAAATTTCTCAAATTCTTGATTTGCATAGCAGATTTATTTATTTATGGTGTCAGAAGTGAATTGAAAATACAGTTATAATGTAAAGAAAAACCACAAAGTTAAAATCTTGGCATTGACTAAATGTCCTTTAACCAGAAGCTGGACACTTGGAGTGCCTCTGGTGTTGCTGCAAGAAGGTCCTCCATTGTGCATGTGGCAGGGTTCAGATTGCATTGTAGTAGGTGGTTTGTGCACTTGTATAATATTAAGGGAATTTATCAGGGGCACTTAAAACCCCCAAAATCAAAACTGCTGATAAAGCTGGAACGGCATCTGGCCGGAAAACCTTTTGAAAGACCACTGGCCACCACCAAACTTGTAAGCAATATCAAGCCTTTAGCTTACTGGAGGTATCCTAGGCAAGAAATGTGCTGGATTCGCACTTAAGCCTGTGTATTTTTATTTTATTTTTTATTTTATTGTTTCGACTTGTTAGTTGCCCCTTCCGGTAGGCTCAGGGCAACTTACATATTGGGGTAACACTGAAGTTATTACTTCTTAATTTAGACTTTTGATTACTTCAGGAATCTGCTTAGACAGAGGCACACGTGAGGCAGATGTGTTGAACAATAAACAATGATGTTTATTTATGAGAACGTGGACAAAATAGGTATTAAGCTTAATGGTTTCAGAGATTTTTACATGAAAGCGTATGGTTCATTTAAACAGCTCAAATCTTAGTTAACAGTATTCAACTTCTTTCTTCCTCCAAGAGTTTACTGACAGGATCTCCTCTCTGCCTAGTAAATCTTAACTACAACACAGATAGCCCTACCCTGGATCTATCTAGCTACACCTCTACACACTATCTTCCCTGATAGCTGTAGAATCTACATGCCAGCTAACTCTGCCAGCCACCTGACCACTCAGGCTTCTTCTTTACTAACACTAACTAATCCTTCTCCTTCTGACACCCACAACTGACTTCTCTGACACCCAGCCACCAACTTCTCCCATTTCCAAACACCAACTGCTGTCAGATTTTAAAACGTCTCCCTTTCAGGGCATTTTTCTCTTTTTCCAATTTAGGCTCCGTCCCCTTTTTACTAGCCAATCCTAACTCCCCTCATTTCCCCCCAGGCTGCTCTTTAGGCACTCCCCCTTTTGGAAATGAGAAACCTAAAATGGATGCCTCCATTCACCCATTTAAGATGGCTACCTTTTGCACCTAAGATCGTGGACAGCCCCCCCTAGATCACACACACAGGTGGATGCAATAAATGTACCTTTATTTAGAATAAAGAATAGTCCAAGGAAGTAAGAATAAACAAATAAAAAATAGTCCAATAAATTCTGTAGCTGCAAACCCAGGCGGCTTAAATCCCAAGGAAAACAAAGTGCCAAAGCAAGGCAAACCGCTCCGGCGGTCAAATGTGGTACTTGTGGCAAACCGCAATGGCGGTCAACATGAACTTGAGTCTGAACCGCTCTGGCGGTTGGCTTGAGTTGGGAGACTTGAACGTGAGACTTGATCAAGCGGAACGTGGCTTCAGGTCTGACTAGAAGCCCAGGAGCACAGACTAATAAGGAAGCTAGTCTTGATGTACCCATCTCACCCACTTCCTTAGATTCCACGATTTCCTAGAATCTCTGATGTTTGCCCTTCTATCAAACACCGGCTCGTTAGAAGGCCCAGCTGCACCACTATCAGAAACTCCTCTTCTCCGGAATGCTAATCTGGGAAGGGAGTAGAAACTCTCTCTGGGAACAAAGGCCACCGGGCCTCTCATAGTCTGATGCAGAATCAGCGTCCATGGAATCCTCAGTAAACTCATCTGCAGTCCTATATCCCTCTAACCATTCATCATCCCATTGCAAACTCTCGTTTGGAGACCCATACCCACCCGGCCATTCATCATCTTCAAATTGCCCCTGATCAGCTGGGATCTGACCCTGATCAGCCGGGACCCCCGGTGCCTGACTCTGACCACTGGGCTGACCAGGCTGGAACACCACACTGCCAATGTTTTGGGTCTACTTTTTCAGGCTTTTCCTAGCCTCCCAGGTAGGGAATCACTACACCTTGCATGCCGTGGACTTCACTTTGTAGCCCCATTTCTTAAGATTGGGTCTGCATCTTGTGTCGACAGAGCATGATCTGTTCACCACCTTCCAAGTCACCAATAACATTGCCTAAACATAAATCAGCATTTTATGCACAAGAATTAATATTTCTGCATTAAAGTGTTATTTTTGATGCAAGACATCCTGCCTCCTGTGCAGAAAATTATGTTTTCTGCACAAAACTACCGAATGTAAATTCTGCACAGAATAAATTCCAAATTGTGAATGTCCTACAAAAAGTGCCTTTTACAAAGACTTCCTTGCAGCAGAAAGAAAATTGCTGAAATTATTTGTTGCTGCCTTCAAGAAGATACTTAGAGAAGAATTATATTCCTGACTGAATCTCATCTCATCTGCCTTTGTTGCAACCCCATACAATACACATGTGCATTCACTCTCGTTCAGGTCTTGGTATTTAGGACGCTGCCTGAACGAGAATACTAGACAGTTCGAATTTCATTGCCGTAGCTAAAATAAAGACCAAATGTTGCCATTTTGAAAATAACAGACAGGAGGGTCTTCCAAGTCAGCTGGAAAGTTGCTCATTTATTGCTGCACGGAGCAGACTCTACAAAAAGCAGCGGCATCTTTCTTTGCTCTTTTTGCTCCTGGCAGTAGAAGTCAACTTTCAAGAAAGATGTTATCACAACCCCACACCTGCTAAGCATAAATCCTAAGTTTGTGCGTACAGCAGAGCAGGTTCAGTAGGATGTGATCCAGGCGAGCCCTCTCAGGAACTGGAGAAACTGATGAAAGAGGATATAACTTTTATCCAGAGCAGTCTCACACGTGAATGGTTAGCTGACTTGCAAACAGCTAGAACATGTCTGCCAGGAAGCCTTCAAACAGCAGTGGTTGGGTTTCGCAAATGTTGCTCTCTTGCATCTGTATAGCAGTCTCCCCACCTGGATGTGCAGATCAACATCTCTAACTGTGGTGGGGAACCCAACTGATACAAACCATAACTCCTCTTTGGATTGTATTTTATGTTTGTTCTGAAAAGTCACAGCCAGTCAGATGGTGACAAAGTTGGCCCTGCCACTAAACTCAACCTAGTCGCAAAAACAAAGGGAGTTCTGGTTGAGAAATCACGGCATTGTTCTACTTTAAATAAGCAAAGTGTGACTGCCTACCGAGGTGGCTCCAATTTGCTCAGAGTTGCCTTTTCTCCTCTTTCTGAAGCTTCAGTCATGTTTCTACCCTTGCTGTCTAGTTCTTCTTTCCCTTGTTCATATGGCAAAGGTGTTAAGGAAAAGGTCCCTGTTAGAGGACATCTCAAGTCCAGCAATTTGTCTCCAAACACAGTGTGATCCCCCTCAAAAATACACTTTTCCACTCTTATCTCATCCAGGGTTTTATCATTTTATCTTGTGCATTTGGCCCTCCCATTGTGTTCTATTTTTCATTATGTTATTTTGCACTGCTTATTTTATCCTGTTACTTTGTGTATTTTATTGTGATGTAATTTTTGTTTCTTTGTATTTTATTTTGTTGTATTGTATTTTCAGGCTTGGCCTCATGTTAACTGCCCTGAGTCCCCTTTGGGGAGATGGTGGTGGAGTATAAATAATAATAATAATTATTATTATTATTATATGAGCCTACACTGCCATATAATCCAGTTTAATGCATTTAATCTGTATTCTGAAACTGCATTATATGGCAATATAGGTCCAGCCTGAGAAGGCCCTCTTCATTGTACCCTCCTAATATGCCTGGAGAGGTGATGGGACCAGAAAGGATGTGTCCTTTAACTGCTGTCTTGCTTTGTTTTTATTTATTTTTGTGTGTCTTTAAATAATTTCTGATTTATGGTGTCCCTAAGGCAAACCTATCACAGGTTGTCTGAGAGAGTGTGACTTGACTATCATCACGCAGTGGATTTCCATGGCCGAACATGGAATTGAACCCTGGTTTCCAGAGTCATAGTCCATCACTGGTGCAATGGGTTAAACCCTTGTGCTAAACAAACACACAAAGGGACGCTTACCACAAGAAAGACTGAAAACACAACAAGTCAATCTAAATATTAAATGTGAGAGCATGTCCTCAAAGGATAAAAATGAATGAAAATCTGGGGCAATAAAGTCCCGTTATATATCAAACAACAATAACAAATATAGTAGTTGAACCCGGCCCCTGTTTATTGGCAATCGGCTCCTCATACCTGGAGATTACCGTTGGGATACAGCACGGCTCCCCGCCACTTCCGCATCCTAGTGGGCCCCAATCAACGCATGGATTGACATATTGTCAATCATACACCGTACGGTTGCTTCCGCCTGTGGTGTGGAGCCTGGGTTATGGATCTTCTCTTCAATAATCGGCCATTCAGGCCTAGAGACTGTCGTTTGGATACAACACGGCTCCCCGCCACCTCCGCACCTTAGCGGCTTGGATTTAGCATACTGTTTGGTGCATTCTCAATGAACATACTACATTGGACACCACTCTTAGGATTTATCCAGGCTATTTGGCATTTTTATTTTGTAGTGCAGCGTCTCAAGGACCTTTTTACGGACCCCACACAGGAAAATCCCGTGAGTCGAAGATCAACTTACAATTATCCTGAGGAGACGGACCTGACAGGGGCCGGGTTCAACTACTATATTTGGTATTGTTGTTTGTTATATAATGGGACTTTATTGCCCCGGATTTTCATTCATTCTTTATCCTTTGAGGACATGCTCTCACATTTAATATTTAGATTGACTGAAACTGTTTTCCATTGTTGATGTTTTCCTATGCTTCACTTATGGTTTACTTACAGACTAGCTTCTATGGTGATACTACTTTGAGGTTTGACTAATATTGCCGTGCATAGTTCTACTTCATTGTGTTGTGCAGCTTGTTGTGTTTTAAACCCTTGTGCTGGCAGGACTACTGACTGAAAGGTCAGTGGTTTGAATCCAGGAAGTGGGGTAAGCTCCCATCTGTCAGCTCAAACTTCTCATTCTAGGACATGAGAGAAGCTTCCCACAGGATGGTAAAACATCCGGGCATCCCCTGGGCAACGTCCTTGCAGACAGACAATTCTCTCACACCAGAAGTTTCTCAAGTCACTCCTGACATGGAAAAAGAAAAGCCCAGCACTCAAATCACTGCACCACATTGACTTGCTACTTTTAAAAAAAAATGGCTGGAGAGCATAAGTGTCATTACAATGGAGGGGATATGGGTTGCAAATTGTGAGTATCATTAAGGCCCCCTCCGCTATAATTCGAGTACGGGAAATCTGCCCATTTTCTGACTTTTCAGTGCCAGTCATAAAGGTTCTGTACCGTATCTCCTTTAGATTCTCGGCAGGTGTGGGAAACAAGTCTGGGAGTTTGCCTAGCGTTTCTGATCAGAAACAGGGAATTTTTCAGCTCGTGCCAGCTTGTGCCGTTGCAACTGGTGAGTAAATCAGATGCTGTTTGTCAGATGGACACAATATCCCTCCCCTGTAGGTGGTCTCTGTTTCATTAGGCTTCAGATTGATGGTGCCCAACAGTAATCCAAAAATGTGCAATGGATACATCCACCTCATTTTTCATTAACGGTATTTCCAAACACACAGGAAGCAAGAAGAAGCGATAGATTTTTGCCTGGCTTATTTTTATCCTTGAAGACTCGATTGATTATCCAACATCACTGTTGGATGCTCGCTGTTCCCGTTAAAGGATGTCTGGTACATAACTAGAGGAGACCAGCATTTGGCACAATCTAGCCATTTCAGCATACTGTAGGGAAAAAATTAGTTGGAAGTAAAGCTGATAAAAGTCCGACTTTTTCCTTAAGATTAAATGAGCTTGGCTGTGAGGCTTCTCTGTATTCCTTGAAATTAGATGGTTCATCCTAGATCTAGATATCCCACCAACATCCAATAAGCTACAGTGGATTTTCTAGCCTCACTTTACAACTTCAAACAAACTTTTTTCTTGAAAGTTTTACTTGGCATCAAGGAAATATATTTCAACTGAAAAAGTATGCTTCCTTTGGATATTTTGTGTGGTAGATAGTGTCTAAAGTTTTACTCAAAAGTCAACAGCAAACATTCTGCATCAGCTACTTAGTACTCTCTCCTGGCTGTTCCTCTACAAACCTGGTGAAAATGTCACTCACCTGTGCTCCAGTTGTTTATGTAGGAGAAATCTGTCCTTTCTTTCTTTCTTTCTTTCTTTCTTTCTTTCTTTCTTTCTTTCTTTCTTTCTTGGGTTCAAGTACTTACTTAATTACACTTCGGCGATCCCTCGTTGTCTGAGTATGATGGCCTTCGAAGTGTAGTTCAAAACACACAATAATAAATCTACTCAATGTTCTGTATCTTAAGAACAACAAGCCTGAGATCAATTTAAGGAGCACAATACTCTGAGATCATTACCAGAGATATATGTATCTATTTATATATTCAAGTATTGTAAAATTTCTAACATATATAGGTGTGTCACCTTTCACCGGTACTCTCTCTCTCTCTCTCTCTCTCTCTCTCTCTCTCTCTCTCTCTCTATATCTATATATATATATATATATCTGCACAATTGGAATATAGTAAAGTTCTACACATTAGGAGTTCTACACAGCAAGCGTTCAACACAATATAAGTCCAGTACATATCAAGTTCAACACAATAGAGTCCAAGAGTTCAACATATAAGGAGTTAGTACACTGTAGCTGAATGTGGAAATATAACCCACGGTAGGAAGTCCATATACACTTCCAAGTGTAGTGTCTTGGCGGTGGATATGTAGATGACTGTGGAGTCCTCTTCTTGATCCACATGTTCTTCCACAGTGAGGGCATTGGTTTCCAGGTGGAAGGCGGTCCCGGTCAGGGTTGGCTTGACATGTCTTTCTCTTGGCACGTTTCTCCCTTTCGCCCTCCATTCGTGCCTCTTTGAATTCCACAGCACTGCTGGTCACAGCTGACCTCCAGTTAGAGCACTTAAGGTCCAGGGCTTCCCAGTTTTTTTGTCTATGCCACAGTTTTTAAGGTTAGCTTTAAGCCCAATGGAACCACCAAAGAACCTGACCAAATAAAATATAATACAATACATACCAATTAAGGTCTATACAGAGAGTATGGTGTGGACGCAGCCACTCAATCAAGTAAAGTCCCCGGACAAACTCAGAACGTAGTGAATTCATTTAAGTAGCCATATGCTTAATGAGTTGGCTACTTAAATGAATTCTTTGGTGGTTCCATTGAATATGAGTCCTGTTTTTGTTGTCTTTAATATGATGTATAAAATAGATATTATATGATATTTACAGATATACTCCACACCCTATGCAACTGAATCCACAATCTTTACGGATACGTCTACGGTCCCGAGGAAGCTGAATCAAGCGAAACGGATCTGCGCAAAGATATACTTTGTCCGTCGACTGTTATAGAGTTTGAAAGCCTTATACCTTCATGGATTACAAATATAGCCCTATGGATTACAATTTTTATTTCTTCTGATGAATTATATTTTGACTTTCAACTCTGGAACCCTCCGTTGTTGAGGGATCTACCCCAGGATATTGGATTACACTTATTCGTTGCATTGACCTTACTTTGAAACTTATATGAATGAAATTACTTTAATAATACATTAAATTGACTAAACTACTTTTTGGACTCTTTCTTTATTTACCTTTGCAGCCCGAAAGTCTGTCAAGTAGGAGATTAAGGTACCACATTAAGTGGGGAGGCAAATTTTGACTGAATTATGAGGCCATTAAAGAACTCCAGGAATGCTGAGGAATGCGGAGGAATGCGGAAGAAACAACAAAGGGACGCTGGAATGCTGAGAGATGAGGAGTGCGTCAGCTCCCCCTGGTGGCCAGAATTTGCCTGTGTTCGTCTATATGTTGTATATGAAACGGCAGAGATTATCTGCTAAATATGTGTACCTGTAATCTGCTCTGAGTCCTCTTCGGGGTGAGAAGAGCAGAATATAAATAAAGTGTAATAATAATAAAACAATAATGGTGCCATCTTACTAAGGTATTCTGCTCAGGGGCAGTTTTACTTTTTTAGAAGTCCAAATAAATCAGATACAAGAAGACTTTTTCTACAGTGAAGTCCTATTTCTGGAACTCTTTTTCCATGGACATTCACAAGGAAGTCACTTTCCTAATTTACAGAAAGCTCACCAACAGCTTTGAAAACATGGGGTGGACTTTAGGGCTATTGTATAGGGATTAAGAGTGGCTGTGATTTTCCGTGGGAGAGCTATCAAGGCACACTTTTCAGGGGAAAAACATGTTTTAAAATGTATCTCTTGATCAAGCCCATTGGCATCTTTCTCAACTGACAGCATGTGGGGAAAGCATGACAATCAAATCTCATTAGAGATTTCGAACTCTCCAAAACTAAAGGATTAAAACTTTCTGTTTCTTCCTCTACATGGTTCCCTTATGGGCATTTTTTCCCCTGTAAACTACTGCTATAAATCCTTATTTTTAGTTATAAGAGAGGGGCACCAGGAAAGATTAAAACATGGAGACAAAGGCACATCAGTACTTGATCTTTTCTTCTTCTCATCTCAACCTTTAGAGAGTCTTTCTGGAAGAACACAAGGAACAGCAGGAAGGTTTCTAACACACCTTTGAGAACTCCCTCCACTCAGATCCCAGGGTGGCTAGAATAGTAAAACTCGGTGGTTCAAAAAGTCTCTGGGCCAGAAAAGGGAGCCTTTATCTCCAGACTTTTCAAACGTATTTCATCAACATATCGATCGAGGAAAACCTGCCACCTCTTTTAGCCTTCTAGCAGAGGAATTAATTTAGGTCTACCTCTGCCGAAGACCTACAATCTAGTTCCCTTAAACTTAATGATGGCTCCTTTGGAGCATCAAAAATTTGCACAGGAACCCAACTAATTTAATAGTCTTCCGACATGTGTGGAAGAAGGGAAAGACGGATTCACTTGCCAATAGTAAGGTGTTGGAACGATTGTTTCATGTGGTGAGATCTTGCATCAAGGAGCCAGGTAAGGTATCCCCCCCCCATTCCCCCCCCCCTTTTCTTTCCAAAAGCCATCTCATCTCTGAAATAAAAGGGATGGTATACAACCCATTTAACCTTCCAGGGAGTTTTCATCCTTGGAAACATATGATGTCTCTGATTCTTGCGAGACCTACTACCAAAGGCCCCCCCTTACTCATAAACACTCAACTTCTCCTCCTTCTAAAGCTGCTTGTTTTTTTCCAAGGTATTTCAGATGCTGCATTTATAGAAGTAAGAGGTTTTGCTTTCCGACTTCAAAGAAGACAGTGAATCATGCCCGATGCTATTAGCAAACAAACGGAGAGGTCAAACTGAAGATTATTTCGAAACACAAGCCTTGGCGATGTTTCTTTTGCAATGTTCTTCAAAGTGACATATTGGCTTTGCAAAGGATGGCAAACACTGTTTTGCTGTAGAAGAGAATCTAATATTTCCTTCAGTGACTGTAAATAAGTTTTCCGTGAAAAAGAAAGAACAAAATCAGACAGATTACTGATAAACATTACAATTTATTGTTGTTCTTATGTACCTTTGAGTCAACTCCAACTTATACCAACCCCATCCTAGTTTTTTCCCCCCGTTTGCAAAGTGTTACCAATAAGTGGATTTGTAACTGACTGCCTGACCCAACCCAAGAGGCCCTCACCAATGGGTCCGCTTCATCTTGGGGAGAAGTAGCTAGTGGAGTGCCACAAGGTCATGGCCTGGGCTCAGTGCAGTTCAGGGTCTTTATGAATGACTTGGATGCTGGAATATAAGGCATGCTTATCAAATCTGCAGATCATGAGGTGTAGGGGACAGGATCAGCATCTAAAATGACTTTAACAGTTTGGAGAGTGTGCCAAAACTAACAAAATGGATTGCAACAAGAAGAAATGCAGAGATATAGAATAGTGTTTCTCATACTGATATCGAGGTGACTCCACCCTTTTCCAGGGCTCTATGTAAGACAGTGTTTCTCAACCTTTTTTGAGCCGCGGCACACTTTTAACATTAAAAAAATCCAGGGGCACACCACCAACCAAAATGACACAAAATGACACAAAATGACACTCTAAGACAGTAAAGCACGGCTGGGGGTTGGTGGCCTGCTGGGAGCAGCTGCTGGAAGTGCCAAAGCCGGGGAGGGGCGGAGCCAGGCTGTGCCCCTACCCCCGGCTTCACCTCTCCCAGCAGCTGCTCCAGCCTTGAGGGGGCAGTGCCAAGCCAGCGGTACCAGAGCCAGCACAATGCTGGCTTGGCACTGTCCCCTCAAGGCTGGAGCAGCTGCTGGGAGTGCTGAAGCCGGGAGGAGCAGAGCCAGGCCGCGCCATGCCCCACCCCTCCCCAGCTTCAGCTCTCCTACAGGCCGTGCCATGCCCCGCCCCTCCCCAGCTTCAGCTCTCCTACAGGTCGCGCCATGCCCCCCCCTCCCTCTCCAGCTTCAGCTCTCCCACCCCGCCATCCCCAGCTTCAGCTCTCCTACAGAGGAGGAGCATGAGTGGTGGACGGGCTTCAGTGGGCGGGGCTCCTCCTCCACGCGGCTTCAGCGAGCAAGGGGCGAGAGTCATGGTGAGAGTCATGGCGGATTGGAGGCTGGCTGGGGAAATGGCCGAAGGAGGCGGTGCCCCAGTCCGTTCTTCTTTTTCTTTGCCACTGCCCGGCCCTTCCTCCTCTCCCAAGTAGCAGGAATTCGGAAGGAGGGGGGAGGAAGGGGGGCAGAGAGCTTTTCTCGCGGCACAGCAGGAGGTCCATCACGGCACACTAGTGTGCCATGGCACACTGGTTGAGAAAGACTGGTGTAAGATAGTTTAAAAAAACCAAGGACACCAGATTCCAGACGCCTACTCCCAAGGAACCCCGGAAAGGCAAGATGGCTTGAGGTCTGTAATTCACTTCTACCTCCAAGGACAAGACTTTTCTTCAGCACATGCTTTTCAATTGATCTTTCTCCCAACTTCACAGAAAGGAAGAGAATAAAGACCTTATCTTACACCCCAGGATCATGGCAAACTGGAATTCTCTTTGTTTACCCTCTGTTTGACTGAAACCCACACAAAAGGATTTTTGATCTGTGCTTGGCCAAACAGGAAATCATGGATTAAGGCCTTTGTCTCCAACTCAGAAAAACTAGTTTGGGAGGTCTGGGCTAAAGTCCAGCCTAATGGCATACTCAGAACCACCCTTTTCTCTCATTATTCCTCCTTCGCCCTCATTGGCTGGGGCCACTCTCAAGAACCTCCTGCACCCCTCCTGCAAGTGATGACATCTGCCAATTAGCAGCGGGCCAGTCGGGGGGAAGGAAGAAGGAAATTTGAATCTGACAGTTCTAAAAATGCCTGTAGAATGTGAAATAAACATGTCAAGCTTTGCGAACATCAGGAAATTGAGGCTTGTCATCCTTCTCAGCTGGGACAGAATCTCTCTTGTTGGCACACTTTCGGATCTTGGTGAGATAAGGCTCTGGGGATTTGGGGTTTTCCAAGGCGCTTTGGATCGCTCACCAAGATTTTCCATCACAACCCTCGCCTTAGAGGAGCATAGGGTCCCCCACCCTTAAGGCAGGACCCCCTAAATTGTGTTTGGCTCCAATCCTGGGGGTCAGGACCCGGGGGGGGGGGTCGTGAGGGGGTATCAGAGGGGTCACCAGAGACCATCAGAAAACACAGTATTTTCTGTTGGTCATGGGGTTCTGTGTGGGAAGTTTAACCCAATTCGAAATGCTCTTTGATTGTAGGTGAACCATACATCCCAGCAACTACAACTCCCAAATGTCAAGGTCTATTTTCCCCAAACTCTACAAGTGTTTGCATTTGGGCATATTGAGTATTCATGCTAAGTTTGACTCAGATTCATCATTGTTTGAGTCCTCAGTGCTCTCTGGATGTAGTTGAACTACAACTCCAAAATTCAAGGTCAATGCCCACCAAAACCCTTCCAATAATTTCTATTGGTCATGGGAGAACTATGTGCCAAGATGGGTTCAATTCTATCCAAGTTGCCTGAGCCTAGGAAGCATGTGATGGCTATGAGAACACGATCCTAGATTCCACTCAGAATTCTGAATCAGTGTCTCCACTGTCCAAGACAAGGAAAGGTCCGAATCCTGTTGCATGATTCCCTGTGTTTTTTTTAACCCAGGGTGCCGCCAGATTAAGATGCTCACTCTGGGTTAACTTGCATCAGCCTGCATGAATTGTGTGGACACATGCAGGCTGATGCAACTTCCTACCCCACTGCATTAAATGGCAATGTAGAACCACCCTCATATGGATATCTTTAAAGGTAGGTAAAGTAAAGTTTTCCCCCTGACATTAAGTCTAGTCGTGTCCGACTCTGGGGGTTGGTGCTCATCTCCATTTCTAAGCCAAAGAGACGTAATTGTCCATAGATACCTCCAAGGTCATGTGGCTGGTATGATTACATGGAACACCGTTATCTTACCTTCAGAGCAGTACCTATTGATCTACTCACATTTGCATGTTTTCGAACTGCTAGGTTGGTAGAAGCTAGGGCTAACAGCGGGACTCACGTCGCTCCCCAGATTCAAACCTGTGACCTTTCAGTCAGCAAGTTCAGCAGCTCAGCGGTTGAACCCACTGCGCCACTGGGGACTCCATGGACAGCTTTACAGTGATTCAATTAGCTCTTACCCTGATCCCTTGCTCATACTCAGATAGGTTCCACTTCCTTCCCCCCCTTCCTCTCACATCTACACAGGATGTTTCACCTCTTCTCCTTTGCTCTTTTAACTCTATATCTATCTATTCTTCTCAATTTCAGTTTCCAACTAGTCTCTCCCTACCAGCCATACACCCGACTGCTCCCAGCAGCTAAAACAAATTTTGATTCCAGCAACCCCCACTTGAGGTTTTTCCCACTGTATGCCAAAGCAGTGCTTTTGTGTGGTGTGCTTTGATTTATGATGGTAAACATAGGCTTAATTTGATATTCTGATTGCTGAGAGACATGTTTCCTGAATGGGAAAAGCATGCATTTGAATTTCTGGGTTGTTCCTTGCTCTTACCCTGCTCGCTTTCAAACTAGCTGCTTTTCATTGCTGCTGCTTTACTGCTGGGTAGCAGCAGCAAGGAACCAGGTACTCTGTGCATGTGCGTGTGTGTGTATGTATCCATATGCACTTGAGGTTTATGGTATTTTACCAACAATATTGTGATATGGGCTAGCACGGAAGAAGGTTCCTAGAAATGACACCATTTATTTATTTTGTATATTTCTATCCCGCCCTTCTCCCCACAAGGGGGACTCAGAGCGGCCTCACATGAGCATCAGAAGATGCGAACAACATAAATACCATACAATTACAGTTCACAATAAAATCATTTTAAAACATTGTACAACATAATTAATAAATTTAACAATAAATTAACGTGCCAGTAAAACCAAACCAAGCTGGGAGAATCCATGTTGCAAAACCCAAATTTCCTTTCCCTATTGCCGCTGGCCTCTAATCAAACACCTGGCCTCAGAGACAGGTCTTCCCACAAACTGCATTTGCGAGAGTGGTGGGATCGAGAGCAGGGCCTCTCCTAATGATCTCAAGCTTTGTGATGATTCATAGCAGGAGATACGTTCGGACAGGTAATCTGGGCCAGAACCGTTCAGGACTTTAAAGGTTAAAACCAGCACTTTGAATTGTGCCCAGAAGCTGATCGGCAGTCATTGGAGCTGGCACAAAAGAAGAGTGGTACCAGGGCCGTAGCCAGGATTTTGTTTCGGAGGGGGCTGAGTTTGGTTCGGGGGGGGGGGGCTGAGACTGGGTGGAAGAGGGTCTACCCTAGCAAATCTTTTGTATTGTTATCCCAATAACCCCATTAATGTGGGATATAATTAGCATGGTGATCAGATCATGATATGAATAAACATAACAGTTTAAATAATGTACCAGTAAGGCCTTTTCGCGGACCACCCTGAGAATTTCGGGGGGGGGGGCTGAAGCCCCCTTAGCCCCCCCGGCTACATGCCTGAGTGGTACGTTCCCTCTACACCACTCCGGTTAACAACCTGGCCCCCGACCATTGGACTAATTGGAGCTTCTGAGAAGTTTTCAAAGCCAGCCCCACGTAGAGAGCGTCACAGCAGTCTATTTGGGATATAACTAGAGCGTGGACCATCGAGGCCAAGTCAGACTTCCCAAGGAACGGGCGAAGCTGGCGCACAAGTTTTAATTGTACAAAAGCAATCCCAGCCACTGCCGAGACCTGGGGTTCCAGGCTCAGCGATGAGTCCAGGATCACTCCCAAACTGCGAACCTGTGTCTTCAGGGGGAGGGTAAACCCGTCTAACACAGGCTATAACCCTATCCCTTGTTCGGCCTTTAAGTTGAACAAGCTACCATCAGTACGATAGCGTATATATATGCTGTCTTCTTCTTTGAGATCTCCGTAGCCCTTTGGAGCATCATGCTGAAGAAGATTATAAATAGGTTGGTGCAATAAAACCACCTTGTTTCACTCCATTAGTTATTAGAAAGAGCTCCGAGAGAGCATCACCGTATCTGACTTGACCATGCTGGCCCTCGTATAACAGGATAATAATTTTGAGGAATTTGGGGGGACATCTGAGTCGTTCCAGGATCTGCCACAGACCTTTTCTGCTCACAGTGTCGAAGGCTTTGGTGAGGTTGACAAATGTTACATAGAGCCCTTTGTTCTGCTCTCTACATTTCTCTTGCAGCTGTCTAAGGGCAAAAACCATATCTGCGGTGCTCCTATTAGCTCTGAAGCCACATTGGCTTTCAGGGAGAAGTTCTTCTGCAATAGCAGGAACGAATCTGTTCAGCAGTATCCTTGCAAGGATTTTTCCAGCAATGGAGAGCAGTGTTATACATCGATAGTTTGAGCAATCAGATTTTGTTCCTTTTTTTTTATACAGGGTGATGATAACTGCTTCTCGGAGATCTGATGGCAGTTCACCTTTTTCCCAGCAACTCACAAGGAGCTCGTGGAATTTAACATGAATTACATGGCCTCCCTGTTTCCAAGATTTGGGTGGGATTCCATCAATCCCGGCTGCCTTGCCCTTTTTCATCTGCTGTATGGCCTTAAGGGTCCAGTTCATTTTTCATTGGTTGTTGTCTCATGTGTTGTATTATAAATATTATATGTATATACAATATATTATATTACATTACATTATATTTTTAGTATAGCACAGGAGACAAGGTGGAACTGTCCCCTGGTCCAGTTTATCCAGATTATCTGTTTTGAACTGGATAATATGGCAGTGTAGACTAATATAATTCAGTTTAAAGCAGATATTGTGGATTATCTGTTTGATAGTCTGGATTATATAGCAGTGTAGAAGGGGCCCTAGTTAACTCTATAGTTCAGGAGGATTCTGTGTTGTTATTAGTGTACTACCAACATCACTTTGCACTTAGTGCAGTGTTTCCCAACCAGTGTGCTGTGGCACACTAGTGTGCCGTGAGTGATCATCAGATGTGCCGTGGGAAATTGGCACTCTCCCCCATCCTAGTAGCTCTTTCTCCCTCTTTCCCTCCCCAAAGATCCTCCCCGAGGCAAAGGAAGGGCTCCGTCGAATGCCAGGGCCAGGCCCGCCTTGAGGAGGCCTTGAGGAGCCTCGACTCATCATGGCTCCGGCTCCCGCTCAGGGCTGCTTCAGCCTCCCGATGCTCCCAGGTTCTGCCCAGTGCTCTGCTTTTGTGGAGGGAGGAGGGAGGCAGCGAAAGAGGCCACACAGATCTATGAAACTCTATACGTTGAGCGAACCTGGAAGTGATTGAGTTGGCGTTTTCGCGTTGGCTTGGATTTCTCACAAGAACAACCAAAGACGGAAGATCCACATCAGTGAAATGGGCAGTGAGCGAACCTGGGAGCATCGGGAGGCTGAAGCATTCACAGGTTTCCAAGAAACAACTTGAGCCTCTCCACTTGGAAATGGTTTTTTTTACTGTTTTACTGGGTTTTTCGAGAGTCCCCCCTTGAAGGAACTGTTTATAAGAGCTTCATGACATCCATAGTTAACTGGAAGCAAGTTTCACTCAGGGTGAAATTTCATAAAGGTCTGGAGAACAAGCCCTATGAGGAGTGGCTTGAAGAGCTGGTCATGTTTAGCCTGAAGAAGAGAAGGCTGAGAGAAGACATGATAGCCATGTATAAGTATGTGAGAGGAAGTCATATATATGTTGTGTTCATCGAAACAGGCCCAGGTTTCACACTGAGTGTATAAATACATTTAAAAACATATTAACTATATGTATTACTGTGTTAGAGTGTCATTTTGTGTCATTTTGGTTGGTGGTGTGCCCCAAGATTTTGTAAATGCAAAAAATGTGCCGCGGTTCAAAAAAGGTTGAAAAACACTGTGTTAGTGAGTGCTAGTAACTGCCAAATACAAAGTCCTCCTAGCTCCCATTATATAGTACACCCTCTTCCTGTTATACTAATGAATTTAGAGGGAAGGACCTTTACACTAGTGATATCCTTTGCAAATTTGCAAAAATAAGAATTAAAACAATGCCGCAAGTGAAATGTTTGGTTTTTTAAAAATGAAAAGTGGATGGCAAATTCCAGTGGTTTTGTGGATTTGGAGTGTAACCCACTAAGCAGACAGAATGAAATCTGAGCAAACCATTGTCACAGCAGTCACGTAAGAAGACACCAAATTGCATGGCACTGTCATTTTACTGTGGTCTGTTTAAGAAAACCAGCATTTTAATTGGAATTAGAGCTCAATTTAATTAGCAGCAGGCAAATATGTAAAGCACAGAACAAAATTAGTTTGCATAGCAGGCATTTCGGGCAGGGAAAAAAATGTAACTTTTCCATTCACTCGTCTTTGGCCAGCTGTGTTCATTTATAAGAAGCCCCCAAAGCAATTTCTATTATATAGAACTTGACCAAAACTACAAAAGGCCAATGGCCATGTTGTATTTTGGCTGTAATTTATTTCTCCCATTCTCTTCTTCCCTTCCTCCCCCCCCCCCTCCAAAATCTGCAGGGAAAATATCACACTGAACAATTTGTGTCCCTAGAGACACAATCTAAAGTTAGACTACATGCAGGAACAGGAAAATCAGTGCTGGCTTTGTTGTTTTGGTACATTCTTGTGCTGATCCCAATAAGGCAGTGTTTCCCAACCAGTGTTCCGTGGCACACTAGTGTGCCACGAGCGATCATCAGGTGTGCCGTGGGAAAACCTCCAATATACCCTTTCTTCCCTCTCCTGCGGGCCGGGCGGCGAAGAAGAAGGGGTCGAGGCGCCTCCTCCTTTGGCTGTTTCCCCTCCGCGCACGCCAGCCAGCCTCCAATCGAGGGAGTGATGTCACTTGGGCCCCGCCCCCTTCCCAGCGGTCGCCATTTGAGGAGGAGGAAAGGTCGGCAGAGAGGCTGAGGTGAATGGAGGGAGGGTCAGAAAGGGGTGGAGTGTCCCCCTCCCCATGAGGAAGAGGCCCCGCCCATCATTATTTAAGTCCACAGTGCTCTCTGGATGTAGGTGAACTACAACTCCCAAATGTCAAGGTCTATTTTCTCCAAACATGTATGTTCATATTTGGGCATATTGAGTATTCATGCCAAGTGTGGTCCAGATCCATCATTATTTGTGTCCACAGTGCTCTCTGGGTGTAGGTGAACTACAACTTCCAAATGCAAGGTCAATTCCCAAGCAAACCCTTTCAGTACTTTCTGTTGGTAATGAGAGTTCAATATGCCAAGTTTGGTTCAATTCCATTGTTGCAAGAGTTCAGGATGCTCTTTGATTGTGTCTTAACTATAAATCCCAGAAACTATAACTCCCAAATGTCAAGGTCTATTTTCCCCAAACTCCATCTGTGTTCACATTTGGGCATATTGAGTATTCATGCCAAGTTTGGTCCTGATCCAACATTGTTTGAGTCCACAGTGCTCTCTGGATATAGGTGAACTACAACTCCAAAACCCAAGGTCAATGCCCATCAAACTCTTATAGTATTTTCTCTTGGTTATGGGAGTTCTGTGTGGGAAGTTTATGTCTTTCTGTCATTCCTGCCAGGATATCTATGTTGTGTTCATCAAAACAGGCCCAGGTTTCACACTGAGTGTATAAATACATTTAAAAACATATTAACTATATGTATTACTGTGTTAGAGTGTCATTTTGTGTCATTTTGGTTGGTGGTGTGCCCCAGGATTTTGTAAATGTAAAAAATGTACTGTAGCTCAAAAAAGGTTGAAAAACACTGCAATAAGGTACACTCAATTGAACATCAAGAAGGAGAGGGGTGGAGTTCATTCAAGAGTGCCCACTCTGACATCAGCAGAGGTGCCCTGACATTACCCTGTCAGAGACCTGGAAAAAAACCCTTTTTATTTTTTATTTATCATGTCAGAAGCGAACCGAGGGTAAAGTTGTAATGTATTTAAAAACACAAACAAAGTTTAAAATCTTGGTGTTATACTAAATGTCCTTTCACCAGTAGCTTCCCACTTGGAGAGCCTCTCAGGCCCAGATTACCCATAGGGCCAACGAGGCCATAGCCTAGGGGTGCAAGCCGAGAGGGGCACAGATCACCCCCGCCCCCAAAAGAATAATAAAAATGTTATAAAATACTTTAAAAAATCGTGCCGCGATTGGCTTTTGCCGCCTGGGACCCAAAAGGAAGGAAGGCAAGAGGGAGGAAGGAAGGAGGGGGTTCCCTCTTCGGTGCCCTGCAGATAATACAGTCGGGAGCCAGCTTCCACGTGACCTGGCAGAGGGCGCACCATGTGACCAGGGCTCCACATGAGGCAGCAGCAGCCCATGCTGGTCGTGATGCTCCCCCTCTTTCTCCTCATGCTGCTGCTGCTGCCTCATGAGGAGGAAGAGGAGGAGCATCGCGACCAGCATGGGCTGAAGGAAGAGGCCTCCAAGGAGGAGGCCTCTTCCTTCAGTCCATGCTGGTCGCGATTGGTTCCTGAGGTGGAGGAAGGCCCCGACTCTCTGTAGCTGCTGCCCTCCGCGCACCCAGTGCGAGGCCGCAGAGCCACCTTTGAGGGCATACTGGGACACGTAGTTCTTTGGGATCGCCGGGTGGCAGGCGTGTGGGCGTGGTGCGGAAGCGCCTTCCACCCCTCCGGTTATTCCCGGCGCGGGGAGGAGCCTCAGCGGTGAGTGGATGGATGTCGGGGGAGAAGAGGAGGAAGGGCTGAGGGGGAGCGGGTGGGGGAAATGGGGATAGGCCTCTCTAATGCCCCTGTTTGGCAGGAGGGGAGCCTCTTCCTCTCCTCTCCTCTGCTTCCAGTTCCTCGACTGACTTGGTCCTCTCCAGATGGGCTGGAGTGGGCCTCTCGCCACCCCCAGCGGCATAGCCAAGGACCACACTGCGGCACTTGCCCTCCTCTGCCTCCTTCCTGAGGGGTCACAAACTCGCTCCTCGCCACACAAAGAGGCCCGTTCCCTTCTTCTCTTCAGTGACAGCACGCACACACCTTTCCCCTCAGCCCCATTGGCACAGGATGGGAAGAATGCGGCGGCGCGAGGGGAGTGCGGTAGAGGTTGGCTTAAAGGGGGCGTAATTCCAAACTGTGGCCTAGGGAGCAAAAAGGTGTTGAACCGGGCCTGGTGCCTCTGGTGTTGCTATAAGAGGGTCCTCCATTGTGCATGTGGCAGGGCTCAGTACTGCTGCAATGTCACTTCCTCTGCGTCTCTGCTGCCACTGTTCTTGTTCCACTCACATGTTATGGACTCCACTTTGTAGCCCCATTTCTTAAAGTTGGCTCTGCATCTCTGTCCAACGCCTTCTCGACAGATGTCAGGTGGTGTAATACAGTATAAACAGTATAATTTCACCAGTGTGAGGCGTAGACATCCTGTGATAATGCGCCATGTCTCATGAAGAGCCACATCCACTGTTTTAGCTTGGTGATATGTGTTCCACACTGGGCATGCATACTCAGCAGCAGAGTAGCAAAGCTCAAGGTCAGATGTCTTCACTGTATATGGTTGTGATCCCCAGGTTGTGCCAGTCAGCTTTCGTATGATATTATTTCTAGCGCCCACTTTTTGCTTGATAGTTGAGCAGTGCTTCTTGTAAGTCAGAGCATGGTCCAGGGTAACTCCCGGGTATTTCATATACACTGTAGATAATAATAACTTTATTTTTATACCCCGCCAACCATCTCCCCTTGGGGACTCAGGGCGGCTTACAAGGGACAAGCCCAAAAGACAATTAAAACACAGAAGAAAACACTTACCAATTAAAACATCAGCTAAAAGCAATACAACATAATTATACACAACATAAGAGCAATATGGCTGGAAAGAAAATGAGCTGAGGTACAAATTCAATGAGTGCGATACATTTTACAGGAGCACCAGAAAAGTGCGACATACCAGTAGATTGGACAGGAAATACTATCATAAAACATGTTGAGGTAGATCATATGAGGGTCAGAATAACATGCTATATTCAATGGGGATAGGAAAAATTACTGGTGAGCTGCTTAATCAAAAGCACATTGGAACATCCAGGTTTTTAGTTGACTCCGGAAAAAGGACAAAGTGGGAGCCTGTCTGATCTCCCTAGGGAGGGAGTTCCAGAGCCGAGGAGCCACCACCGAGAAGGCTCTCTTCCTCGTTCTCACCAACCGCGCTTGCGATGGGGGGGGGGAGAGCAGTTCCTCCCCAGACAATCTCAAGGTACGCACTGGTTCATAAGGGAAGAGGCGATCGCGGAGATAAGCAGGGTAGAATTAATGCATTGACTTTACTTTAACTGCCATGATTCAATGCTGTGGAATCATGGAGTTGTATGCTAGTGAATATATGTTTTTAATGTTTTTATATGTTTTTATATTGTTATGCTGATTATTTTAATCGTATTTTTATGAATGTATGCCATTGAATTGTTGCCAATCTGTAACTCGCCTTAAGTCGCCTTAGGGATGAGAACGGCGGGCTATGAATGCCGTAAAGAAATAAAAAAATAAGCGACTTGCAGCATACAGCTCCCATGATTCCACAGCATTGAGTCATGGCAGTTAAAGTCAATGCATTAATTGTACAGAGTAGATCAGGGCCGTAGCCAGGATTTTGATTCGGGGAGGGGCTGAGTTTGGTTGGGGGCTGAGACTGGGTGGAAGAGGGTCTACCCTAGCAAACCTTTTGTATTGTTATCCCAATAACCCCATTAATGTGGGATATAATGAGCATGGTGATCAGATCATGATATGAATAAACATAACAATTTAAATAATGTACCAGAAAGGCCTTTTCGCGGACCACCCTGAGAATTTCGGGGGGGGGGCTGAAGCCCCCCCCCCTGGCTACATGCCTGAGTAGATGAAGCCTCCATCTCCTTCCACCCCCTTTTTAATTCAGTATGCTTTTATCTTTGAAATGAAACGACCTTTATGTACACAGTTCTATGTAAAAAAAAGAAGTCAAAGTATGACTATAGAGTATCACAGCAACATTTCTGCATGTGATGCAGGTCAATTTATCAGAGGGCTAGGAGCGGCTGAGCTGACTTGCCAAGCAAATGCTTTATAGTAAACCTGGGTTGCCGACTATATCATGTCTACAATGGCCTTTACAGGGCAGCTGAACATTTGCTGTGGCCCGACTCTGAATGTGATAACAAAGGGAACTCCCAGAGAATCTGTGCAGGTTTTGTATCATCCGCAACGCACGTTATCGTCTTGAACACTACAGTGCTGAATATGATTTTACATTACCTTGTCAGAGTGGACCGTGATAACCAGAAGTCATTTGTTTTCAAAGAAACAATGGGAATCGTGTATGACAACCGGGGCTAGCTGCCTGGGATACAACAGTGTTATTTTCTGATAACGTGGAATACAGTTGTAAATCATGATTTCATTTTAGGCAACAGCAGCGAAAGACTTGTGGAGCATGCGATGAGGAGATACAAGTTTTCAAGAGCACAAAAAGAGCACTCTTTGTCTCTTTGGAGCAAGTCTGCTGGCCCTTATGCTACACACATACACTGAAAAATACCTCATAAGTGGTGAAGAAATAGGGAAATATGCATGCATTCATCTGCTGGAATTTTATTCTCCATCCTCCCAGATGTTTAGCATTGGTGGCAATACTAAAATAGTAAGCAAACTCAAAACACAAATTGAATGCCATACATGTTGCATTTTTTAAAAAAAGTCATTCATACAAAGGCTGTTTTTCTATGCGTTTAGGAAATGGGGCCTCATGGGATTCAACACGGAGTCCACAACATTATGTGAGGGCACTTCTGGTGGGAATTCGTGGTACTCTGTTTCCTAAGCGCATTGAAATGGAAGCCTATCTTCAGGAGTTGGGTGTTACCCGAATCCAAACAAGTTCCAGATTGGAAAAAGTGGGGGAAAGACAAGAGGGAACAGGTTAAGGTGGAAGTCTTAAGCTCTCAAGTTGCCTTGAGCTCTATTTATTTTAGTTATCGTGTCAGGAGCTAACCAAAAAGTTGTATTGTATTTTTTTTAAAAAACAAACAAACACGAAGTCTGCAAATTTGGCATTCTATTAAATGTCCTTTTACCAGTAGCTGGCCACTTGGAGTGCCTCTGGTGTTGCTGTAAGAAGGTCCTCTATTGTGGATGAAGCATAGCTCAGGCTGCATGGCAATAGGTGGTCAGTAGGGTTGGATGATCCATAAAAAAATTGTTTCTAAACTACAAATGGGGGGGGGGGGGATATTTTTTTGGATTAGTAATAGAAATACTTACCAAAAAAATTCCAAAAATTTCTTAATTGTAACGTAATTAATAACAAAATTCGTTATTATTCTTAATTGGGCAAAGCAGGGAAACAGGACTGACTGACACTGTTAAAAGCACAGGCAAATCAAGGGGGAAATACACAGACGCACCCCTGCCAGAGGAAAGGAGGAGGTGGGTTAACTCTTAACCCCCCTCCTCTTCTCCTGTGGCAGCGATGCATGTGTATGCACGTATACACACAGCCCCTGCCAGAGGAGAGGAGGAGGGGGGTTAACTTTAACCCCGCATCTTCCTCTCCCCTGGCAGCGATGCACATTTTTCCCATCCAGGAAAGCAGAAGGGGGGTGCTCCTCCACTCCTGCTTCCCTGGATGGGAAAACGCGTCCCCCTTGGGGCTGAGAAGCACTGTGCATTATCGCGTTGCCTGTCAGCAGGGAGGGGGGAGGAGGAAAGGAGGGAGTGCAAACCACTCCCTCCTTCCCTCCCCCCCCCCTGGGGCTGATTGGCTAAAGGGAAGCAGGTGGTTTCATTATTTATTTATTTATTTATTATTGGGGCTTCTATGCCGCCGACTCCCTGAGGCTCGCGGCGGCTTACAGGAGCCGAAGGCACAATAAAATACAGAGCAATAAAACAATTAAAAACAGCAGTACACGATAAAACAATAACGGGATTCGAGAATTAGCCAATGAGAACATGCGTCTACTAAAGGCAAAGAAGCCATATGACGTAATTACGTAAATTACGTGACAAATGCAAAAATGGAGACCCCAGGTTCGGTAAGGAAATTATACTTCCGGGTTGGAGCACGTGGTTCAAAAAACAATTAAATTAACTTTTTATATGAATTTTAAATGATTTCAAATAATTTTAAACCGGACATATCCAAGCCTAGTGGTCAGTGGTTTGCTCTTCTTTACACTTGCATGTCGTGGACTCCACTTTGTAGCCCCATTTCTTAAGTTTGGCTCTGAATCTCGTGGTGCCAGAGCACAGTCTGTTCAGTGACTTCCAAGTTGCCCAGTTTTCTGTTTGCCCAGGAGAGAGTCTCTCATTTGGTATCAGCCATTGATTGATGTTCTGGGTTTGAGCCTGCCACCTTTGGACTCTCGTTTGCTGAGGTGTTCCAGTGAGTGTCTCTGTAGATCTTAGAAAGCTATTTCTTGATTTAAGGTGTTGGCATGCTGGCTGATATCCAAACGGGATAGGCCAGAGATGACACTGCATTGGTCCTTTCACTATTGGTTGCTACTTCCTGGAGAATGTCAGGTGGTGCAATACTGGCTAAACAGTGTAATTTCTCCAGTGGTGTAGAGCACAGACACCCCATGATAATGCGGCATGTCTCATTAAGAGCCACATCCACTGTTTTAGCGTGGTGAGATGTGTTCCACACTGGACATGCATACTCATCAGCAGAGTAGCAAAGCACAAAGGCAGATGTCTTCACTGTATCTGGTTGTGATCCCCAGGTTGTGCCAGTCAGCTTTCGTATGACATTATTTCTTGTGCTCACTTTTTGCTTCATACTCAGGCAGTGCTTCTTGTAGGTCCAGGGTCACTCCCAGGTATTTGGGCGTGCTGCAATGCTCCAGTGGGATTCCTTCCCAGGTAATCCTCAGAGCTCGAGATGCTTGTCTGTTCTTAAGATGAAAAGCACATGTCTGTATTTTAGATAGAAGCCTTGAGCTCTATAAGATGCATGTAAAAATGAAATATAGGCCCATGGCAAATTTGTATTAGCTAAAAATTGCCAGGGTTGCTTTCATCTCTCTCTATATTTTTGTTCAGTCCGTTTAATGTCATATATAGACAATGAAACTAAACATCCCAAAACCACCAAACTCGGCAGCCTTGCTAACCATACAACGAGGTACAGACAACGCCAAAAAAACCGGCCATACGTACCTCACAACACCCCAAAACACCGACCCCCTTAAACTGACAACGAAACTCCCTCCCCGGCCGCTCCGCTGCCAGCGCAAACGTTTCGAACGTTCACAAATGGCAGACAAAGCACAGCGGCCCGTTCCCACAGGCTTCACCACAGAACCGCATGCCCCACTCAAACCCTGCCAGCAACACACCTCCCTACCCACGATCACTAACCAGCACAAACACACAACCCCAACAAACAAACAACGCACTATACCCCCCCTTCCCACGCACATGGCCAGCACAACGCGGCAACCCCATCCCACAAACTTCGCCACATAAGCCCACGCCGCAATCAAAATCTTCCCGCAACACAGCGCCCCTCCCTTCCAACGATCCCTAACCAACAGCGCCCTGCCCCGAACCCACAAACTTCCCTGCCCACAACATCACTTCCCATCACCCCAAAACAACCAAGAAACAACATGCCCCCTTCCCACACACGTGGCTGCCGCAGCGCCTCTGCCCGCAACACAGCGCCCCTCCCTTCCCACCATCCCTAACCAACAGCGCCCTGCCCCGAACCCACAAACTTCCCTGCCCACAACAAAATCTTCCTCCCTTCCCACCATCCCTTCCCAAAATAACCACAATACACCCTCACCCCTTCAAAAAAACCCAAAACAAAAAACAACATACTTTGCCCCCCTTCCCACACACGTGGCTGCCGCAGCGCCTTTGCCCGAACCCACAAACTTCCCTGCCCACAACACAATCTTCCTTCCTCCCTACCCACCTTCCCTACCCAAAAGAAACACAATACGTCCTCACCCCTTCCAAACACCCCAAAACAACAACAAAAACCCACAAAATTCCCTTCCCTTTTACACAAAACATCCCTCACACGCTCACCCGAAGCCTTCTTCCCTCCAGCCATTCCAAACTACATTTCCCAAAACCCTTTGGGAAAGAGCATGCACACTACCAAAAATTAAAAAAACACGCAAAACAGCCTAACCCCTCCCCACGGCCCCGCCCCCCAAAACACAAAAAACCCCCAACCCTCACCCTCTTCCACGGAGGAGGCGGAGAAGGCAGAGGAGGAAACAGGAACCACCAGCCCCGCATGTCGCTGCCACCTCCTCCTCCCGGCCAGCCTCCGCCTCCTCCCTCCCTCCCTTCGTACTCCTCGCCAGAAAGGGGGAGGAAGGAAATGAGGGGAATAAAACAGAGAAAGAGAGAGACAGAAAGAAAGAGAAAACATACACAAACATATACACATATACACACAAACATCAGCACACACCACACACATACACACACAAATACATGAAAACATCCACACATACGAACATGCACATATACATAAGAACACACACATACACATATACACACACATCACCACACACATATACATAAAAACATGCACACATACACACATATATACATGCACATACACATAAGAACACACACATATACACACAAACATCACACACACACTCATATACATAAACACATGCACACATACAGACATGCACATATACATAAGCACACACATACACATATATATACACACACATCTATATATATACATGAAGACAAGCACACAAACACACATATATACTTACACATAAAACACAAACCTATACAAAATACACATACACATTATACACATATATACACATTATACACATATATACACACACATCACCACACACATATACATAAAGACATGCACACATCCACACATATATACATGCACATACACATAAGAACACACACATACACAACATACACATATACACACAAACATCACCACACACACACACACACATATACATAAAAACATGCACACATACAGACATGCACATATACATAAGAACACACACATACACATATATATACACACACACATATATATACATGAAGACACACACACAAACACACATATATACCTACACATAAAACAAACCTACACAAAATACACATACACATTATACACATATATACACATACACATATATATACACACACATCACCACACACATATACATAAAGACATGCACACATCCACACATATATACATGCACATGCACATAAGAACATACACAACATACACATATACACACAAACATCACACACACACACTCATATACATAAAAACATGCACACATACAGACATGCACATATACATAAGAACACACACATACACATAAACACACACACACACATATACATGAAGACACACAAACACACACACATATATACCTACACATAAAACACAAACATACACAAAATACACATACACATTATACACATATATACACATTATACACATATACACACACACATCACCACACACATATACATAAAGACATGCACACATACACACATATATACATGCACATACACATAAGAACACACACATACACAACATACACATATACACACAAACATCACCACACACACACACACTCATATACATAAAAACATGCACACATACAGACATGCACATATACATAAGCACACACACATACACATATATACACACAAACATCACCACACATATACACACACACCATGTAGGTAGAAAGGGTAAGCCACAGACGATGGCACAGCAACGCGTGCAGGGGACAGCTAGTACCTTCTAAAACTTCACAGAAGAAAACTGGTCAGACAACATTAGAATGTGGTCAATATAACAAAAGTGATGAACAAATTAGGAGAGGCCGAATCAGGCAGCTATTTCCTGGTCCTGTTGAGAGGAGCAACAGTCTGCCTCCTTCCTTCCTTCTCTATCCATCTATTGAGCTAATAGAATACAAACTACGTTTACATTTTTGAACTCAGGGCCCTTTCACACAGCCCTATAGTCCACACTCAGATAATGTGGGATTTTCCGCCTTGATATTCTGGGATATAGAGCTGTGTGGAAGAAAGAACAAAGGAGGAAAGAGGAAATATTAACCTGGGGCATTTTAGTATCTGTTGAAAAAGGGTGATAGTTTATGTTTATTCCATGCAAAATTCACATGTAGCTGTTTTGAACTGAGACCTGCATTTCCTATTCAGGAAAGTGTGTTTTCTGTGCAGAAAACAATATTTCTACATAGGAGTATTACTTTCCATGTAGAATATGCTACATTTGGGGACTTAGTCTGCACAAATTCAACATATACTGTAGTTGTCTTGTGTAGAAAACAGAACTATCTATTCAGGGAACAGCATTTTCTGCATCAGAAAAATTTGTGTGAAAGTATTATTTTCTGTGCAGAAATTTATATTACCTGTGTAAAAAATGCTGTTTTCTGTACAAAAATACTATGTAAGAATATTGTGCAGAATAAATCCTGCAAATAAAATTTGAAAATTGCATAGTTTTGGAAGATTTTCTGGTTCAAATTACTTCTTGCTTCTTTCAAGAAGAAAATTTAAAAGAATATCAACCCTAGTAACCTAACGACTGCATATTTGCATATGGATGGGCAACACTCCTCCTGCCCGCCAGACCAGAGATGACACCAACACATAAGTGGAGTCAAAATCAGCCACAACTTTATTTATTACAGGAACAAAGGGTTGGCTGCCATGCATGGGTTCTGGATCAAGATTGATCAGCCCGATGCTGACCGATACCAAGAGAGTCCAACAGGGGGCCCACTGGCACAATACTGGGCTACCAACATGGCACCACTGGAAACCGCCAGTTGCTCCCTCCCCGGCTAGTAGGGGAGGGGCAGAAAACAGATCCAGAGCCCATGCCACTTGCCAACCAAAGTAGTGACAAACAATAAAAAACCCAACAACAGCAACACCAAACAACAGCATAAATTGTGTAGGGTGGGTGGGAGGACAAACAGAATCACGCCTGGTACGCACCAGGCCCTACACAGCCTATTTGAGGTGGCTGAACAGGGGCAGCACCCAGCCCCTTGCCAGCCCACTGCCCTGGGTGGGGCCAGCCGCTGATAGGCCCAACCGACCTAGTGGCGGGAAACTCCCTGCCACACAGGGCGCTTCTGGGAAGGAGAAGCCCCCTGCTACCACCTTGGCCTGTGTGACCCCCGCCGCAACAGGCCTCGCCCGGTAAGTCAAGCAATGCAATTAGTTGCACATTTCTGGATGGCTCAAACTTCTTTGACAGTACTTTCGCAGTACCACTCATTAATTGATATTGGAGAAATAGCTGTGGTGCCTTTTCTATTGCACCATACATCAACAAGCAAGCACATTTGCAGAACGGCAGTTTGTTGTGCATTGTTGGTATGCAACAGAATGCGGGCAGAGTGTAAATACTGCTAAAAATGTACTTGAATATAGATTTATTCTACACTAGCACATTGTAAAATCTTGGCCATGAATAGCAGAATAAAACTAACCTGTCTCATGACGGTCTGATGAACTCATTGGGTTTTGAGTTCTTTGTCGGGAAAAGTTCTCTTTCTGTGCTTTTCAGAAAAGCAATGGTGACTGAGGCTTGCCACTGTTGCTTTCATGATCTAAGCATCCAGATCATAAAAAACAATGCAGTCACAGTATTCTGCTTTTTGCAAATTTATCTGTAGCTGTCTGAGGTTTCACTTATCACACCTGGTAAAATTGTCTCTAGAAATTTCTAGGTATTGTACATGCAATTTATACAATTTGTACAAGGAGGAGAGAGTGGGAGTTGGATAAAAAAAATAAAACAGCAATAAAAGTAGAATTTTCTAGGTCCTTTAGTGCAACTTGATGAGATACTGGAATTGAAAGGCAATTTAATGACATTCAGATTTATCTGTGTTTTTCAGGTAACTGTAGTCTAGCTGATAATACAGTAGAGTCTTGTTTATCCAACATAAACAAGCTGGCAGAACGTTGGATTAGCAAAAATGTTGGATAAGAATAGGGATTAAGGAAAAGCCTATTATATGTCAAATTACATTATGATTTTGCAAATTAAGCACCAAAACATCATGTTTTACAACAAATTGACAGAAAAAAACAGTTCAATACATGATAATGTTATGTGGTAATTGTGGGAGGTTGCAGATATAAATAAATAGAAGCTTTACCACAGTTTCCGAACCAAAATTTACCCTGCAGTATAATAAAATATCACTCAGGCTTGTGTAAAAAGTAACAGTATCTTTACTTTCGTTCAAAAGATCAAACAAGGCAACAATATATACAACGGTCTCTCTGAATTCACACAGAGAACAGAGGGAATAAAACAATCCTTATAAACAGTCATTAAAATATGGTTCATGCCTTAGAAATGATCAGGCTTCAGAGAGTTGGCAGCCATTTCCTTCCTGGCTGTTTCCAGTCAACACTCTCTTCACTCTCCAAGGTGAAAGTGGCAGTTAAAACCATTTGTCTCAACAGCAAGCTAGAGACAGTAGCCAATCAGAATTTTGGCTCCTGGCATGCTCAGCCAATTAGCTGCTGACACATGTATTTCCAGTCAACCCATTTACATCATGGTGCCTTTTTACAAATCCCCACAGTAATTAGTGTATTTACAGATTTAGCATCAATAATCACAATGTATTGAAACAGCTGTGGATCCGGACGGGAGGCAGACTGCGTTGGATAATTGGATCAGCGAAGGTTGGATAAGCAAGACTCTACTGTATGTCCACATACCCATAAAGAGGTTGCCTTTCTGAATTTTTTTTGGACATTTTCCTGCAAATCTTAGAAGCAGACCGCGTGGATATTTCCTGCTTTGCCTTCAATAGCACCATTTTGATTCCTGAATATTCAGCACTCACATTTTGAGTTTGCTGTGAGTGACGGGGGGAACATCCCAATTCCTTTGTTCATTAATACATCAATAAAATGCACTTATTGCAGGACTGAAGCAATATTCAAATGTGAAAGGGTAGGAATACTCCATCTTATACAATCGTAGTGCCAAGAGTAAGCAAAAAGATGAACATTTAGGTTCTTTACAGATGCCCACAAACCCTTAATGCCATCCATGACCTATCCTTGGAATTAAACTTCTCCTCCCAGAGAAAGCAGAAAAGGAAGTTGAATAATAACAACAACAATAAAGCTCTCGCCTTCCTTTTTCAAATGAGTGCTCCATGCTACACAACGAATGAAACGCAGATTAAGCGTGCGCTTTGAAGTTTTAATGGGTACTCCATTCTGGTAATAGCAAGGCCGGCCTATGCTTGTAATAAGTCTGGGAAAGCCTGAAGCAAGAACACTTATCTAGAACTACGGTTTCGGATGCCAGTGAACTCAAGGGAAGCGGCAGGCTTCAAAGGGCTTATTCTTAATATTCTAGATCTCCTTTTCCCTTGTATTAGAGGAAAGGACAGGGCAAGGGACGTAAAATGGCATCTGACTATATCAAAGGGAACTTTCGAATAGGAACTATTCAAAATAATAACCTTATGTAATCAGCTGGTTCAGCCTCCCAGGCTGCAAAGTAAGTTCTCAAGTCAGCTTTCCCCTATCCCTTGCATGAAAGGGGCGGGAAATGAAAATGGGAGAAAGGGGAAATGAAGAAAGTCACTATTAAAAGGACCTGGGAGCAGTTCGAGATTGGTAACTCAGAAAGCAAATTTGGCATATGCAGAGTTTCTATCCAACTAACTAAATTTCTTCCCAAAGCTCATCTGCATGAGCCTTAAATCCCACAGTAGCCGAAATGTCCCGGAACCGTTGGTACTTAATGTAGGATAAATCAAATTAAATTGATTTAGCTCCATGTGAATGAAAGTCAGGGAATGCTCCACAGATTAGGGGTAACTCTGGAGCACTATACAGACAAGACCAGGTCTGTTGAAGACCAATCCACTATCCATATGTGCCACCACCATTCCCTTTGGACACACTACACCAGGCATGGGAAAACTTCCTAACTTGGGGCCGCAGAGGGGTGGATTAATGCACTCTGAGGACTAGGTGCCTGCCAAGAGTGCCAGATCCGCAGAGGAGCACTGCCGCTGGCTGGAAACTCCACCTCCGTGCCAGCTGGAAACTCCACCTCCACATCTGCTGTGTTTCCAGCAGGTGCGGAGGCGGAGTTACCAGCTGTCGCGGAAGTGGAGTTTCCAGCATGCCTCCGCATCTGCTGCCAGATTCCTCACCGGGGCAGTGTACAAGGAGCATACAACCCCCGTGTTACTCTAGCTCCACTGGCTGCCAGTCTGCTACCAAGCATAATTCAAAGTGCTGGCTTTATCCTATACAGCCCTAAACAGTTCTGGCCCAGCTTATCTGTCTGAACATATCTCCCTCTATGAACCACCTTGTATGTTAAGATCTTCTGGGGAGGCCCTGCTCTCGGTCCGTCCTCCTTCGCAGGTGTGGTTGGTAGGGACAAGAGACAGGGCTTTCTCAATGGTTGCCCCTCGGCTATGGAACTCCCTCCCTAGCTAAATCAGATCAGCTCCTTCACTCCTGACTTTTAGTTTTTATTTGTATGTCTGTTTATGCGGCATCAAATTGTTGCTTACTTGTAAGCTGCTCTGAGTCCCCTTTGGGTTGAGAAGGGTGGGGTATATAGTAAATAAATATAGTAAATAAAGATCTGGCTAGTTAGATCTTGTCAGGAGGGATTACGAGACCCCCTGTGTAGGCTAATTAACAGCTCCCTTGAACAAGAAGTGTTCCCAGGGGTTTGAAGGAGGCCATGGTAAGACTGCTACTGAAGAAACCAAATTTAGATCCTTTGGTTCCCTCCAGTTACCGCCCGGTTTTGAACTTGCCGTTCCTGGGTACGGTGATTGAGAGGGCAGTAGCGGGTCAGCTGTAACAGTTCTTAAATGACACAGCTTGACTTGATCCTTTCCAGTCTGGCTTCCATATTGGGTATAGGACAGAGACTGTGCTTGTCTCCATTACAGACCAACTTCGCTGCCGGGTGGACCATGGTGGGTCAATGCTGCTGGTGTTGTTAGATCTCGTGGCAGCCTTTAACATGATCGATCATGCATTATTGACCCACCGTTTAGCCGTGACGGGAGTTAGGGGGACTGCCCTTAAATGGGTGGCCTCCTTTCTTCAAGACCAGGGACAATGTGTGGAGGGGGGGATTGTTTATGGGAGACTCCCATTAAGTTGTGGGGTTCCCCGGGGAACTATCCTCTCCCATTTATTGTTTAATATCTATATGCATCCACTTGCCCAGCTGGTTCGTGATTTTGGTCTGGAGTGTCATCAGTACGCTGATGACACCCAGCTGGTGCTGAGAATGGATGGCAGGCTGGACACCGTACCCGATTGTTTCCATCAATGCCTTGAAGCCGTGACTGGATGGCTGTGTTCTAGCCAGTTGAAGGTGAAACCACCGAAGATAGAGATCCTATGGCTGGGTCGTCCTGGTGTCTGTGAGTGCCGGTTGGCAAGTGGCTAAGCCCATCATCTTTGGTAATAAGCCTGAGGGTCCAATTTGACCCACTGCTATCGATGGAGACTCAGGTCTCCATGGTTAGCAGGTCTGCATTCTTCCATCTCCGACAGGCTAGGCAACTGGCTCCTTACCTATCCAGAAATGACCTAGCTACGGTGATCCAGGCAACTGTCATCTTGAGGCTAGACTACTGTAACACCCTCTACATCGGCCTTCCCTTGTCGACAACCCGGAAACTAAAGCTGGTGCAAAATGCTGCTGCTCGATTGCTGGTGGGAGCATCGACAAGAGAGCACATTACATCAATTCCACAGCAATTGCATTGGCTACCAGTAGAGTACAAGATTGTCTTCAAGGTGCTGGTTTTGACCTTTAAGGCCTTGTATGGTCTAGGGCCAGTGTACCTGAGGGACCGCCTCACCCCATATGTTCCCTTCCCCCGAGATCGTTGCGATCAGAAGAACAAAATCTTCTGGTGATCCCATCAATCTGTTCCTGTCGCCTTTCAACAACAAGACAAAGAGCCTTTTCTGTGGTGGCGCCGACTTTATGGAACGAGTTACCAGATGGAACTCATGCCATCACAGAATTAGCCCCCTTCCGGAGGGCCTGCAAGACGTTCCTTTTTAGGCAGGCTTTCAATCTTGGCGCCTCCTGATAATCCTGTTCATACCCTTGTGTTTTTATATATCCAAACGGTTTTTATGTGTATTTTATTGTTTTTATGTAAACCGCCCTGAGCCTGCAGGGAGGAGCGGTATATAAAAGTGAATAATAAATAAATAAATAAATAAGAAAGAAAGAAAGAAAGAAAGAAGACTAGGACAAATGTATTCATATACCAAGATTCCAATGGTTGTTGACATGTCAGTTAAAATGGAACTATAGCATCATAGCAGTGTAGCATGACTGGGTGTTGAATTCCCCACAATGCTTTTGAGTGAAATACGGGTGCACCTGCACTATAGAATTAATGCAGTTTGACACCACTTTAACTGCCGTGGCCCAATGCTCTGGAATCATAAGATCTATAATTTTTACAAGGTCTTCAAGTTTCTCTGCCAAAGAGCGCTGGAGACTCACCAAACTATAAATCTCAAGATTCCATAGCATTGAGCCAAGTTAAAGAGGTGTCAAACGTTGTTAATTCAGAAGTGTAGATGCACCCTATATCTCATTTGTCATGCGGATAAAGTCTTAAGCAAACAAAGTCCTGTCCTCACTTGTCTTCAGAGAGGTTTCTACTTTAGCGAGAAAAAATATCACCCAGACTGTGTGCTTAGCAGCTGTAAACACACCTTTCTGACATCAAATAAGACTAGCAAGGCAATCCAGATAAAGAGGAAAGGCTTCAATCGCAACAACGGGATTTAGATTTATGGGCCTGTTTCAATTTTGTTCTCCTTCTTGCAACATTTCACAAATCCCTATAATGGGCGATTGGATTGGACTTTCCAAGGATACAATCCATTACAGATCTCCATAGGGGAGGTTTATTGGTGTCGGCCTATACCACCTTGGCGATTCAGTGACATAATATATCATGCTCTTCTCTTGTGTGTAGTGTCAAGTGGACATTACTTCATTGAAGGCCTCCCTCCGCAGATGTCAAATTGACTTTGAAATACTTTTATGGTCTTTTCCAGTAAAATAGTGTCAAGTTGCTCAATCATCCCTTTTGCTTCTCCTATTTCACGGTGGTTCTTGCCATGGTAAAATAGGGCTTATACCAGGGGTGGGCAATTATTTTTTCCAAGGGGCCACACGAGAGCCAAAAAATATTATGGAGGGCAGCACCTAAAGGCTGAACTACATTCTAATCTACATTATTTATTTATTTACTATATTTACTATATATTACACATCATTAATATTAACATATTAATATATCAAGAAATATTCATATATTATTAGTATTAATATCATAATTATTATATTATAGTATATATAGACATTATAATATATTGAAATTCTAATATAATATAACATTATTATATTATATTATATTATTTATTATATTATTATAATAAAATTATTATAAAATAATAATAAAAACCATTAAAATTAAATTAAATTAAATTCAAGAAGACAAGGTGCGAACCAAGATTAAGGCTGACATCCTCAAGAGAGGAAGGATCCCAAGATGGAATGGCCCAATGGCCCCAGCCCAGAGGATGGCAAAGCGGACCCAGCCGTCGCTGCAGCAGCTGCAGGCCTTCGACCTGGTGACCCAGAAGACGATCAAGTCTTCCGGGTCGCCAGGGCGATCAGCCCCCGCAGGTCATCGAGTGCTCCCACTGCAGGCTCGGATTGTCTCCAGGGATGTCAGGCACTCCAAAGCTGCCGCTCCTCCAGCCTGTCTGCTGACACAGGCCCCACAGAGCTCGCGATGGGATGGCGGCAGCGGCACACTTTCTTCTTGGCCCTGTCCTCGGGCCAGACAGAATCGGCACGCAGGCCGTAGGTTGCCCACCCCTGGCTTATACTCAAGGTACCAACAGATACTATGATTTAATTTAAACTACATCATGCCTTCCAACAGTTCACAGATGAAAAATGGAAGGCATATATAGCCAAGAGTGCGGTCAAGATGACAAAAGTTATTAATAATGAAAGACATGCAAGTTAGAAGAGGCTGCAGCAGTTTGCTTTTGCCTGAATTTACTGGGAAGGTCAAGGTTCTTTCCCCTCTTCTCCTACTCCAACTACTGAATTTGTCCAGTCCAAACTTCTTTTGCATTTTGAACTCATTTTGCAAAAACTGGAATAAGATGAGGAAAAAAGGGGTAAAGTGGGGGGAAAAGAAAGAGAAGCTGGGACATTTTAAAAGCAGGTGAATAAGTGGGATGACATAATATTGATTGGGACTGCTCCTGTCAAATTGAGGCAGCTGGAGAGTATTTCCTACCAAGATTCTTTATTCTCAGTAGTATATCAGAATAATCCCTCAAAGGATTGAACCCCTGGGACTTTTTGATCATCAGCTTTTATGGTATCGAGTACCTCTATACAGCCTTGGGCAAACTTCGGCTCTGCTGGTGTTTTGGATGTCAGCTCCCACAATGCCTAACATGTTAGGCATTGTGGGAGTTAAAGTCCAAAACATCTAGAGCAGGGCTGCCCACAAAGTCGATCATGATCGAGCAGTCAATCGCGGGTCTAAAGGAGGTCGATCGCAGCCGGATGGGGCGCTTCTGCCCTATGCGCGCTCACCTTGCGCATGGCGCTCCTTCTGCAGGGCATTGCGAGAATGAGGGAGCATGAGGTGGGGCCTTCGGAGGCCCCGCCTCATGCTCCCTCGTTCCTGCAATGCCCCGCGGGAGGAGCCGGCAGTGGGGACAAGCGGTGCGCGGGAAGAGCGGAGCGTGGATGGTGCGCATGCATGCAAGGTAGATCTTCTTGACTTGGTTTTTTTTTTAAAAAAGTAGCTCGCATGCTGAAAAAGTGTGGGCACCCCTGATCTAGAGGGCTGAAGTTTGCAATGCCTGCTCTATACTGTATACCTTGGTGTCATTTTTGACCCATTGCTGACAATGGAGGCCCAGGTCTCCGCTGTCAGCAAGTCGGCCTTTTTCCATCTTCGGCAGGCTAGGCGGCTGGCACCTTACCTATCCGGGGATGATCTCGCCACAGTGGTCCATGCTATGGTAATGTTAAGAATTGACTATTGTAATGTCCTTTATGTTGGCCTTCCCTTGTCAGTGACCTGGAGACTTTGACTGGTGCAGAATGCGGTGGCCAGACTTCTCACGGAGTTCTCCCTGTGAGGAACAATATAACACCTGCTCTATACTGATTGCACTGGCTTCTGATCAAGTTCCGGATTACCCACAAGGTGCTGGTATTAGCCTTCAAGGCCTTGTATGGCCAGGGGCCGACGAACCTATGGGAACGCCTTTCTCTCTGCTGACCCTGGAGATCACCAGACCATCAGAACTTACTACAGGTCCCTGGCCCTAAGGAAGTCCATCTGACATCAACCCGGCGTAGAGCTTTTTCCCAGGCCTGGATTAACACCTTTTTGCGCCCTAGGCCACACCTTGGAATTACGCCCCCTTTAAGCCAATCTCTACCACCCGCCCCACCACCACTCAGACACACACTTGGCTGGCTTTCACCATGGTACCTCTGGAGCAGAGGAGAAAGGCGAGTAGGCACCATCCCACCACCTCCAAGGTCCCCATTCCCACCGGCTGGAAAGCTCCGCTGTGCTCTGAAGGTCTCCTTGGGAGGCTTAGGGAGAGCGCAGCGGGTGCAAACTTGCTCCAAAGGTGCGCACGAGAGAGAGAGAGAGAGAGAGAGAGAGAGAGAGAGAGAGAGAGAGAGAGATGTCTGCTTGGTGTGTGCTCCCGCAGAGCAAGGGAGGATTCAGGTTGGGGTTTGTGCGGCTTTTGTTCGGCTGCTCCCGAAGGCAGGAGAGCCAGACCCTGGCCTTGATCCTTCCCTCCCTCCCCCAGCTCCCTTTGGCAAAGCAGCCCGCCCCCGTTTGGTCCGAGAGCGCAGGAGCGAGCCTGGGTTGGTGTGGTCTCATGCTGGGGACCTGGGAGAAGTCCATCCAAGCAACGCCCTTTCTCTTTCCTCTCCCTCCCTCCCTCTCTTCCTTCTTTACTTGCTTTCTTTCTTTCCTCCTAGTTGCCTCCTTCTCCTCCTTCTCCCCTCTCTCCCACCGCCCTCTCCCGGACTCTGCCGCTCGGCTCTGGCTGCAGGAATTTACAGTCTGCTGCTGGGGGAGCCGGGCCAGTTGCCATGGAGATGGCTTCCCCGGGAGCCAGGAGGTCAGGCCAGCCAGGGACTCGCGGGCAAATCAATGGATCAATGCGAGGGCCCCGCCGCAACCCAGAGAACGAGAGACGGAGGGGACGAAGCAGAAACTTTGCCGGGAGAAGGAGAGAGGAGGGGCATGAGAAAGGGGGAAAGAGGGATGTGGACCAGGGTTTTTTTGGTCCGTGATCTGCCCCCTCCCTCCCTTGGCTTGCGCCCCTAGGCCATGGCCTAGGTTGGCCTTATGGGTAATCTGGGCATGATGGCTCCATCACTCTGGAACGCCCTCCCGCCCTACATCAGAGCAACCCTTGATTTAAAAGATTTTCACAAGGCTTGAAAAACGTGGCTCTTTGAGAGGGATTTTGGCTGAGGAATTGTTTAGATTGTTTAAATTGTTTAGATATTTTAGATATTTAGCTGTTTTATTGTAAATTGGCCAGAGCCACCTGGGATGAGTGATTAATAAATCTCTAAATAAATAAATAAATAAATGGAGGGCGAAAGGTAGAAATGTGCCAAAAGGAAGACACGTCAAGCCAACCCTGACTGGAACCACCTTCCACCTGATAACCCATGTCCTCACTGTGGAAGAGCATGTGGATCAAGAATAGGGCTCCACAGTCACCAATGTATCCACCGCCAATACACTACACTTGGAAGGCCATCATACTCGGACAATGAGAGATCGCTTACGTACGTAAGATAAGCATGCCTCCTCTATTCCATTGTCTCAGACATTAATAAAGATGTTGAATAACACTGGGCTCACTTCTGATTTCTGAGCGTTGTGGCTGTTATGCCCTTCAAGAAAAAAAAACCCAACACAACATAAGCAGTAATCTTCACTTTGTTGTATTGCTTCACCACCAGTATACAGCAACATTTGCTTTCACTGTCCTAATTTTTTTGGGAAAATAATTACCTCTTTTGTCTGTCGTTGCAACTTGGAGCCCATTGCCTCTCCCTCTCCCCTCCCCAAGATGAACTATAAAATGTTAATAGCACAATTTAGTATGCCTTTATTACAGCATTTGCCATTTTTTCTCAGCTTGATCAGCTCTTTCGAATGGCATCGTTATGATCCAAGTTGTTTACAGCAATAAAATCAGAATACTTTTCAATAAAAGAGGAGGGGCTTCCCAATAAAGTATCTTGCTTTGTTTGCAGGGAAATATTCATTAGGTCCCCATTTTCAGGCTGCCTGAAAGGCCTATCTCTCCGTAGGGACACTTTTTGCAGCTCTTTGGCAAAAGATGGATTTTAGTTAGATGGACTGGAAGACCCTAGCAACAAACTTGATCTCTTGACAAAGCGAAACCTGTAACAAACCACAAAAAGCCCCCTTGCCTGCAAAATTGAGATTGTAATGGGTGGCCAAAGGCAGTCTATATTCCTACCCTTATTTATTTACTTACTTACTTACTTACTTACTTACAGTATTTATATTTCGTCCTTCTCACCCCGCAGGAGACTCAGGGCGAATTACAATGCATATATACATGGCAAACATTCAATGCCATTTAGACATACCACATATATAGACAGACACAGAGGCAATTTAACATTCCAGCTTTTCTGGCTTCATGAGGGTATGCTCAATTCCAGCCCCAAGGGAAGCTGCCACTCACGCCCGGATCAACACCTTTTGGTGCCCTAGGCCCCCTGCCTCACGCCGCCGCATTAGAGAGGCCTATCCCCATTCCCCCTGCTCCCCCTCAGCCCTTCCTCCTCTTCTCCCCTGACATTCATCCAACCACCGCTGAGGCTCCTCCCCGCACCGGGAACGCGCGCCCGGTGATCCCAAAGAACTACGTGTCCCAGCATGCCCCGCGGCTGAGAGGCTGGTGCCGCCGCCGCATCCCGGCAGCCCCTGCAGCCTCGAAGGTGGCTCTGTGGCCTCGCGCTGGGTGCATGGAGGCCGGGCAGTGGCTGCAGAGAATTGGGGCCTTCCTCCGCCTCAGGAGCCAATCGCGACCAACATGGGCTGAAGAAAGAGACCTCCTCAAAGTCTTTTCCTCGGAGGAGGCCTCTTCCTTCAGCCCATGCTGGTCGCAATGCTCCTCCTCTTCCTCCTCATGCTGCTGCCGCCAAGAAACTACACTTAGAGGACCATCATTCTCCAGCTACGAGTGATCATCTAAGTAAGTAATTCATAGGGGTGTTTGATCCAAAAAAAAAAGATTCTAAACTACAAAGGGGGGGGGGATTTTTTAATTAGTAATTGAAATACTCCCGGTCCCCTCCCTCCTCCAGGGAATAAACCAGGACCCTTGTCGGTTTCCTCTCCCTGGGAGTAAGGGAGGAGGCAGGGGAGAGGAGGATGTTGAGTCCTCCTCCTCCTCTCCCTGGGAGTAAACCGGGACAATGGTGAGAGGAGGGGGGAAGACGCGGCCCTGGCACCCTCCTCTCGCCAACCGAGATCCAAACGGGGGTTAATATTAACCCTCGTTTGGGTGTCAGATGGCGAGGAGGGGGAAGGTGCGGCCTGGCTAAAGGGGAGGAGGAGGTTTCATGTTACCACCTGTTCTGCTTTTGCCAATGAGAAAATGCATCAACTGAGGGCAAGAAGACATTACGACCTAATTTTTGCCCTTTACAAAAATGTCGGGTGGAAGGTTCGGTGAAGAAATTATACATCCGGGTTATGCATCAAAGGTCAAAAAACATGGAAATTTAAAAAAAACAATACGAAAAATAACGATATCAAAGTATTTCTAACCGGAGATAAACACCTCTAGTAATTCAGTAAGTTAGCAGTGAAACTCTTTGCTCCAGAGTGTGGTGGAGGCTCCTTCTTTGGAGACTTTGAATGTGATTTTCCTGCTTCTTGGCAGGGAGTTGGACTAGATGGCCCACAAGGTCTCTTCCTACTCTAGGATTGTATGATTCTATTTCAGTTTCATTTGTTCATTCAGCACAAATAAGGGTGTTTTTTTTTTGGTTTTCCCCATTTCATTGTCCATATTAATTTTAAAAGTTTCACATAAGGTTTCTTATTTTTAATTAAGCCACTTGACATCAATTAAAATAAGAAATAAAGAAAAACATGGAGAAGATAACAATGGTGCAGGATTGTCTCTGGAAAGGAATACAGTTTTTAACACATAGAACCGTTAAAAAAATGTGAATGAGGCAGCTGCCTGACAGCAAAGGTGGGTTCCTGAAAACTTTAAACATGGTTTTCAATAAGAGGTCATCAACACTCAAGAGCAAGGAAAGCTGCTTGGAAGAGATATAAAGCAGTTGGCTATTCCCATAAAAGATGGCTTTGTTTTGTTTTAAATACTTCTTTTAAAAAGCCCCTTCCGTCTATTGGAACACAAATTTGCCTTTGGATAAATGAGCAACTTCATTCTCTTGAATGTCAGCATGGTACGTGTGTTTCTTAAGTACTACTGGCCATTCACTTTTCTTGAAAAGGCCTGTGGCATCTGACACTTTTGCTTTATTAGTAAGTGTAATGGTTGTCACGCTACATGTTTGAGTCAGTCGGACTCATTGGAAAACACCAGGTATCCTTTCCCAAGGCAATGTGCTACTAGAAGGATACCATTCATTTGTTCTGTATTGTAAAATGTCGCTTGCACAAAAAGGTACTTCTAAATTCAAAGGTGAGATGTAGGGCTGAACGTTTTCTGAGATCCTGCTATATAATTGCAAGGAATCCTTGCCAAATTCCTACCGGTTTTCTGACAGACAAGAAGAATCCCCTTACATTTGCAATTTTATGGTTTTGATTTTTCACAGGTTTGACTCAAATGTTATGTCTAGGAATCTCTAGCTCTGTGTTTCTCAACCTGGGAATCGGGACCCGGGGGTGGGGGGGTCACAAGGGGGGTGTCAGAGGAGTCACCAAAGGCCTTCATAAAACACATATTTCTATTGTCTTAGGTCCAGATCCATCATTGTTTGAGTCCACAGGTCTCTATTAATTTAGGTCAATGGTTCCCAAAGTGGGTGGTACCACCCCCTGGTGGGTGGTGGGGCAATCCAAGGGGGTGCTGGGAGGCTCATGAAAATTTGGGGGGTGCTGAACCCCTGTAAGGGGGCAGTGGCATGAGCCAGGCTTGCCACTTGCTGGGTCACGCGCTTGCGAGGACGTCCCCGTTGGAAGAAAGAGGCCGATACACAGGACTGTGCCATGGGCGGGGTTGACGAGAGGAAGGAGGCGCGTGCTGTGGTTTCCACAGCAACGCCTGCCCAGGGATTCCAACTCGCAGGGATACAGTCGCAAGCGCACGATCCCCGGGCAGGTGTTGTCGTTTGATCCAGATCTGTCATTCATGGGGATCTTAGTGGTCTGTGGAAGTCAGAGCTGAATTGGCTGAAGGTACTGCAAATCCCATCATCCGTTGCTCATAGTCCCCCAAACATATTGCTTTTGTGATTATTTCTGGAATTCAATGTTTGTAATTTACACCTTTCTTTATTATATTCTATGAAAAAGGTAGAAACATTAATACATATATCTTTCTGTTTAATTGCTATTAAAATAAAAATAATAATTTCTAGGGGGGCGCTGAGTAAATTTTTTAGGGAAAGGGGGCAGTAGGCCAGAAACATTTGGGAACCACTGATTTAGGTGAACTACAATTCCAAAATGTAAGGTCAATGCCTTCCAGTATTTTATGTTGGTCATGGGAGCTCTGTGTGCCAAGTTTGGTTCAATTCCATCGTTGGTGGAGTTCAAAATGCTTTTTGATTGTAGGTGAACTATAAATCTCAGCAACTACAACTCCCAAATGACAAAATCAATCCCCGCCCCAATCCCACCAGTACTCAAATTTAGGCATATTTCCCACAGATAAAAATAATCAGGCAGAAAGTAAACAGAAAGAGACCTGGGAGCTGCAAAGCCATTTGTGTCTCAAAAGTTTACATGGGACATACAAATATACACCCAATCTGGGAGTTGGGACACCGACGGGAGGTCACAAGGGGGCGTCAAAGGGGTCGCCAAAGACCATCAGAAAACACAGTATTTTCTGTTGGTCATGGGAGTTCTGTGTGGGAAGTTTGGCCCATTTCTACCATTGGTGGAGTTCAGAATGCTCTTTGATTGCAGGTGAACTATAAATCCCAGCAACTACAACTTCCAAATGTCAAGGTCTATTTTCCCAAAACTCTACCGGTGTTCACATTTAGACATATTGAGTATTCATGCCAAGTTTGGTCCAGTTCCATCATTGTTTGAGTCCACAGTGCTCACTGGAATTAAGTGAACTACAACTCACAAACTCAAGGTCAATGCACACCAAACCCTTCCAGTATTGTCTGTTGGTCATGGGAGTTCTGTGTGCCAAGTTTGGTTCAATTTCATTGTGGGTGGAGTCCAGAATGCTCTTTGATTGTAAGTTATCTATAAATCCCAGCAACTACAACTCCCAAATGACAAAATCAATCCTCCCCAATCCCACCAGTACTCAAATTTAGGCGTATTGGGTATTTGTGCCAAGTTTGGTCCAGTGAATGAAAATACATCCTGCATATCAGATGTTTACATTACAATTCATAACAAAATGATTTTATGGTTTTATGGTTGGAGGTCAGCACAGCATTAGGAAGGTTGAGATCCACTGCTTTAGCTTCTCTGTTTATTTATTTATTTAATATTTCCATTTCTTTACCACCCCTCCCCCACAGGCTCGGGGCGGTTTACATAACCTAAAAAACACAATCATAATATACAACAATAAAATAGTTTAAAACAAATTTCCAACCAGCATAGGAGAATCAACATGAGTTGTCAGAGGCCACCAGATTGAAAGCCTGCCGGAAGAGCATTGTTTTGCAAGCCCTCCGAAAAGAGGATAACTCTCTAAGGGCCCGAACATCCTCCGGCAAGGCGTTCCAGAGGGTCGGAGCCACCACCGAAAATGCTCTCTGCCTAGTGGAAGACAGGTGGAAAATCTGGACAGCAGGAACTACAAGAAAATTTTGTTCTTTAGACCATAGTGATCTCTGGGGGACATATGGGGTGAGGCACTCCCTCAAGTACACCGCCGTAGACCAATGTTGTGCCTCTGCAATCAATGTCCTTTATTCCTAGAGATAACATTTTAATCAAATCAATGAATAAGCAAATTTTCAAAAAGTCAAACCAGCCAACATGGAGGGCTAGCTGTACTAAGATTATAGAAAAATGATATTGTGTGTCGTCCCCTCCCCCCAAACATATTTTAAAACTTCATTTGTTTGCAAGATACATGGGAAGTAAAACATTTCTACCAAAGCCTTTGTAGTTTACGGCTTGCTTGCTTTGGTAATTGTCAGTAATAATCCCTTTCAATTACCAGGGAGAAGTAGGTCAGGCAAGCCTCAGTGCTGACAAAACTTCGAACGCTGAGCTGGAAGGCATAACAAGAAAAGTCAGGCTTAAATATGGTTGAGTAGCCAAGATGCCTGGTCAGAGGTGAGGAACCGATGCCCAACCAGATAAAGACCAGCATGCTTCCTTGCAGTCTTTGTTCTCTTCCTCAGGATGGATAGATAGATACATACGCCACTTGGGTGCATCTACATTGTAGAATTAATGCAGTTTGATGCCACTTTAACTGCTATGGCTCAGTGTTTTGGAATGATACAAGTTGTAGTTTGATGAGGCAACAGCATTCTTTGGCAGAGTAGGATAAAGAATGCAAAACAGAAAAGAATATACCTATCTTGTGTCACAGTACACTGTAAACGCAAGCTAATAAATGTCACAGTATATGTAACAAAATATCACTTTTATACAATAATATCAAACAGCAATGAGGGTTCCTCTATGGCATCATACCTTCAAAATAGCACAGTATAGTAACATAATCAATGTAACAGTATGATACACATATAAACAGTTTCACTCTCCTACAGGTTACAATACAACTCTTAGCTCCCACGAATACAATGTTGGCTCTATACAGTAAGGTAATATAATGCTCCAGGTTTCACCAGCTCAATGCTGAGTCCATGTATGCCAACACGTATCAGATGATGGTACTCACTGTCCTGGTGTCCGTGTGTCCTCAAATGAGGTATAACAGGTCCGCGAATGGGAAATATCAGGGAGAGGCATCGCGATACGTGTTGGCATACATGGACTCAGCATTGAGCTGGTGAAACTTGGAACATTATATTACCTTACTGTATAGAGCCAACATTGTAGCACAAATACCTGGTATGCTCAAATTTGAATACTGGTGGGGTTGGGGGGATTGTTGGGATTTATAACTAACCTAAAATCAAGTGTGTTCTGAGCTCTAGCAATGATGGAATTGGACCAAACTTGGCACACAGAACTCTCATGGCAAGCAGAAAATACTGGAAGAGTTTCGTGGGCATTGACCTTGAGTTTTGGAGCTGTAGTTCACATACACCCAGAGAGCACTGTGGACTCAACAAATGATGGATCTGGACCAAACTTGGCACAAATACTCAATATGCCCAAATGTGAACACTGGTGGAATTTGGGGAAAATAGAGCATTCACATTTGGGTGTTGTCATTGCTGGGATTTATAGTTCACCTACAGTCAAAGAGCATTCTGAACCCCACTAACAGTAGAATTAGGCCAAACTTCTCAAACAGAACCACCATGCCTTGAAGGGACTTGCTGGCGTGAGCCTCCCTCCAGCCACACACACTCTCCCTTGCCCACACATGCGCACCACACTGCCATGTACCAAGCACACCTGTTTGCCCCTCCACACTTGGAGTCTCAGAAACAGCTCTCCCCTTGGCTGAGAGGCTGGCCAATCACTGCGGAGGAGGGCTTTTGATCAGCGGATTTGCCGAGCAAGACAGACGGAGAGATCTTCAGCCTTCACGGCTGAGGGGGTACCCAAGACCATCAGAAATATCTTTTCTGATGGTCTTTGGTGACCCCTCTGAAACCCCCTCATGCCCCCCCCACCTTGGGTCTCGACCCCCAGTTTGAGAAACGCTGCTTGAGGGTGATTATGGGACCCATTACCTAAAGCATTTGAAAGCATCACCTTGTTTTTCCCTGCTAAAATGTGGCAGTATTACTGCTGAAAACTCAACGTTCTCTCTTCATAGTACCTATTGAGCAGACATTCCTCACTTTTTCCAAGCGCTACGCTTCTTGAGAGATAATTGTTTCCAATTCTTTTAGCAATCTGTGGTTACAGAAAACTGAGATAGATAGGAAATCATGACTCTTCCCCCCATCGTTCTTGTTTTGCTAATGCATGTACAAGCTGGGTGGTTATTTTTCATCATTGTGGTAATTTTCACTAATATGACAAGCATGTTACAGATGTGATTCTTCTGTTTAAAAACTAATATTCACGATTAATATGTTACAATGATGAATTGCTCACCGTAATCTGTCATCATGGGGGGAAAATTGGCATAATTAATGTATGGTTATTGTTATAAAATAGCAATTTGGTAACTCGGGATAATTCAACCCAGACTTTTCCCCCCTTGCTACAATTGCTTTCTTATTTTATGTAAGAACACCCTGTGGAACTCACGATGATAGCATCATAAGGTAGTCTTTGGATTTCATATCCATTCCATTTTGAAAAAGTGATAATTTGGGCTTGAACTACCATAACCCTTCAGTCAACATGACCTTGGCTGTGATATTGGTGTCTTCTTCAGTTCTGGCAGTTCCATTCAGGTAAGTGAATCTAAAGTCCACAGGAAAATTGTGGAAAAATCAAGCCATTTCTAAGTCATACATCTGGTGTCTGTAGAAGCAGAAACAAGGTACCACTAGTCCAGGGGTGGGCAACCTACGGCCCATGGGCCGTATCTGGCCATATCTATCCCCCTGGAAGAAGGGTGTCGGCGGGGCCAAAGATCTATCGCCCTGTGGGGCCTGTGCAGACCCCATGGCTCCTCCCTCCCTCCTAAAACCATCATGGCGGCCTGAAAAGGATCGGCGGTGAGACTATCTTCCGGCGGGGTTGGACCTCAGATTGCCAAGTGCTCCCCCCTGAGCCAGGATGGAGCCACTCCTCCGGGTCTGGGAGCTACCGAAGAAGGAGCGGAGCAGGCAGGCAGGGGGGAGCGCTTCTTTTGCTGGCAGATGGAGCTACAAAATGTGCCACCCTGCCCTGCCTCCCTGCCTCCCTGCCTCCTTCCTTCCTCAGGGGCTGAGCAAGAGGCAGAGCTGTTCCTTCTTTCCCAGCCAAGTCAGCGGCCAAGCAGGGCGAGGGCTTCCGCCGGGAGACCAGGGACCCACAACACCGCCATGGAGGAGTTCCACCCCCATAATGATGACGTAGTAGTAAGACCTTTCCTCGCCCTCCTTCCCCCGGGAAAGGAGCATCCCCCTTACCTCTCCTTGATTCCCTCCCTGGGTCCTTCCCGGAGGAGAAGAGAAGGCCATCGAGGCATTGCATTTGTTTCCACGTGTCTGCAGCCTCCAATGGCCTGCTGCTTTGCTCTCCTCTGCTGCGGCAGCAGCTGGGTCCGTTTTGCCATCCTCTGGGCTGGGGTCAATGGGCTATTCCTTCTTGGGATCCTTCCTCTCTTCAGGATGTCAGCCTTCATCTTGGTTCGCACCTTGTCTTCTTGAATTTTATTTTATTTTATTTTAGTGGTTTTTATTATTATTGTGTAATAATTTTATAATAATAATATAATAAATAATATGTTATATTATAATTTCAACATATTATAATGTCTATATATATATACTATAATATAATAATTATATTAATACTAATAATATATTAATATGTTAATATTAATTATGCGTAATATGTAATATGTTAATATTAATTATGTGTAATATATAGTAAATATAGTAAATAAATAAATAAATAAATAAATAATGTAGATTAGAATGTAGTTCTGTCTTTAGGTGCAGCCCTCCAAAATATTTTTTGGTTCTCGTGTGGCCCCTTGGAAAAAATAATTGCCCACCCCTGCGCTAGTCTGAGGTTCAAACATGAAAAGTTGTCCCAAGAAGAAACCAAAAACAGGGAGTGTTAGCCACCAAGTGGTCTGAAAACTATGAATCCCTAAGAGGAATGCCTTAGGGAGCTATATATGGGCGGATCCAGACATTAGGTTTTTAAAAACGCAGATCTTCCTGGGGCCCTGTCCACACCCACCCAAAAAGCACACAGATGCTCTCATGAGACTGGCCCATGAGAACATCTGGAGGTTCTACCCCCTCCCTCGAAGCCCCCAGACCTATTTAAGAAGTAAAATAAACTTATCTGGCCTGCAGTACACTCTGGGAATAGCTCTCCCAGTGCATTTTCCTCCCCCCCTGCTCTCCTGGTGGATCATTTCTACATGCCAGGAGAGCTGCTTTGAGAGTGTGGGTCCTGGACTGGGGTCGGCCCACGGTCCAAAGTTTATTTCACTTTTCAAAAACTTGGGGTTTGGGGTTTTGATCCAGGGGCCATGGGTACAGAGTTGTGACAAAGAACGAATCACATGACCACAGTTTTATATGACTAATTTAGTCCGGAATGAAAAGCTGGGTGGGAGGAATGGTGTCTGGACTGCAATACAGACACCGGAAATAGTGGGTTTATCCCATGCCTTCCAAGAAGGTGCAGCATAAAACCACTATCTAATTAATATGCTACTAACCAGAGTTTTCCTGGTTTGTAGAGAATTAATTTGGGACTATCCAGAACATTGTCTGGACAGCCCCTCCTTTATTGTGGGTGTTACCACAATAAAGGTACTGTCTGAACAGGCCCTATGTTTAGCTTGGAGAAAAGAAGAAGAATAGGGGCATGATAACCATGCTTAAATATTTGAAAGGATGTCATACTGAAGATGGAGCAAGAGACTTACTGTAAGACACTAAAATGGATTCTAACTACAGAAAAAAGATATTCCACCAAAATATTTGGAAGACTTACTTAATGGTAGGTAGACAGGAAAGCTTGGAGAAGACAATGATACTGGGGGAAATGGAAGGAAAAAGGAAGAGGGGCCAACCAAGGGCAAGATGGATGGATGGTATCCTTGAAGTGACTGGCTTGGCTCTGAAGGAAATGGGGTGGCTATGCCCGAAGGGGAACTCTGGCATTGGCTGGTCCATGAGGTCACGAAGACTCGGAAGCAACTGAACAAATAAGCAACAACAAATCTAATGGTATGAGTTGGTCGTAGGTGGAATATTCTCCCTCACAGTGTAGTGGAGTCTCTTCTGAATTTTTTTAAACAGAGGTTGGATGGCCATCTGTCAGGAGTGTTTAGATTGTGTATTTATGCATGGAAAAATGTGATTGGATTTGATAGCCCTTATGGTCCCCTCCAACTCTATCATTCTATGAAAAGGAGTTAAATCAAAGTACACACTTATGTTAAGACTTCGGCAGAGACACATCAGACAGGGTTACAAAGGGAATACAATGTGATGTCCGTAGCTACAGAACCCATAGATGTGGTTCAACTTATTCACAGTTTTATTTATTCACTTAGAGTCTCCTGCATAAGCTATACCCTATTCTTGGTGCCTCTGTTATTCTCTCATTAAAAATAAGGTTTATTATTATCCAGAGTTTCATGTATCCACATGAAGCCTGGAAACATTTGCAACAAATAGAATGGATATTTGCAACAAATAGAATGGGTTTAACTGAGCATAACTACAGTGTTCCCTCGCTACTTTGCAGTTTGCTTTTAGTGGACTCGGTGTTTCGCGGTTTTCAAAAAAATATTAATTTGAAATATATATTGCAACATTTTTGCTGTTTTGTGGGGTTTTACCACCAGCGCTCTCTGAGGCCCTTTCCCTCCTCAGTCCTCCCTCCAGCCTTGAAAGGCCTTTCCTTCCTTCCTTCCTTCCTTCTTTCCACTTTATTTTAAGTTTGTAAAGACTTAAAATAGCGTATAACTACTAAAATAATGTATAAATATTAAAATAAATATAGTGTTTTTCACTTTTTGCAGGAGGTTCTTGCAGGAGGTCCTAGACTATGATAACCCCTGCATTTATATTTTAAACTGCAGTGAGGGAACACTGTATATGCATCTATAAATCAGTTCAGCTGGCCTAATTAGTAGGCCTGGTTAGGTTCATCGGAATGCTCCAAAAGTTGTATTAAATTTGGATGTAATTCACTTCCGAAGCGTTTTTGAAGGGCTTTAAGCAACCCGGAAGTGAATTTGCAATTTTAAAGCTGGCACCGCCATTTTCGGAAAGGCTTTGGGGCCCTTCGGATGCAGAGAACCGGGTTTGGAAGTCCACGCCTTCCCTCTGGATCTGGATGGCCCCGGGCGTTCAGATCCGGAGGGAAGGCATGGGCTTCCAAACCGGGTTGGTAAGCCCACACTTTCCCTCCACATCTGGATGCAGGGCTCTCCCATCACATCCTTCTTTCCCACGAGAAGGACATGATGGGAGAGGCGTATCAACTCAGTTTCCAAGTGGATCAGTCTGATGCGGGATGGAAGAAATCTGCTTCGAAACTGAGTTAACATGGCTCTTCCCCACGTCCTTCTCTCATGCGGGAAGCAATGCACGATAAAGGAGTGCCCAGGAGACCCAGGCTGGGGCACCGAGGAGGAGGGCCACAAACTCCCCGCAGGGCTGGACTTCCCCGGAGAGAGGAGCTGGAGAGCCTCCCAGCCACACTCCAGCCATAGCGCTTGGGGCAGAAGAGGCTCAAGGCATTGGAGAAGGAGGAGAAGTGCCTCAGCCCAGTGGCATGGCTCCTCCGAAGGCTCCTCGCGCGCTTTCCCCGGCTCCGCTCCCCAGCCCCCACGAGCAGCTTTCCTCCACATCTGAGGATGAAACCAGCTGTCAGTGAGGGAGCTGGTGGTGAGTCTTATTTTTTTTCCAGTTGACGGTCCACACTGGGTTAAACATGCGTGTCCGCCATTAACGGAGCCATTCCGAAATTTCGGAATTAATCCGAATCAATTTTGAAATTTTAATGAAAAATGTTGGAAGTCTATCAGATTCGAAGCGCCAGCACCCCCTAGATTCGAAGCGAGTTTTGAACCATTTTTTGGATCAACCAGCCCTACTAATTAGCTCAGTGTTTTCGTTTTGAAACAGATCATTGTATTTCCTATTTCTTTGCAGCCAGAGTTTTAATCTACAGTCTTCCACATGATCTTTAGGAGTTGCATGGAATTTGATTGAAGCCTATGACCTTCTCTCCCATCTTTATTTAAGGAGGCCTCCTCCAGGTGGGACATGTCAGTCTGGTTCTGAGAACTGTAGTCTAAAAAAAGTAAATTATCCAAACTTTGCTAATTAATATGATTTTAGGATATTGAGGCTCTACTTTCACATTGCACAAAAGATGAGGATGCCTACTTGATGTCCCTCACCTCCAGCCAAGACGGGTGAAGTTCTGCATGAACTGCATTGACTACTAGCTGACCTAATTTGGGGATGGTAATTGTATCTGGTGCCAGTTTTTTCATATTTAACTCCCCTGCATCCAATTTCTTGTATTCTATAAGGTGAATGATGGCATTGGGTTTATTTTTGCTTCTTCAGGACAATAACTCCACCTAGTCTCATCAGCTCCTGATGCATCTCTTTGTCAGCATGGATAGTAATTGCTAAAAAAATCAAATGAAAGAACACAGTAGCTTTTTCAGCAACAGAATGAAAACAAACCCAAACAAATTATGGAATGTGGCATTAATGGAAAAATTAACCAGTCAAGTGAAAAAAAAATCGTAAGAATAATGTAGACTGTGAACTTTTCCTTTTTTTTAACTACACAATTTTCAAAATTTTTTAGTCGATTCAAACAAAAACACATTTTCTCTCCAGCTACTCAGATAGGTTTTTGGAATGATGCATTGTGACATAGCAGTTGAGCTTCTTTTGTTCTGACTTAATTTAACTACGTCATATTTTTCCTGTTTATTTATTGCAATCAATTATTTTTAAAAGAACCAGCGTGATTAGACTCCTGGCCCAAGTTTTAAGTCTTCACTGAACTGTGAAGGCCCAATCTACACTGTCTGCCATATAATGGAAACTGCATATAGTGCAGTTGAACTACATTATATGGGTCTTCGCTGACCATATATAATACTAATATTATTAATGATGTACTCTCTCTCTCTCGGCATTACTTCGTGAACGAATATTCTTAGGAAGGACTCATCCCACGCTTTTTACAAGCCCGTTGATGACCAAAAAGGCCAATCTGAGATAGACAAGCAGCAGAGTAGCCAAGCTCAAAGGCAGATGTCTTCACTGTGTCTGGTTGTGATCCCCAGGTTGTGCCAGTCAGCTTTCGTATGATGTTGTTGCTAACACCCACTATTTGCTTGATATTCAGGCAGTGCTTCTTGTAAGTCAGAGCACGGTCCAGGGTAACTCCCAGGTATTTGGGTGTGCTGCAGTCCTCCAGGGGATTCCTTCCCAGGTAATCCCCAGATCTTGAGATGCTTGTCTGTTTTTTAGATGGATGTGTTTTAGATGGATTAGGAATCATTTGGTTCTTAGTAAGTCCATAAATCCAAGTCTTTATTAAAGGAATATGCATTTCAGGGAGCTGGGTTTCTGCATTATTTTCCTAGCTCCCTAGATTTTCGACTTGCCTTTGGAAACTGCACAGGTGAAACACAGCCAGAGGTAGTCCAAGGATGCTTTCATTAATTCAGTGTGACACATTATCCCCTGGGTCAGAGAGGAGCTGCCATCTTTCCTGACGTTACACGCCTTGATATAAGATGATGGAGCCCTACAAGAGCCAATAGAAAAAGAGGCTCTCAAAATAGCAGCGTCCCCAGCAAATCTCAGCACAGAGTTATTTCACAGGCCTGAAGCATCGAGCTACATTGCCAAGGTGGTTCATGACCCTTGTGACTCAAACATAAAGAGTTGATTCTGTTTTTCTTTCTGTGCGGGGCTTCTGCATTTTAATGGCTGCATGACAAACGGGGATCTCAGATATACAGTGCCGAAGGCTGCCTACATTTGTTTCCTGACAAGGCTCCTGTGCCCTTTAACAGCTGCACAATTTTTTTGGAGGCAACAAAGATTTCTCCCATTGAAGCAGAAATGTGAGGAATTCAGGAAAAAACTGAAAGGGATTTTTATTTTAGAATGTTAAATGTTTACATCTATACCTTGTCATGGTGCCTTTGTACTCCGCTTTGACCAGACCTCACCTGTACTCCGCTTTGACCAGACCTCCAATTCTGGGCACCACAGTTCAAAAGAGATAATGACAAGCTCGAAAGTGTCCAGAGGAGGGTGACTAAAATGATCAAAAATCTGGAGATGATGAATACCTATGAGGAGCATCTGAAAGAGCTGGGGATGTTTAGCCTGCAGAAGAGAAGGTTGAGAGGAGACATGATAGCCATGTATAAATATGTGAATGGGTGTCATAAGGAAGAGGGGAAAGGCTTGTTTTCTGCTGCCCTTGAAACTAGGACTAGGAGCAATGGGTTCAAATTATAGGAATGGAGATTCCACCCGAATATTAGAAAGAATTTCCTGACCGTACGAGCTGTTCAACAGTGGAACTCTCTGCTTCGGAGTGTGGTGGAAGCTCCTTCCTTTAAAGTTTTTAAACAGAGGCTGGATGGCCATCTGTTAGGAATACCTTGATTGTGCTTTTCCTGCATGGCAGCGGTTGGACAAGATCAGTGTTTCTCAACCAGTGTGCCGTGAGCGTTCATCAGGTGTGCCATGGGAAGTTGGAACATCCAATACCCTTTCTTCCCCCTCCTGCTGAACACTTTTTCCCAAGCAAACCTTTTCAGTACTTTCTGTTGGTAATGAGAGTTCAATATGCCAAGTTTGGTTCAATTCCATTGTTGCAAGAGTTCAGGATGCTCTTTGATTGTGTGTTAACTATATATCCCTGAAACTGTAACTCCCAAATGTCAAGGTCTATTTTCCCCAAACTCCATCTGTGTTCACATTTGGGCATATTGTGTATTCATGCCAAGTTTGGTCCTGATCCAACATTGTTTGAGTCCACAGTGCTCTCTGGATATAGGTGAACTACAACTCCAAACTCTTATAGTATTTTCTCTTGGTTATGGGAGTTCTGTGTGGGAAGTTTGTGTCTTTCTGCCATTCCTGCCAGGATATCTATGTTGTGTTCATCGAAACAGGCCCAGGTTTCACACTGAGTGTATAAATACATTTTAAAACATATTAACTATATGTATTACTGTGTTAGAGTGTCATTTTGTGTCATTTTGGTTGGTGGTGTGCCCCAGGATTTTGTAAATGTAAAAAATGTGCCGCAGCTAAAAAAAGATTGAAAAACACTGGACTAGATGGCCCATGTGGTCTCTTCCAACTCTATTAATTTATGATTATGTGAATCTATGATTCTATATTGCAAAATTCAAATTGTAGACAGTTCCATCTTGACTCCTGTGTTATGCTAATAATATAATATAATATATTGTATATACATATAATAATTATAATATTATAATGTAATACAATACAATACTACTGCTAATAATAATACAATATAATAATGTTATATTTCATATTACATGTAATATTACTAATAATATTACAGTATTATAATAATAATAATCTTTATTTATACCCCGCCACCATCTCCCCAAAGGGTACTCGAGGCGGCTTACATGAGGCCAAGCCCAGAAGTGCATTTCAATACAATAACCTAAAAACATAAAACAACATTACAGTAAAATATTTTTTTTAATCGCGTAAAATATCATAAACATTGCAAAGTAATACAATGACAAAATACATTCTGGTGCTGTGGTCAGGGGCGGTCTAAGGTAATTTTATATGGTAAGCGAACATTATTTTGGCGCCCCCAACATTATTTTGGTGCCCCCCCATGTAAAACAAATATACAATTATAATATCACAATACCATTAGCAGTATTATATTGTATCAATGTATATACAATATATTATAGTACATACTCATACTATATTATATCATAATTATACTACATTACAATATAATTATATTATAATATATTGACATTATAATATAATATAACATTCTATTATATTATTATTATTAAATAATAAATAAAATTATTTATTTAAATAAAATTATCCTCTACTAAATATTTTCATTACTCCTGTAAAACTCAAATAACCCAAAATAAAGTAAAATAAAATATTATATATTACTATTTGCCTGCGCAGTTGCGCCTGTCTCTCCTTGACGCTTCCGGCCGGCGAGCGCAGGCGTGCGGGGAGGTGGGCGGTTGTGGTGGGGTTCACATGTGATTGGGCCTGGCGAGGGAGTTTGCCTCAGCGTGCGGTGGCTACTTCCGGTGGCGGCTGTCAGGAGACAATACGTCGCTAATACCCCTTTGGCTCCACTCCCCTTTCCGTTTGTCTCCGCCCCCTGCCTGCCCAATTGGGTCACCGCATTCGGCAGCAGGACAGAGACAAAGGGAGAGGGGAAGCACTCCCTGCCTGCCCGATAGGGAGTGCTTTGCTTACAGGATTCTGCGCACAGGAGCTACTGGGCATGCGCGGCGTTTTTCGCGCATGCACACTTGCTCCTGCGCTCAACTTCAGCTCCAAAGCAACTGCGCCTGCGCGAAAACCTCCACCCATGCCCAGAAGCAGCGTTGGAGTGCACAAGGCCGGGGCCCAAAAGCAGGCAGCCGCAGCGCTGCCTGAGGAACATCGGCAGGGCCAGGACGCTGTCTGGCACCGGCGCCCGGTGGGCGGGGGAATTCATCCCTTCTCAGATGGTGCCCTTTTTGGCCGCTTCCTTGGCATACCTGTAGGACCGCCCCTGGCTCTGGTCAACATTGGAACTTAACAACAAACAATGGCCACCAGCAATTTTGCTTCTCATTTCATACAATACTTTATTTTTTTGTTCACGAAACATAATTTGTGTTCATTTCAGCATTAGAAAGTGAAAGCGTCACTGTCTCAGCCACTAATTTCAGATTTTGGAGTACAGTATTTTAGTTTTCTGAAGAAGGAATGCTCAACCTACACATTGGCTTTAACAAATTGAGACATTGAGACATTTCCCAATTTATGATTGCTCTGTTCAACTGTTTTACCAAAGCGATTACTACAACATATCCTATTTTCTGAGTATGGTGTGCATTTCTTTGTCTCTGGTACTAGCAAAACCATTGAAAACCATGGTCTTTGCAATCACAGGGCAATGATCCACTCCCCTGATCATAATTAGTTGCTGCTTATTATCCCAAACACTATAATCTGTTGGAAGCAGAACACAAAGCAAAATCAAACACACTCACTTTGGTCTCTTTTTGGAAAAATGTGAGTCAGAATAGTCAGGTTTACTCTGGCATAACTGAGAACGCAGCAGATATACTATGGAATTTGCATGGTCTATGAGCTAGTACAAAACTTTGGCTGGGAGCTATTAATGCATATTGAAAAGTCTTAATTCTGGTGTGATCATAATGTTGGACTCGGGACATATCTCTCCCATCCTCCCCAACACCAAATTAGAACTTGCTTGTATTTTTTTTTAATTACACCCAAGCAATGCATCCTCGTCTCAGTGTTTGAGAAACAAGTGACAAAACCCAGAACGAATTACAAGAAATTCTCTTTCTCATTAAGTCTGCACAGAATGAGGATTTACTGCATGGGCAGCGATGGCCCCTGGGGGCTTCCTGCCCATAATCCCACCTCGGAAATGGCTCTGCAATTATTCTCACGAAAAATGCGGACAGAGTTTTCAGATTGGCATGCCTTCTTCACACATAACTAACTGCGATTGTCGGATGACAGTGGATTCCTTTGACTTCTTACTTTGCCCTTTCTTTCTTTCTTTCTTTCTTTCTTTCTTTCTTTCTTTCTGACATAATACCTTTCTATCTGCCCTCCTCCCTCGACACTTTCCTGTCCTGAATAGACAACATTTCCCATTGGCCTTTGTAGAGGCAATAATGCAGAGCACATACAGTGAACTCCCTCGCCTGGGCTTGCTCAATCCTTCCTGGACATTAAGATATTATGACATGAATATATATTTGTGAGCTTTGCACCAAATGAGGATTTCACGCATAGGCAATATAGTGTGATGGAGGAATATCTGACATGAACTTGTGAAAGCTGCCAAGGACTCCAAAATAAACAAAGCAAAAGGAGATATGAAGAGCAGATGTGGAGATCCAGAACAGGAGTAATGACACTTTTTCCAGCAAAAAGAGAGGATCTAGAGCTGTGGGGAAGAGATAATATCCTTTTCGGAGGCTACTGTTGCACTCCAGGACAGGAAAAGACCTCTGACATAAAACACATTACATGTTGAGTGAAAAATCCAATCCTTTTTATTGAAGCTTATTAAAATAGGCAGTAGAAATAAATGCTTGTAAGAAAGTAAGAAAGTTCCAAAGTATTAAGTCAGTAAAATGCTGTAACACAAAGCAATGCTCACAAAAGCTATAAAAGCATTCCAAAGCAGTATTAATCCAGACAGGAATCAACAGGATACAAAGACAATCCAGGCGATGCTAGTCAACACCAAAAGGCTAAAAATATCCTCCCTTTAACAGGATTTCCATGGCACATGAACTTGATTTCCGAATGATGCCTGATCTAACAGGTTTTCCCTTCAAGCAAACCTTATATCCCAAAAACCAGAAACTGGTTTCATTTCCCCCCACTCTTGGCTCTTATCTGACAAAGTCTTTCAGAACGATGTAAACCTTGAGTTTGCTGCCGATCCTGGCTAAACTCCAGCCACCTATTTTTCAACTCTTTATCTGGCTGCTCATTAAAATTCCCAGGTGTCAGATTGTTGTCCAAACCCAAATCTTGAGAGCTCACAGAGAGCGGGAGTAAACCATCATCTCTCTGCCCAGCAGGAATATTCTCATGAGAAACTGCCCTTTGCACTGGGGCCTCTCTGTCATTGTCTACATGAAAATCATTGACCAAACCATCTCCATCTTGCACCTCAGCCTTGGCACCATCATTTCTCACATCAGAAGCATCATGATCCTGAAACACAAACACTGACTGATACCCCACAGCTTCATAGGTTGAGATATTAAAGCCGGGTTTGTTGAGGGAGGAAAAATGGATTAAGGGCCCAGGCTGAAGTTCTTCATGCAAAGTCTAGAGACGGAAGGAGAAGGAAAATCTCAGATCTGAGAGGAAACTAAAAGGTCGATGAACCAGTGAAGAAGTAGGAAATAGCAGAAGTCTTTTGGACAGCATAAGAAAGTCTTGGATTTCCTTCCTTTTCTATTAGCTTCTGCTGTTTTAATTGCCAAGAAGCCAAGTTAGACTTAAGATGATTCTACAAAAGAGATATTTCCAACACACAAACCCCACACCAGTATTATCATCAAAACCCCTATTCAGATTTTGTAAACACATAGGCACAGTTTCCTTGATTCAATCTATCCTCCTGTATTGCGATCTTTCTCTTTCTACCAAACAATCTTTTGCACATTCTTCCTTCATAGTCATTCCAAGTCTTTACTATTTTCTGCTACTAGTTCAGTGCCATCTGCATATCTTAAATTGGTGACATTCCCTCCTGTAATTTGCCTGCCTACTTCCTCTGTGTCTAATCTCTTAGCTACTTGCCAGTTATACTAATGCAAAGTGCTGTGTTTGAGGCTGCCCTTGAGAAGTGATCAGAACGTATAGCTAGAGCAAAATGGAGTGGTCAAATTGTAAGCTGGTGTGCGCTTTTGCGACCATGTCTCATTGGTCTCACATCTGTTTTAGAGCTCAACACTGATTTGGTTTTGGTATAAAAACCCTAAAGTACTTCAAAGTAGACAAATGTGCATATTATTATTGTACATCAAAGAACCTGGATCCAAGCCATATATATGTGGTGCAGCTAGTTAGTAGCCAGCTGCATTAAATCACCACTGACTGAGAGGTCTTGAGTTTGAAGCCAGACCGGGTTGGAGTGAGCTCACAAACATTAATCGTCTAGCTTGCTGTTGACCTATGCAGCCCGAAAGGCAGTTGCATCTGTCAGGTAGGAAATTATAGGTACCACTTTATGCGGGAAGGCTAATTTAACTAATTTATGATGCCATAAAACCTTCCAGCAGTATGCAGAAGAATGAGGAAGTACTCAATCAAAGGACCCAATTTCACAACAGGACGGTGAAGTGGCAGCTCCCCCTGTGGCCAGAACTGAGCATACCCTCATGAAGCTGGAAAAACTGGAATGTTAAATTGCCTCTGTGACTGTCTATATATGTTGGATGTCTAAATGGCATTGAATGTTTGCCATGTATATGTACATTATAATCCACCCTGAGTCCCCTGTGGGGTGAGAAGGGCGGAATATAACTATACATATTTATATATTATATATTATATTATTTATTATCTATCTATGTATATAATAAAACTGAGTGTTTGCGGTGGTGAGGAGGGCAGGAGGTGCAGAGGAATATGTGCCAGCTTTTTGATTGGCTGCCATTGTGCGATTATTTGCATAAAGGACTCTGATTGGCCAGCCTCAGAACTCCAACACTCTAAGACACCAGATTATTTGCATAAAGGACTCTGATTGGCCAGCCAGTCTACAAACCTCAACTACAGCTCTTCTTCATGTCCTTCTGCTGTAAGAAGGTAAATTATCGAGTAAATGAGAAAGGACATTCTGTTAATGGTAATCTTGCTTGTGGAATTCCCTCTCAAAGGTGGTCGCGGTGGTTCCATTCACTTTGATCCTCCTGTGTGTAGCCAAGACTATTTTGTATGCTCTTTGATCTCTAAAACCAAGGGTAGGTTTTTGAGTTCGTTTTAATTGTGCATATAAATGTTTTAAAATGGATTGATAAAATATGGTTTCCTTTTCTTTCTAAATAATATTTTTATGTTTGTGAATTTCCTCAAAGACCTTAGCTGCTTTGAGTCTCCCTGTGGAGAGAAAAAGCAGGGTATAAATAATAATAATAATAATTATATTATTAGCTTGAAATGTGAGAAACAAACGTCAAACTTAATCAGCTAATTAATTATAGTTCTTGCTTTCAGTGCATGCTGGGGGTTTCGGCAGAGGAGATTAGCAGTGATCATAAATAGAACCTGGACTTGAAATTGATGGACCCTTGCAGATGGAGAACATCTTGGCAGAATGGGCTTGGCCGACTTACTTGCCGAGCGGGTTGCAAGGCGGGGGTACCCTCACCACCATCTTGCAGAGAGATGAAGGGGTTTCTCCTTCCCAGAAGCCCTTGGGGTAGCGGGAGGTTTCCCGCCACCAACGCTGGCAGGCCAATGACCTGGTGACGCCCCACCCCCTCTTTACGCCGGCTGGCCTGCACTTCTGCCTGGACAGCCTATTTAAGGCCGCCCGGGGCTGCCCAGGCTGCATGTGGGGCCAGCTCTGATTTTTCCTCCCACCCTCCCTTCTTATTGCATTGCTTGTTGGTGTCCATTTTGTTCATTCTTCATGTCATTGTTGCATTGTTCATGGTTATGCGTTATTATGTTCCTTGTCACAACTCCGTGTTTGACGTGTGGCATGGTCCCTGGATCAGGCTGGCTTATCGCCCCTTGGTTGTTAGTGGGATAATGAATACACAAAAGCACAAGGCAGGGGTGCTTGCACAATAGATACAAACAAATAAAGAAGGCAACCTATGAGGTTACAAAATATCATGCAATGTAGGCATTCAATATAGTCTGAGTGAGTACATTCCTGGATATACACTTATAGTAAGCACAGAGAAGCATCACAGGTGTATTCAAAACGTTTATCAAAAGACATGTGTTTTTACTGTCTTTACTGTGTCACACTGCCTTTTCAATGTATGTATGCTGTTTAAAAATCATAAGGCGTTATATTGATTGTGCTACATGCCTTTCCTTTCCTTTATGCTTTCATTGATATATGGTATATGCCTTCATTGATGTATGCTACACGCAATGTGCTTTAAACTCTGCATCATTGTGGTAAGTTGATTGTATCTGCACACATGTCTTTTGATAAACGTTTTGAATACACCTGTGATGCTTCTCTGTGCTTACTATAAGTGTATATCCAGGAATGTACTCACTTAGACTATATTGAATGCCTACATTGCATGATATTTTGTAACCTCATAGGTTGCCTTCTTTATTTGTTTGTATCTGTTAGTGGGATAATGCCCAGGCCCCCTGGGGTGCCGAGTTTCCGTGGACAGGCCTGGGGTGCCGCTCGCACCCCAGGCTTGCATACGCCTTTGGACATGCGTGGGGGCTGTACGACCCTGGTCCAAGACCCATGCATGGCCGCCAACCCTTTGTTCCTGTTTTCAATAAATGAGTTGTGGCCATTTTCATCCAACCACTTGTGTCTGTGTTATTGTTCTTGGCGTGAGGTGTGTCACCCTTGCACATGCAAAAGGAAGTTCTGTAGAAAGAGGAAAGAGCAGTAGCTAGTTCCAGTGGGAAGAGGTGGAACAAAAGAAAGAACGGGGTCTTGGGTAAAGAAAACAAGCTATTGGCCAAAAGTTAAAGTCTGACAGCAGCTGATAATTCTGTTCAAAAACTATCATATTGCTCAAATAAAGACTTGTTGCACAAATGTAGGTTTGACTCCCTTGCTATTAGGTTGCAGGGGGTTGTGTGCTGTCTCAACCCATAACCTTAATGAAAGCCTCAACTATGCAAAGTTTGCATCCTGCCAGGAACCCCGAGTCCTTTTGCTTTCTCTGAATAGATTTTGCCTGTGTGTTGGACGCTATCTTGGTGAACTTGCCAAAAACTCAATATATTCAAAAGCACTAGACCCAGAGGCAGGTTGCTTTTCTCTGTCTGTTTCTAGAAATTAATCAGTGGCAACCATTCCCTTTTCTGGTTCCAGTACTAAGGGAATCGAATCCAAGAACCAGCCAGTTCTGGCATAGCAACATGAAAAGCTGTGCTGTTTTTTGCTATGGCTCCCAGAATTCCGTAATTGGAATTCAGGTCCTATGAAATGTTACCAAAGTACTATAAATGCTAGTGCCCCCTAGTCATGGGGGAGAGGCTTGTTTATCTTAACAAAGTTGTGAGCTATGCTGGCAGTTGCATAATAGTCACCGGTAGGGCCTCCCATGCCAGACAGGTCACAACCGACGGGTCTGACAAAGAGCGTCAAAGGGCAGGATGGGCTCTCTAGCCTTTTGGCAACCATCCTAAGAGAAGGAAAACTCTAAATTCAAACCCGGGTAGATGGTGCTCGTCTAACCCTGTAAGGTCAGCCATCTAAGAGAAGGAAACTCTAATCAAACCTATGACCTGATGACCTCGCTGCCACCGTCCAAGCTTGCTAGGTCCCAGCAGACTAACCTTTGGTTTAAAGGGTGAGGCCAGTTCTGTGCACGCTGCACTCCACCAGAAAAATCCATTGCACAGGCTCGAAGGACACATCCAACTTTAGTCATCAATGCGCATGTAGAAAGCGAGGGATGAGTCCTTCCTGAATCTTTGTTCGCGAAGAAAAGCCAAGATAAATGCTAAGGTATAATATACCGTACGCACTCTGTTTCCAGCCGGCTCTCTGGGTGCCAAAAGGGCTTTGGGGATGCTCTTGGACTGCATTGATGTATTTGATTAAAATGTTCTCTCTAAGAATGCCCAGGTCTTTCCATATGACTAATGTGTTCAACTTGCACCAGAAGGTGACCAGAGCTAAGATTAGAATATACCTCTCTAGGAATTCTATATCTTCCTGCCTGATTCTATAAATGTCTGGGAGAAGCCAACGTGTGTCATGACCTCCCTTCCTGGTGTTGTGGGGAACCATGAAAGTAGGTCATGCCTTGGCCTGTACCATGCCTCAAGCAAGGGAGAGCTGACCAGGATGGAGGGGCTCCATGGAAATGGGGCAGTGAAAGGGAGGGTCAGGGTGAGGCATATGAGGAGGTGAGAGGGAAAGCAACTTTCAGGTGGAACTTTGCTTGTAACCATACTGTATGCTTTGAGAAATAAAAGCCTTTCAGTCTGTCATGATGCCAGGGCTCTGCCTGCATTTAGGCAGAGGTGAATCAAACAAAAACCCAGTGTGTAACAAACAGTTTAATTAAAACAGCACTTACTTTCTGGCTGTTTTACTAGCCCAAAACATAAAGATAGCACTCTGCCATAGAATATAAAACAAAAACTGACAGCAAATATGGTTGCAGGTTCAAGATAACACCAGAGTTAAAAGGTCCAGTCCAGTGCTCAAATGCCGAGACTTCAGTGAGCAAAACCCAGGGATCAAGAGTCTATACCATAAAAGCCAGTCCAGAGATTCAAGGTTCCAGGGTTCCAAGATTACAGGAGACAGGTCAGGACACCGAAAATCCAACAAAACAGGGGGAGAACCAGCAGTGTCTACCACCAAAATAAGACAAATACTTTTCTCCCAAAGATCAGTCCCAAGGCTGGCTCATTATATCCAGAAACACCCAGCTGCAACCTCTCTTACAAGGCTTTTTAAATGTATTTATTGTATTGTATTTTATTGTAAATTTCATTGTAAATTTATGATGCTTTTAGATTTTAAATGTTAGCATTGAATACTTGCTGTTTGCCAGTCTGAGTCCCTCTTCGGAGGTGAGAAGGCCGGGGTATAAAAGTTTTAAATAAATAAATAATAAATAAGTACCTCCACCCTTAATTCCTTTCACCCATAAACTCTTGCTTACAGATTACTCAATCCTTTAGAACGAAGACTTACATTAACCCTTCCATCACCAACCACCATCAACTGCAGAACATGATACATGACACAGTCTGTCTGTGAAGTGATTTTGTCTCTAGAGAGCCGCAGAGCAGGAAAATGTGTCTAGTCTGCCTCAGTGACCCACCCGCCCATCAGAATTGGTCGGTCTATTACCATCTTTTGAAGGGGAACCGTTAGCTCCATCCCCCACTGTGAAGAGTCTCGGTATTATCCTGGATTCCAAAATGACGATGGAAGCCAAGATTGCCTCCACTAGTAAAACGGCCTTCTTTCATCTACGCCAAGCGAGGCAGTTGGCGCCTTATTTACCAACAGAGGCGCTGGCTACGGTAATCCATGCCACGGTTACGTTGAGGCTGGATTACTGCAATACATTGTATGTGGGCTTACCTCGAGCAGCAATTCGCAAGATCCAAATTGTGCAAACTGCAGCTGCTAGACTCCTCACAAAAACATCAATGAGGTGCCATATAATGCCGTCTCTGCAGCGCTTACATTGGCTGCCGGTTGAACACATAGTCCTCTACAAGACCCTGGTCCTAGCATTAAAGGCCCTCCGAGGTCAGGGTCCCCCATATCTAAGACACCGTTTAACGCCACTCCACCACCAGAGACTGCCACGGTCAGCTCATGAGAATCTTCTCTATGTCCATGGCCCTAGAGAGGTTTGTTTGGAGTCCACAAGACAGAGATCCTTCTCCATTGTAGCCCCAATCTTGTGGAACTCCCTACCACCAGACCAAAGAGCCACTCCTGATCTACATACATTTTTAGGGGCACTTAAGACATGGCTCTTCAGAAGAGCCTATGATTGCGTAACAAGCAGTGACTATGTAACCTGTTCATTTTAATTGTGTAAGTCGCCCAGAGCACCTTTCGTGGAGGGCGACTCATAAGAAATAAAGTTAGTTAGTTAGTTAGTTAGTTAGTTAGGGAGCAACTGAATTGAAACCTTGAAATTAACATCCCAGGTGGGAATAGTGCCACCCCAAATATCATTGGACTGCAACTCCCAGCATTACTCACATTTGGTAATGCTGACTAAGGTTGCTGAGACCTGCAGTCAGGCACCACCTGGAGAGCTCCATGTTTTGAACCTCAGGTTTATGCAAATAATCCACTTTTAAGCACATTAGTTATCAATAAATAAATTCAGGATTATCCAGCCCTTAGTGATACTTCCTTATTGTCTGTGAATGGCACTATTGTGGCTTAATAAAATCCCCATTTACAGAATACATTTACTGTTATTATATAAAATTCCATTTTTCCTGTAATGAAGGCAGTCTGGGGTCTTGACAGAGTAATTGTGTACGTGTCACCCACTTAATACATGATCAGAGGCATTTTAAGGGCAGAACTATGGAATAAATAATGCATATCTCAGAAATGTTCATCATGATGTGTTTACCCAAACAGGCTGGATGGGCTCCATCCCAAGGAACTGTTGCAAGCTGAGTAAATAATACATGGAGAAAATAATGCACATTTTTAAAAGTCCATAATTACATATTTACATGATAGTCTGTAAATTCCATAATTACTTATTTACACAATACACCATAACAGCTGCTACTGTCTATTATATAGCAACTCTTGCATAATGGCATTATGGATTTCACAAGTGCAAAAAGAAATGTAAATAAATGACTGCATTGAGAAGTGTTCAATCAATCACAAATATATCTATAGTATTTACCTATCTGTCTACCTATCTCTGGCTCCATTCAGGGATGGCACACTGCATGGTGAAGTAGGCTTCCCTGTATAAAAGGAACCATGAGTTTTAGTCGGATGCGCATCTGAATGCAGAAGCTGTCTATCCGAATTGGATGGCTTCCAACTGGTTCCAATGGGGCATGCATCCGAATGCACATCCCCATCCAGATGTAAATAGGAATGCACATTTCATTGCACATCTAAATGGGCTTCCGGTTGAAAGTAATAGATGACTTCCATACTCTGATGCATATCAAATTTACTCGTGATTTCTGATTACCCATGGAATCCTATTTATGGATGCAAATTACCTGATCTGGATGATAGTTTATATTATTGTTATTACTATCCATGATCCATAGGTATGAATAGCTGAGGTCAAATATATTCCCTAGAATTGCACTGGAGGAGCGGGGGAATATTTTCTGCACCATGAATAAAATCATGGACATCAAATCTGTACATAAACATGTCAGATTTTATACTGAAAGTACTGGTGAATGATTTTCCTGATTCTTGGCAGGGGTTGGACTGGATGGCTCACGAGGTCTCTTCCAACTCTATGGTTCTATGATTCTATGATTCTAAGTATGCCTCATCTCGGAAATTACAACCTATCTGAGATCCTACTAGTTAGTCCCAAGTAGAGTAGATCACATAGGTAAACAAACATAGTGGATCTAGTAGATTTAGACCCATGCAACATGGTTATACTCAGCTTATACACTGGACCAACTATGTGACGAATGTTGCTGTCCTTGAGCAAGCAGGGATCACCAGCATTGAAGCCATGCTATGCTATGGAATACACAACTGCGCTGGGCAGGGCACGCCTCTAGGATGGAGGACCACCGACTCCCAAAGATACTACTCTATGGTGAACTCATCACGGGTCAGCGCAAGAGAGGCGCCCCCAAAAAGAGATACAAGGACTCCCTGAAACAACATCTCAGGCTCGGCCAGTTTGATCACCAAAAATGGTCCACTCTGGCCTCACATTGGGAGGCATGGAGATGCACTATCCACAATGCTGCGGCCTCTTTCGAGAACACACGGCGAACAGGTCTCGAAGAGAAACGACAACGCAGAAAGAACCGCAACTTGGAAACAACATCATCCAAGGAGACTTTCTGCTGTGCTTGCCTATCTCAGGTGGCCTTTTAAGTCATCAACATGCTTGTAAAAAGCGTGGGATGAGTCCTTCCTAAAGAATCTTCGTTCGTGAAGTAATGCCGAGATATGACTGTTGCACAATGGCCAAACAACACCGTCACAAGACTGAGGGAACTGAGGATGCATCTACTCTGTAGAATTACTGATGTTTGACACCACTTTAACCACATAGCTCAATGCTCTGGAATCTGGAGAATTGTAGTTTTACAAGCTTCCTCAGGCCAAGAGTTCTGGTTCCTCACCAAACTACATCTCTCATGATTCCATAGCATTAAGCCATGGCAATGGAAGTGACATCAAACTGCAGTAATTCTACAGTGCAGATGTGACCCAAGAAATATGTATAATACTATCAGGATTACTGCTAGTGAGTGGAAAAGTTTAACCTGGCAATGTTGGAGACCGTAAAGTTCTTGAAAGCACATCCATGACATATTTATTCTGCCAGTAAGCAAATGGCAAGTGAGCCGGCTCTCATAATATTAGGAGATCTGTTCCCGGTCAAAACTACTTGTTTGTGAATGTCCGATGTAGACTTCATTTACTGCTTTTTATTGTAATAGGATTTGAAGACAAAGACAGATCTCTTCCCTGCAGTGTTAACTACTTTAAGAGGGAGCATTATGGGATGTCATCTTTTGCCTTTTATAATGATAAATATTTGTGAGACACAGCTGAGTGGAAAGTCTGCATGTATAAATATGTCTGCCCTGCCAGTTAGGATAAAGAGTTAGAGTTGTTTATTTTTACTGGAAAATTGTCAGGAACTAAGTGATTACTGACAGGTAAAGAATCCACCACACACAGTTCTATATATAGTATGCATTTGTGTGTGTGTGCTTGTGTGAGTGAACAAAAGAAATACACAAACATACTCTGCAATGTGTCTTATCTAGATGTGCAATAGGATTCAATTCATCACGTGTCTAGAGAATCTCATATCTAAAAAAGTGAGGAAGATGCTAACAAAGAACTTTGTACAGTTGGCCCTCTGTGCCCACAGATTCAACTATACACAACTTGAAAATACCACACACACAAAACCCTTTCCAAAAATAATCCATTGATTTTGCCATTTTGTATAAGAGACATCAACCTTTTTTGAGCTGCGGCACATTTTCTACATTTACAAAATCCTGGGGCACACCACCAACCAAAATGACACAAAATGACACTCTAACACAGTAATAATATAGTTAATACGTTTTAAAATGTATTTATACATTCAGTGTAAAACCTGGGCCTGTTTCGATGAACACAACATAGATATCCTGGCAGGAATGGTAGAAAGACACAAACTTCCCACACAGAACTCCCATAACCAAGAGAAAATACTATAAAAGTTTGGTGGGCATTGACCTTGGGTTTTGGAGTTGTAGTTCACGAATATCCAGAGAGCACTGTGGACTGAAACAATGTTGGATCAGGACCAAACTTGGCATGACTACTCAATATGCCCAAATGTAACTCAGATGGAGTTTGGGGAAAATAGACCTTGACATTTGGGAGTTATAGTTAAAGCCTTCGCTGACGATGTGGTACTCATGATAGAAAACCCAGAAAAGACAATAACTAAATGGATTCAGAAGGTAGAGGAATATGGGAAAGTTGCTGGTTTCAAGATAAATAAGGGAAAAACGAATCTCTTAGTTAAAAACATAATAGAATCCAAAAAAACCCAAACATGTTACAGACAGTGTCAGGAATGAAAATTAGTGACAAGGTTAAATACCTTGGCATCAATATAACAGCTAAGAACTAGGCATGTTTTAAAACCCAAAAATAGGGAATCGAAAATCTAATGGGGGGGATTTTTTTGATTAGTAATAGGAAGACTTACAAAATATTTTCCAAAAATTCTAAAATGTAACTTAATTACTAACGAATTCGTTAGTAGTTTGTATGCCAGCGCATGCGCCAATCAGATGGTTTTGGCCTACAACTCCCAGAAATCCTAACAGCTGGTAAATTGGCTGGGATTTCTGGGAGTTGTAAACAAACTTGAATAAATCACACTGAATTCTAGATGGGACTCTCAAATAGGAAGGAGGGAGCAAAGGAGGGAGGGAGGGAGGGGGTATTCTATTCTTGGAAGCAGCAAAAGAAAAGGAGGGGGAGCCTTCCTAAATAAGTAATCCAACTGGTCATACCTACATTCCATGCACATGCAATAATACAGCAGTAATAACAATAACAAGAGGTAAAATTCAAACCGAAGTATTCTGACTTGTCCCTCCTCATGCGGTGCAAACGGGCTCTTCTCTTATTAGCCCGGGAAATTAGCCCGGGAAAAGCCAGCGTTTTCTGCTTGGGTGCAAACACATACATTGTCTTGGGGGGAGATTTGCTGCAGAATCTTCTCTATGAGCCCGGGATTTTGCAGCAAATCCCCCCCCCCCCCAAGAATATGTATGTGTGTGCTCCCAAGTAGCAAACGCTGGCTTTTCCTCCCGCTAATTTCCCGGGCTAATAAGAGAAGAGCCCGCTTGCATCGCATGAGGAGAGACCAGTCAGAATACTTCGGTTTGAATTTTACCTCTTGTTATTGTTATTACTGCTGTATTATTGCATGTGCATGGACTGTAGGTATGACCAGTTGGATTACTTATAATATTAGGCACTTACAGTAGCATTCATTCTATTATACATTAGGTTGGTTTCTCACCCCAATACTCTTTGATGCTTTAGATCCTGGCAGGCAGGAGAGGCAGGGAAGCCTGGGAAAATGTAAACAGAGAGGTTTACTCAGAAGTAAATCCACAAAGGAGGGCCCTTCATCCAAAGTGCCCTCCTTTGCAGATTTACTTCTGAGTAATCCTCTCTGTTTACATTTTTTTCTGGGCTTCTAGCCGAAAGAAGGAGCGAGTTTAGGGCTTGCCTTGCCATAATACTTATTGGCAAGGGAGGCGGGAGGGTGGTGAGAGAGAAGGAGGGTGCCCCCCCCCTTACGACCTAATAACGACACTTAAGAAAATCCTGGCCCCGAAGTTCGAAAAAGAAAGTCCACTTCCTGGTTGGCATTCCAGGTGCGGAAATACTCGAAAGTAGCATTTCTTACGAATTTCTTACGAAACGAATCATTTTCATAACTTTTTTCTCATGCCTACTAAGAACTCCAAATTGTTCAAGAATAACTACACTGAGCTGTGGGGAAAAATAAAAAGAGATTTTGACAAGTGGAGTAAACTTAATCTATCTTTCTTGGGGAAGATCACAGCATTGAAAATGAAGGTTTTGCCACAAATAAACTTTTTGTTTATGACACTCCCAATTATAAAAAGTGAAATAATATTCAACAATTAGAAAAAAGACATCTCAAAATTTATTTGGGGTGGCAAAAAACCCAGGGTAAAGATGAAGATACTCCAGGACCCTATAGATGGAGGAGGACTAGGCGTACCCAATCTAAGGCTGAACCACGACGCCAGTCGTTTGGTATGGATAAAAGAATGGATTCAATTAAAAAATCATAAACTACTTAACCTGGAGGGACACGATTTAAAATACGGATTCCATGGATATCTGATGTACAATAAAAAGAAACTGGACGCCACTTTTAATAACCATTTTATACGCAGTGCCCTGATAAAAGTCTGGCAGAAGTACTCTGGCGCAATGTATAATCAGATGATTCCACTATGGACATCCGTAAATGAAGCACATAGGATTAAGGAACTTGAATGCAATAGCTGGACAACGTACCAGAAGACACTAAGGTGGAATGGGACGAACTTTGTCTTAAAGACAAAGGAGGAGCTGGAAAGAGAAAGAATACAAATTAGCTGGTTTTCGTTTCTCCAAATGAGAGAGAAATTCAAAGAGGACCTCAAAAGAGGTTTCATAGGAGATGAGAATAAATTAGAAAATAAAATCATAAGAGAAGAAGAGAAGCCCCTGGGAAAAATTTATAAAATCTTACTCAGGAGGGACACTGAAAACAACCAGAAAAGAGAGTATATGGACAAGTGGTCGAGGAATATAGGCTTTAAAATAAATACAAAAACATGGAGCAATATTTGGAACAATACGGTCAAAAAAATCCCTATGTAGCTCCTTTAAACAAAACTGGGTAAAAATAATTTATCGGTGGTATCTCTCCCCCGAAAAAATAACAAGAATTTACAAAAATTCTGATCCCAAATGCTGGAAGTGCGGGAATAGGAATGGTACTTTCTTCCACCTTTGGTGGACATGCGATAAGGCATCCAAATTCTGGACGATGATCCATATAGAACTAAAGAAAATAATAACATATAAGTTGGAAAGAAAGCCAGAGACCTACCTACTTGGAGTGCTTGAGGAATCAATCCCATCAATGGAAAAGAAAATAATTATAATAGCGATTACAGCGGCTAGGATTTTATATGCCAAGAACTGGAAATCTTTGGAGATACCAACGAGAGAGGAGTGGTTTATAAAAGTCACAGAAACAATCCAAATGGATTGGTTGACAGAAAGATTAAGAAACAAGAACAAGGAATGGAAGGGGGAAACTGACTGGGAGCAATAAGGAAATATTGTAGAACAGAATACAATATAGACCTGGTACTAGACTAATCTTGGAAATCTGTTCTTTATCTCCACACAGGCATTTAAGGAATATATATGAATGGTGAAATTGAGGAAAACCAACTATAGAAAAATTCTACTCTCAATTTGCACCTTTTTCTCTCACACTTTTCCTTTTCACTGCTGTATCTTCTCTGCACTTATTTTCCGAGCCTAACTGAGGCTCTTTCCATATCTTCTATTGTACTTTTATGTTATATGTATGTTTTGTTTTAAAACCCTTTCTTGGAAAACCAATAAAGATATTTTTTTTTAAAAAAAAGAGTTTGGTGGGCATTGATCTTGAGTTTTGGAGTTGTAGTTCACCTAGATCCAAAGAGAGCTGTGAACTCAAACAATGTTGGATCAGGACCAAACTTGGCATGAATACTCAATATGCCCAAATGTGAACACAGATGGAGTTGGGGGAAAATAGACCTTGACATTTGGGAGTTACAGTTTCAGGGATTTATAGTTAACACACAATCAAAGAGCATCCTGAACTCTTGCAACAATGGAATTGAACCAAACTTGGCCTATTGAACTCTCATTGCCAACAGAAAGTACTGAAAGGGTTTCTTGGGAATTGACCTTGAGTTTGGAAGTTGTAGTTCACCTACACCCAGAGAGCACTGTGGACTCAAACAATGTAATGTAATGTTGTTGTTTGTATTCTATCCAGAATCACAATGTTGGAAGGAGGCTCACCACTTTAAGGACCCTAAAACAGGCATGGGAAAACTTCAGCCCTCTGGGTGCTTTGGACTTCTCACCATTCCTAACAGCCGGAGGCCCTTTCCTGCTTAAGTGGCTGAGGGGGGGGGAGGAAAGAGCCTGAGGCTGCTAGGAATGGTGGGAGTTGGAGTCCAAAACACCTGGAAGGTCCAAGTTTGCCCATGCCAGCTTTCGACAGAGACCTCTTCCTCCCCCTTTGCGCCCTTTCTTCCCCCTCCTGCCGAACACTTACTTTTTCTTCTACACTGCTGCTTCTGCTGCCATTTTGATCCGAGGGGGAAGCATGAGCGTGTTCAGGAAGGGAGGGGGGAGGGAGGAAGACGTGACCCACGTGGGTGCTACTGTGCAGACTCGCCCCAGAGCAAAGCGAGGCAAAGTGAGCAGAGCGAGGCTGGGAAGAAGGGAGCCCGAGTGGAGGAGAAAAAGTGTTTGGCAGGAGGGGGAAGAAAGGGTATTGGAGGTTCCCATTTCCCACGGCACACCTGATGATCGCTCACGGCACACTGGTTGGGAAACACTGTTATAGATAATGAGATGTTGGAACTGTAAAAAAAATGTGGGTACGTTTTTTCATCTATGGTGGCTCTGCCCCAAGGCCGAGAGATTTTGGAAGGGGATACACTGTGAAGTGAAAAAATTGCTGAAGAGGGACCTGCCGAGAACCCCGGAAGCTTTCCTATTAGGACTTGTGGATCCCTCCTGGGAACAAAAAGAGAAAAAAACATTTAACTTGATTATTACAGCCGCGAGGATGGTCTATGCTAAATATTGGAAGTCCCAGGAGGAACCCACAATAGATGAGTGGCTGCTGAAAGTCGTGGATACAATACAAATGGAAGCCCTGACTGAAGCATTGAAGGAGGAGGGGAAAAAGACGGAGAAAAACTACAAATGGGACTGGTCGGGACTGGTAGACTATTTCAGAAGGGAAAAAAACTTAGAACTTAGGGTGGGTAGAATATAGTGAAGGATAGGTAGGCAGTAGAGATAATATCTATGTACATAGCTAAATATGTGAAATAGCCCCACAAACACCTACTGCTGTAAGTGTTGATGGCTTAAGTTTGTCTTCTCTCATACCTAGATTTGACTGGCAAAGAATCTAATTCAAATTCTTGAACTAAGGGATGATCAACCTTCCGCTGATGTCATGAAGACAAGGATAAGCCCATTGCCAAACCTTCGTTTTGTCTAACACACAGTTAAAGGCCCAGGGAACCCTTTCCCTGGATCTTCACTTCTCTTTTTTTCTTCACATTCTTTAATTCTATTCTCTCCTAAGGACCTATATCCTTTCTCCACGTACCCAGATGCAACAGCACTGAGGTACGACTGCACACTGTGTTATATGTTATGTTTTATGTAACTCTTTCTATGTTATAATGTGAAACTTTCAATAAAGATTGATTTTAAAAAAGATAATGAGATTTGAGCAACCATGGATATTGGCATCCATGGGGACCCTGGAATCAAACTCCAGCGGATACCAAAAGGCCACTGTAAACTTTCTGTGCTAGATTTGCCTTCCACATACAGGCATACAGTGTTCCCTCGCTACTTTGTGGTTCGCTTTCTGCAGAATTGCTGTGTTGTGCATTTTCCCCTCCTCTGTATTCGCTCTCTCCCTCCAGCCTTTCTTTTGCTCTCTCTCTCTCTTCACCTGGCAAAGGGAAAGGCGAGGACGTCTTGTTTCCCTTCCTTCCTTCCTTCCTTCCTTCCTTCCTTCCTTCCTTCCTTCCTTCCTTCCTTCCTTCCTTCCTTCCTTCCTTCCCTGACAGCACTTTCCTTCTTTCCATGCAATTTCCACACATCCTCTCAGCCCTGAGGAAGAGGAGGAAGAGGAGGAGGAAGAAAGGAAGGCAAAAAAGGTGCACTTGAGCAGGGAAGAAGGAGGATAGGGAGCCAGGCATGTGAGGAGCCAGCGGGAAGTGTAGTGTGCAAGGGGAGGGAGGGAGGAAGGGAGGGGGAAAGAGGAGAGGAAAGAGAAGGTGAAGGGATTGAGTGAGTGAGGGGAGAGGTGGTCCTGGAACGTAACACTCACGATAACTGTATTTCAATTATTCGAGCCTCTCAAGTCTTCCTTTTTTGCCTTCCCAGTCCCTTGTTTTGTTACTTCTCCTTTGTTTAACTGGAAGCTTTTAGTTGAATTAGAACTGGGAGAAAGGTAAAAGAAGGCTGGGGAAACATAGACTCTTAGTGTCAGGTTGCAGCATTGCCTATGCAGTAAATAATGCAATAAACTCTTGAGATGGTTATAAAGGGATTCTGACCTCATGGGTCCTGTAGTAACTGTGTGCTTACCTACAACAGGCAAGTTAAAGAGTAGCTGCCTCCAGAATGCCTCAAGGAGTACATTGAACACTGAAATAGAGAGAAGAGAGAGAAACATGCAAGCCTGCCTCATATATATCCATCATGTTAAAGCATTGATATTTAAGTTTGGTAACCAAAATGGAAATAATAAAAAAGTAGAAACTACTGAAAGCAATTTCTTTTGCATATTACTACTTTTGGGGGAAGAACCTGTTCCATGTTGTTTCTGTCTGTTAAAGAAATAATACTTTGGGCCATAACTAGTTTCCTAACTGAGTATGACTGCATAGTAGTTGTTCTTCTCTTTGTATATCCCCATACTTGCTTAAATGGCGAGCTATTTATTTCAGTTTTCATTATAATTCAGAATCAGGAACTACCCCGATCTACTCCAATTCCAATTATAGCATTGCAGCTTTATTATTATTAGCAGAAGTGTTTCCCCTTGTTTCCTTCCAGGTATTTTTCCTGGTTTCCTTCCAACGCTCTTACAAATTTGTTTTGCATTCAATATGCAATGTGAGACAAGGCATCCAATAGAAACCAGAGTTAATTTGATATTAAAATGGGTTTTTTAAAAAGTCAATTGTTTACAAGAAAAAAAGTACTGCCAATGAAACGTTTGGGTCAGATTTTAAATAATTCTGTTCGAACTCAGTTTTGCAGTAGCAGGAATGGCTGAAAAGGTTGTCTTAGTTCATTTTTGTTAAGGCTTTGCCAAAATTTGTATGCTTTTCCATATTCAGCATGGAAAAGAGCCAAGATTAAAGCAAGCTGATTCTAGGAGGAACTAAAATGGACAGAAACGCTTGCCGAGTGCCAATGCTTTAAGCATTTTGTTTTGGGTTTGAATTATGTATATTTAACCGCATTCATGTTGAATTCGTATTCCTAGTTCTTTTTTTTTTCTTGAACAGGTCCTCATCTTTAAAGCTTAAGTGGCAGGCAGGTACAACGCAATATTCGCTGTGTTGTCACTGTATAATTGGGTTAGTACAAATGGGTAATATAGTGACATAATAATAATAATAATTTTATTTAATTGTACCCTGCCCCTATCTCCCCAATGGGGACTCGGGGCGGCTCACATGAGGCCAAGGCCGAACAACAACTTACAATAAAATAAAATCAAAACATCAGCAATAAACACGATAAAAATACATACATATAAATAAAAAAACCAATATACAACTAGATATCTAAAATCACAAAGACAGGGCGGGCCACAGGCACACATATAAAGTGTTAAAAATTTGGATCACATCCAGAATTAAGACTGTTAGTCACCTTTTGATCAAGATGGGATATATCCTAGAATCATAGAGTTCGAAGATTTTATTTTGTTGTATTATTTTATATTTTTGAGTGTGTTTTTTATGATTTATTTACTTCATTGTGTTGCTGTTTTGTGTTTTGTATTATTTTTATGTATGCTGTACTGGGCTTGGCCTCATGTAAGCCATCCTGAGTCCCCATTGGGGAGATGATGGCGGGGTATAAATAAATATTATGATGATGCTGATTATTATTAAGACATCACAATGCCATCCAGTCCAGCCCTTATATTAAATAAGCAACAATAAAAAAGTTGAATTAATCACAAATCCAAGGCTGGAGTTAAAATTGCTGAAAGAAACATTAATAACCTTAGATATGCAGATGATATCACTGAAAGCCAGGAGGAACTGAGGAGCCTTCTAACCATGGTGAAAGAAGAAAGTGCAAAAGCTGGGTTGCAGTTAAACATAAAAAAACCCCCAAGATAATGTCAAGCAGACTGATTGATAACTGGTAAATAGAGGGAGAAAACGTGGAGGCAATGACAGACTTTGTATTTCTAGGTGTGAAGATTACTGCAAATGCAGACTGCAGCCAGGACATCAGAAGATGTTTACTTCTTGGGGGGGGGGAGGGCAATGACTAATCTCGATAAAATAGTAAAGAGTAGAGACATCACACTGGCAATGAACAGGCCTGGATTAACACCTTTTTGCGCCCTAGGCCACACTTTGGAATTACGTCCCCTTTAAGCCAACCTCTACCCTGTGACAACCCCTTGTTGACCGGCCCCAGACTGGACAATCTTTCGGAATCCAAACCGCTAACCCTAAATGCAAGGGGGCCTCGAAGTTACCTCAGCAACTTCTGTCTTATGACAGGGTAGACTATCTCCCCCACTAACCATTGAATTGCAGAGACTTTAAATTTCTCAGTAACCACTTGACCACACTGCCACCATTTGTCTGTCTGACCACTGACCTTGAGGGCCACCACCAATAAAAGAACTAACAGAGGTGTTTTTCTTTTAAGATGTAAATAATTTATTATGACACAAATGGGTACAAATCTTGATTGGTTTTATACTTCCTCAGAGGCACAAACTTATTCTGTTACACCAAACACAACTGGGGATCTACTATAGGGTTCCCTCTGCCCTGCCAGTTAGGATAAAGAGTTAGAGTTGTTTATTTTACTGGAAAATTGTCAGGAACTAAGTGATTACTGACAGGTAAAGAATCCACCACACACAGTTCTATATATAGTACATGCATTTGTGTGTGTGTGCTTGTGTGGAGTGAACAAAAGAAATACACAAACATACTCTGCAATGTGTCTTATCTAGATGTGCAATAGGTTCAATTCATCACGTCTAGAGAATCTCATATCTAAAAGTGAGGAAGATGCTAACAAAGAACTTTGTACAGTTGGCCCTCTGTGCCCACAGATTCAACTATACACAACTTGAAAATACCACACACACAAAACCCTTTCCAAAATAATCCATTGATTTTGCCATTTTGTATAAGAGACATCAACCTTTTGAGCTACGGCACATTTTCTACATTTACAAAATCCTGGGGCACACCACCAACCAAAATGACACAAAAATGACACTCTAACACAGTAATAATATAGTTAATACGTTTTTAAAATGTATTTATACACTCAGTGTAAAACCTGGGCCTGTTTCGATGAACACAACATAGATATCCTGGCAGCAATGGCAGAAAGACACAAACTTCCCACACAGAACTCCCATAACCAAGAGAAAATACTATAAAAGTTTGGTGGGCATTGACCTTGGGTTTTGGAGTTGTAGTTCACGAATATCCAGAGAGCACTGTGGACTGAAACAATGTTGGATCAGGACCAAACTTGGCATGACTACTCAATATGCCCAAATGTAACTCAGATGGAGTTTGGGGAAAATAGACCTTGACATTTGGGGTTAAAGCGTCAGCTGACGATGTGGTACTCATGATAGAAAACCCGGAAAAGACAATAACTAAATGGATTCAGAAGGTAGAGGAATATGGGAAAGTTGCTGGTTTCAAGATAAATAAGGGAAAAACGAATCTCTTAGTTAAAAACATAATAGAATCCAAAAAAAAACATGTTACAGACTGTGTCAGGAATGAAAATTAGTGACAAGGTTAAATACCTTGGCATCAATATAACAGCTAAGAACTCCAAATTGTTCAAGAATAACTACACTGAGCTGTGGGGAAAATAAAAAGAGATTTTTGACAAGTGGAGTAAAACCAATCTATCTTTCTTGGGAAGATCGCAGCATTGAAAATGAAGGTTTTAAGCCACAAATAAACTTTTTGTTTATGACACTCCCAATTATAAAAAGTGAAATAATATTCAACAATTAGAAAAAAAAGACATCTCGAAATTTATTTGGGGTGGCAAAAACCCAGGGTAAAGATGAAGATACTCCAGGACCCTATAGATGGAGGAGGACTAGGCGTACCCAATCTAAGGCTGTACCACGACGCCAGTTGTTTGGTATGGATAAAAGAATAGATTCAATTAAAAAAATCATAAACTACTTAACCTGGAGGGACACGATTTAAAATACGGATTCCATGGATATCTGATGTACAATAAAAAGAAACTGGACGCCACTTTTAATAACCATTTTATACGCAGTGCCCTGATAAAAGTCTGGCAGAAGTACTCTGGCGCAATGTATAATCAGATGATTCCACTATGGACATCCATAAATGAAGCACATAGGATTAAGGAACTTGAATGCAATAGCTGGACAACGTACCAGAAGACACTAAGGTGGAATGGGACGAACTTTGTCTTAAAGACAAAGGAGGAGCTGGAAAGAGAAGGAATACAAATTAGCTGGTTTTCGTTTCTCCAAATGAGAGAAAATTCAAAGAGGACCTCAAACGAGGTTTCATAGGAGATGAGAATAAATTAGAAAATAAAATCATAAGAGAAGAAGAGAAGCCCCTGGGAAAAATTTATAAAATCTTACTCAGGAGGGACACTGAAAACAACCAGAAAAGAGAGTATATGGACAAGTGGTCGAGGAATATAGGCTTTAAAATAAATACAAAAACATGGAGCAATATTTGGAACAATACGGTCAAAAAAATCCCTATGTAGCTCCTTTAAACAAAACTGGGTAAAAATAATTTATCGGTGGTATCTCTCCCCCGAAAAAATAACAAGAATTTACAAAAATTCTGATCCCAAATGCTGGAAGTGCGGGAATAGGAATGGTACTTTCTTCCACCTTTGGTGGACATGCGATAAGGCATCCAAATTCTGGACGATGATCCATATAGAACTAAAGAAAATAATAACATATAAGTTGGAAAGAAAGCCAGAGACCTACCTACTTGGAGTGCTTGAGGAATCAATCCCATCAATGGAAAAGAAAATAATTATAATAGCGATTACAGCGGCTAGGATTTTATATGCCAAGAACTGGAAATCTTTGGAGATACCAACGAGAGAGGAGTGGTTTATAAAAGTCACAGAAACAATCCAAATGGATTGGTTGACAGAAAGATTAAGAAACAAGAACAAGGAATGGAAGGGGGAAACTGACTGGGGAGCAATAAGGAAATATTGTAGAACAGAATACAATATAGACCTGGTACTAGACTAATCTTGGAAAACTGTTCTTTATCTCCACACAGGCATTTAAGGAATATATATGAATGGTGAAATTGAGGAAAACCAACTATAGAAAAAATTCTACTCTCCAATTTGCACCTTTTTTCTCTCACACTTTTCCTTTTCACTGCTGTATCTTCTCTGCACTTATTTTCCGAGCCTAACTGAGGCTCTTTCCATATCTTCTATTGTACTTTTATGTTATGTGTATGTTTTGTTTTAAAACCCTTTCTTGGAAAACCAATAAAGATATATTTTTTAAAAAAAGAGTTTGGTGGGCATTGATCTTGAGTTTTGGAGTTGTAGTTCACCTATATCCAAAGAGAGCTGTGAACTCAAACAATGTTGGATCAGGACCAAACTTGGCATGAATACTCAATATGCCCAAATGTGAACACAGATGGAGTTTGGGGAAAATAGACCTTGACATTTGGGAGTTACAGTTTCAGGGATTTATAGTTAACACACAATCAAAGAGCATCCTGAACTCTTGCAACAATGGAATTGAACCAAACTTGGCATATTGAACTCTCATTGCCAACAGAAAGTACTGAAAGGGTTTGCTTGGGAATTGACCTTGAGTTTGGAAGTTGTAGTTCACCTACACCCAGAGAGCACTGTGGACTCAAACAATGTAATGTAATGTTGTTGTTTGTATTCTATCCAGAATCACAATGTTGGAAGGAGGCTCACCACTTTAAGGTCCCTAAAACAGGCATGGGAAAACTTCAGCCCTCTGGGTGCTTTGGACTTCAACTCCCACCATTCCTAACAGCCGGAGGCCCTTTCCTGCTTAAGTGGCTGAGGGGGGGGGGGAGGAAAGAGCCTGAGCCTGCTAGGAATGGTGGGAGTTGGAGTCCAAAACACCTGGAAGGTCCAAGTTTGCCCATGCCAGCTTTCGACAGAGACCTCTTCCTCCCCCTTTGCGCCCTTTCTTCCCCTCCTGCCGAACACTTACTTTTTCTTCTACACTGCTGCTTCTGCTGCCATTTTGATCCGAGGGGGCAGCATGAGCGTGTTCAGGAAGGGAGGGGGGAGGGAGGAAGACGTGACCCACATGGGTGCTACTGTGCAGACTCGCCCCAGAGCAAAGCGAGGCAAAGTGAGCAGAGCGAGGCTGGGAAGAAGGGAGCCCGAGTGGAGGAGAAAAAGTGTTTGGCAGGAGGGGGAAGAAAGGGCATTGGAGGTTCCGATTTCCCACGGCACACCTGATGATCGCTCACGGCACACTGGTTGGGAAACACTGTTATAGATAATGAGATTTGAGCATCCATGGATATTGGTATCCATGGGGACCCTGGAATCAAACTCCAGCGGATACCAAAGGGCCACTGTAAACTTTCTGTGCTAGATTTGCCTTCCACATACAGGCATACAGTGTTCCCTCGCTACTTTGTGGTTCGCTTTCTGCAGAATTGCTGTTTTGTGCATTTTCCCCTCCTCTGTATTCTCTCTCTCCCTCCAGCCTTTCTTTTGCTCTCTCTCTCTCTCTCTCTCTCTTCACCTGGCAAAGGGAAAGGCGAGGACGTCTTGTTTCCCTTCCTTCCTTCCTTCCCTGACAGCACTTTCCTTCTTTCCATGCAATTTCCACACATCCTCTCAGCCCTGAGGAAGAGGAGGAAGAGGAGGAGGAGGAGGAAAGGAAGGCAAAAAAGGTGCACATGAGCAGGGAAGAAGGAGGATAGGGAGCCAGGCATGTGAGGAGCCAGCGGGAAGTGTAGTGTGCAAGGGGAGGGAGGGAGGAAGGGAGGGGGAAAGAGGAGAGGAAAGAGAAGGTGAAGGGATTGAGTGAGTGAGAGAGGGGAGAGGAGTGGGCAGAATTCCTCCTACTTCGTAGATTTTCACTTATCGCAGGTGGTCCTGGAACGTAACACTCACGATAACTGTATTTCAATTATTCGAGCCTCTCAAGTCTTCCTTTTTTGCCTTCCCAGTCCCTTGTTTTGTTACTTCTCCTTTGTTTAACTGGAAGCTTTTAGTTGAATTAGAACTGGGAGAAAGGTAAAAGAAGGCTGGGGAAACATAGACTCTTAGTGTCAGGTTGCAGCATTGCCTATGCAGTAAATAATGCAATAAACTCTTGAGATGGTTATAAAGGGATTCTGACCTCATGGGTCCTGTAGTAACTGTGTGCTTACCTACAACAGGCAAGTTAAAGAGTAGCTGCCTCCAGAATGCCTCAAGGAGTACATTGAACACTGAAATAGAGAGAAGAGAGAGAGAAACATGCAAGCCTGCCTCATATATATCCATCATGTTAAAGCATTGATATTTAAGTTTGGTAACCAAAATGGAAATAATAAAAAAGTAGAAACTACTGAAAGCAATTTCTTTTGCATATTACTACTTTTGGGGGGGAGGGGGGAAGAACCTGTTCCATGTTGTTTCTGTCTGTTAAAGAAATAATACTTTGGGCCATAACTAGTTTCCTAACTGAGTATGACTGCATAGTAGTTATTAGGCATGAGAAAAAAGTTATGAAAATGAAATGATTCGTAAGAAATTCGTAAGAAATGCTACTTTTGAGTATTTCCGCACCTGGAACGCCAACCAGGAAGTGGACAAAGAGTATTGGGGTGAGAAACCAACCTAATGTATAATAGAATGAATGCTACTGTAAGTGCCTAATATTATAAGTAATCCAACTGGTCATACCTACATTCCATGCACATGCAATAATACAGCAGTAATAACAATAACAAGAGGTAAAATTCAAACCAAGTATTCTGACTGGTCCTGCCTCATGCTGTGCAAACGGGCTCTTCTCTATTAGCCCGGGAAAAGCCAGCGTTTTCTGCTTGGGTGCACACACATACATATTCTTGGGAGTTGCTGCAGAATCCGGGCTCATAGAGAAGATTCTGCAGCAAATCCCCCCCAAAGAATATGTATGTGTGTGCACCCAAGCAGAAAACGCTGGCTTTTCCCGGGCTCACAGAGAAGAGCCCATTTGCACCGCATTGTCACGAACGCCGACTTAGAACTGCCCCTTTAACACACACACGGAGACGTATCAAAGGCTAACTAGTTTATTGAATATAAAAACAGTCCAAAAGGTATATAGTCCAATAAATGCAAGTGTACAAAGTATAAAGTCAATAGTCCAAAGTATAATGGCAAATAGCTTGAGCGAGGCAAGGCTCCGCAATTCAATGCGGATCAGGAACAGGACAAGGTTTCGCAATCCAATGCGAATCAGGAACCAGGGCAAAGTGCCGCAAACCACTGCGGCTCAGGAAACAAGGCAAAGGCAAGGCAAGACTTGATGACCACGGTTAACTTGTGGTCCCACTCCGCTTCGCGCCTATTCAGTATAGACGTGGCCGGAGAACTGAGGATCAGTTCCCACGGGGCGTGCCATCCCTCGGCCGGGACCCCGACGATCTAGGCCCGGCGCCCAGTCTCTACTTTCCGAACGGTGACGGTCTAGGGACAGATGCCAGCTCCTCCTGCCCTCCTCTATGTCCCTAAGCCTGTTATGAGAACGGCCCCGCTCTTCCAGCCTAGTATCGCTATCTTCCTGAGAAGTAGCCTCCCGAGGTTCCCATCCGCTAGCCTCCATCTGCTGCTCGGCCAGCTCCTGGGAACCTCGGCCATTTGGGAATTCATAACTATCTCCGCTATCTGCTTCACTGCCTCCCATCTCCACCTGGTCCGCTCCTTCCCGGAGAATGCTCCCCATTCGAAATCCCAGGCTAAACTCTCTGGCGGTGGACTGGGCAAAGGCACCGCTGACCAATCTTGCTCTGGGCCTTCCAACTCATCCTCCGAACCTTTCAGCCTGTGCGGGTCCCAATGCCAACGGGACCCCGGTGCATTACCCTCCCCGTTGCCCGAGCGGACCCATGGGTGCTACACGCATGAGGAAGTACCAGTCAGAATACTTCGGTTTGAATTTTACCTCTTCTTATACCCATTGTTATTACTGCTGTATTATTGCATGTGGCTAGAATGTAGGTATATGACCAGCCTGGGCAAACTTGGGCCCTCGCTCCCTCGGGATCGGGGTGAGAGAGGCAGCGAGGAGCGAGGGGGGCTCCTCCTCCTTTTCTTTGCTGTTTCAAGAATAGAATACCCGCTCCCTCCCTCCCTCCCTCCCTCCCCTCCCTCCTCCTTCCTATTTGGAGAGTCCCATCTAGAATTCAGTGTGATTTATTCAAGTTTTGTTTACAACTCCCAGAAATCCCAGCCAATTTACCAGCTGTTAGGATTTCTGGGAGTTGTAGGCCAAAACCATCTGGAATGCGCATGCGCTGGCATACGAACTACTAACGAATTTCGTTAGTAATTAAGTTACATTTTAGAAATTTTTGGAAATTTTTTTTGTAAGTCTTTCTTTTACTAATAAAAAAAAATCCCCATTTGATTTTAGAATCGCCATTTTTGGGTTCAAACCATGCCTAGTAGTTGTTCTTCCCTTTGTATATCCCCATACTTGCTTAAATGGCGAGCTATTTATTTCAGTTTTCATTATAATTCAGAATCAGGAACTACCCCGATCTACTCAATTCCAATTATAGCATTGCAGCTTTATTATTATTAGCAGAAGTGTTTCCCCTTGTTTCCCTTCCAGGTATTTTTCCTGGTTTCCTTCAACGCTCTTACAAATTTGTTTTGCATTCAATATGCAATGTGAGACAAGGCATCCAATAGAAACCAGAGTTAATTTGATATTAAAATGGGTTTTTTAAAAAGTCAATTGTTTACAAGAAAAAAAGTACTGCCAATGAAACGTTTGGGTCAGATTTTAAATAATTCTGTTTGAACTCAGTTTTGCAGTAGCAGGAATGGCTGAAAAGGTTGTCTTAGTTCATTTTTGTTAAGGCTTTGCCAATTTTTGTATGCTTTTCCATATTCAGCATGGAAAAGAGCCAAGATTAAAGCAAGCTGATTCTAGGAGGAACTAAAATGGACAGAAACACTTGCCGAGTGCCAATGCTTTAAGCATTTTGTTTTGGGTTTGAATTATGTATATTTAACCGCATTCATGTTGAATTCGTATTCCTAGTTCTTTTTTTTTTTCTTGAACAGATCCTCATCTTTAAAGCTTAAGTGGCAGGCAGGTACAACGCAATATTCGCTGTGTTGTCACTGTATAATTGGGTTAGTACAAATGGGTAATATAGTGACATAATAATAATAATAATTTTATTTAATTGTACCCTGCCCCTATCTCCCCAATGGGGACTCGGGGCGGCTCACATGAGGCCAAGCCTGAACAACAACTTACAATAAAATAAAATCAAAACATCAGCAATAAACACAATAAAAATGCATACATAAACACCAATATACAACTAGATATCTAAAATCACAAAGACAGGGCGGGCCACAGGCACACATATAAAGTGTTAAAAATTTGGATCACATCCAGAATTAAGACTGTTAGTCACCTTTTGATCAAGATGGGATATATCCTAGAATCATAGAGTTCGAAGATTTTATTTTGTTGTATCTATATATATAAAGGAGACCCGGTCATGCAAAGTCGTATATAGGCAACGAAACTATAAGTCGCAGAAACACTAAATTAAACAACTGACTGGCCCTGACCACGAGGTACAGACAACAGTAAAAAACCCAGACCTACATACCTCCCAACACCCCAAAAAAACGATCCCCAAAAATAGCCAACGGAACTCGCACCCCCACTTTGCTGCCAGCGCGAACGTTTATAACGTTCGCACATGGCAGCCAGGGCGCCTCCGCCTCCTCCTTTGATCAGGAAGAGCGGCGGGGACCTGGAAGGAGGAGGGAAACCCCTCCCCTCCTCCCCAGCCCCTGCCACCGCCCGGTAAGAAAGAGCGGGGGCTGGAAGAGGAGGGAACCCGCCTCCCCAGCCCCCTCCCACCTCCCTTCCGCACCCCGCCGCCCCCGCAGCTTCCTCCCACCTCCGCCAGGATTGGGACCCCGGACCGAGGAAGGCCGTGGCGGCAAAGCCTGCTTTCCCGGTTCTCTCCGATCCCTGAGGAGGCAGGAGGGAAGCTTTTGGCACCTCTTTCCCCTCCTCTCCCGCCCCTCCTCCTACTCCAAAACACCCTCCCACCCCGACTCCCCTTCACCGCCCTCCTCCTCCTCCTCCCACCCCACCCGCCCCGACTCATTACCCACCGCATCCAGGAAGGCAGCCAGCGAGAGAGGCCGAGGGGCGCAGCGGGAAAGGCGTCCGCCCGACCCGGCTCCATGCGGCGCCTGGAAGGTAAGTGAACTACACCTCCCAAAAGGCTCCGCGCCGGTCTGTTTCCCAGCGAGCGGCGCTGAGCCTTCTGGGAGGTGTAGTTCACATGCCTCCCCCTCCCCAGCCCCCTCCCACCTCCTCCCGCGCCCCCCCCTCGCCGCCCGGTTATAAAGAGTGGCGGAGGGGGTGTGGCAGGAGGCGGGGACACGCCTCCCCGTCCCCAGCCCCTCCCACCTCCTCCCGCGCCCCCCGCCGCCCGGTTATAAGAGTGGTGGGGGCGTGGCAGGAGGCGGGGACACGCCTCCCCCCCCCAGCCCCTCCCACCTCCTCCCCGCCCCCCGCCCCGGTTATAAGAGGGTGGTGGGGGCGTGGCAGGGGCGGGACCCGCCTCCCTCTCCCCAGCCCCTCCCACCTCCTCCCGCCCCCCCCCCGCCCGGTTATAAAGAGTGGCGGAGGGGCGGCAGGGAGGTGGGGACACGCCTCCCCCCCCCCCGCCCCTCCCACCTCCTCCCGCACCCCCCCCGCCGCCCGGTTATAAAGAGTGGCGGAGGGGGCGTGGCAGGAGGCAGGGACATGCCTCCCCTCCCCAGCCCCCTCCCACCTCCTCCCCGCGCCCTCCTCCTCAGCTTACCTCCTCGGCCCATCCTCTTCCCTGCGGACTCCTCCTTCCTTCCCTAGGGCCCCAAAGGCCTCGGCTGCCCTGGAAGCGCCTGGAAACAGTAAGGATCTGTCTGGCTATTTACTTTTTCCAGGCGCCTCCCACAGCCGAGGGCCTTTTGGCCCCTGCGGAAGGAAGGAGGGGAGTCCGCAGGAGGAGGAGGGGCCGAGGAGGTAAGCAGCGCCAGAGAGAGAAAGAGAGAGATACAGAGAGAGAGAGAGTGAGAGAGATAGAGAGAGAGATACAGAGTGAGAGAGAAAGAGAGAGAGATACAGAGTGAGAGAGAGAGAGAGAGAGAGAGAGAGAGAGAGAGAGAGAGAGAGAGAGAGAGAGAGAGAGAGAGAGAGAGAGAGAGAGAGAGAGAGAGAGAGAGAGAGAGAGAGAGAGAGAGAGAGAGAGAGAGAGAGAGAGAGAGATACAGAGTGAGAGAGAGAGAGAGAGAGAGAGAGAGAGAGAGTGAGAGAGATAGAGAGAGAGAAAGAGAGAGATACAGAGATAGAGAGAGATACAGAGAGAGAGTGAGAGAGATAGAGAGAGAGATACAGAGTGAGAGAGAAAGAGAGAGAGATAGAGAGAGAGAGAGAGAGAGAGAGAGAGAGAGAGAGAGACAGAGAGAGATAGAGAGAGAGAGAGAGAGAGAGAGAGTGAGAGAGAGAGAGAGAGAGATACAGAGTGAGAGAGAAAGAGAGAGAGATAGAGAGAGAAATAGAGAGAGAGAGAGACAGAGTGAGAGAGACAGAGTGAGAGAGATAGAGAAATAGAGAGAGACAGAGATACAGAGAGAGAGAGTCATGGCACAGCAACGCGTGCACAGGTACAGCTAGTTATTTTATATTTTTGAGTGTATTTTATGATTTATTTACTTCATTGTGTTGCTGTTTTGTGTTTTGTATTATTTTTATGTATGCTGTACTGGGCATGGCCTCATGTAAGCCACCCCGAGTCCCCATTGGGGAGATGATGGCGGGGTATAAATAATAATAATAATTATTATTATTATTATTAAGACATCACAATGGCCATCCAGTCCAGCCCTTATATTAAATAAGCAACAATAAAAAAGTTGAATTAATCACAAATCCAAGGCTGGAGTTAAAATTGCTGAAAGAAACATTAATAACCTTAGATATGCAGATGATATCACTTTGATGGCTGAAAGCCAGGAGGAAATGAGGAGCCTTCTAACCAAGGTGAAAGAAGAAAGTGCAAAAGCTGGGTTGCAGTTAAACATCCAAAAAACCCAAGATAATGTCAAGCAGACTGATTGATAACTGGCAAATAGAGGGAGAAAACGTGGAGGCAATGACGGACTTTGTATTTCTAGGTGTGAAGATTACTGCAGATGCAGACTGCAGCCAGGACATCAGAAGATGTTTACTTCTTGGGGGGTGGGGTGGGGGGTGGAGGGCAATGACTAATCTCGATAAAATAGTAAAGAGTAGAGACATCACCCTGGCAATGAACAGGCCTGGATTAACACCTTTTTGCGCCCTAGGCCACACTTTGGAATTACGTCCCCTTTAAGCCAACCTCAACCGCACCACCCCCCCCCACACACACACATCACTCAGACCCACACTAAAAATAAAACCTTATCTTCTCCTTTGATCTTCAAAACGCATATTGCTGATGATTTTTTGTATTGTATTAGTAACTAGTCTTGGATATTAGGGTATTATTAACCCTTACAGTACCAACATCCGGCCTCGAGACAGCCCAGGGAGTGTTACAATAGTGTACTACTACCGGCACTGAAAGCGTAACCCCCCCCCCCCGGGAATAACGAAGGTTATAATAACGATACCATGCATCTGTTCAGGTTTGTCCTCTTGTGGTGATAACCAGTTTTTCAAAGTTCCACTGCACCTTTTGACCTCTTCAGATTTAATTTTAGCTCTCTTTCTGAACGCAGCCCCAGATGGATGTTTATTTTGGTTGGCTCATTTCAAAAACTGAAAAACCCCCGACAGAGTTATAAATATGGTTAAAATGTACTTTTTATAAGCGTTACATTTATTTAAAAAGTTTAGCATTCGCACAAACAATATTTGTTTCAACATTTTTATTATTATTTTGGTCCGTGATCTGCGCCCCCCCCCCCCGGCTTGCACCCCTAGGTCAAGGCCTAGGTTGGCCTTATGGGTAATCCTTGCCTGGCAATGAACGTCCCCATAGTTAAAGCAATGGTATTCCCTGTAGTAACCTATGGATGTGAGAGCTGGACCATAAGGAAGGATGAGTGAAGGAAGATAGACGCTTTTGAACTGTGGTGCTGGAGGAAAATCCTGAGAGTGCCTTGAACCGCGAGAAGATCCAACCAACCTCAGGAAATAATGCCCAACTGCTCATTGGAGGGAAGGACATTAGAGGCAAAGATGAAGTACTTTGGCCACATAATGCAAAGACAGGAAAGCCTGGAGAAGAGAATGATGCTGGGGAAAATGGAAGCAAAAAGGAAGAGAGGCCGACCAAGGGCAAGATGGATGGATGGTATCCTTGAAGTGACTGGCTTGACGAGGCCCGGATCAACCCTTTTTGCCACCCTAGGCCACACATTGGAAGCCATGCCCCGGGGCCAATGCTGAGCATGCACGGCAGCAGCCCTAGGGGCGGGACTTCCCTCCGCCTCTTTCTCCTAACTTGTGCCGGGTGCCCCTCCTTCCTTGAGTGAAGGAAGGAGGGGCGCCCGGCCCCGGCGCGAGCGAGGAGGAAGAGGCGGAACGGAGGGGAGCCGCTCCCCTCCGCTCCGCCTCTTGCTCCTCGCTCGCCCCTCCTTCCTTCCTCGAGTGAAGGAAGGAAGGAGGGGCGAGCGAGGAGCAAGAGGCGGCATGGAGGGGAGCCGCGTCAGAGGCCCTGTGATGTGGCTACCCTGCTCCGCCTCTTGCTCCTTGCTTGCCCCTCCTTCCTTCCTCGAGTGAAGGAAGGAAAGAGGGGTGAGCGAGGAGCAAGAGACGGAGCAGAGCGGAGCCGCGTCAGAGGCCCTGTGACGCGGCTCCCTTCCGCTCCGCCTCTTACTCCTTGCTCACCCCTCCTTCCTCGAGTGAAGACCTAGGGGTCTATGGCGCTCCGTGCGCAGGCGCAGAAGCGCCCAAAGACCGAACTTTTTAAATAAAAAAATTGGGGGGTCCGGATCTGCCGCCCCCCCCATAGCTGCCCCCCTAGGCCTTGGCCTAGGGTGGCCTTATGGGTAATCTGGGCCTGGGCTTGACTCTGAAGGAGCTGGGGGTGGTGACGACTGAAAGGGAGCTCTGACGTGGGCTGGTCCAAGAGGTCACGAAGAGTTGGAAGTGACTGAACAAATAAACAACACAATAAATAAATCTCCATGTGAAGCAGCCTCCATATAAAAACATGACAAATAGAAGACGTTTTGGAAAGTTGTCCTGGAAAGGAGAAAACATTTCCCATCCTTCCCGTGCTCTGCCTCTCTGCATCATCTCAGCCATAAATAGTTGTGTCTGCCCCTCTGAACTTTGCTGGCAGCATTAATAGCCGGCACTTAAATTCTTTATGAATCAAATTTCGCTTTGTGTTAAAAACTGGATTGATGAAATAAATTACTTAGCTCTTGTAAGTGAAGGTTTGGGGCCCGCAATTGGAGCTGTTACAAATTACCATGAAGACTTTATCCCCCTCCCATTGCATTCCACGGGGCTATATTTTTACAACAGCTCTAATAACGAAAAAAATTCTATACAAAAATTGTTTGGTATTAATAGCGATCATTAACAACTTGATAGATTCTTGTTAAGTATATTTTGCAATACATTTAATCTGATTAAGCTCAGCTCTGGGTTGTTTCTTCCAAATATTATAGCCCTTTATGAAGCTAGCAATATAAGGAATAGATTTCAACCATTTTCGGCAAAGAATTAGGTTTAGCTTAATGGATCAATTCTTTTCTTATTAAACTGAGTCTGACCACTGCCGGGTAATACATTCAGCATTGATCTTTGTCTCACCCTGCTCTAGCTTGCATTCTCTTTATGTGCTTGAAAAATAAGGTGCCACCAGTGAAAACAATGCCTTCATAATACAAATATAGAATTTTTCACTGACTCCTTTTCTGCTTATCTTTTCACTTTCTTATTAACAACTTGTTTGGGGCTTCTAAGGAAATGTTTAAGGTGCATTTTGTTTAAAAAAAGGAGAGTTTCTTCCCATATTCTTATTTTACAACATGTAGATGGTTTAATAATTTGATTTATTAACCATTTGGACATGTTGTCTCTCATCTGTTCTCTCTCATACACAGACACACATAGAGATATCGCTTTATAAATGTTATCAGCTTAATTGCATCTGAATGCATGTGCGTTGGTGACATTACTACTACTATTTGCCTGTCGACTTATGGCAAGCCAATGGATTTTATAGGGTTTTCTTAGACAGGAAAAACTCAGACATAGTTTTGCTAGTTCCTTTTACTGAACTATAGCCTGAAACAGTGTTTCCCAACCAGTGTGCCGTGAGCGATCATCAGGTGTGCCATGATGATTGCACTCTCCTCCCTCCTAGCAGCCTCCTCACAGGTTTCCAAGAAACAAATTGAGCCTCTCCGCTTGGAAATATGGGGTGGTTTTTCTTTTTACTATTTTACTGGATTTTTTGAGAGTTGCCTCCCCCCCCCCCCAGCTTCATAACATCCATAGTTAACTGGAAGCAAGTTTCACTCAGGGTGAGATTTCACAAAGGTCTGGAGAACAAGTCCTATGAGGAGTGGCTTGAAGAGCTGGGCATGTTTAGCCTGAAGAAGAGAAGGCTGAGAGAAGACATGATAGCCATGTATAAGTATATGAGAGGACGTCATATATATGTTGTGTTCATCGAAACAGGCCCAGGTTTCACACTGAGTGTATAAATACATTTAAAAACATATTAACTATATGTATTACTGTGTTAGAGTGTCATTTTGTGTCATTTTGGTTGGTGGTGTGCCCTAGGATTTTGTAAATGTAAAAAATGTGCCGTGGCTCAAAAAAGGTTGAAAAACACTGGCCTAAAACAATGCTTCTTAAACTGTGGGGGCTGGCCCCAAATGGGGTCCCCTTGGCTCAATTTTGGGATCCCCCCCAAATCTGAATGCCATGTAGTGCTTTGATATTGCTCACAGATTGTCATTAAAGTATGTACACACAGAGAACATACTTGTTCTTTGGAAATTTAGACAGAAATCTAGGCAAAAGGGCTTGTTCCCAGATCAAGGTAAAGTAAGGGAATAATCCCTTCTCACTTGGTTATAGAAGCAGGATACAGAACATCTAATTTCAGATCTTATTACAACAGGAAATAACCTGTCTTTGACACTCTTTTGTATACGAGTCCCTATGGGTACGATCACATGATGCACTGCCTGTTTTGCCTGCAACCCATAGAGACTCATATGCAAAACATATGCACCCAGTAGCTTTTGTAAGATGAATTCCAAATCGTCTTCACCTGTAGCTTTTTTGTCAGCACACATCAGAGGCGTGGCTTTCTAGGTGTGATCATACTCCTGTATGCATATCGTCACCTATGCCAATGACGCATCCCTTGGGATGTGTTTTGGGGTGATGTTTTCCTACTGATTGATTCTTCTTTATTGAACTGGCTGGCAGTACACTTCTGCTGGCATCCAGAGAAAGACTTTCCCTTTGTGGAAAAAGACTCTTGAGTACAATCATTCGTGTTTTCCACTTGCACCTTATTGTTTTTTTATATTCGTTTAAATGTCGAAAATGTGCAACTCTGTCGGAACAAAAATATGTTTCCCTATTGGGCCAGAGTTTATAAAATTGCAATGATTTGGGGCAGGGCTTCTTAAGGTTACTTGACTCATGACACCTTTTTACATTTGAGATTTTAAGGGAAGGCAAGGACACAGATGCGCCCCCAGGGGATGAGGGGGAACAGTTACGGCTACCCAATCCTGAAGCTGTGACGTGGGGGAACATTGGATGAATTGGTAAGAGTCATCCATCCACTGTGAGATTAGTCAAGGTGTGTTGTTTGAATAGATCTGAGAAGGAGAGAACCGTGAGTGTGATCTGGTTGGTATGTATCCAGTATGTATATCCAGTATACAAAAGCCATGGGTTCCTTGTGGGAAAGCCACTTCCTGCTTTGAGTGTGATATGGTCCTTAGGACCTCATCACACTAGAGCAGTGTTTCCCAACCACTGTTCCACAACACACTAGTGTGCCGTGAGCGATCACCTGGTGTGCCACGGAAAAAACCTCTCTTCCCCCTCCTAGTCCTGATCCAACATTGTTTGAGTCCAGAGTGCTCTCTGGATGTAGGTGAACTACAACTCCAAAACTCAAGGTCAATTCCCAAGCAAACCCTTTCAGTACTTTCTGTTGGTAATGAGAGTTCAATATGCCAAGTTTGGTTCAATTCCATTGTTGCAAGAGCTCAGGATGCTCTTTGTTTGTGTGTTAACTCTAAATCTCAGAAACTGTAACTCCCAAATGTCAAGGTCTATTTTTTCCCAAACTCCATCTGTGTTCACATTTGGGCATATTGAGTATTCATGCCAAGTTTGGTCCAGATCCAACATCGTTTGAGTCCAGAGTGCTCTCTGGATATAGGTGAACTACAACTCCAAAACTCAAGGTCAATTCCCAAGCAAACCCTTTCAGTACTTTCTGTTGGTAATGAGAGTTCAATATGCCAAGTTTGGTTCAATTCCATTGTTGCAAGAGCTCAGGATGCTCTTTGTTTGTGTGTTAACTCTAAATCTCAGAAACTGTAACTCCCAAATGTCAAGGTCTATTTTTTCCCAAACTCCATCTGTGTTCACATTTGGGCATATTGAGTATTCATGCCAAGTTTGGTCCAGATCCAACATTGTTTGAGTCCACAGTGCTCTCTGGATATAGGTGAACTACAACTCCAAAACTCAAGGTCAATTCCCAAGCAAACCCTTTCAGTACTTTCAGTCTTTCTGCCATTCCTGCCAGGATATCTATGTTGTGTTCATCGAAACAGGTCCAGGTTTCACACTGAGTGTATAAATACATTTAAAATATATTAACTATATGTATTACTGTGTTAGAGTGTCATTTTGTGTCATTTTGGTGGTGTGCCCCAGGATTTTGTAAATGTAAAAAGTGTGCCGCAACTCAAAAAAGGTTGGGAAACACTGCACTAGAGCATGGATCCACTTTAAATCCAGTTTCTGCCTCCTGCAGAATTATGAGACTTGTAGTTTTGGGAGGGGCTTTTAAACTGCCCAGCCAGAAAGATATTGGGTCACTAAACTACAAACCCCAGAATTCTGCAGGAGATAGAAACTGGATTTAAAGTGGATCAATGCTCTGGTGTGATGAGGCTGATGGTCTACTTGGTTTTCGCCAGAAGGTGGATGGAGAGCAGAGTGGAGAGTTATCCATGACATTACAATGACAGGAAGTGATGGAAAGACAGGAAAGTGTTTGTGTGTTGCAGAGACAAAGCAAACCTTGCAAATAGAAGCAAGCTGTTGATGTAATGGCTATACTGGAGATTAGCACAGAGCCTCTTTCTCTAACTAGAGCTGAGCCCACCAAAGTTGGAGAATTTGCACCCTCATCTCTTGCCTGGAGACAACCCATGAAAACTGGAGATTCAAGGTCAAGCCCTGAGATCTAATTGGACCCATAAGTTCAATGAAGATTTTTTCCCCTACTTTTTTTTAATCAACAGACATATTTATCTACCTATCTAGCATCTGTCTCTCTACATATCTTCCTTCCTTCCCTCCCCCCCCCTCCTTCTTTCCTGTCTACATATCTTCTCATCTTATTAGGCTTGACATTTACCGTGGTTTATTTAAAACAGCGGTTCTTAACCTGTGGGCCACAGACCACCAGTGGGCTGTTAGGATGAAAATTTGGTCCATGAGCCTCCTTCCTCTTTACTTTACTTTACTTTACTTTATTTCCATTCCTTTTACACTGCCTGCTAATCCTTCCCTGTTGCTGACCATGGCATATGTTCTGTATCAGAAACTAGAGTTGATACGGTCATTCCAATGCAATTTTCAGAATCAGCACCCCAAACCGAATCTAAAGTTGACCAAAAACTGATTAGTAAAACGTTTGGTAATAATGTTGGACAGTGATCCCCGGTTAAAGTGGTCCCTGGTCAAGTGGTCCTTGGTCAAAAAAAGGTTGGGAGCCACTGATTTAAACCAGTGGTTCCCAAACTTTTTTGGCCTACCACCCCCTTTCTAGAAATGTATTTATTTATTTATTTATTATTTTGATTAATATACCACCCTTCCCAAAAAGGCTCAGGGTGGTTCACAACAATGAATACACAACACAACGTAGTTAAAAACAGAATAAAAACAGATTAGGACCAGAATGGAAAGCACAACCTTAGAGATTAAACGCCTGGCGGAACAGGGTGGTCTCACAGGCCCTCCTGAAGGCCTGTAACTCTGTTATTTACTCACCGCCCCCCCTAGAAATTAATTTAAAATTTTTAATAGCAATTAAACAGAAATATGTATTAATATTTCTACCTTTTTCATAAAATATAATAAAGAAAGTTGTAAATTAGAAACAGTGAAGTTTGAAATTATGAAACTATTTATTGAACTTAGAATAGAAAGGTAATACAAAAAAAGTTAAAACATCCGAAATCATCTTAATGAGAAGGATGAACCTGGTCTGCTGCTCCCAATCTAGGAATCCTCGGCTCTATTTTCGTCAGCAGTGATCTCAAATCATCGCGATTGACTATTTTGCAATCGGTTTCTTTTTTGTTAATAAATTGGTTACCGCACTGAATCCACGTTCCACTAAATATGTTGAAGGACATTATTACTATTGTTATAAGACTCAACCAGGTGGAAGGGAATCCCAAAGGTATTATTATTATCCCTTGCTTGGCGAGAGGAGGAGGAGGGAGCAAGAGGAAGGAAAAAGAGAGAGGGACACACACAGAGATGGATTGTAGCCTGGCACCTGGCTCACGCCACCACCCCCACCACCCCCTAACAGGGGTTCAGCGCTCCCCAAATTCTCCAGGGCCTTCCAGTGCCCCCCCCCTAGATCGCCCCACCGTCCACCAGGGGGTGGTACCACCCACTTTGGGAAACACTGATTTAAACCAATTGCCCAAGTCTTCCAAAAAGTCAGTCAAAGTTCCTTTCCCAATATCATTTAAAAGGCAAAGCCTGTGCATTGGTTTTATTCCATAAAATGAAAGTGATAGATATTAATTGCATCTTTTTTTTAAAAAAGTCTTCCACCATATTTGTAACACCATATAATTTTTGCTTTCACATTTTGGTGCCCTACCATTTCTCTTCCCTGCTCCTTTCAGTTAATGCAAAGCCATGCCTTTTGACATTCCACGAGGCTCTGTCAGGTTCACAGGACACATGGCTTAAGATGGAGGATCAATTTTAGATTCAGACTTTTTCAAGCAAATGAATGAGCTACTCTAAATCAATAATGTATTTGTGTGTAAACAAAGGATGCAGCTTTGGACAGGGTTTTTTTTTTATTATTTTGAAACCAAGTAGGTGGAACATAAATAAATTATTTTTTTCTTTGGAGGGACAGAAAACTTACTAACAACCCCAGTTCCCAATATATTACTTGGAAGTAAGTCTTATTGATTTCAGCAGATGGCATTTCCATGCAAAAACAACCTTTGGTAAAAATTTGTCTTGAAACATAACTAGGAAATTTTGTTTTGAATGGATAGTCAGTCTGTTATCATGCACACAATACACTTCAGAGAAGCGTAGTTCTGTTTACCTGGTTTCAGGGCCAGCACCACCATTAGGAAGGTTGGAGCAGCGGCCTCATTCATGAAGCAGAAGTGACACATTTGCATGAATTTCTGTCTCAAATGTCAAAATCATCTGGCAGACTTGCTTTGGGTATTAGCCATATTTCTTTAGGTGGGTGGAAATATCATTTGCCACACTGGTTTGGGATGGAAAATGTGTGGATTGATTATTAATTAAATTGTCATCGTTATCATCATCATCATCTTTATCTTTGTCATCATTGGGAAACAGAAGATGGCCAAGCTCTGTTCTCTCTGCAAAAGCAGGATTAGGAGCAGATTGTAGCATTGAACATGAGCTGGAAATCAAGAAGCCAACATGATTAGAAGCCAACATGAGTAATCTGAGGCTCTCATATTTTCAGTGAATTCGAACTGTCCCTGCCAAATCAGGGTAGGTATGTGTTCGCATGATGTATGATATGTTCTTTGAAATTTACTATTATTATCTCTCTCGGCATTACTTCGTGAATGAAGATTCTTAGGAAGGACTCACCCACGCTTTTTACAAGCACGTTGATGACTAAAAAGGCCAATCTGAGATAGGCAAGTTCAGTTGCAGAAAGTGCAGCAGAAAGTCTCCTTGGGTGATGTTGTTTCCAAGTTGCGGTTCTTTCTGCGTTGTCGTTTCTCTTCGAGACCCATTCGGCGTGTCTTCTCGAAAGAGGCTGCAGCATTGTGGATAGTGCGTCTCCATGCCTCCCAATGTGAGGCCAGGGTGGACCATTGCTGGTGATCAATCTGGCCGAGCCTGAGATGTTGTTTCAGGGAGTCCTTATATCTCTTTTTGGGGGCGCCTCTCTTGCGCTGACCCGTGATGAGTTCACCATAGAGTAATATCTTTGGGAGGCGGTGGTCTTCCATCCTAGAGACGTGCCCTTCCCAGCGCAGCTGTGTTCTCAATAGCATGGCCTCAATGCTGGTGATCCCTGCTTGCTCAAGGACAGCAACATTCGTCACATAGTCGGTCCAGTGTATATTTAGGATTGTGTGAAGACAGCACTGATAAAAGCGTTCGAGGAGTCGTAGGTGTTGCCGATAGGTGACCCATGTTTCAGACCCATATAGGAGAATAGGCAGTATGATAGCTCTGTACACACCGATTTTGGTGCTTTGCCTCAGGTGCTTGTTGCTCCAGATTTTTTGTGAAACCTTCCAAATGCACTATATGCCTTTGCTAATCTGTGATAATAATAATAATCTTTATACCCCGCCACCATCTCCCCCAAATGGGGACTTGGGGCGGCTTACATGAGGCCAAGCCTAAACAACAAGTTACAATAAAAACAAAACTCAAAGCATCAACAACAATACAGTAAAATACAAACATATAAATAAATAAACAATATACAAATATAATATCTAAAAACACAAACAACACAGCAGGCCACATGTACAGGATAAAATGTTAAAAACTCAGAGTGAGTTTCTAGAAGCATTCTGTCATGACGTTTCGCCTGCATCTATGGCGGGCATCCTCAGAGATTGTAAGGTCCTCACAACCTCTGAGGATGCCCACCATAGATGCAGGCAAAATGTCAGGAGAGATTGCTTCTAGAACATGGCCATACAGCCTGAAAAACCTACAACAGCCCAGTGATTCCGGCTATGAAAGCCTTCAACAATACATTACCTTTTACATTTTTCTTGTTGCTATTGACACTCAAGTTAGCAAAAATGGGCACATCTCCCTGTTTCATGTTCTAAAAGTTTAACAGTAGGGTGGCAACCATGGAGGTATCAAGCAAATGAGAATGCAAATTCTACCACCCAATGAAATTTCCCTCCAGTCCTCAAATTTCTTGCAGTGCAGTGAATGAGACTTTTAAAATTATCCAAACCTAGACTTCTTCCATTTTATGTGTTCATATTCCCTTGATAAAAGGAAAAAAGAGTGGCAAAAGGAAAGAGCTTAGTCTTTCCTAGGAGAAGCTAGAAGCAGCATCGATCCTCTCTCCACTGTGGCCCCACTTCTGGCATTTTTCAAGGAGAAAAACGTTAGTGACAGTGGCCAAGATTGGCTAGCCACTGAAGTTGGATCTACACTAGCAAATAAAATCCAGATTATCTTATTTGAACTGGATTTTCTAGCAGTGTAGATCCAGCCTCAAATGATACTGGCGTTTTCTCCTCTCTACGGAATGATGCTTGGCATATGAACAGGGCACATAACAATTCATAATTTTGGCCCCCAAACTTGCACCCAATTTATCCATGAGGTCGATTTATACATAAGTATTAGGGCTGGTTGATCCAAGAAAAAAAGTTTCAAAACTCGTTTCGGATACAATTGTAGCTGTCGTTTTGGATTATATGGACTTCCGAAAAATTTCCGATAAATTTCGAAATTGATTCATAATTATTTCCGAAATTCGGAAGTCTTCGGAAATGGCGTCCGTTTTCAAAAATGGCAAAAAAAATCAGCAGAAGGGAGAATTAGCTGTTAGCCATCAGCCAATGAGCAATCAGCAAGAAATATTCAGACATCCAAAATTCAGAATTTGGAATTCCAAAATTTGGAATTTCGGATTTCCTGTTGGGAGGGTTGCTCTCAAAATTGCTAAAAAAAAGTCAGAAGTATCCAAAAAACTTCCGAAATTCGGGCATATCTGAAATTGTCGAACAGCCCTAATAAGTATATGCTGTAAATGAAGATGAATCAAAAGTATCTCCTACCCCCTTTCCTAATCTCTGCTTTGACAAAAAGTGGGCTGTCCCAATTCTTTGTATGTGGAAGAACTTCAGGATCTGGGTATAGTTGGGCACAAGAGGTGCAATGGTTTCTGAATGTTGTTGTCTAGTTTTACAGAACCTAAGAAAATGGTGCCCACCTTACAGAAAATCTGCAGGTGTGCCTGAAATCGAATAATAATATAAATGGGTTTTCATTGAGTTCATGCGAGAATTGTTTAATATATAATCAGTGACTATATAAATATTTAAAGGTGTTATCACACTGCATCTTTTAATAATTGCATATTAGCGCTTTTTCTCTCTTTTGCTCCCAGTTTTCCCTCCTTCTGCTCCTCTTCACTGTTTTTAAGAGCATCAAAAGATGGATGAACAATTTACGTTAATCCAAAAATTGCTTCTGCAATGAGAATTTAAACAGCCGCACAGCTGCAAATATACCATTAAAGAGAGATCAACAATTTAAAAACAATTACAAATCACTTAACAAAAGACATAGATAATGTTCTTAAAGGCAAACATACTTTGCAATTTTTAAAAAAACTATGCTGTGAATGGGGAAACTCGTTTATTTTATCTGCTTGATGATTTTTTACAAAGGAAATTGCTGATTGATTCTTCCATTCCACTTTTTTTAAATTTTGAAAACTGTCGCAGCTCAAAGATTTCACAATTACAATAAGAATTTTTCTAATTAGCCCACATACTAAATGCTGAGGGAATATGTGTGGTGTACTGCTTTCAGCATTGGCTGTGCCTCTGGAGACCAGGGTCCAAATCCCCATGTGGTGATGGAAATTCATTGGGTGACTTTGAGCAAGGCACACTCTTTTAGAGCAGTTCTACACAGACACTATCATCCACTTTGTAACTGAATTAATACAAATCAGTTTTGCTGGTCAGTGCTGTGGACACAAACATCCCAGGAACTAGTTCAAAGGCTAGGTCAGTGGCTGTAGTGTCTACAGAATGTGGATCAGGACCAAACGTAGAAAATGCTTTGTCCACGGCTCGGCAGCTGCAAAAAAAATATTTATTTATTTACATAATCCATATTCCAGTATTTATATTCCATACTTCTCACCCTGAAGGGGACTCAGGGCGGATCACAATACACACATACACGGCAAACATTAAATGCCATTTTTAGACATATAAGGCAGCCAGGCAGACAGATAGAGGTATTTTGGCATTTCAACTTCAGCGCCTGGAGGTTATGCTCAATTCCAGCCACAGGGGAGTGCTATCGCTTCATCCACTATGATGCCGTGTCATATTTGTCACAGATATTGCAGCAGAGCCAGGGCTGAACCATAAGTTCATTTTATTTGTAAAGAAAACAAAGAAAACAAAGCATATTACGGAGCATTTCTCTCAGCATGGCACACACCACATAAATTGTGGTGAACTGGAGCGCGTCCTTATCTACAAAAGTTTACATTCCAGAGGTCGAACATACGGGACCTTTGCTTCTGTCACAGACATGGACTTTTTTTTCTCCAGTTAACCCTGTAATGGCCTAATCAAACACAGCTTAGAAAATAGATACATTTTACAGAAAACATTTTAAACTAATTTTTCTACTCATAGCTCAACTGTCTTCGAACTGCTTAGGTGGACAGTAAGCTACACTTAACAGTCGGGTGCTCAATCCAACTCGAGCTTCGAACTTGCTACCTTCTGGTTGGCAGTGATCTATTGCTGCTGGTGATTAACCAGCTGTGCTACAACCTAGCCCAGAGGTTTTTTCTTAATGAGTCCGCTGAGATGTGCTGATGTGCATATCTATGTCCATTAAGGATCAACACTGGACAAAGGGCCAGAAAGTGGGAGGTCCCATGGCAATGATGTAGTTTCCTTTCCTGGGGAGTAATTGTTTACCTTACGGCCAGCTGTGTCTCAGCATTTTCAAAGGGCTTCAGTGCGAGGGATGTCCTGACAAGAGCTCCACATTTTCTGATCTGGTTTTCAATCCCTCCATAGGATATACTTTAATCAGTTGCACTGTGTTATCTTGCTTGTTTCAGACTTTTTGATGTTTTTTGATGTGTTCTTTCTGGATTGATGCATGTTGCAGCATGCATTGGGAGTATATGTTTTGTGGACAGTCTGACCTTGAGCCAGTTCATATAACTGCATTATAGTGTCTGTGTAGAACAGGGGTAAGGAACCTATGGCTTGGGAGCCAGGTGAGGCTCTTTTCATGATTGTATCTGGCTCTCCAGAGCAGCCTGGGCCTCAGTTTCCCAGCATGCAGCGGGAAGGAGTGATGCAAATGCACTGCGACTGCCACTTCTGTGCCGCCATTCCCACCTCTTCCTCATCGCGTGCTGCTCTGGGGGCCCTGCCTTTTTGCCAGGGATGGCGGAGCCCAGCGGCGGCAGTTCATCCTTGTCTTTCTCGTCGTCCTCTGCCACGGGCCTCGGGGGAGGCAGCAGAGGCGGGCCTGGCCCTGGTGCGGCGGAACTGGCCTTGCTGACCCTGGGGGACGCCCAGCTCATTGTCCCCATCGTCGGGCAGCTCAATAGCTGCAGCCTCTTTGACGTCTTCCAGAGGGACTGCCTTGCCGATGTCGACACCAAGGTCCACCTTGGCCCCACACCCTCCTCCCCCTTCCTTCCTTTCTTCCTTCCTCTTCCTTTCTTTTTCCCTCTCATTTTCTTTCATTCTTTTTCCTCCCTCTCTCCCTCTCTCCCTACCTTCTTTCCTCCCTCCCTCTTCGTTCCTACCTTCCTCTTCCATTCTTTCCTTCTCTCCTTTCTTTTCCCTCTTTCCCCTTCCTTCTTTCCTCCATTCTCCCTCTCTCTTCCTTCCTTCTTTTCTTTCTCCCCCTTCACCCTTCCCTTCTTCCCTTCCTTCTTTCCTCCATTTCCCCTCCCTCCCCGCCTGCCTGCCTGCCTGCCTGCCTGCCTCCCTCCCTCCCTTCCTCTTCTATTATTTTCCCCCAATTATTCTTTTCCTTCTCCTTCCTTTCTTTTCACTTCCCTCTCTCTCCCCGTCTTTTTCTTCTTTTCCCTTCATTATTTTACTTTTTCCTCACTCCCCTTCCTTTCTTTTCCCCACCCTTTCCTTCTTTCCCTCCCTTCCCATTTCCTTCTTTCTTTCCCCCTCCTTGTCTCTCTCCTACTTTTTTCTTCCTTTTCCATAGTTTGTTCTTCTTTTCTTTCTTCCTCTCCCCCCCTCTCCTTTATTTCTTCTTTCTTTCTTTCCCCCTTCCTTCCTTCTGTCGTCTCTTCCTTCCCAGAGTCCTGAGAATGCCTTTTGCAGAGCCAGGTTGGAAGTGTCCCATCATTCAAAATCACATGATAGATTCACTTTAGAGTTGCCAGGAATGACTTGAAGGCACACAATAATACCAACAATAGCAACAACACTTCAATCGTAGGTTTAGTGTCATTTAATGAGGATGACTACTTTTTCTGCCAGGACTCCAGTACTTTTAACAGATTGATATTGGACAAAAATTCACAGAATCAGAGCTGACTGTATACTTCAAATTAAAATTTTGAAGAAATTCCAACTGACTTATTTTGACAACATAAAAACATGATAGGGCAAACATTTCCCTCCCTCCCTCCCTCCCTCCCTCCCTCCCTCCCTCCCTCCCTCCGTCCTTCCTTCCTTCCTTCCTTCCTTCCTTCCTTCCTTCCTTCCTTCCTTCCTTCCTTCCTTGTTCTTTGTTTCTTTCTTTCTTGCTTTTCCTTTCTCCTCCTCTAGTTCATTTTTAAATTAACTAATTAATAACAAAAGCAGTGTGGAACTGATTAACAGGTAATTTAATCAGAGGAGATAATTAAAATTATTGAAATTAATAAATTATTATTTAATTACTATTAGTTAATATATGTAATTTTCAAAGCCTAAATGATGCTGATGAAAGGTTTCCTCTCGGAAATACCAATGAAAATTAATTAGAAATTAATTTAACTTAACTGAAACATTCAATCGAAGATTCCTGCCATTTTTGTATCGCTCTTTCTTTTCCCCCCTCCCATTCTCTCTTTCCTTTTGGTGTGTGTACAATAAATAAACATAAGATTGAATGCACCATCATATCTTCCTGGGGGAAATTATATCCACATATTGCGAATGGATGGGTTTTCTGCAAAAGTGTGCACAGTTAATATTCCAGGAATCAATTTAGTATTAAGGAAAATAAAACAAGCTCAGCGGGAACTCCATTGCAATCTCGGTATTTGGCTCCATGATATGGTTGAATATAATCCTCTCCTATCCTGCATTAGTGAAGCTTCTAAAAAAGAAGCTGTGCACTGGAATACAATCCAAGGACCCTGCCTTCCCTGAAACTTCATACGGACAGCCTTTTTTTAGAAAAAGAAAAAATACAGAAACAGAAGCTTATGCAAGTACAACCTGTTTGAATAAGGCAGATACCGTCCATTGGTCATATATGGTCACCATCCAGGACTCAGAATATTCCCTTTGTTTGTTGTTCACCAAGAGGAGGAGTAGTAGTAACATAATTTCGTTTCCCACCTGCCTCTCCCCAGGGCTCAAGGTGGAATGTTGTTGTTATGTATTCATTCAGTCACTTCCGATTATTTGTGACCTCCTGGACCAGCCCACACCAGCCCACACCCCCAGCTCCTTCAAGGCCAAGCCAGTCACTTCAAGGATACCATTCATCCGTCTTGTGACCTCCTAGGCCAGCCCACACCAGAGCTCCCTGTCAGCCATGACCACCCCTAGCTCCTTCAAGGTCAAGCCAGTCACTTCAAGGATACCATTCTAGTAGTAATAGTAGTAGTAATATAATTTTGTTTCCCATCTGCCTCTCCCCAGGACTCAAAATGGAATGTTGTTATTTATTCATTCAGTCGCTTCCAACTCTTCGTGACCTCCTGGACCAGCCCACACCAGAGCTCCCTGTCAGCCGTGGCCACCTTCAGCTCATTCAAGGTCAAGCCAGTCACTTCAAGGATACCATTCATCCGTCTTGTGACCTCCTAGACCAGCCCACACCAGAGCCCCCTGTCAGCCGTGGCCACCCCCAGCTCCTTCAAGGTCAAGCCAGTCACTTCAAGGATACCATTCTAGTAGTAATAGTAGTAGTAATATAATTTTGTTTCCCACCTGCCTCTCCCCAGGACTCAAGATGGAATGTTGTTATTTATTCATTCAGCCGCTTCCGACTCTTCGTGACCTCCTGTACATTTCAGCCTACAAAAAGGGATGAAAAACTAGGCTTATACTCGAGTATATACAGTAACTGCTTTGGGATACGGTGATCGCGCATTTGGACAATGTGGCCAGTCCAGCGGAGTTGATGGCATAGGAGCCTCGCTTCAATGCTGGTGGTTTTTGCTTCTCCCAGCATGCTGACATTTGTACACACACACACACACACACGTATTCTGTCTGCCCCCCTACCAAGCCGTGGTCATCTCAAGACTGGACTACTGTAACGTTTTTTACATGGCCTGCTTTTGTCAGTGATCTGGAAACTTAAGCTTGTCCAGAATGCCACTGCTCGACTTCTCACTGGGACCCCAGTGAGATGTCACATAACACCTATCCTCCAGCAGCTCCATTGGCTTCCGGTCGAGCACCAGATCACCTTCAAGGTGATGGTGTTAACTTTCAAGGCCTTGCATGGTCTGGGGCCGCTGTATCTGAGGGACCGTCTCTTCCCCTATCAACCCCAGAGATCACTCCGCTCCGAACAACTGTACCTTCTGGAAGTGCCGACCTTCAAAGCAATCCGTCTCACATCAACCCGACGCAGAGCCTTCTCTGTAGTAGCGCCGTCAATTTGGAATACCCTTCCAAGTGATGTGTGGGCCTCACAGGACCTACTCTCTTTCCGCAAGGCCTGCAAGACCCACCTTTTCCGGCTACCTTTTGACTGCTAAGCCGGAAATCTTTTTCTCCTTTCCTTAATTTCTAGTTAGTTTAATATGTTGTTTTTACTTCTGTGGTGTTTTTATATGATTGTAATCCGCTCCCAGCCCTCGGGGAGTGGCGGTGTACAAATCCAAATAATAAATAAATAAATAAATATTCAGTGTTTAGGATTAATAGTGATTTAACTGGAAACTTGAAAACTTGAAACCAAAATTCCCATCCAAGGCCAAGATCTCTAGTATCACTATCCCCCCACCCTTTTAACACATTGGTGCAAATCTGTTGCTTATTTGAGTAATTAACCCAAAGTATTACAGACAGGAGTTTCATTTTGGCCATGCAAACTCTGAACCAGATTCACAGCATTGGAATCATTCCATTCTTAGTATTCAGGGGACTAATCACTTCTAGGAGCTCGCCGAGAGCAGAAGAGCTTTCTTGGAGGAAACATCTTGTTAGCCGCATGTCTTATATTGCAAAGCCGTCTCAGTTAATAAAATGCTCATGGTATGTAATCTTGATAATATTCTTTATTTTCGACTATGCGGAGGGCTCTTTTTTAAATATATGAAGCGGTCTCTTTATTTCTGGGGAAACTAACAAGAGGAAAAACTTGTTTCTGAAAAATGGAATCGCAGCTGTAGTCGCAGATAAGACTGACATTCGGTTCTTAGAAAGAAGCAATCAATGTTGAATGTATCAGGTGAGTTCATTTCTCTTGCTCTGCTTTAATAGCTTATAAAGAAGATTGATTAGGTTCTTGTCTGACAGATCAATAGTGGAATGAAACTGAACTCCCCTCCCCCCCTTTTTTTCTTCAAGCATGGATTCTCCAAATGCAAGCGAATGTAAGGAGATCTCGTGGCAATGGTAGTAGAGGTTGGAAGAAAAGAAATCCCATAAACTTTTAAACACACACATATGCACCTGACCTAACTATAGCAACAATGATTGAAACCATGGCAAGCCCTGTTAACAAAATACTCCAGAATACTGTACCTAAGGACTTCATCCTTTTCCAAGAGTTTCAAGATCAGTGTTTCTCAACCTTCCTAATGTCGCGACCCCTCAACACAATTCTTTATGTTGTGGTGACCCAAAGCCATAACATTATTTTTGTTGCTACTTCACATCTGTAATTTTGCTTCTATTATGGATCGTAATGTAAATATCTGATATGCACTAGACCAAATTTGGCACAAATACTTGATATGCCCAAATTTGAATACTGGGGGATTGATTTTGTCATTTGGGAGTTGTAGTTGCTGGGATTTATAGTTCACCTGCAATCAAAGAGAATTTTGAATATCATGCGCCAGTTGTGCCTGTACCTTGGGAAGTCTGATCTGGCTACGGTCGTCCACTCTCTGGTCACATCCCAAATAGATTACTGCAATGCACTCTACGTGGGGCTGCCTTTGAAGACAGTTCTGAAATTGCACCTAGTCCAACGCGCGGCAGCCAGATTGTTAACCGGAGCTACATACAGGGAGCATACCACCCCCCTGTTGTGTCAGCTCCACTGACTGCCTGTCCACTTCCGAGCTCAATTCAAAGTGCTGGTTTTGACCTTTAAAGCTCTATATGGTTTTGGCCCAGCTTACTTGTCCGAATGCATCTGCCGCTACGTCCCACCTCGTAATCTAAGATCGGCCGGGGAGGTTTTATGGTTTTATATTGTATTTATTGTGTTCGGCATTGAATTGTTAGGTCACTCTGAGTCCCCCCTCGGGGGTTGAGAAGAGCGGGGTAACAATGATGTAAATAAATAAATAAATAAATAAATAAATAAATAAATAAATATCACCAATGATGGAACTGATCCAAACTTGGTACACAGAACTCCCAAATTCTAATAGGATTTGGTGGGCATTGACCTTGAGTTTTGGAGTTGTAGTTCATCTACATCCAGAGAGCTCTGTGGACTCAAACAATTATGGATCTCGACCAAACTTGGCACGAATACTCAGTATGCCCCAATGTGAACACTGGTGCAGTTTGGGGAAAATAGACCTTGACATTTGGGAGTTTTTGTTGCTGGGATGTATAGTTAACCTACAATCAAAGAGCATTCTGAACCCCACCAACAATAGAATTAGGCCAAACGTTCCACACAGAACCCCCCTGACCAACAGAAAACACTGTATTTTCTAAGAACATAAGAACATAAGAAGAGCCATGCTGAATCGGGCCTCAGCCCATCTAGTCCAGCATTCTGTGTCACACAGTGGCCCACTAGTTGTACACGGGGATCTCTAGCAGAAAGGAGGGCAAAACCCTCACCTGCTCCCGACCCCCCACAACCAGTAACCGGGGAAATCCTGCCTGCCTCAATCAACACAGAGGTGGCACTTGGATGTCCATTTCAGTAACTACTGATTCCCTTGGTATCCATGAATCTGTCTAATCCTGCCTTGAAGCTGTCCAGGCTGACAGCTGTCACAACCTCCTCTGGAAGTGAGTTCCATAACCCAATGACCCTCTGGGTGAAGAAATAGTTCCCTTTATTAGTCCTAACTTTCCTACCTTGGAGCTTTAGGGAGTGCCCCCTAGTCCTAGTGTTGATGGACTTTGGTGACCCGTCTGACACCTCCTCATGACCCCCCCCCCAGTGGTCCCGATCCCCAGATTGAGAAACGCTGTTCTGGATCCTTAAAACATGGAGCCCCACAGAGCCCATTAGGAAGCACAAGATCATTCTGTGGTTTCCCTGGTTGAGCCTGTTTCCAAGGTGTTTGGAAATGTAAGGATTTTAAAGATGCTTAGGAATAGACTTTAGCTGGCTCCCTGCGCATAGAAACAGGTTAAAATAGCAAATTTGAAGTTGGATGAGAATTGTTTTATTTCTCCATCCTCTTTTTGTTTGTTGGTTTGTTTGTTTATTTATTCAAATTTATCCGTCGCCACTCCCAGCTGGCTCGGGGCAACTTACATACAATAAAACAATAGTTACAACATCATATTAAAAACCATAATAGGATTAAAACAGTAGCCCTAAGCTACATAAAACCTCAGGAGAGGCCGAACAGTTTTAAGACCCAAAGGTCTGCTGGAACAGTAAGGTCTTGCAGGCCTTCCAAAAGGCCAATAGACTCCGAAGGGCACGGACCTCGGAGGGCAGCACATTCCAGAGAATTGGAGCTATGATTGAGAAAGCCCTTCTCCGTGTTGCGGTCAGGTGGTAAACCTTGGAACTTGGGACCACCAGGAGATTTTGCATCTCTGAGTGCGAGGATCTAGTGGGACAGTATGGGATGAGATGGTCCCTTAGGTTTAGTGACGTTTGTGCGTGCGTGCGCGTGTGTCTTTACATGCCCCTCACAATGCTGCAGTTTTCACCATTACTCTTAGGACATGAAGAAGGAGTGGTAATTTCTTTAAAACAAATCATTACTTGTAATGCTGAAACGGCACAGTTTTGAAGTTCTGCTGATCAGCATGGTTCAATGCTATGGAATCCAGGGAGTTGTAGTTTGGCACCATCATTCTTGGACAGAGGAGGTTTGTTAAACTACAATATTCTCATTTTATACACCACTATCTCCATCATTAGAGTCCTGTTTAAGTAATAAAAAAGCATTTGCTTGCTATTACAAAAAAGGACAAAGAGAAGGTCAACTGAAGCCTCATCTACACTGCAATAATACTCAGTTTGAAACTACATTATATGACAGTTCAGATGGGGCCCGATTCTCATTGAATTATAGTTTGATCCAATATTACCTCAGTGGAAAATTTTCATGCAAAATTTTCATGTTCTCTTCCACTTCCAAAAGTTGGGAAATTCTACGTGTCCCAGACAAGTTTTATGAAAGCCCTCTTCTCCATCCCATCCCACTGACAGATTCTACTGGGAATGTTAGGAGGCCATTTTGCTTAGCCCTGGAACACAGCATTCCTTTATAAACACTTCTCTTTCTTCTTCTTCACTCTCTCCTTCTTTCCCCAAGGAAGATATAGATGTATTTCCATCCTCGCTGCAGACTTTCAACCTGGAATGCTTGACACGTATCGCAGTTTGACAGTTCATTTGAAATAACTGTGCCGATAACCCTTAAAAGTGGTAATAAAATACACTTTGCTCCACTGTACAGATGATTAATACCACTAAGGTAATTAAATTCCATTAGTCGGGGAGGAAGTGTGTGTGTATGTGTGTGTGATAAGAGGATGTGGGATTATCATATACACCAGGAATCCGGTGCCAAGACTTGGCAGGTCCCTTGCAAAGCCAAAAAATAAAGGCAAATGCCTCTGAAAAAAGACGCATTTGCTCAGTGAAAATCCCAAGGAAGTCTATATTAACTTAGGACATCTGCTTGTCGAGTTGTTTGAGCGATCACTGCCTTGGATCATTAACAAGGAGAGTATAAATCTCTTGGTTGGTTTCTGAAAGCAGTGACTTGAGTAGCCAAATAGGACCCCATACCTCTGTTCTGACTTCCAGACTTATGGTCAACCATCTCACCTCTGGCGGGTGCAAAGAAATGTTTCCCCCCAATTGAATGGTTCCCCAAGATCATCTCATGCATCACTTTGCTTTCCTGCTATTTATTTTTTTCAGCGTTCAGGTCTTCAAGGCAGACATTCCTCCCACAGATGAACAGTTTGTCCCCTTTCAGATGGCTGCAGTAATGACCCACAGGGGAGTTGGGGCTGACAATGTATCCAGGTGCAGCGACATAAGAATTTCATTAAATATTGAAGCCACAGTTTACAGTTACAGTGGCAAAAAGGGAAATTTGGTCTAGCTCCAAAAAGGGATAAAAAAAACCCCATACAGAATAGACACAACTTTCCCTCTCTCATCTCCAAACGGGAATCGAGAGAAGAGGATATACATCTTCTCATGCTAACTAGTCACAGTTACAAACAAGCACTGTGGGTTATGGTAATTAAGCAATTCTATTTTGCATCTCATTTTGGTCTGATTATCCAGATCTTGAAGGTGTTACATGGAAGTCATTGCAAGGGACTTTGGTAGGAATTGGTTATAACTAAATCATAGATGTAGTCCTCTAGATCAGTATTTCCCAACCAGTGTGCCGTGGCACACTAGTGTGCCGTGAGCGATCATCAGGTGTGCCATGGGAAATTAGAGATAGAAGAGGGAGAGAGAGAGAGAGCCCTCCTGTCCTACCGGGAAGCCCTAGCCGGGGCTCTATCCCTTACCTGAGTCCCGCAAGCACAGCCTCTACTCACCACTTGCCTTCTTGGGCTTCCTCCTCCCCTCTGCTCCTTCCTCAGCCTCGGAAAGGGTTTGAGCCGAAAGGCGGGGACTGCGTCAGGCAGAAAGACCCACAGAGAGAGAGAGAGAGAAGATCCTGGGATGGGACTTCCCCAGGTCCCCCTGCTGCCTGGGGGCGGATCTACACCGTAGTATTCATGCAGTGAGGCACCCCTTGGTCTTCCAGGGCTCAAGGCTGGGGAATCCCCGGATTTGTAGTTTGGGGAGGCTCAGGATGGTGCCAAACTACCACTCCCATGATTCCCTCGCACTCAGCCAAGGCGGGTCAAGGGGCGTTCGGGACACAGGGTTGAGCAGGGGCCAAAAACTAACAGGGTTTGCTCACTTAAGGCAGGTGTGGGCCAACTTGGGCCCTCCCTCCAGGTGTTTTGGCCTAAAACTCCCACCATTCATATGTATATATATATATATATATATATATATTAGGCATGAGAAAAATGAAACGGAAATTAAAAGGATTCGTAAGAGAGTCGTATGTAATGGGACTTTTGAGGTTTTACGTATCGCTGCCGCGATCCCGGAAGTAGACTTCCTTTTACGGTCCTTGAGGCCAACAATATGCGTTCTGCTCGTCAGAAATTCTTAATTATTAATTAATTAATTATTGTACTACGTACTCACTTCTCCCTGTCTTCTCCCCATTTCCTTCCCGCCTTCATTCAGCTTCTTCTTTTTCCCGCATTTCTATGGGGAACTGGAAGTGACGCTGCTGCTAGGTAGGCAATGCATTCTGGAAAGTGTAGTCCTCCAGGCTTCCCCCCCTTTTTCTCTTCCCCGTTGCTCTGCTGCCATGCCCCATCGCAGGGGCCAGCTTCACACACACGATGCATCTTTCTCTCCTCCTCTCTCTCCCAGGCTTCCTCCCTCCTTCTCTTCCCCGTTGCTCTGCTGCCATGCCCCATCGCAGGGCCAGCTTCACACACACACATGCGCCGCTTCTCCTCCTCTCTCTCCCTGCGCTCTCAGATGCTTCTCTTCCCCGTTGCTCTGCCATTCCCCATCGCAGGGGCCAGCTTCAGCCCTCCAGGTACGTGTTTTGGACTTCAACTCCCACCATTCCTCACAGCCTCAGGCCTCTTCCTTTTCCTCTCAGCCTGGGCAAACTTGGGCCCTCACTCCCTCAGGATCGGGGTGAGAGAGAGGCAGCGAGGAGCGAGGGGGGGGACCTCCTCCTCCTTTTCTTTTGCTGCTTCCAAGAATAGAAAACCCTCTCCCTCCCTCCCTCCCTTCCTCCTTCCCTCCCTCCCTCCTCCTATTTGGAGAGTCCCATCTAGAATTCAGTGTGGTTTATTCAAGTTTTGGCCTACAACTCCCAGAAATCCCAGCCAATTTACCAGCTGTTTCTGGGAGTTGTAGGCCAAAACCATCTGGAATGCGCATGCTCTGGCATACGAATTACTAACGAATTTCGTTAGTACTTAAGTTACATTTCAGAAATTTTTGGGAAATTTTTTGTAAGTCTTTCTTTTACTAATCAAACCCCCCCCCCCCATTTGATTTAAGAATCGCCATTTTTGGATTCTAAACCATGCCTAATATATATGCTGTATAAATTTATTCGCTGTACCCACCACACATTGCTGTGGCCAACCTTCCCTCCCTCTTTCTCTCCTTCCCTCCCTCTTTCCTTCCTTCCCTCCTTTTCTTTTCCTTCTTCTTTCCCTTTTTCTTTATTCCTTCTCTACCTGTTTCTTTCCTCTCTTTCTTTGCTCTTTGGTTCCATTCTTCCTTCTCTCTTCCCTTCCTTCCTTATTGATGCATAAGAACACAGAGAGAGACTGACAGCTGTTGAGCAAGACCAGGGCCAGTTTAACCATTATGCGGCCTACGCAGGTGCATAGGGCGTCGTCACCTGGGAGGGGCGCTGCCGCACGGGCTCTGCCCCACCCCACCACCTGCGCCGCCCGGGCCTCTACAGCCAGGTCTCCCCATGCGCGGAGGCCTCCGCGCACACGCAGAAGCCCCCACAGGCGCTATGGCGCCTGTAAGAGCTGCCGCGCACGTGCGAAAATCTCCACGCATGCGCACTGGCTCAGAAACGTCCCCCCTGTTTTGGAGCCAGCGCGCGTGCATGCAGTTTCGCATGTGCGCACAGATTGGCGCATGCGCACTGGGCTCCAGAGCGTGACCCGCGCTCAGGAGCCACGGGGGCAAAATTTTTTCGCCCCCCCCCCCGGAATAGCTAGGTCTGCCCCTGAGCAAGACCTTTGTGTGTGTCTTTCTGCCATTCCTGCCAGGATATCTATGTTGTGTTCATTGAAACAGGTCCAGGTTTCACACTGAGTGTATAAATACATTTAAAAACATATTGACTATATGTATTACTGTGTTAGAGTGTCATTTTGTGAGTATGGAGGCTATACAACGTACTAGCAAAAGACAACTGAAGGGTAGCCAGAAAAATACAATAACAAATATATTCGATACTGGTCTAATTCTTCTGGCGAAGTAGATATTCATGAAACAGAAAAATCACAAGTATATAGTCCAGGTAAGTACCTTTTTACACTCAAATAATATAAGCTTACATGGGGGTAAGCAGAAAATCTAACAGGTAAGTACCATATATCAGCATAAACAGCATCAATCAAAATTCATAGGTATGTACCTCAACAAAACAATATCAAGCGGCTTACATGCAAGTAAGCAGAGATGCTAGATCCCAGAGGAAAGTTCCTCAATACATACTCATGGAGGACGCAGTCCCAAGGGCGCTACTAAAGCGAAAGTCCATCATAAGCGGAAAGTAAACAGTCCCAGAGTTCATAGATGTAAAAGTCTGCAATATAATCCAAAAAATTTCCAAAAGTAGGCATCCTTTGACCTACTTTTGGAATTTATTTGGAATATATTGTGGACTTTTAGAAGTTTCTTTCAATGCAAAGTCAAAGTCTTTTTTATAATCCTATTTCTGCATGTCGTGTTTAAGCAAACAGGTAGCTTTCCCAAGCTTGTATCAAAAGGGAATTCCTAGTGAAAACCAATAGAGCTTTGATATTTTTTCAAGCACATCTCAAATCTCTCTAAGCTATCTTGGGCCTGTCTACAACATATTGGTGTCCCATCTGAGCCTTTCCCCTGATATGCTAGTTTTCTATGTGCAATGACACATACACACACAACTACATATATGCACACAATTGCCAGTTTATTCAAACTTGAAAATTGCCCCTCTTGTATTCTAATGTGGCAGAATTATTGGGAGACAGTACCAGGTGCATAATGTTCCTAAATGCCTAAGCCAAAATAGAGTCTGCAAAAGTAGGATTGCTTGAGGCAGTGGGGCAGCTGGGGTGTTTACTGGGCGGACTGTGAGAATAACTCCTTGGACATGACCAAGCTGCCCTCTGATCATCAGCTGTTCAATCTAACACTAGGCACCTGGAGACTGAAGCTGGCCAGTATAAGCACACCTGATACACCTCCCCAAGGCTGCCTACCTGGACCAAAATGTCATAGCTGGAGAAGAGACTGGAATTTCCCTGAAATATTATTTGGACACAAACAGGCTGCCTGTTTGGACACAGATCATGGATCCTTGTCATGATGACTTACTTTCGGTCCGTAGCATTTTCTATAGTGAAGGGCTTCTTGTCTTCTGGATGTAATAACAGATCCAAAACAAATGGCCTTCAAAAAAAATGGAGGGCATGAGGTTTGCAAATCAGTCAGCATAAAAGAGATTTCTGTGAGAAAAAGTTTTTATAGGTAATGAAAATACCATCCAAATTAATTAATGCATTTTAATGAGGAAATACATCGTGAAGCTTTAAAAAAAGCAAATCAATTTAAATATTTTTGACATGTAAAATAGTTGTGTGGATAGCAGTAACTAGGAAGTACATACATATTGTGCAAATCATCCTGATTTCAACTGTGAAAAAGGTCTTTAATGCACCATGATTTTTTGCAAACCAATAAAGAAATTGACCACCTGAAATTTCTTCAAAGTCAAGAGGATTAAGGACTACAACAAAAACAATCTAGTAATGTTTTAAAATGTTTTCATGTGTATTCATTTTGATTTCAATGTTTATTTTAATTGTGTGCTTTTAAAGGCATTGAATAGTTGCCTATGTGTAAAACTGCCTTGAGTCCCCTTTGGGGTTGAGAAAAGTGGGGTAAAAATATGGTAAATACATTCTACTCAAATCTATCATGTTGTCTCTATTAGTGATTTCCAACCAGTGTGCCACGGAACACTAGTGTGCCGTGAGAGATCATCAGGTGTGTGGTGGGAAATTATTTTCGAACTTCATTCATATATAAACTATAAGGCGCATCTGTCCCTTTAAGAAATGGAACCATAGCACTCTCGCAACACCTAAGAAGTGACGCGAGAGTGCTATGGTCGCGCCATCTTGGATTTGCTCAGACACGGCTAAGTAAACAAAGCTAGAGTTAGTGCTGCAGCTGCGCGTCAAGTGACAGTGGCAATTTGTGATCACAGCAAGACAAGCTAGTGACAGTGATGGAGATGTTTTTGAGAAGGAAAAATGCAAATGACAAACAGGGCCCTGGACAAAATTATGACACAGATGAAGGCGCTAATATGAGTGGTGGACAAAAGAAAAAAGAAAAGACGGTGAGCTCGAGGCAATACAGCGAAAGCTATCTTTCATTTGGATTCACTTTCACCGGGGGTGCAACGGCACCGATTCTGCTGTGCTTGGTGTGTGGTGAGAAGCTGTCCAATAGTGCCATGGTGCCAAGCAAGCTTAAATGCCATCTCCAAACGAAACACCCTTTTGTTCAAAACAAGCCGACAGACTATTTTGTACGCTTATGTACAAACAATGAGAAACAGGCAAATTCTTTGAGAAAAACCACAAAGGTAAACGAGAGAGCCCTTAAAGCTAGCTACCTTGTTGCTGATCTCATAGCTAAATTAAAAAAAGTTCCACACCGTGGCAGAAACATTAATACTGCCAGCTAAGTGAGTGTATAATACTTTTAAAAACATATTAACTGTATGTATTACTGTGTTAGAGTGTCATTTTGTGTCATTTTGGTTGGTGGTGTGCTCCAGTATTTTGTAAATGTAAAAAAAAGGTTGGAAATCACTGGTCTATATGATGCATGGGGACTTCCAGTGAGTATCTTGGTTTTTCTCCTCTAACTTGGGTTTTCTCCACTTTGTGCAAAGTTGAGGGATACCCCAGAGTTTGCAGGAAACTCTAAGGTTTTGGGGCTCTAGTCCGTTTTGGCCCAGTTCAGTATCCAGATGGACACTTCCATTGACATCCTTTGTTATGCTGATCAACAAAGAAAAGGAGATGGATCATTCCTGTGTCTCCGTCACTGCTCCTACTGCCCATGAGATTGCTCTATCCTCTATCACACAGGCACACCATTCTGATTGAGAGAAATGTGACAGGCAAAGGGCAGGTATTTGCAAGGCCAGAAGTGGTGGCAATATGTGGTCATCTCAGAGATGCGCTAGCCTGTGTGCTGACCCCAGGTACAGAAGGTGCATGCTGAATCTAGGACAGGAATACTCCAGAGTAACCTGTTTAGTGTAGATGTGGGCCACATTTGCTTTTATCTGATGAAGCATTAGAATGCCACCACATGTAGGATATCACCACACTTGTCAAAGTTGAAAATGAACTTTATCACACTGTTACAAGATTAGTCCTACAGCACACATTCAAGGAGTACTTTGGACTCGTTGTTTTGCAGGAATCTACCATTGCTGACTATCTAGGGCAGGGGTGCTCACACTTTTTCAGCATGCGAGCTACTTATAAAACAACCAAGTCAAAATGATCTACCTACCTACCCGTTACAAAAATGTGAAACATATAACACAATATCTGCTTTGAACTGGGTTTTCTGAGTCCACACTGCCATATAATCTGATTCAAAGCAGATAACATGGGATTTTATTCAACTGTGTGGAAAGGACCTCAGATAACCCAGGGCCGGCAGCACTTGGGCCGCGTCGGGAGCCTGCGGGGCGGGACTGAGCCTTCCTCCCACCCTGCCTGCGATCTACCAGGACGCCCTACGCGATATACCAGTAGATTGTGATCTACTTAATGAGCACCCCTGATCTAGGGTATAATGAAACCAGATGAGAACTGGGTTGAACACAGGCCTAAAACCTAGTCGAACTATGTTGGAAAAGTGTAGCGCAACAAGTGATGGGTCATCTGAGGTATGTGTCGTCCTTATCTTCCCCCTGAGCCCCATGGTTATCCAATAGCTGTGTTGCTCCCTATAATGTAATAGGGTGTTTAACCAGGGGAGATGTCTTTTGTAAAAAAAAACCCAATGAATCAAAACTGCTGCCACCAATATAAAGATAAGTGTATTATTTACTTGAGGATTTAAAACTACAGTGAGCTGGAACGCTCTCTTGGCCGAAGCACCTTTGAAAACCCACTGGTCACCACCACAGTTATTAACAAAAGAATCCCCTTGGCTCACTGGGGGAAAACTAAAATGGTTTCTTCTTCAAATCAGATTTGCTGCCACCTTTGGACTCTGGTTTGCTGTAGGAAAAGGTTTAAGTTCTGTTTGACTGAGGCACATGTGAGGCAGTTGTTTAAACAAACAACAATGTTTATTTTGAGAGAACTTTCAAAAACAGTTAACAAGCTTAATGGTTTCAAGAGATCTTGGCATGAACGCGTGTGGTTACTTTAAACAGTACAGTTCTTTGTTACTAAGTACAACTTCTTTCACAGCTATCCAACCGTTTACTGACAGGAACTTTCTCTCTGCCTAATAAACTTTGCCACTACTACAGATAGTCCAAATTTTGGATCTATCTAACTGTCACGATGCACGGACTTGACCGGCCCCTTAATCACACACACAGAGACGGACTGAAGGCTAACTACTTTATTGAATATAAAAACAGTTCCAAAGAATATTGTCCAATAGAATATAAAGGCAATCCAAAAGGCTTGAAGTAACAATGTCCAAAGTAACGTAGCAAATAGGCAAAAAGCTTAGCAAGGCTCCGCAAGACTACGCGGATCAGGAAACAGGGCAAGGCTCCGCACAACCAGGCGGATCAGGACAAGGCAAGGCAAGGCTTGATGACCACTGGCTAGCTTAGCTTGTGGTCCCACTCCGCTCCCGCCTATTCAGATGAGACGTGGCCGGAGCACTGAGGATTCGTTCCCACGGATCCTATACTTAATCCTTCGGCCGAGGTCCCCGACGCTCTAGGCTTCTGCGTCTCCAATCGCTGCTCACGGACCTCGGCCGGTCTATGCTCTTCGACCATTCCCTTCTGCTAGACTCTATGTTCCGTCTCCTATCAAAGGTTCGACCTTGTCTCTCCGCAGCTGTGTTTCTATCTCCCTGAGAGCTCTCCTCCCTAGCCGTTTCCCATGCGCTTTCTTCCATATCTTCCCCGGGAGGCTCCTGAGAAGATCTCCCACCCGGATGTTCATAACTCCCAGAATCGCTGTCCATCTGCACCTGGTTATCTAAATCTTCGCTAGGACCAAACAACATTTCTTCCCAGGCCAAGCTCTCTGTGGGCGAAAGAGGCCCCTCAGGGGAAACCTGCCCTTCGCCCCAGTCATCTAGCTCATCCTCTGAATCATGTTCTGGCACAGCTGGTTCTAATGCTAATGGGACCCCAGGTCCTAACCCCTGCCCTCCAGGCACAAAAGAGAACTGCTGTGCTACACTAACTAGAAATCTACTCCCTATCTATCCTGATAACTGTAGACTTCTATTCGCCAGCTATCCCTGCTAGCCATCTGTATACTTTCAGGCCTCTTCTTACTAACTCTCACTAACCCTGACCCTTCTCTTCTTCCCAATCTCAGTCTGCTTCTTACTTCTTCAACGCCCTGTCTCAATCTGGACCATAAGGAAGGTTGAGCGAAGGAAGATGGATGCTTTTGAACTGTGGTGCTGGAAGAAAATTCTGAGAGTGCCTTGGACCGCAAGAAGATCCAACCAGTTTATACTCCAAGAAATAATGCCCGACTTTTCACTGGAGGGAAGGATATTAGAGACAAAGATGAAATACTTTGGCCACATAATGAGAAGACAGGAAAGCTTGGAGAAGAGAATGATGCTGGGGAAAATGGAAGGAAAAAGGAAGAGGGGCCAACCAGGGACAAGATGAATGGATGGTATCCTTGAAGTGACTATCTTGACTTTGAAGGAGCTGGGGGTGGCCATGGTCTACAGGGAGCTCTAGCATGGGCACTGACAAGGGCAGGCCAATGTAAAGGGTGTTACAGTAGTCCAGTCTCGAGATGACCGTGGCTTGGAGCACTGTGGCCAGGTCATCTCTGGAAAGATAGGGGGCCAGACGCCTAGCTTGCCGCAGATGGAAAAAAAGCGGTTTTGCTGACGGTGGAGACCTGCGCTTCCATTGATAGCAATGGGTCTAAAATGACCCCAAGGCTCTTTACTGAGGATGTCGGGCATAATGCCTCACCATCCAAGCTAGGCAGCCGGACCTCCCCACCCACCGGACGCCCCAGCCACAGTATCTCCGTCTTTGCTGGATTCACCCTCAATCTACTGGCAAAATAAAATAAGCAACAACAGATACAGGGTTAGATAAGACCCATCCTTTGACTAAATATTCAAATAGTTTAGCCTCATGGAAATCAGTGTCCCCATAATCCAGTGGTTCTCAACCTGTGGGTCCCCAGGTGTTTTGGCCTACAACTCCCAGAAATCCCCACCAGTTTACCAGTTGTTAAGATTTCTGGGAGTTGAAGGCCAAAACATCTGGGGACCCACAGGTTGAGAGCCACTGCCATAATCTCACAAAATGACATCTCTCACGATTTGTCTGTTATCTCAATCAGATGAAACGAAAGCTTGGAAGTAATATTTTTTATCCTGCTGGCCATCTTGACTTCCTAGAGGGTTTTGGGACTGAATGAATAAACAACAACAACAATAACTTCATTCCAAGTTCTTATTTGGGAAGGCTCATTTGCTCTCTGTTGTCCCCTACATCCTGGCTGGCATTGATCCAAGCAAATTTCATTTTTTTTTAAAAAAGTATTGCAATATTTTATAATTTACTTTTTTAAAAAAAAAGCCAAGGAAAAAGTTTTCATTTTTTATGGCACACCAAGTACATCCCATTGTATCTGGAATCAGGCAGAACCGAAGAACATGATGTGTTATTGCGCTTAGGTTAAAACAATGAAAAGCTAATTAGATACAGTGGAAATAACTCTAATATATTAGCAATTATGTTTCGGATGATGTAGGTTGTGTAAGTTGGGTTAATATAAAATGGGGCTTAATAGGATTGTCGCCTGGCACTATTTTTCTTCCGTAGAATATGCAGAATGGTTTTTTAAAAGAAGGAGGGGAAAAGACACAGAGGAGGATTTTTTCTTCTAAATCTGCATTATAATATAATATCTCCTGCTGTGAGTGATCTTCTGGTGCAAGGGTAAAATAATAAAAAAAACCCACCTCTGATACCACTCCCTGTTATTTATAAAGAAATGTGATTCTTTTAGTATTCGAATTCCCTTGAAAAAGCATCTGTCAGCACTGAGGTATGAGGGACATGAATTTTTACATCTCATGATGCATGCAGATATTGGTTTGAGATGGTATTGCTGCATTCTCTCTTTTTCTATTACTATGACAGGGATAATAGTAAATTTTCAATTGGTTGCTGATTCATCTTAATTGCAAAAGCAATGGCCAGAGTTTTATTCCTCCTCCTCCACCACCACCACAACCACCACCACCACCACCACAGGGCAGGAGGAATTCTCAGTCCTGCCCCACAGGCTCCCTACGCCGCCCAGAGGCGGCTCGAACTGCTGCTGCTGCAGCATGGACTGGGACTCAGAGCTGCCTGTTGGTAAGCCGGTGAAGGGGCTTCCTCTTTTATCCCTTCCTGTCCCTCCCCCTTGCTCTCTTTGCTTCCTTCCTTCCTTCTTCCCTTTCTTCCTTCCCTCTTTCCTTCCTTCCCTACTTCCCATCCTTTCTTCCTTCCCCTCCTTTCTCCCCTTTTTTGCCTTGCCTTCTTTCCTCCCTGTTTCCTCCCTCCCTCCCTCCCTCCCTCATTCCTTTCCTTCCTCTCTGCCTTGAACATTTGCTGTTGGTTGTGGGGCTTCTGTGTGGGAAGCTTGCCCCAATTCTGTTGTTGTTGGGGTTCAGAATGCTCTTTGATTGTAGGTGAACTATAAATCCCAGCAACTACAACTCCCAAATGACAAAATCATTTTTTTTAGTGATGGTCACTCCTTGTAGGTGTCTTGTGGCCAAATTTGGCAGCAATTCGTCCAGTAGTAAGAAATCAGTATGTGTGTGTCAACTGTAAAATAGGATGTGTGGAAGGGCCCTGGGTTATCTGAGGTCCTTTCCACACAGTTGAATAAAATTCCATGTTATCTGCTTTGAATCAGATTATATGGCAGTGTGGACTCGGGAAAATCCAGTTCAAAGCAGATATTGTGTTATCTGTTTCACATTTTTGTAGTGGGTAGGTAGATCATTTTGACTTAGTTGTTTTATAAGTAGCTCGCATGCTGAAAAAGTGTGAGCACCACTGCTCTAATATATATCTAGTAATTTTGGGTCAGAAGCCTTTCAATTCAATAGTTTTCTATTTTTAAAAAACCTGACTTTATTTATATTCCACCCTATCTCTCCAAGGAGACTTAGGGTAGATTACAGTACATATACACGGCAAACATTCAATGCTGTTTTGGACAGACATGACAGAGATGGAACAGAAAGAGGTTATGTTATGTCTCTGTCCAGCTTTTTGGTGCCTTTGGAGATTGCGCTCGAATCCAGCCACAGGGGGCGCAGTCGCTTCATCCTTTATGACAAAGAACCATTAGAACTTCCTTTGGGTCACCGGGATTTTCTTATTTTTTTTCTTTATGATGTCGTAAAACACCTCCCCCACTTGTTTAGCAGTTCCTAATTTCTCTACTTACAGCTCAAGCTATTTTTGAGCTGCTTAGGTAAATAGTGAGCTTGGGCTGACAGTCAGGTGCTGATGTCAACCTGGGGCTTTGAATTGGCAACCTTTCAGTTGGTAGATTTTATCATTGCAGGTGATTTACCAGCTGTGCTAAAGCCTGGCCCATGGTTCTGTGTATCTTCCATGGTTTTGTGTATCAAATCTGCAAATATGGAGCATTGGTTGTATGTGGAACCCCAAGACATTAGAGTAGCCAACTGACGTCAAAAGAAGAGCAGCTAACTCAACCTCATATTAAAAGCAGATTGAAACAACTATTTTCAGGAAACAAACTAACAAAAAGAGTGGGAGTTGACAGCTGCCATATCATTTGGGGTGGTGAATCCACCCTGGATTCTAGAAATGAATTTGAGGGGAGCATTTTGAACCTCTCCCTTAGCCTTAAATATGTTCAGTGTTTCTGTAGTGCAGTGTTTCCCAACCAGTGTGCCATGGGAAATTGAAACCTCCAATACCCTTTCTTCCCCCTCCTGCCGAACACTTTTTCTTCTCAACTCAGGCTCCCTTCTTCCCAGCCTCGCTTTGCTTGCTTTGCTCTGGGGCGAGTCTGCACAGTAGATCCTGGATGGGTCACGTCTTCCTCCCTCCCCCTCCCCTCCTGAACACGCTCACACTGCCCCCTCGGATCAAAATGGCAGCAGAAGCGACAGTGGAGAAGAAAAACTAAGTGTTCAGCAGGAGGGGGAGAAAGGGTGCGAAGGGGAAGGGGGAGGAAGAGGTCTCTGTCGAAAGTTGGCATGGGCAAACTTGGACCTTCCAGGTGTTTTGGACTCCAACTCCCACCATTCCTAGCAGCCTCAGGCTCTTTTCCCCCCCCCCCCCCCCTCAGCCACTTAAGCAGGAAAGGGTCTTAGGCTGTTAGGAATGGTGGGAGTTGAAGTCCAAAGCACCCAGAGGGCTGAAGTTTTCCCATGCCTGTTTTAGAGACCTTAAAGTGGTGAGCCTCCTTCCAACATTGAGATTCTGGATAGAAAACAAACAACAACATACAGGGCCGTAGCCAGGATTTTGATTCGGGGGGAGGGGGCTGAGTTTGATTCAGAAGGGGGGCTGAATCTGAGTGAGAGAGGGTCTACCCTAGCAAACCTTTTGTATTGTTATCCCAATACCCCCATGCATATGGGATATACTGAGCATGGTGATCAGATCATGATATAAATACACATAGTTTAAATAATGTACCAGTAAGGACTTATCGCGGACCACCCTGAGAATTTTGGGGGGGGGGTGACTGAAGCCCCCAAGGCCCCCCCCCCCCAGCTACATGCCTGACAACATAACATAACATTGTTTGAGTCCACAGTGCTCTCTGGGTGTAGGTGAACTACAACTTCCAAACTCAAGGTCAATTCCCAAGCAAACCATTTCAGTACTTTCTGTTGGTAATGAGAGTTCAATATGCCAAGTTTGGTTCAATCCCATTGTTGCAAGAGTTCAGGATGCTCTTTGATTGTGTGTTAACTATAAATCCCAGAAACTGTAACTCCCAAATGTCAAGGTCTATTTTCCCCAAACTCCATCTGTGTTCTCATTTGGGCATATTGAGTATTCATGCCAAGTTTGGTCCTGATCCAACATTGTTTCAGTCCACAGTGCCCTCTGGATATAGGTGAACTACAACTCCAAAACTCAAGGTCAATTCCCAAGCAAACCCTTTCAGTACTTTCTGTTGGTAATGAGAGTTCACCAAACTCTTATAGTATTTTCTCTTGGTTATGGGAGTTCTGTGTGGGAAGTTTGTGTCTTTCTGCCATTCCTGCCAGGATATCTATGTTGTGTTCATTGAAACAGGCCCAGGTTTCACACTGAATGTATAAATACATTTAAAAACATATTAACTATGTTATTACTGTGTTAGAGCGTCATTTTGTGTCCTTTTGGTTGGTGGTGTGCCCCAGAATTTTGTAAATGTAAAAAATGTGCCGCGGCTCAAAAAAGGTTGAAAAACACTGCTCTAGCGTATAGAAGTTTAGACTAACTTGGAAACAACTAGGTTGCAATGGAGAAAACATGTCTAAGTATATCTGTTCAGAAAGGAAGTTCACAAATAAGGTGCCACCATGGGAAGAGCTTTGAGTTCTGTTTGTCTCAACCTCACTATGTCGATGGCTGGGGTTGGAACAATAGCTGTCGTGAGTAGACTCATGGTCTGGGTATGCTAGATATTCCTCATACTGTAGTCAATTTTTTGTTGTTGAATTGGCATGCAAGGTTGTTAAAAGAGGCGAACAAGCATTTCAATTATCTATAGGATATATATTTTAAAAAGACTTGCTTAAAATGTTCACAGTTGAATTATCAGGTTCATTCCTTAAGGTAAATGGAGGGAAAACATTGCCTTTTCATTAATCTTTGGTTTGCTGGAGTTGGATGCTGTATTGAACAGACTTCTGCTGAGTTGGATCCATTCATGAACCAATACTGGATTTGTTTACAAAAAAGAAGAAAGTAAAGGAAGAAGATAAAAAAATGAAAAGATGTAATGAAGAGACACCATATCAACAAAACTGGAGAGAGAAAAAATAGTGGGGCAATGTTAATTGTCAGAACTAAGTGAAATAGAATGGCCTCATGTTTGGGGTGAAATTCTGCATTCTTGATTTTTCTTTTTCATGTCAGGAATTACTTGAGAATCTGCAAGTAACTTCTAGTGTGAGAGAATTGGCTGTCTGCAAGGATATCGCCCAATGGATGGCTGGATGTTTCACCATCCAGTGGGAGGTTTCTCTCATGTACCCTTATGAGAAGCTAGAGCTGATGACAGGAACTCACCCTGCTCCCCAGATTTGAATCGCCGACCTTTCAGTAAGCAGTCCTGCTGGCACAAGGGTTTAACCCACTGTGCCACCGGGGGCTGCATGTGTGTCAGTTCTTGACGTGTGTGTCTATTCTTGATCGACGCACATGTAGTTTTGCAGTGGGTGTGCCACACTGTCCTTAATACTGGCATTGGACAACCAACTGCCTACTTGTCAATATTCTCAGTTTTTGTCCTGTGGTGCAATGAAACTGGTACCTTTATGGTTGGCTACTTTTTCTGAGAATCTCAAGCAACTGAGTGAGAACAATTGATCATCAATGTTTTCCTCCAGGATGATGAAACACATTGTATTACAGGTTTAGGTTGCCTTTGAAGACTGCTCGGAAGCATGAAAGGTCAAAGTGGTGCATGAAAGTTCAAAGTGGTGCATGGAAGGTAAAGATAAATAAATATGCCTCATCCAAGTAGGTATGGCTGTGTTGATATAAATTAAGACTTACAAATTTAATGTATTGCCGAAGGCTTTCATGGCCGGAATCACTGGGTTGTTGTAGGTTTTTCGGTCTATATGGCCATGTTCTAGAAGCATTCTCTCCTGATGTTTCGCCTACATCTATGGCAAGCATCCTCAGAGGTTGTGAGGTCTGTTGGAAACTATGAAAATTTGCTGCAACTTAGGGGAGGCATTAAGATTTTCATGATGACTTTGACTGGAAAGACCATCACTCTCGAAGGAGAGCCCAGTGACACAATAGAAGATGTCAAAGCCAAGATCCAGGACAAAGAAGGCATCCCCCCAGACCACCAGAGGCTGATCTTTGCCGGCAAATTTTTACAAATAGTAGTAGCCAATATCTCACCTGTATTGTTTTTGTTGAAGTGTGCATTTTGTGCCGTGCTAGAAATGCTGTAATGTAATATCATGTAATCTGTAATCTAATGTATCGGCTACAGTGCCAGACCCTGGGAACCTCCTTGTAAACAACAAGTAATCTGAGTCTCCATTCCATGCAGGTCACATAGACCTTAGATAAGGATTACTACATATGAGATATTGCTCATGCACACTTTGTCTTTTATTTGCAGCTCTGAAGCAGGCCCGGATTACCCATAAGGCCACCCTAGGCCATGGCCTAGGGCGGCAGCCATGGAGGGGGCCAGCAGATTCGGACCCCCCACCCAAAAGGTATTTTTTAAAAAAATTAATTTTTTAAAAAAAAATCCCCCAAAAAGTGCGCATGCGTGCGGTGGCGGAAGTGCCATCCACGGCCGCCCCGCCCTTTGCTCTCATTGGCTAAAAGGCTCTGCCCCCGCCCCCGGCTCCGCCCCCACCTCCTCGCCGGCATGAGGAGGAAGGAAAGCCCTCCCCCACAAGATCGGAGAGCCGATCTTGTGGGGAGCCGTCATGCCGGCCTCAGAAGCGGCCAAAATCGCCCTTTTCAGGCCGGCATGATGGCTTTAGGAGGGAGGGAGGAGCCACGGGGAGGCTCCCCATGGCTCCTCCCTCCCTCCTAAAGCCGTCATGCCGGCCTGAAAAGGGCGATTTCAGCCGCTTCTGAGGCTGGCATGGTGGCTTTAGGAGGGAGGGAGGAGCCGTGGGGAGGCCCCGCCCTTTCCTTCCTCCTCCTCCTCGTGCCGGCGAGGAGCCGGGGGCTGGGGCAGGGGCAGAGCCTTTGGCCTAGGGCGCCAAAAGGCCATGATCTGGGCCTGCTCTGAAGTCCAATATGCTTGGTCAAAGTTATTGCTTGTGATCTGCTTCACTTCCTGCTCAGTGTCAGTGTTAATCCTACCTTTGCGTTCCACTTGGGAGGATACTAGGAGGCTAATATTTCAGCCCCACTCTACAGCTGCACTGATCACCGGGAAAGAAAAATTATGAACTTCCCCCCTTACTGCTAATGGAATAGCATCAGGGAAATGGTTTTCACTTCCGGTTTGGCATAGCAAAATGTCAACAAGAAACACAGAGAACAAGAGAGAGAGAGAGAGAGAGAGAGCAGGCTTAATTTTCTATTCCCACCCTCTCTTGCAATTCTTTCTACTTTCTTGTCATGGATATATTAGCAAGCCACGATGCATGCTAATTACAAAGTTGGCTATAACAAGAGTTCCTCTTGTGAATCCATTTAAGGACCAATTGTTTACTATCTTTTTCTGTAAGTATAAAATTTTAATTACGGGACTGACAGGAACTGTGTGTGATACAGTGCTCTACATTTATCACTGGGAGAGGACCAGTTGCGGGAGCTGTTTGACTTTGGAGGGATCCTGATGCGCCCGCAATGCTGAGCAGCAGGTGCCACATTATTATGTACAGAAAAGCAATTAGGAAGCATATTGGATGAATGGGAAGTGCATTAATATTAGCGAGTGCATTTGTCAGTGGTTTTGATGCGAGGCTCTCTCTTTTCTTTATGCAACATTAAGATTGTGCCTCTCATAAATTCTCCCCTTAAATTGCCATCTGTTCTCTTGTCATGAAGGAGCGAGGTGGAGAAAAAAAGTTTTTCTTCCCGTCTTTTGCTTGACAAAGGGGGAAAAACACACTCCCAAGACTAGAAAAGAAATCCTTTTTTTTGAAAAAAAGAGATTGAGACGGGGGAGAGCGGGAGGAGAGAAACAAAAGAGCCAGTAGCAGTTGGGAGAGTTGGATGATGCGGAATTATGCGTCACGCGTGCTACGTAATTATCCTTGAATGTAGGGTTAACTATTGGGATTCCTGCCTCCCTCTCAGCAATTCCGTCATCTAATTCTTAAAGTATATCTTTTTAAAAAAAGTTATAAGAAATTTTTATAAAGACAAATTGCAAAGAGGGAATCTGAATTTCAAGCTGTTTCCATGCAGTGGTTATTTACTGATTGTTTCTCTTAGCTTGAATTGGGTTTTCATTAGGACTACAAAATTGAGAAGTACAAAAGAATGAGACTTTCACTGTATTGTATTCTTTGAAAACTTATAATGGATAAGAACATAAGAACATAAGAAGAGCCATGCTGAATCGGACCTCAGCCCATCTAGTCCAGCATTCTGTATCACACAGTGGCCCACCAGTTGTACACGGGGATCTCGAGCAGAAGGGAGGGCAAAACCCTGACCTGCTCCCGACCCCCACAACCAGTACCCAGGGAAATCCTGCCTACCTCAACCAACTCCGAGGTGGCACTTGAATGTCCTTTTCAGTAACTACCGATACACTTGGTATCCATGAATCTGTCTAATCCTGCCTTGAAGTTGTTCAGGCTGACAGCTGTCACAACCTCTTCTGGAAGTGAGTTCCATAACCCAATGACCCTCTGGGTGAAGAAATATTTCCTTTATTAGTCCTAATTTTCCTACCTTGGAGCTTCAGGGAGTGCCCTCTAGTCCTAGTGTTTTGTGACAAAGAAAATAGTTTTTCTTTATTCACCTTTTCTATCCCATGCATGATTTTATACACTTCGATCAAGTCACCTCTTAAACGCCGTCTTTCAAGGCTGAAAAGACCAAGGCGTTGCAACCTGATTTCATAAGGGAGCTGCTCCATCCCTTGGATCATTCTTGTTGCCCTTTTCTGTACCTTTTCCAGTTCCGTTATATCCTTCTTAAGGTGCGGAGACCAGAATTGTACACAGTACTCCAAATGTGGCCTTACCATAGATTTGTAGAGAGGTAATACAACATTTGCTGACCTATTTTCGATTCCCTTTCTGATCATGCCTAGCATAGAATTTGCTTTTTCACTGCTGCAGCGCACTGGGTTGACATCTTCATTGAGCTGTCCACCAAAACCCCAAGATCCCTTTCCTGGTTTGTCTCGAAAGCTTTGACCCCATCAGTTGATAAGTGTAGTTGGGGTTCTTTGCCCCGATGTGCATGACTTTACACTTGTTTAGGTTAAAATGCATTTGCCACTTTGTTGCCCATTCACTCAATTTCGAGAGATCTTTCTGGAGCTCTTTACAATCAGTTTCATTTTTAACTACCCTGAACAATTTAGTGTCGTCTGCAAACTTTGCTACCTCAGAATTCACTCCTACATCCAGATCATTTATGAATAAATTAAAAAGTAACGGACCCAAAACTGAACCTTGGGGTACGCCACTTCCCACCTCTTTCCACCCAGAGAAGTGTCCATTTATTACCACCCTTTGTTTCCTACAGTTTAGCCAGGTTCCAATCCAGGACAAGACCTGTCCCCTGATTCCATGGCTGAAGAGCTTATTCAGGAGCCTTTGGTGAGGACTTTGTCAAAAGGCTTTTGACAAAGTCAAGGTAAACAATATCAATTGGGTCCCCTTTATCTATGTGTTTATTTACACCCTCAAAGAATTCTAACAAGTTAGTAAGACATGATTTGCCTTTGCAGAAACCATATTGATTTTCTTTCAGCAATGCCTGTTCTTCTATGTGCCTAGTAATTTTTTCTTTAATAATGGTTTCCATCATTTTGCCTGGAACTGAGGTTAAACTGACTGGTCTATAATTTCCTGGATCACCTCTGGATCCTTTCTTGAAGATCGGTGTTACATTTGCCTCCCTCCAGTCCTCGGGTACAGTGCCTGATCTTAGAGAAAGGTTATATATCTTAGCTAGAAGTTCAGCAATTTCACACTTGAGTTCCTTAAGAACTCTGGGGTGGATGCCGTCTGGACCTGGTGATTTGTTGACGTTTAGTTTAGTAAGGCATATGAGAACATCCTCCTTGTTTATCTCTATCTGTTTTAATTCTTTTAATTCCCTCCCTGAGAAAACTGAGTCAGCTGAAGGCATATGTTGTCTGTCCTCCTGTGTGAAAACAGAGGCAAAGAAGTCATTTAGCCGCTCAGCAATCTCTTTGTCTTCGCTGATTTTCCCTTTCTGGCCATTGTCGTCGAGTGGCCCAACTGCTTTTCTAGTTGGGTTCCTGCTTCTGATGTACTTAAAGAAGTTTTTGTTGTTTTTTAAATATTCTTTGCTATGTGTGCCTCAAAATCTCTCTTGGCTTTCCTGACTGTTACTTTGCATTTAGTTTGCCAGAGCTTGTGTTCCTTTCTGTTCTCCTCGGTAGGAAGAGCCTTCCATTTCTTAAATGAGTTTTTCTTTTTTCCAATCACATCTTTTACTTCATTTGTAAGCCATACTGGTGTCCTTTTGGACTTTCCATGCCTCTTTCTTTTTATTGGAATGCATTTTAGTTCGGCCTGTTTTAAGGTATTTTTAAACAGTTTCCAAGCATTTTGGAGGGATTTGATTTTTTTACTGCTCCTTTTAGTTTGTTCTTTACAATTTTTCTCATTTTGGTGAAATTCCCTTTGTGAAAATTTAAGGTCTCTGTGTTCGTTTTTACTGACAGTTTGCTATCCAAACTTAAGTTGAAGGTTATTGTGTTGTGGTCACTGGTACCTATGGGCTCAGTTACAAGGACATCTTGAACGAGATCTTGTTCATTAGTTAGCACCAAGTCCAGGATCCCCTTTCCCTGGTTGGTTCCATGACCATCTGCTCAAGGGAATAATCAGCTAGCATGTCGAGGAACCTTGTCTCTTTCATGCGTAGAACAAGAATTTGGCCAATCTATTTGGGGATAGTTGAAGTCCCCCCATTATGACTAATCTATTTCTTTTTGAGGCCTGTTTAACTTCATTTTCCAGATAGCAGTCTGCCTCTGGAGTTTGGTTGGGAGGGCGATAGCAGATCCCTAGTGCTAGATTAGTTTTTGTCCTGGGACTTTTATCCACAATGTTTCTGTAGGTGAGTTTGAAATTTCTTGAAGTTCTAATTCATGAGATTCTAGCTCCTCATTTATGTACAGGGCCACACCGCCACCATTTTTCCCTCTCCTGTCTTTCCTGTACAGTTTATAACCTGGAATCTTTGTGTCCCATTTGTTTTCCTCCGTCCACCAGGTTTCTGTTATGCCAATAATATCAATATTTTTTTCCTTTGCCAAATATTCCAACTCCCCTATTTTTGTTCGAAGGCTTCTAGCGTTTGCGTACAGACATTTATATTTATTTCTCTGGTGCACTTTCAACTTTGGCTGTTTGTGAGAATTTGTAGAAGGCCTACCATGTCCTACCTCTCGACTACTACTATCTATCTTTTCTGTTGACTCAGCCATTTGTGTATGGATTTCGTCCTCCATACTTGGCATTTCACCCTCTCGAACCGGAAGCTGCCCAGCTCCTGTCGACTTTCCCCTAGGAATCAGTTTAAAAGCTGCTCTGAAATCTTTTTAATATTAGTCGCCAGCAGTCTGGATCTTCCTGGAGACATGCAATTCGTCACCAGACATTGGCCAACTTGTGGCCATCAAGTTGACTTTGACTTATATTGTCCCTGTGAAGAAGAAATCTAGGCTGTGTCTACGTTGGCCAAATCATTTTGCACCTACTATGATCAGTCCACATGAAATATGGCTGGTTCTGCTGCAGAAGCACTGTTTCCAGCCACTAATCTGGCATAAAAAACTACCATATATACTTGAGTTTAAGCCAACCCGAATATAAGCTGAGAAATCAAATTTTATTACAAAAACTGGGAAAATAGATTGACTCAAAAATAAGCTGAAGGTATGAAAGGAAGCAGCTCCTGGTAAATCTATGTAAAACTCTCAAAACAGGGGGCAACACCGTAGTGAGTAAACCAGAGAAACTAGTCAGGTAGAACAATGAGTACAATAAACGAAAGGATATCAAAATGTCATATATTCAAAGTCAATTAGTAAATATTTCATATACCTCAATGGGATGAATCAAGGGTGGGGGTACAAGTGGATAAACCACAATATGAGTACACCGAAATAGTACACATTCAATAAGTAACGTGCATCATAGCAAAATATACAATATAAGCATCATAGGAAACAATGGAGAAGCCAAAAGCCAAGAAAGAAGAAAATCCTTCCTGGTAGTTAGATCACTACAGTTCAAAATAAATCATAAGGGTACCATAATAGGTGTCTTTAAACTGTAGAAGACTGTGGGAGGATCCCAGGATGTTCCGTGTCAAGCGGAAAGGCAATTAACTTCAGGAGACGCTCAGTATGGCCAGAATCTCAAGGCGCAAGTGCGGACATGCGCAGTGGCGTGCCGCTAATATTTCTGGGCGTCGTAGTCCTGTCAGGATGCTCTGCAGACCTGGTGGCGCTATGCACATGCGCAGGATACGCTCAATGGCGACCCACAGTGAAGTTTAGTTTAAAGAGGCTCTGGAGGCGTCCAGGAAGTGTCTAGTCAAATGGCAATTGCCGAAGTTGAAAGAAAGGGTCCCACTGTTCACCAATGAAGTGAGGGCAGCAGGGGAGGATTTACTAATTGACCTTGAATATATGACATTTTGATATACTTAAATCTATGTAAAAGTCAGTGTTTGCGGGCGGTGGTGTGGTGGTGCGACGGGAGGAATATGTGCCAGCATTTCAATTGGCTGCAACTGTGGGATTATTTGCATAAAGGGCTCTAATTGGCCAGCCTCAGAACTCCAAAATTCTACGGCCCCAGACAGAGGGGATTGGCTGCCACTGAAATGGAATTTGCATAAAGGACTCCGATTGGCCAACCACATTCCAACATTCTAAGGTGACTCAGATGGAAAAGAAAAGGCCTCAGGCAGTCAGCCACTGCGGCCCACAGCAATGACGGATCAAGAACACACTTGGCAAACAGGGGCCCAATGGCCCACTTCACAACCTGGTGTGGTTTAGGGCAGGATGGGCCACGAATGATGGGATTTGCAGTACCTTCACATCATTCACTTCCTAAACAACACTGAAGCCCCTATAAATCACAGACCAGGCCCAAAATTGAGAGCAAGGCTTCCTTAACTTGATTTTCCTGACTAGGCCCCCAACAATGACAGAACAAGACCAAACTTGGCACACAGACCCTCCAAGGTGCATCCTACATCCTGGTGCAGTTTGAGGGAGAATGGGCCATGGATGATGGGACTTGCAGTACTTTAATTCACTTCCTTAGAGCACTATGGCCCACACCAATGACGAATCAGGACCAAACTTGGCACACAGAGGCCCAATGGCCCACTTTACAAACCTGCTGAGGTTTATGGCAGGATGGCTCACAAATGGTGGGATTTGCAGTACCTTCACCCAATTCATTTCTCACAGAACATTGCAGCCCCTACAAATCACAGACGAGGCCCAAACTGGGCACACAGAGTACCCATGACCCACTCTACATCCTGGTGCAGTTTGGAGAATGGGGGACCATGGATTATAGGACTTCCAGTACCATCCCTCACTTCCAAAGACCGCTGCAACCCTCATCCACAGAATGATCAAGACCAAATGTGACACACACAGCCCCCATGACCCACTCTATATCCTGGTGCTGTTTGGAGGGGGATGGACCATGGCCAATGGGACTCGCAGTACCTTCACTAAGTTCCTGAGACCACTGCAAGCCACATAAACATCTAATAGGAACCAATCTTGGCACACAATGCCTTCCTCAAATAACCCAGGCACCGCTGGGTCCTCAGCTAGTGTCAAAATAAAAATAGATACTAATAAAATTACATTAATTGACGCATCTGTAGGTTAAATGTTTTTGAATATTTACATAAAACTAGAATTTAAGATAAGACTGTCCAACTCTGCTTAATCCATTATTCTAACCTTCAATGTAAACATGCTTACATATCCTTCCAATAATCACCATAGTTTATTTCAACTATACATTTTGGGGGAAATGCTGTGTGTATATGAATAAGGAAAAGTGGGAAAGACTGGTGCTGAGAGAAGAGGAGGGGAAGGTGCACGCTGTGCCGAAAGAGAAGGAGAGGAAGGTGTGCGCTGCGCAAGAGAGGAGGAGAGGAAGGAGAGCTGTGTTGCTGTGTGGAGACGTGAGGGTTCTGGCAGGAAGGCATGGGGCTGACCCTCACCCAAGTATAAGCCAAGGGGGGCTTTTTCAGCCCAAAAAAGGGCTGAAATGCTAGGCTTATATTCAAGTATATACATTAAGTCAGTGTTTCCCAACCTTTTTTGAGCCGCGGCACACTTTTAACATTTAAAAAATCTGGGGGCACACCACCAACCAAAATGACACAAAATGACACTCTAACACAGTAAAGAACGGCTGGGGCTTGGTGGTCTGCTGGGAGCAGCTGCTGGGAGTGCCAAAGCAGGGAAGGGGGCAGAGCCAGGTTGCGCCATGACCCACCCCCTACCCCCGGCTTCACCTCTCCCAGCAGCTGCTCCAGCCTTGAGGGGGCAGTGCCAAGCCAGTGGTGCCAGAGCCAGCACAATGCTGGCTTGGCACTGTCCCCTCAAGGCTGGAGCAGCTTCTGGGAGTGCTGAAGCTGGGGGAGGGGGCAGAGCCAGGCCGCACCATGCCCCACCCCCTCCCCCCAGCTTCAGCTCTCCTACAGGCCACGCCATGCCCCGCCCCCTCCTCCCAGCTTCAGCTCTCATACAGAGGAGGAGCATGAGCGGTGGATGGGCTTCAGTGGGCGGGGCTGACACCTCCTCCACGCGTCTTCAGCGAGCGAGGGGCGAGAGTCATGGTGGGAGTCGGCGGATTGGAGGCTGGCTGGGAAAACGGCCAAAGGAGGCGGTGCCCCAGTCCCTTCTTCTTTTTCTTCGCCACTGCCCGGCCCTTCCTCCTCCCCCAAGCAGCAGGAGTTCAGCAGGAGGGGGGAGGAAGGGGGCAGAGAGCTTTTCTCGCGGCACAGCAGGAGGTCCATCACGGCACACTAGTGTGCCACGGCACACTGGTTGAGAAAGACTGCATTAAGTTATTCCTGAGTTTTCAGGAAACTGAAGACACCTCTGTGGTTTTGTCATATGGACAATGGGATAGGCTGGATCTAGGGTGATATAGTGTCCCCACACCACACATTTAATTTGTCTAATCACTTCATATGCATCTAGTCTTATTATCGATTTATTAAAATATTTTTATTCCATTTATATCTAATTATTAAAGGGTGGCACACAATAAAATCAACTTGACTGATTTACCATATTTTAAAAATAGATTAAAACATATTAAACAGTTTAGCAAGTTGAAAACAAATCAAGCCATTTAAAACTGTGAACATATGCACATTTTTAAAAACTGTTCTTAAAATTTTTTACATGGTTTAAAAACATGTCAACTCATTTTTAATACTTTGCCTTGAGTGCCTTGGATATAGAGTGGGATATAAATATTTCAACAAATAATTAAATTTTAGAAGTGTACATCTGTACAAATATGTATGATTTTCTGTGGACGGGAAATGAGTTATGTGGACTCATAACTGATGACTTTATAACATTAACTCACTATTCTACCACATTCATACTAGCATATAGAGTAGAATGAGCACCTTCAATATTGTAGGCCCCACTGGTGGAGCAGCAGGTTAAACCACTGAGCTGCTGAACTTGCTGACTGAAAGGTCACTGGTTCAAATCCAGGGTGTGGTGTGAGCTCCCGCTTTTAGCCCAGCTCCTATCATCCTAGCAATTCAAAAACATGCACATGTGAGTAGATCAATAGTTACCACTTCTGCATAGTTTTCATCCATACTCTAGAACAGTGTTTTTCAACCTTTTTTGAGCCGCGGCACATTTTTTACATTTACAAAATCCTGGGGCACACCACCAACCAAAATGACACTCTAATGCATTAATACATATAGTTAATATGTTTTTAAATGTAATGTATAATATATAATTATTATATTATTATATTGTATTGCTATTTATATTATATTGTATTACAATATTATGATCAATATTATATGTACACACAATATATTATATTTTTAACATAGCACAATATTAGTATTGCTTACACTCAGTGTGAAACCTGGGCCTGTTTTGATGAACACAACATAGATATCCTGGCAGGAATGGCAGAAAGATACACGAAGGTCTTGCTCAACAGCTGGGAGTTATAGTTCACCTGCAATCAAAGAGCATTCTGAACTCCACCAATGATGGAATGGAATCAAACTTCCACACAGAACTCCCATAACCAAGAGAAAATACTATAAGTTTGGTGGGCATTGACTTTGAGTTTTGGAGTTGTAGTTCACCTATATCCAGAGAGCACTGTGGACTGAAACAATGTTGGATCAGGACCAAACTTGGCATGAATACTCAATATGCCCAAATGTGAACACAGATGGAGTTTGGGGAAAATAGACCTTGATATTAGGGAGTTACAGTTTCTGGGATTTATAATTAACACACAATCAAAGAGCATCCTGAACTCTTGCAACAATGGAATTGAACCAAACTTGGTACATTGAACTCTCATTACCAACAGAAAGTACTGAAAGGGTTTGCTTGGGAATTGACCTTGAGTTTGGAAGATGTATTTCACCTACACCCAGAAAGCACTGTGTTATGTTGCTGTTTGTTTTCTATCCAGAATCACAATGTTAGGAGGCTCACCACTTTAAGGTCCCTATAACAGGCATGGGAAAACTTCAGCCCTCTGGATGCTTTGAACGTCAACTCCCACCATTCCTAACAGCCTGAGGGGCTTAAAAAAGGAAAAGGGCCTGAGGCTGCTAGGAATGGTGGGAGTTGAAGCCCAAAACACCTGGAGGGCTGAAGGTCCCGTCATGAAGCCTCTTCAAGGCTTTAGATCCTGGCAGGCAGAAGGGGCAAGGAGGGCCCGTTCCTCCTCCCCTGCCAGGATCTAAAGCGCATCAACTTGGCTTTAGATCCTGTGAGAAACCAACCTAATGTATAATAGAATGAATGCTAACTTATAGAGTAAGTGCCTAAATATTATAAGTAATCTGGTCATATACCTACATTCCATGCACATGCAATAATACAGCAGTAATAACAATGGGTATAAGAAGAGGTAAAATTCAAACCGAAGTATTCTGACTGGTCCCTCCTCAAGCGGTGCAAACGGGCTCTTCTCTATGAGCCGGGATTCTGCAGCAAATCCTCCCCCAAAGACTATGTATGTGCACCCAGGCAGCAAACGCTGTGCCCGGGCTTTTCCCGGGAGAGGCTGCCTCCCGGGCTCATAGAGAAGAGCCGTTTGCAGTTTGCACCCCTTGCGGAGGGACCACAGTCAGAATACTTAGGTTTGAATTTTACCTCTTCTTATACCGATTGTTATTACTGCTGTTATTACTGCTGCATGTGCATGGAATGGAGGTATATGACCAGTTGGATTACTTATAATATTAGGCACTTACTCTATAAGTTAGCATTCATTCTATTATACATTAGGTTGGTTTCTCAAGTGTTGTGTGCAACTACCCCAATACTCTTTGATGCTTTAGATCCTGGCAGGCAGGAGGGGCAGGGAAGCCTGGAAAAATGTAAACAGAGAGGTTTACTCAAGAGTAAATCCACAAGGAGGGCACTTCATCCAAAGTGCCCTCCTTTGCAGATTTACTCATGAGTAAACCTCTCTCTGTTTACTTCCTTTGCAGATTTACTTCTGAGTAAACCTCTCTGTTTACATTTTTCCAGGCTTCCAGCCGAAAGAAGGAGCGAGTTTAGGGCTTGCCTTGCCATAATACTTATTGGCAAGGGAGACGGGAGGGTGGTGAGAGAGAAGGAGGGTGCCCCCCCCCCTTACGACCTAATTACGATACTTAAGAAAATCCTGGCCCCTGAAGTTCTATAAAGAAAGTCCACTTCCTGGTTGGCGTTCCAGATGCGGAATACTCAAAAGTAGCATTTCTTACTAGTGTTGCCATATGTCCCTTATCCTAAGGGACGTCCCTTATTTTGGCCCTAAAATTTGTGTCCCTTATTTTCAGGCCCTGTCCCTTATTTTTGACTAGCAGGACAGGACTGGGCGGGGTTGACCAGAGGAAGGTGCGTGCTGTGGTTTCCACGGCAATGCCTGCCCGGGGATTCCAACTCGCAGGGCAGCCTGCGTCCCCGTTGGAAGGAAGAGGCGATACAGGACTTTTTCAAAGTACAGTAAACTAATTAACCGTTACCAAAGGGGAATGTTGGATCATGTTGGATAAAGATAGTTTCTGGTTGCTTGAGAGTTACTCTTAAAATAGGCCTAGCTGTGCATCCCAATACTATACAATGCTGTGTATCCCATACTATACTATACCATTAACTATTGACATAATAATCATGAAGATGTACTGTCTTATAAAATTTATTTTATTTTATTGTTTAGACAGTGCACTTTTAAAGTCAGCAAAGTCAAGTACTAAATACAGATGGAGAAAATTAGGTAGTTCTAATAATGTTTTTTCTGCATGACAAAGCATGCAGAAACATACCATGTACTGTTAAGAGGGTATAAGTCAGCTTCTTTTGTGATTTTCAATCATTATCTTATTCTGTTAATAAAACTATTTCTATCTAATGTTTGAGTTTCAAGTTTTTAATGAAGTGTCCCTTATTTTTGTGAAAAATCCCATAAATGTCCCTTATTTCTTATATCAAAAAATGGCAACCCTATTTCTTACGAATCCCTTCCGATTCTTTTAATTTTCATAACTTTTTTCTCATGCCTAGTGAATGTGCAAGAACTCCAGCCATGACACCTTGGAGTTAAGCACTCCAAAACTGTAGACATAGCCTAAGTATCATTTAATGGACAACCATAGTAAATTATCAAATAATGCAACATGAATCTACATAAAGGTCTTTATGTATCTTTCCTCTTCTGCTAGCTACAACTTCAGTGTGGCTTAAGAAAATATCTACCGTAATAGTATGGTTGTCTGGCTTGTAGAGTGTTTCTTTTGTAATTGACATTGCCTAATGTTTTTTTAATGGATCCTTAAATAATTTATCTTTAAACCTTTGTTTAAAAGATGTTTTTTTAAATCCCCGAGTTTCATTCCTAAAGAGCTGCATCTGACAATTCATATTTGCACTCTGACCGTTCACATCCTCTTCCCAGTTAAATGAATAGCATATTGTCCTTTTGAGCTTAATTATAAGAAGTTACAGTTGTGGAAAAAAGTATTCATGTCTCTTGTTGGATGCTATTGTGTAATGTATGATTCTTTTTTAAAAAAATAGTTTGTACCTCATTTTCCACTGCATTCAGAGTTTATTGTTTAATACAGGGGTGCTCACACTTTTTCAGCATGCGAGCTACTTATAAAACAACCAAGTCACAAAGATCTACCTACACAGAAATGTAAAACGTATAACTATTTTCCAATTCAAGCACACAGTCCTTGAAGCTGCAAGGCCATTCAATGCTGATCAATGTGGCCAATGGTACATTCAAACCTGCACCCAACATACAATAGTTCCTTCTCCCACCCTGGACATTACTCCACAGATATATAAACATGCAGAAAGAAGCCAGACCTTTCAACTGCAAGGCCATTCAGTGCTGATCAACATGGCCAATAGGGCATTAAAAATGCACCCAGGCAAGAGTTCCTTTTCCCACCCTGACATAATTCCAGAGATATATAAACATGCAGAAAGAAGCCAGACCTTTCAATTGCAAGGCCATTCAATGCTGAACAATGTGGCCAATAAGACATTAAAAATGCACCCAGACAAGAGTTCCTTTTCCCACCCTGGACATTACTCCACAGATATATAAACATGCAGAATTGAAGCACACAGACCTTGAAGCTGCAAGGCCTTTCAATGCTGATCAATGTGGCCAAGCAGATGAACTCCTCGCAGTCGCAGATGGCTTTGGCAGAAAATGGCTGCCAAAGCCTCTTTCTGCTTGTCCTCCCTAGTGGCTCATCTTCGCATGTCGCCGCACGCTCCAAAAGCACATGTGCGGACCGGGTGCCCGCCCCCTCCTTCGCTCTGCTGCTCTCCTTCTCCCTCCCTCCTCAGGCCACGCAGTGATGGAGGCGGGGGAGTCGCCTCAGGGGGCAGCATGACAAAGGGGAAGATGCGGAAGAAAGGTGCACCGCGCGAAAGGAGCGCCGCGCGGAGTGGAAGGTGCTGCACGATCAACCTCCTTTGGCACCGCGATCAACTGATTGATCATGATCAACTTCATGGGCGGCCCTGGTTTAATACATTAAACCAATATGAATTGGGTTGCTGTGAGTTTTCCGGGCTGTATGGCCATGTTCCTGAAGCATTCTCTCCTGACATTTCAACCACATCTGTTGGAATTGGCCACCTTGATTAGCATTGCAACATTCACATTCACACTTGCCTCAAGCAGGCAAGAGTTCTTTCTCCCACCCTGGACATTCCACAGATATATAAACCCCACTTGCCTAGTTTCCAACAGACCCCTCAACCTATGAGGATGCCTTCCATAGATGTGGGTGAAACGTCAGGAGAGAATGCTTCAGGAACATGGCCACACAGCCTGGAAAACACACAGCAACCCAGTGATTCCGTCCATGAAAGCCTTCGTCAACGCATTCAACATTAGTTGGTTTTGATGCCATTGTCAGGTGCCTTAGCAACATCCACTGGAATGGAAGAATCTAGAAAGTAACATTTTATAAGCAATAAGGTTTTTTCTGGCCTCATTTGAACTCATTCTCTTTAGCATTTTGGAAGTATGCAGCATATTAATGTAAGTATTTCTATCCTCCCTTGTATCTAAAGATTTCAACAATCAGAAGGAGAAATTAAACATTTTAAAATATTTTTGAAATGTTATCAAGATTAACCCCCTTCTCCAAAATAGCAGGAAAAACAAAAAGAAAATATGTAACCCAATTAAACCAATGGATAGGAATATTTTAACAAATCCAATGCAGAAATAATCCTTAGAATGTGCTCCTTAAATGCCACTATTCACTTTTCCACCTAATCACCAGACAATTGGATACATTTCTGCCAACAATGAACAAGTTTTCTGACGTCATCACGGAAGAAGTCGACAATGTTTCCGCAACCAGCGTCTGACAGTTCTCTCAACGTATTCATCAGAAGCAGAATGATATCCCCGCAGATCAGGCCTGTAGCCACGATTTTGATTTGGTTGGGGGAGGCTGAGTTTGATTGGGGGGCTGAGTCTGAGTGAGAGAAGGTCTACCCTAGCAAACCTTTTGTATCATTATCCCAATACCCCCATGAATATGGGATATAATGAGCATGGTGATCAGATCATGATATGAATAAACGTAACAGTTTAAATAATGTACCAGTAAGGCCTTCTCGTGGACCACGCTGAGAATTTCGGGGGGGGGGGGGCTGAAGCCCCTCAAGCCCTCTCCCCCCCCCCTCAGCTACGGGCTTGCCACAAATCTTTTATTATCGGAAACAGATGGAAGTCAGACGGTGCTAAATCTGGACTGTATGGAGGATGCTGTATGGTGGTGAGATCCAGTCTCTGAAGTTCTGCTGTGTTCACATCGTGCACAGATCTTCCAATAGCTAATCAAAGCAATAATGTGACCCACACATTCTTGTGAAATGCCGAATATGCGTGAAATTTCTCTCTGAATGATACGATGATCATCCTGAATCAATCTGTCAAATTTTTGCTTGTGAAACTCAGTGGTTGTTATCACAGGATGTCCAACTCTTTGTTTGTCACACAAGTCAGATGTTCCCACCTCAACATTTTTAAATTTAATTGGCCACCCCACACAGTACTCACATTAACACAATCTCTATAAACAGCTTGCATTCTCTGATGAATCTCCTTTGGGGTGACACTTTCTGTTGTCAAGAATTCAATGACTGCACATTGCTTAAGTCGCATTGACTGACCGTCTGCACAGGGTTCCATACTTCACACTTTAACAACACAACAGTTCAATGTTAAGGCTTCCCGCCAAAATTGAACTGTAGAGGAGAGGGGTTATTGGGATCTACTGAGCCCCGAACAAGCTAAAACAAAATCCTGTATCTGTGTAGAGGAGAGTCTACTGAACAAGCTAGTATCTGCCGCATACCAGGACTGCCATCTGTTGAGGAGTTACGAAGGTGGAGGCATTACTTTTCATTCAACCCTCGTAACTTCTTACCAAGTTCATGAGACAACATATTGTTGTTCTTTAAAAATAAATTGTGTGTGTATGTGTGTGCACGTATGTATTTTTACAAAATAATCCCACTGTTTTGGTATCTGCCCCCCCCTGTTCAAAAAATCTTAGTTCTTTCTTCAAAAATGTGAACAGCCACATTTGGGAGTGGAACAATGTCAGTAAAAGAAATTCTTGTTGCTCACCTGATGTGATTGTTCTTATCTGTGCCCCTGTTTTGCCCTCCCGCTGGGGCAGAGATAGAGCCTTATAGCTACCAGAATAAAGACCAACATTGTCTCCAGCTGTGAGCATGTGATCAGTTCTTAATGTTTGATTTTTTAAAAAGAAAGATACACCAAAAGTCTGCTATCATCTAACAAGCCCATCCATTTCTTGAGAAAACCTAGTCTGCAAATGATGGTTGCCTTGGGCACATAAAAACAAACTCTGACCAACTCTAACAAACTGTTGCAGGACATGTGAGCCCACAATACGTTTTGTACTCCCTTCCAAACACCTTCAACAGAGATTTTAGAAGACAATTAATTATGAGTCGGCAGCATGATGCAGCTGCCAAAAATATCAGTGCAATTGTGAGTATGCATCATTAATTAATTTATTTATTTACGGCATTTTACCCCGCTCTTCTCAACCCCCGAGGGGGGACTCAGAGCGGCTTCCAAAAGGCACAATTTGATGCCTACATCACAATCACAGTATAAAAACACAATATAAAACCCTCCAGCATTCGACACTAAAATACATTAAAATACAATTATATTCACACATCCTATGCATTCACCTATGTTAAAAACAGTGTTCCGTCCATAAAAGCATTGAGCCCTATTCACCAACTTTCCATTAAAACTACTAAAGTGCTGTCCTGTGCTACTATGCGAACGCCTGGTCCCACATCCAGGCTTTCCCTTTTTTTCCTAAATGTCAGGAGAGATGGAATTGATTGTATGTCGCTAGGGAGCGCATTCCACAGACAGGGAGCCACCACCGAGAAGGCCCTCTCCCTCGTCCCCACCAGCCGCACCTGGGAAGCCGGCGGGAGCGAGAGCAGGGCCTCCCCGGATGATCTTAAAGTACGTGGTGGGACGTAGCTGCAGATGGATTTGGACAAGTAAGCTGGGCCTGAACCGTATAGAGCTTTAAAGGTCAAAGCCAGCACTTTGAATTGAGCCCGGAATTGGACCGGCATCCAGTGGAGCCGACACAACAGGGTGGTGGTATGCTCCCTGTATGTAGCTCCAGTTAGTAGTCTGGCTGCCGCCCGTTGGACTAATTGTAATTTCCCGCGCTATCTGTACCTGCGGGTCCGCTGCTAGCATGCCATCACTAACGACTGTTACTGGCTGGCAATATGGTTTAATTCGGGTGTTTTAACTGTTCTATGTTGTTTATTGTATTTTAATGTGTTTTTAAATTTGTTTACTTGCACTAATTTTTGTAAACCGCTCTGGGCGCCAGAGAGAGCGGTATATTAAGTTGAACTTAATAAATAAATAAATAAATAATAATTTCCGAACTGTCTTCAAAGGCAGCCCCATGTAGAGCGCGTTGCAGTAATCTATTTGGGATGTGACCAGAGCGTGGACGACCGTAGCCAGATCAACAAGAATATAGTGTCCAAAGTGAAAGAAGTTATAGTTTCACTCTTCTACTTTGGTCAGACACCACCTGGAAACCTGTGTCCAGTTCTGGGAACCACAGTTGAAGAAATAGCTGGAACATGTTTGAAAGAAGGGCAACCAGAATGGTCAAAGTTCTGGAAACCATAGTTGAGATCAGAAGAGCAAACTAAAGATGCCCTGGCTTCTGTGGTTGACTTCCTGGTCTTGGGCCAAAGAAACCCCATCTATTGTTGGGAGGGAAAGATGTGGACGAGGGAAGGCTCTCCTTGCTGAATGGATTTTCAAGCGCCGCTGCTTCAACACTGACAGTTTGTGTCTAGTGAAACGGAATGCCATCAATGAAGAGTCTGTGCACTTTGATGGCTCTCTCCAGAAGGAGGATTTCGATATACGATCAACCCCATCCTTCCTGGCATTCAGAAAAAAAAGTGAAATCCTGGTTATGGGACCAAGCGTTTGCACATTAGCATGATACGGCACTTTAGATTGGATTGAAATGGCAAACTGGTGGACAAGACCCAATGCTTCAATTATGGATGGAATACTGTTTTGACTGATGTGAACATATATGATGTATTTTAATGTTAATTGTATTTTAAGGAATTTTAATGCCCGCTGTAATTTAATGTATTTAATTTTAACTGTTTTGGGGTTTTTATTATATGTCTGCTGTGTTGGCATCGATTTGTTCCCGTTGTTAGGCCGCTCTGAGTCCCCCCTCGGGGGTTGAGAAGAAGCGGGGTAGAAATGGTGGAAATAAATAAATAAATAATAAATTTGCTCTTGGTCTCGCCACCTTCGCAGTCGCGCCTGGTGGGAACGAGAGACAGGGCCTTCTCGGTGATGGCCCCCCTGGTTATTTATTTATTTATTTCAAATATTTATACCCTGCCCTTCTCTACCCCCGGAGGGGGACTCAGGGCGGCTCACAACTGGCAGCAGTTTGATGCCCATATACTGTATATAATCAATAAAAACAACTATTAGACAATAAATAACACATTAATCAGATTAAAACCAATTAAAAATACAACTATACAAATAGTCCGAGTTCTGCAATCTGAAGCCAGTCCACAGTCCGTTTTCATAACACTGTCATCATTCTATTGTCTGCCTGCTACCCAATTATCTAACCAAATGCCTGGTCCCACAGCCACATCTTTAACTTTTCCTAAAGGAAAGAAGGGAAGAAGTTGACCTATATCGCTGGGTAGCAAGTCCCACAGGCGAGGGTCCACCACCGAGAAGGCCCTGTATCTTGTTCCTGCCAAACATATTTGCAGCAAAGGTGGGTCGAGAGGAGGCCCTCCCCAGAAGATCGTAATTTTCGAGGTGGGACATAAGGGGAGACAAGTAAGCTGGGGTATGGAACTCTCTCCCGAAGGACATTAGATCTGCCCCCTGCCTCCTGACCTTTAGGAAGCTAGTGAAATCCTGGTTGTGGTATGAGGCATTTGCAGAGTGATGGCTGAGACCGGTAATTGACCAAAGTTACTGACCAGAATATACTGACTGAGTTGGACATAATTTTATCTTGGCAAATGGCTTATATGTATTTTATTCTATATGCATTGTTGATTCACTGTTGATGTAGGATATTTTAGATTTATATTGTTAGCATTGAATTCTTGCTGTCAGCCAGTCTGAGTCGCTCCATGGAGGTAGAGAAGATCGGGATACAAAAGTTTTAAATAAATAAATAAATTTGTGGAACATTTTAATGATTTGGCATTATTAGGTATGGAGAAGATTTAGAGGGGGCATGATAACCGTACTTAACATCTATAGCAGTGGTTCTCAATTTGTGGGTCCCCAGATATTTTAACCTTCAACTCCTAGAAATCCTAACAGCTGGTAGACTGGGTGGGATTTCTGGGAGTTGTAGGCCAAAACACCTGGGGACTCATAGGTTGAGAACCACTGATCTATAGGGATGTCATGTAGAGGATGGAACACATGTGCTTTCTGCTGCTCTAGGGACACAAACCAATGCATTAAAATTACAATTGAATTGGTTTCATTTAAATGTTAGTGTCCTATTTTGCTCCAGAAACAGCCTTACAACATGAGTAGAAATAACTAAAAAACCTTTACTTCAGCAAAATAATAATAATAACGCAAACATCGGTAAAGGAAACAGAAGGTAAAGTCCAAAAGCAATGCAAGGTATTACAGAAGACATGGCAACAGCAGACAGGAGCAAGAGTCCTTGGCAAGAAATCCAGTCCGAAGCTGAAGCTGTAGCACGGAGACCAGAACACAAACACACCAAGTAGGTCAATTGCTGCCAGTGCTAACTGCTGGCTGCACTGCTAATGTATAGCCCTGAGCTCCCAGCACAGATGTTCCTCAGGCAAGGTTTGATTGCTCAGCATTTTTGTTGGGATTCCAGCTAACTTTCTTCTTTCTTCATTTTCCCTTCACCGTTCTTGAAATGTAGGGACTTGTAGTATGTCTTCCTCACCTTCTCCTTCCTCCTCAACACTTGGCTCCAAATCCCCCAGTGTTACCTCTTCTACCTCCTCCTCAGAAGCTGAAAGGTAGGGAGCTGTAGTTGTTTATTATTTCACGATAAGATTATATGGCATTTTGAGCTCTTCCAGTTTCATAGTTCTGTGATCAGCATGCTGAGGATACTTAGCTCAACTTCTCTTTACCATCAGAATCAGCTGTCCTGTGACCGGTCCCTGGATGATGTGATAAGATGGATAAGAGTAAAAAAATTGGAGCTACTTCCAGTAGGACAGAGACTTCTTCTGTGCCCGCTTCCAAGCGTTTTTCTTTAGACACTTCTATTGGCTGCTTTCCTTCCCAAGCCCCTTTCTTTAGAACAGCGTTTCTCAGCTTGTGGATCCTCAGATGTTTTGGCCTTCAACTTCCAGAAATCCTAATAGCTGATAAACTGACTGGGATTTCTGGGAGTTGTACGCCAAAACACCTAGTGACCCACAGATTGAGGACCACTGCTTTAGACACTCTATTACTCTATTATTATTGCATTATTAAATTCATTATTTTACTGTTATTATTATTATATTACATTTATTATTTTATTCTATTATTATTATTAAATTTACATTATTTACTCTATTATTATATTTATTCTTTTACTTTGTTATTCTTTTATATTTTTCCTCTCCATTGGTGCCCCCTTGTTGTGTGGGAGAGGCTTGCGTACCCTAATGAAGTTGTGAGCGATGCTGGCGGTAGTATAATAATCACCGGTAGGGCCTCCAATGCCAGACAGGTCACAACTGAAGGGTCTGACAAAGAGCATCAATGGGCAGGATGGGCTCTCTAGCCTTTTGGCAACCATCCTAGGAGAAGGAAAACTCTAAATTCAAACCTGGGCAGATGGTGCTAGTTTAACCCTGTAAGGTCAACCATCTAGAGAAGGAAACTCGAACCAAACCTACGACCCGAGGACCTCGCTGCCACTTTCCCAGCTCGCTAGGCCTCGGCAGACGAACCTTTGGTTTAAAGGGTGAGGCCAGTTCTGTGCACGCTGTGTGCTCCACCAGAAAAATCCTTTGCACAGGCTCGAAGGACACATCCAACTTCCGCGTGGGATGAGTCCTTCTTCACAATCTTTGTTCGCAAAGTAATGCCAGAGTGATATATATTTAATTTACTTTATTCTTTTTATTACATTTATTCTTTTACTTTATTATTGCATTTATTATTTTACTCTTTCATTATTATTACATTTATTATTCTATTCTACTTATTATTGTTATTATTACATTTATTATTTTACTCTTTTATTATTATTTTATTACAGATATTATTTTACTCTATTTGTATTTTTACATTTATTATTTTATTCTATTATTACTTGTTATTACCTTTTCATTATTTTACTCTATTCTTATGATTTTTATTACAGTTATTATTTCCCTCTCTTTATTGTTATTGGAAGGATACGTAGGCACATTTACATTGAAGAAAGTTAGAATAGTGGTTCAATCAGAGTTGGACAATCTTATCTTAAATTACAGTTTTACGTAAATATTCAAAAACGTTTAACCTGCTGATGCCTCAATTAATGTAATTTTATTGGTATCGATTTTTAATTTGAGTCAATATGTTTTCCCAGTTATTTGTGGTAAAATTAGGTACCTTGGCTTATATTCGGTTTGGCTTATACTTGGGTATACGGTAATACATGGTCTGGGGCCAGTGTACCTAAGGGATCGCCTAGTCCCAAATAACCCCCTGAGATCACTACGATCAGAGGATCTGAACCTCTTAGACATCCCCGGCTTAAGATCTTTCCACCTAATGACAACTCGGAGAAGGGCTTTTTCAATCATCACCCCGGTGTTGTGGAATGCCTTGCCGCCGGAGACTCCACTACTCATTTCCATCAGATTCCAAGGAAGCTCTGGAGTTTTGGAGCACAGTGCCATCTCTACGCAGATGACACCCAATTCCACTACTCATTTCCATCAGATTCCAAGGAAGCCCCGAGGATACTGGACCACTGCTTGGCTGCTGTGACGATCTGGATGAGGGCGAAAAGCTGAAGGTCAATCCTGACAAGACAGAGGTCCTCCAGGTCAGTTGCCCATCTGACTGGGCTATTGGGTGGCAACCTATGCTGGACGGGGTTGCATTCCCCGTGAAGTCACAGGTCCGCAGTTTGGGGGTCATCCTGAACTCAGCGCTGACGTTTGATGCACAGATGTCAGCGGTGGCCTGGAGAGCCTTTGCACAATTAAAACTTGTGCACCAACTGCGACCATAACTCGTGAAGTCTGACTTGACCACGGTGTTCCATACCTTAGGTACCTCTAGATTGGACTACTGCAATGCACTCTACGTGGGGCTACCCTTGAAGACAGGTAGGAAATTACAACTAGTCAAAATAAATAAATAAATAAATAAAAATAATTTCTAGCACTGTTGTTCACTGTGTTTCAAATTGTGCTTCTTTGTTGGTGAATGTTGACAGATGCAACATTGCAGTTTTTGAATATATATCTGAACTAGCTGTCCCCTGCACGCGTTGCTGTGCCGTAGTCTGTGGCTAACCCCTTCTGCCCACATGGTGTGTGTGTGTATGCTTTTTGTGTGTGTATATGTGTATATTGTTTATGTGTGTGTTGTTACGTATATGTGCATGTGTTTATGTGTGTATTTGTGCATGTCTTTATGTATATGTGTGTGTATGTTTGTGCTTGTGTTTGTGTGTATATGTGTATATTGTGTATGTGTGTGTTGTTATGTATATGTGCATGTGTATATGTGTGTATGTGTGCATGTCTTTATGTATTTGTGTGTGTTTGTAGGTGTGTGTTTATGTTTGTGTGTATATGTGTAAATTGTGTATGTGTGTGTTGTTATGTATATGTGCATGTTCATGTGTATGTGTGCATGTCTGTATGTATATCTGTGTGTGTGTGCATGTACTGTATGTATATGTGTGTATGTATATGTGTGTGTATGTTTGTGGTTTTGTTTGTGTGAATGTGTGTGTATGAGTAGGAAGAGGAAGGCCTGAGGAGAAGGGAGGGAGGGAGGAGGGTGGCTACCAGTTTCCCCTGCTCGTGTTGCCAAGGGCACTGCTTTTGGCTCCTCTTCCTCCTGGGCGTTGCGATGGCCCAGGAGGAAGAGGCAGTGGCGCTTCCTCCTCTTTCCTCCTTGGTCAGGCCCCAAGGAGGCGGAGGCGGAGGCCTGTAAGGTGGCTGTGTTTTTGGAGAGTGTCGGTGGGAGGGAGGGGCCGTGTACTGCCGCAGTGGATACTGGGAGATGTAGTACTGAATGGTTTGAGGAAAGATTGCGTCGGGTCAGCGTTGGAGGGATGTTTGCTGTGGAAGGTAAGGAAAGTTTGTGATGAATGTTTATTTTGGTGTGCGGGCGGCGTGCGTGTATGGGGTGAGTGTTTTGCATGTAGACTGCTTGAAGGAGGAGAGGGGTGATTGTTTTGGGGGAAAGGATGTGTGGGGGGAATGTGTGAATGTTTGTTTTGGTGTGCGGGTGGCGTGCGTGTATGGGGCGAGTGTTTTGCGTGTAGACTGCTTGAAGGAGCCCCCCCGATCCTAGTGGCAGCTGTGGCGGTGGGAAGGAGTGGCTGAGGAGGATGGGGGGTTCTTTGCTCCTCCTCAGCTGCTCCTTCCATCTTTGTCCCCGCCGTTCGCAATCCGAGCGGCGGTGGCGGCGGGGGGAAAGAGGAGGAGCCACTGAGGAGGAGGGGCTAAGGAGGAGCAAGGGAGGCTGCTCCTCCTCCCGGCCCGGCCCCCTCCCCCTCCGGCCCTAAACGTTCTAAACGTTCGCGCTGGCAGCGGAGAGGCTGGGGTGGGAGTTCCGTTGGCAGTTTTTTGGGGATCGTTTTTTGGGGTGTTGGGAGGTATGTAGGTCCGGTGTTTTGGGCGATGTATGTACCTAGTGTAATGGTCCAGTCGGTTGTCAAGTTTGGTGGTTCTGGGAGCCATAGTTTTGTTGTCTATGTACGACATCAAACGGACTTAACAAATATATATATATAGATAATGCAATCACCTGAACTACTGGGGACAAATTAAGGAGGTCAAAAGAGGAGGGTAGCATATTTTAAGGGCATGAAAACCAGGAATGGGGAAGTAAAATGAGTCCTTTATTTGAGTTCCTCTTCTCCTTCTTGCCAAACCAGCAATGTATCGGAAAATCTGTCAGGAGAGCTAGTACTTGATCCTTGTCTCCTGACAAAAATGATGGTCCAGGTTTAGGTGAATTGTTACCCGACTTAATAAGGCATAAATGAACTCTCAATGTGTTTTCGTGGGGAAAAGCAATGGATGTTTGTAGAAAAAGAAAACTCCCCAGGAACAGCTGTTGCATTTTTTGAGGGCTTGTGTTATGTCAGGATTTTTGTTAAACACCCAGAACTCATAATATTCTCCTTACTGGTTCACTGAGCAGCAGAATAAGCGAGTGAGAGGGAAGGGTCCCATAGGAATACATTGAGGGACAAAGAGAAGCATTTATTTCATGTTAGTAATCCAATAGCATAATTGTTGGTTGCCATTTATCGACTTGGGCTATCAGGGGAAAGGGGGAATAATTTGGGGGTAAATGAACAGTTTTGTTTTTTTAAAAAAAAAAATCACTATGGACTAGATCTATATTTCAACCTCACAAAGTCTGGGGCACTAATACATTCTTTAGAGAGCAAATAAAAGCAGGGCTATTTTTCGAGAAGACCTTCTGCTGCTTTGAGTAATGGACATAGGAAAACGGAACAACTGTACGATGGAATTGAGTCCCTCCAGGGGTGAGAAAGGCAATATATAAATACTGTAAATATAAATACTGCAAATAAATGTAAATAAATAAATTGGACAATGATTTTATTGAGGATTTATTGGTTTATGGTTTTATTGCTGTTGTTATGATTTTATTGCTGTTAATGTTTTAAAATTGTACTTGTGTTTTTGTGGCATTGAATTTTTGCCTTGTAAACCGCCTCGAGTCGCCGGAAGGCTGAGAGGGGTGGTATACAAATAAAGTAAGTACAAAAATAAATAATTTTGTCCTTTAATACCCATGTCTTTGTGACTATTCACTGACACCCTACTTGATCTTGAGACATTGGCTAACCTTCATCTAGAGCAGTGTTTCCCAACCAGTGTGCCATGGCACACTAGTGTCCCGTGAGCGATCATCAGGTGTGCTGTGGGAAATTGGCACTCTCCCCCCTCCTATCAGCCCCCTCACAGGTTTCCAAGAAACAAATTGAGCCTCTCCGCTTGGAAATGTTTTTTTTAAAAAACTATTTTACTGGATTTTTCGAGAGTTGCCTCCCCCCCCTCAAGGAACTGTTTATAACAGCTTCATGACATCCATAGTTAACTGGAAGCAAGTTTCACTCAGGGTGAAATTTCACAAAGGTCTGGAGAACGAGCTCTATGAGGAGTGGCTTGAAGAGCTGGGCATGTTTAACCTGAAGAAGAGAAGGCTGAGAGAGGGCATGATAGCCATGTATAAATATGTGAGAGGAAGTCATATATATGTTGTGTTCATCGAAACAGGCCCAGGTTTCACACTGAGTGTATAAATATATTAAAAACATATTAACTATATGTATTACTGTGTTAGAGTGTAATTTTGTGTCATTTTGGTTGGTGGTATGTCCCAGGATTTTGTAAATGTAAAAAATGTGCTGCAGCTCAAAAAAGGTTGAAAACACGGATCTAGAGTTATGCATTCATGACTGGTTCATATTAATAATCCCCATGCATTCAATAGTACAGTAGATTCTCAGGTCCCCATTTACATTCCCATATATAATCCAGATTATCTATTTTGAACTGGATTATATGGCAGTGTAGATGGGGCCTCAGGCCTTCCACACTGCCCCTATATCCTAGCCTAGGATCTGATCCTAGATTATCTTCTTATCCCAGATTATCTGACAGTAGAGACTCATATAATCCAGTTTAAAGCAGATAATCTGAGATCGGATCCTGGGATATAGGGCAGTGTAGAAGAGGCCTTAGTTAACCAAACCTCAAGCAACTAAAACTCTCAAGCAACTGGCAAAAAATAAAAGAAATAACACTTTAAAAATTTTAAAAATGGTTTTTATAATACTTTAAAATAGTAAAACTGTGTTACATTAAATTAAATATGTCTCTATTGGCTTTTAATTACTGTATTTCGATATTAATATCAAGTTGATCTATGGTATGGTGTAGTATGGGGTATAGTATTAGGTAGGTGCTGGATAAACTACATTTATTCAGCACCTACCAAACCGCATGGGGGTTGGTTGGCCAAAAGTCTACTATATAGTGAGTGTGCAGGGTTTACAAAACTCTCTCAATCCCTATTTGTGAGACAGCAATAACCACAAATGACAGGAATGTGTTCTCTTGCTCACTGAGGACTCTTCCAGACATATCTAAAACTCATACCGAAATGTAAAACCCATTCCCACTCTGAAGCCCACAATTTACCCCCGAAAGTTATTGAAAAAGATCCCTAGCAGCCATGAAGCCTCTCCTCATGTTATCCTGAGGGGAGGAAATAATGTCTGAGGAGATGGGAGCACCCCCTCCCCCAGTCTCTTCATGTGTCGTTTGGACGCTTCCAGTAAAACCAAGACAAGTCCCGCATTTGGAGCCTGTCAGGATGGGCCCTGAGATGTATTTGACTGACATTTCCACCTCCATACTGTTAACAACAATCTCTGGTGCAAGGGGATTAATCTACACTGCATAATTAATACAGTTTGCCATCACTTTAACTCATAGTTCAATACTGTGTAAGCCTTGGAGTTGTTATTTTACAAGGTCTTAACTTTCTCTGTCCAAGAGTGCTGGTGCTTCATCAAACTACATCTCCAAGAAATCTATATCATTGAGCCATGACAGTCCATGTGGTGTCAAAATACATGAAATCTACCATGTAGATCAGGGGTGCTCACACTTTTTCAGCATGGGAGCTACTGATTAAAAAACCAAGTCCCAAAGATCACCTGCCCAGAAATGTAAAACGTGTAACTATTTTCTTATTTATTTATTTATATTTATTATTCATTTTTATGTACCGCTCCTTCCAGCAGGCTCGGGGCAGTTTACATAAAATGAAGTTATAAAACATCAACATTTCAATTTAATAACAACAATATAAAACAGAGCATAAAAATACATCCAACCACCCCATTTCTCCCACACTGCCATATTACCACACATATTATCAGCCAGAAAGTAAGAAGAGAGGCTTTTGAACTGCAAGGCCATTTAATACTCAGCAAGGTAAACAAAGGGGCATGCAAAAATACATCCAACCACCCCATTTCTCCCACACTGCCATATTACCACACATATTATCAGCCAGAAAGTAAGAAGAGAGGCTTTTGAACTGCAAGGCCATTTAATACTCAGCAAGGTAAACAAAGGGGCATGCAAAAATGCATCCAACCACCCCATTTCTCCCACATTTCCATATTCCCAACATGTATTTATCAAGGAACAAAGCAGGCAGAGAGGCTTTGGAGCTAAAAGGCCATTTTTAAACATTAAAAATAAACAAAGAGAAACACAGAAACATCAAGCACCCACCCCAAAGTAAAAAGAATGACTTTTGAGATGCGGTAAGGAAATGACCCCAAAGCGTCCTCCTCCTCCGTCGTTGCTCCTATTTCCATGCCGCCAGCATGCATGCCGCCTCCAAGAGCTCACGAGAAGTCCGAGAGGCAGAATGGGCGCTTCTGCACATGCGTGCGGGGTCAGCCATGCATCACGTCATCCAGGCCCACCCCTTTGGTCTCCTACGACTCTGAGTGGCTGGAGAAGGACGGAGGGAGGAGGAGGAATCCAAAAGAGGGGGCCCATTCTGCCTCTTGGACTCTGGAGCTTTTGGAGGCGGCGTGCGAGCAGGGAGTGGGGAGGAGCAACGACGGAGGACTTCTTTGCAGCGTGCAGGGGCACATGAAGAGGACCAACAGCAAAAAAAAAAAACCTGGTCAGGGGCCTGAAGATCACCAGGATGATGCCCGAAGATCACCCTGGTGATCCCGATCACCATTCTGAGCACCCCTGATGTAGATGCACTCAGGCATTCTGCTTCTGATAGTTGGAAGGAGATGTCTAAAGGATGTTGATCATCATAGAAGGAAGAAATCATCTCAATTTTCCAAGTGTTTGGACTGCTGCCACTGATAAAGAGAACCAGTGTAGTGTTGTAGTTTGAATGTTATGAGGGCGGGTCAATAAGTCAGTGACTTTTTGAATGAAACACAGGGTTTTTGATAAAAAATCACTTTATTTTTCAATGTAGTCTCCTTTGAGCTCTATACACTTTGTCCAATGTTTCTCCAATTTTTTTAATCCCTTCCAAAAATAAGATTTGTCTAGGTAATCAAAACAGGCATTTGTTTGTGAGATGATTTCATCGTTGGAGTCAAATCTCTTTCCACTGAGCCATTTCTTCAGGTTTGGAAACAAGATATAGTCACTCGGGGCTAAATCCGGAGAATAGGGCAGATGAGAGAGCAATTCGTATCCCAATTCATGGATTGTTGCCATGGAAACCGCACATGTGTGCACCCCTGCATTGTCCTGATGCAAAAGAACTTTTTTCTTGGCCAAATGCGGTTGGTTTTTTCTTTAAATCCTCATTAAATCAACCCAATAAGTCGATTTTGTCAATGGCGATATTCACCATTGATTGTTTTACCCTTTTGAAGGTAGTCAATGTGAATTATACTGCGTGCATCCCTAAAACCAGTATCCATGACTTTATTGGCTGACAAACCCACCTTGGCCTTCTTTGGTGCCGATTCACCTCAAGAAACCCACTGTTTTGACTGCTGTTTGGTCTCTGCTGTGTTGTGGTGGATCCACGTTTCGTCCACGGTTACGAAACGGCACAAAAGCTCATCTATATTGTGCTTGAACAACGCCAAACACTCCTGTGAAAATGTAACACGATTGCATTTGTGGTCGGTTGTGAGCAAACGGGGCACCCATCTTGCGGAAAGCTTTCTCATACCCAAGTGATCATTTAAAATTGAAACCACTGAGCCATGTGAGATGCCTATGGCTTCCACAATCTCTTGCACTTTCAATCTCCATTGGCCAACAACATATTGTGAATTTTTTCAATTGTTTCGGGTGTAGAGACCTCAATTAGGCATCCAGAACGTTCGGCATCTTCCGTGCTTGTACGGCCACAATGAAATTCAGTAAACCACTTTTTTACCCTTGAAATTGATGGTGCAGAGTCCCCATAGTATTTCTCAAGCTTAGCCTTGGTTTGAGTGATGGCTTTTTCCGCAAAAAATAATGCTTAATGAGCACACGAAATTCACTTTTTCCCATTTTCTCCTCAAATCAGGCGGTAGTCTGCTATCAATGGCTGTCAAACACAAACTAAATGACGCAGCTTGTTCAAATTTTGACAGGAGTCAAGTGACAGATGCCTGTTGACAGGAGCACTGTTGCCCTTTCAGTTAAGAGTCGAGAAATTCAAACAGTCACAGACTTATTGACCTGCCCTCATAGACTAGGGACTCAAGGACCATAGTTCCAACACTACACTATCTCAGCCCAAGACAGTGTTTCTCATCCTTCTTAATGCCATAACTCTTTAATTCAGTTCCTCATATTGTGGTGACATGCAACCATAAAATGATTTTCATTGTTGCTTCACAACTGTAATTTTGCTACTTTTATGAATTGTAATGTAAATATTTGATATGCAGGATTTATTTTCATTCACTGGACCTAATTTGGCACAAATACCTGATACGCCCAAATTTGAATACTGGTGGGGTTGGGGAAGATTGATTTTGTCATTTGGGAGTTGTAGTTGCTGGGATTTATAGTTCACCCACAATCAAAAGAGCATTGTGAACCCCACCACCAATGAAAGAATTGGGCCAAACTTCCCATGCGGATCCCTCATGCTTTGAAGGAACTCGCTGGCACGAGCCTCCCTCCAGCCTGATATGCTCCCCCTCATCCGCACATGCACACTACGCTGCCATGCACCGAGCATGCCTGCCCTCCTCTCCCCACTTGAAGTCTCAGAAACAGCCCTCCCCTTGGCTGAGAGGCTGCCTAATCACAGCAGAGGAGGGCGTTTGATGGATTTGCCATCTGTTTCCAAAAGGAAAGAGACGGACAGGTGGAGAAATCTTCAGACTTCTCTGCCAAAGGGGTTCCTAAGACCATCAGAAATATTTGTTTTCTGATGGTCTTTGCGACCCTTCTGAAACTCCCTTGCAAACCCTCCCAGTGGTCCCAAGCCCCAGGTTGAGAAACACTGGCCTAAGAGCAAGACAATGGCAAATCCCTTCTGAATTAAATTTGTCGAGGCACACATGATATGTTTACTATAAATTCGAGTTGACTTGAAGACATGGAACAAGAGCAACAAAAGAGATGCTCCAACTAATAAAGCTTACCTGACAAAGCTGGGTGTTGTTTGTTCTATCCGTAAAATACTTGTACGTTTTCAGGCTTGTAGACTGTCATATCACAAGGCAGTGTGTCATGTCAACATGGACGGCAGCTCTGTAGCTGATATTTATGGCAAACCAGCCGATGTAATTTGGAGGTTATTGTTTCCTTCGCGATGTGTGTCTTGTAGTAAATGGCAAATTTTCAAGCAAATGCAGTAAGCAGTCTGCGCTTTGTTGTGATTTTTTTTTTAAAAAACACCTTCCCCCTCCCCTCCCCACAAGTCAAAGAGTAGTCCAATAATATTCCTCCATCCATTTCCCATAACTGGCATCCTACCAGGCCTACTCGTCACACATTGTTTGCGTAATTATAAAATCAAAAGTGAAAATATGGCTTCCCAACTGTGCAGAAAGATAAAAAAAATAGAAAAGGGGAAAATATCGATACAAACATGTAGAAAGAAAGCAAAGCAAAAAAAAAACCCACAGCAAAATGGCATAGATCAACCTCCGCTTCCGGAGTGTGTACATAGTAAACGTTACAGGTTGAACGCAAGCACCATTTCTGTAAAGTGAAATGGTGCGCATTGTAATCACAACCCTTTACATTCCTTTCAGTCATGTGGCTTCTGCTCTCCTGCAGTTATTTCTTCAAAGTTCCAGGAATCCTTATATTCAAAAGGAAGAAATGGGGGATATCCCGCATCAAGAGCCCTATCTATACTATCCATTTAATGCAGTTTGAAGCCACTTTCAAACCGCAGCACCCAGACCCCAAACTTCCACAAAAACATGCCGAAGAAAGGCCTTAAAATGCATCAGTGATCTATCATTTGTGTGATCAACTATCGAGCCTCAAACTGGTTCCAGGAGTGCAGTTTTCTTGTACTGACTCTTTGTCTGTTGTGCTTTGAGAAGTTTCCGATTATTGACTTCAGTTAAAGCAGGTTCTTGGCATTCCTTGACATATTCTGCCAGGGCGTGTTTTTCTTCTTCAACTGCTTGTTTGACTTGTAAGAGTCCTCTGCCACCAGACCTTCTAGGCAGATAGAGCCTGTCAACATCACTGCGAGGATGCAGTGAATTATGAATGGTCATAAGTTTTCTTGGTTTTTTGTCCAAATTGTCCAGTTTTGTCCGTGTCCAGTTATTATTATTATTAGTATTATTATTATCATTATTTGGCATGTATATTGTACTCTTCATAGCACTGAAACACATCTTTGAAAGTACAGTTTGTTTCGGTTTAGAAATGCCAAGTAATTTCAAGTTCTGCTGTGCAATAATAATTCAACACTTCCCTCTTCCTTTTTTAATTAAAAGTCTGTTTGGCTTATTAAAACAGACTAAAACACTACAAATTAGCAAGTCTGGCCTGTAATAATGAATTCCAAGGAGCACTGGGTTTAATTGTGCTAAATGAAAAATAGCCTGAGCAGGGTTTTTTAGAGAGAGAGAGAGAGAGAGAGAGAAGAATCCACAGTCAATTTCCATGCAAGTATGAAATGGCGGTTGCTCATTGAATGCATTCAACTCCAAGATGGAGGTAAAAATGGCAAGTGAGGGCCCGTCCAGGCGTCCACATATTACCTTTATCCCAGGAGTTCTCACAGCATACAGGAGGGTGGCCAAACGCTGTTCCCTGTAAATGCAGAAGTAATTGCTACAAACGGCAAAAAATATGAGATTTTCAGGTGTGGGAATATCCTGGTTCTGAGCTGAAAATTTGTATCTTTGAATGTCTGTATGTCCATACACTTGTAAATCACAGTATTTTTTTTTCTGGGTTTGTTCACGAGTTTTAGATGTCTGTTCCTGATTGGTTGGTTCCTGAAAGCAAGGTGACAGTTGAGTAGAATGCAAAAACTTTGTTTGTGTGCTGGAAACTTCATGAAACGTGTAGAGGGCACATTGTCTCTGGCCAGGACAAAGTTGTGATCCCGTAGTCAATGTTGTACATTTTTTCACAATAAGAGCAATCAGAAATAGATATTTATAACCCAGGAATAACATCCTGTCTACACAGATGGCCCTGCTTATATAATCCAGGAAAGGAACGTATGCAATGATTCATAAACCACGCTAAGTCACTATTAAAGTCTTTAGAAATTTTGAGAGCAGATGCAAAAGATCATTTTGTAAAAGTCTTTGACTTAGCAAGAACAACATCTGAAAAAATATTTCAAAGCAACTTGACAATTTCAAGGCAAAGTTCAAGACAGGTGCATCGGGCAAATCCAGGGACTAATTCTGTAGAAGATTATTTCAGAGTTGTGGTGTTCATACCATGTGTCGATTCACTCTTACAGAACATTACTGAAAGGTTCATGTCAAATGAAGACATTTTAACCAGTTTCCAGGTTCTCCTCCCTGGGTTTTCAGGTCTAGACAAAGTTCACCCTATGGAACAACTGTCAGAATACTTTGAAAATGATTCCATCAAGGCTGAGTACATAATCTGGTGTAATATTACACCATCAATTAAAGATACTGAGGTACTTAAAGTGAGGTACAATAAATTTCCTTTTGACTGTGTTAGCTACTCTACCAGTAATGGACATGCAGTGTGGAAAGATCATTTTCAACCATGAAGAGAGTGAAAAGTGTATCTAGAAGTTGAATGACAGACCAGAGACTTAGTGGTCTGTGATTTCCATCCATCGGGACATCACTATCAAACCAGAAAAAGTAATTGACAAAATGGCCGAGGAGAAGAAAAGAAGACTGTTGCCCTAAAGCAGGGGGTCTCACACTTTTTCAGCATGCGAGCTACTTATAAAACAACCAGGTCAAAATGATCTACCTACCTACTACAAAACTGTGAAACATATAATACAATATCTGCTTTGAACTGGGTTTTCTGAGTCCACACTGCCATATAACCTGATTCAAAGGAGATAACATGGGATTTTATCTGTGGAAAGGACCTCAGATAACCCAGGGCCCTTCCACACATCCTATTTTACAGTTGACACACACTATCCTCCCGCCCTGCCTGCGATCTACCAGGACGCCCTATGCGATCTACCAGTAGATCACGATCTACCTAATGAGCACCCCTGCCCTAAAGTAAAAAATAAGTCAAAAAGTATTCAAAACATTTTGTTAATGAAAGTAAATAAATAACATTTATTATTTAAACTGTTACGTTTATTCATATCATAATCTGATCACCATGCGCAGTATATCCCATATGCATGGGAGTATTGGGATAACGATACAAAAGTTTTGCTAGGGTAGATCCTCTCTCACTCAGACTCAGCCCACCCCCCTCCAAAATCAAAATCCTGGCTATGGGCCTGTATACTACTGATGTGTTCAGAAGTGAAAGAGAATCTGAAGCTGCATTGCACGTATTATAATAACATAGTACATGAGAAATATTAATCAGGGTGAAAACAAGACATAAACCCAATCTACACTCTAAACCCAATGTCTGTTTTCCTAATTAATGTATTGATGGATCAGATTCCAGCTGTGCTGATTTCTGCATAGACCTTCCTGCTAGCTAGGGACCAGATACACTGGACGTTTCCCACACTGCATTATATGGTCAGTGTAGACTCATATAATGCAGTTCAATGCAGTTAAATAGTTTGAAATGCATTATATTGGATGCGATTTTCCTGCTTCTTGGCAGGGGCTTGGACTGGATGGTCCACAAGGTCTCTTCCAACTCTATGATTCTATAGCAATGTAGATGGGGCCATAGTACACCAAAAATTAAAATATGTAAATGTTTCAATCCTTGGGCAGAAAGCGAGCTAAAGAAGACGAAAAGAGGACCATTAGAAATGAAAATCTGAGAAGCAATGGGGTGGCATTAATAGTGAGGAAAGATGTAGCCAAAGTAATCAAAGGATATAATTCTAAGTCTGTCTGAATACTATCAATAAGGCTTCAGTGAAAACCTACCAATATAACCATAATCCAAGCTTAAGCTCTACAGAGGCAGAAGTAGAAGAAGATGAAGAAGAAGAAACTGAAAGATTCTATGCTGGAGTCCAGGAAGAAATTGATCGTACAACCAAAACAGAACTTCTTGTTAATCATGGGCAACTGGGATGTTAAAGTAGGAAACAGAACAAAATCAAAGATGGTAGGAAAAAATAGCCTAAGATCAAGAAATGACGCAGGAGAGTGACTGATTTAATTTTAAGGCCAACAGTTTGTTCACTACAGACACATTTTTCAAGCAACACAAGAGGTGAGGGAATACATGGGAAACGTATGATGGTCAATATAAAAATCAAGTAGACTCAATTGTCTATGGTGCATAGCCCATATCATGAGAAAACATGATTTACTAGTAATGCTTGGTAAGATTGAGAGCAATAGAAAAAGAAGAAAACCAGATTATCACGGAGAGTGGCCATGTGATTGGTCTGGCGCTTTTTGGTCCCTGCCTCCCAGCCTTGAGGGTTGGCCCTATCCATGCTTTGCGGAACAATACAGGTACTGGCCCCTCGTCGCTCGCTGGCTGGGAGACTTCCCGCAATGGCACCTCGGCAGAGTTTTGGCACATCTTTGTAGGCACTTTTAAGGCATCGTAAAGGCAATGGCTCTATCCATTATCCATGGATAGAGTCAATCAGGAAGCCATGTTTACGCTGAGTCTGCAAGATCTGAGCAGAACAGTTAAGGATAGGGTGACCTGAAAGTCTCTCATTCGTGATGAATGTTGACTTGAATGCAATTAGTAACCAGAGGAAATAATGCAAACAAACTAACTTTATGTCATCCTAATGGAGGATCATGGCCACAGTGTACTAACATTACATGACTTCTAATGTGGAGTCAGTACTTGTAAGGAAGAGGGAAGAAGGATAAGCAGTATTATGTTTCCCAAAACATCCAATTAATTATACCTTTCCTTCTCATCTTTTTGGCATTGTGTTGCTACGTCTATTTCTCAGCTTCCTTGCTTTCTTCCTGTCTCGACACTTCATGCAAGTTCACTGAGCCTTTGCCAAGTTTAATTCAAGAGCTTATGATTTTTCTTCAATAGTGATAAATATTCATTTCCAGGCTGCTAATTCATGTCTGTTTTCCTAATTAATGTATTGATGGATCAGATTCCAGCTGTGCTGATTTCTGCATAGACCTTACTGCTAGCTAGGGACCAGATACACTGGAAGTTTCCCAATAACTGAGCATGGTTTCGTACAACATTGTTGTCCTTCTTTTAAGTCAGGCAGGGTTTAAAATATGAAGTTTTTTTAGATCCAGTCAAGGGTGCTGTAGTTTTAACTTTGAATATAGATTTTAAATTAATTTTGATACTGTTTATTTTTAATTCTGTTTTAATGTTTGCATATTTGTACATTTTAGTATGATAATAGTTATAGCAATGGTATCCTTCGCAGTACCTTATGGATGTGAGAGTTGGACCATAGGGAAGGCTGAGTGAAGGAAGATAGATGTGTTTGAACTGTAGTGTTGGAGGAAAATTCTGAGAGTGCCTCGGACCACAAGATCAAATGGAGGTTCTGTAGCTGGGTCGTCCCGGGGTGGCGGGGGGCGAATTCCGGTTGCCAATCATGGACGGCAGGGTGGTTACTCCGTCACCCTTGGTTAAAAGCCTGGGGATCCAACTGGACCCTCTGCTGACGATGGAGGCTCAGGTCTTCACCAAGAGCAGAGCAGCGTTTTTCCATCTGCGTCAGGCAAGGCGGCTGGCGCCCTACCTCTTCGGTGACCACCTGGCTATGGTAATCCAGGCCACGGTCATCTCAAGACTGGACTACTGTAACGCCCTTTACATTGGCCTTCCTTTGTCGGTAATCCAGAAACTTAAGCTGGTGCAAAACGCTGCGGCTCGACTTCTGGCTGGAGTGACACTATCATGCCATGTCACGCCAGTCTTGCAGCGTTTGCACTGGTTCCCGATTGAGTGCCGGATTGCCTTCAAAGTGATGGTGCTAACCTTTAAGGCCTTGCATGGTCTAAGGCCAGTGTATCTGAAGGACCGTCTTTCCCCGCACATTCCCCAGAGGCCACTATGGTCCATGGATCAAAATTTATTGGAGTTTCCATCTCTCAAGGTCTGCCGCCAGGGGCGGTCTAAGGTAATTTTATATGGTAAGCGAACATTATTTTGGCGCCCCCCCAAACATTATTTTGGCACCCCCATGTAAAATATACAATTATAATATCACAATACCATTAGTAGTATTATATTGTATCAATGTATATACAATATATTATAGTACATACTCATACTATATGATATCATAATTATATTATACTACATTACAATATAATTATATTATAATATATTGACATTATAATATAATATAACATTCTATTATATGATTATTATTATAAAATAATAAATAAAATTATTAATTTAAATAAAATTATCCTGTACTAAATATTTTCATTACTCCTATAAAACTCAAATAACCCAAAATAAAGTAAAATAAAATATTATATATTACTATTTGCCTGCGTAGTTGCGCCTGTCTCTCCTTGATGCTCCTGGCCGGGGGGCGCACGCATGTGGGGAGGTGGGCGGATGTGGTAGAGTTCACACGTGATTGGGCCTGGCAAGGGAGTTTGCCTCAGCGCACAGCGGCTACTTCCGGTGGCGGCTGTCAGGAGGCAATACGTCGCCAATACCCCTTTGGCTCCACTCCCCTCTCCCTTTATCTCCGCCCCCTGCCTGCCCAATTGGGTCACCGTATTCGCCAGCAGGGCAGAGACAAAGGGGGAGGGGAAGCATTCCCTGCCTGCCCGCTAGGGAGTGCTTTGCTTACAGGCTTCTGTGCACAGGAGTTACTGGGCATGCGCGGAGTTTTTGCGCATGTGCAGTTGCTCCTTCACTCAACTTCAGCTCTGGAGCAACTGCGCCTGTGCGAAAATCTCCGCACATTCCCAGAAGCAGCGTCGGAGTGCACAAGGCCGGGGCCCAAAAGCAGGCAGCCATGGCACTGCCTGAGGAACATTGGCAGGGCCAGGACGCTGTCTGGCGCCGGCTCCCAGCGGGCGGGGGAATTCGCCCCTTCCCAGATGGCGCCCCATGTGGCCGCTTCCTTGGCCTACCTGTAGGACCGCCCCTGTCTGCCGCTTATCATCGACGCGGCAGCGTGCTTTCTTTGCAGTAGCGCCTGTTCTCTGGAATGCCCTTCCTGAGGAGACCCAATCAATAACTGATCTGCAGGCCTTCAGGAGGGCCTGTAAAACCTACTTTTTTCAACAGGCATTTAATCTTTAATGCTGCATAGTCCACTCTGGTCTAAAGCTGATTTTATGTTTTAATCTTTTACTGTGATTATGTTGGTTGTTGTTGTAAACCACCCTGAGCCTTCTTGGGAAGTGTGGCATATAAATTGAAATAATAAATAATAAATAAATAAACCAATCCATACTCCAAGAAATAATGCCCGACTGCTCACTGGAGGGAAGGATATCAGAGGTAAAGATGAAGTACTTTGGTCACATAATGAGAAGACAGGAAAGCTTGGAGAAGATAATGATGCTGGGGAAAATGGAAGGAAAAAGGAAGAAGAGCCGATCAAGGGCAAGATGGATGGATGGTATCCTTGAAGTGACTGGCTTGACCTTGAAGGAACTGGGGGTGGCCATGGCCGACAGGGAGCTCTGGCATGGGTTGGTCCATGAGGTCACAAAGAGTTGGAAGCAACTGAACAAATAAACAACAACAGATACAGGGTGTTGCACAGTAGACCTGAGGGATCCCTCAGTACACCACTTGAGACCAGCCGTGATTAAATGCTTTATTTAGAATAAATGAATAAAGAAGATAAAAATATAGTCCATTGATGCTCCCAAACATCAGGGTATTGCAAAGCAATAGTCCAATAGTAAAACAGGATCAAAAGGTAAAAAGTGTCTTGATGCCCCAATGGGCTAAATCCAGGGATAAGTTCTTGGCGCAAAGACTTGGCAAACAGAGTCCAAAGGCTGGAAGGCCCAATGGCCCAGGCAAGGTTCCGTGAAGGCTTGGCTTGAAGCTAAACGTTGGTGAGAGATGCCTCGAGCCAAAGGGAAGCAGCTTAAGTAGGTTTTTCTCCTTGAAGACACAGACTGCGTCGGAACTTCTTCCCAGGCTCGCTCGTGGGACTTGTCCCGCATGGGCCTCTCGGCTGAGATTGGAATGTCACCTCGTTCGGGAAGACACCTGGACTTTTGGGAGGCACCACTGTCTTGTGGTACCAGTCCCTTTTATCAGTCTGGAAATTAGAGGCCTCTGCAGCATCTTGCTTTCAGGCCTTTCAGGCCTCTCTGGGGCTTTGGATTTAACATGGCGTGAGTCTTGCTGTGGGCTAGAGTCAGGCTGGGGCATGACATAAGGTTAGATATGGCCCATCCTTTGACTAAATATTCAAATAGTTCAGCCTGATGAAAATCAATGTCCCCATAATCTCATGAAATGACATCTCCCACGATTTGTCTGATATATCGATCTGATGAAATGAGAGCTTGGAAGTTATATATTTTTATCCTGCTGGCCATCTTGACTTCCTAGAGGATTCTGGGACTCTTTTTTAGTCCCTAATGGGGACTTTTCCAACATCTGGAGGGGAAAAAATTCCAAATCTCTCTGGATTTTACTTATGACTTTACTTCTGTAACATCTGAGTTGTTTTCCCCTCTCCTTGTAAGAGATTTGTCACTGCTTCTAATGGAGAGGTTTTTTAAAAAAAAAATTGAGTTAAACCTGAAAAACCTGAAGGCCTAAGAGCAAAATTAATTTCTGCTTGTATTTTAGGCCATTGTGACAGACAAAAATGGGTTATTTCAGTTATAAGAAGACGTGGGCAGATGTTAAAAATATTCACGCAGTGATGTTTATTTATTTCCTGGCTGGCTAGCATATTTCCCTGACATGCAAGAAACCCCCTTTATGAAGGATTATAAAAATGAGGCAATGAGCCTGTGAATGATAGCGACCAAACACAGCTTCCCAATTACATGAAAAATGACCATAATAGCCCCTTGTTGCAATAGCAGTTGGTTGGCAGAGGGTTTGATCCTTTCGCGAAAGCCTTTGACAGAACTGCTGCATTAAATAAACACTATCTTTCTCTATGTGCTTGCATCAATTCTCTCTCTCTTTCTCTCTGATCATACAAATGAATACGGTCACTTTAAAAAGAAGAAAAAGAAGAAGTTAAATTGGTGTCCTGAAGGGAAGCTTACTAATCTGTGTAAAGTAGCTATTATGAAAATGTTTAGCCTTTTGAATGCATTTCAGACAGCCGTTGCCGTGCCAAAGTTTTCAGCCAAAAAAATTCTCTAAGCAGATTTGTCAAAGGCTGAAGCCATAATCTGTAAAACAGACATTGGCATAGAGATTAAAGATCAAGAGACTTATATAGGTTTTGTTACCATATGGCAAGATTCAGGGTTCTCCTCCTTTCCTCCTCCCCCTGGTTTTTTTGGCATGTCATTATCTTTCTTTTTCCCCCAGATTATATATTTTATTGTCTCTCTCTCTCTCTCTCTCTCTCTCTCTCTCTCTCTCTCTCTCTCTCTCTCTCTGTCTCTCTGTCTCTGTCTCTCTCTGTCTCTCTCTCTCTCTCTCTCTGTTTAGATCAAGTTCTCTCTCTCTCTCTTTCTTTGAAACACTGGTTCAAACTGTAGGGGAATTGTCTGCTGGAGAAAGGAACGAATGAAGAATGAATTGCATTCATTGCGTTCAGTTATAATAGGTAGTAGATTTGTGCATTTTGGGTGAATCCCTATCCTTTTCTGCTTGCCGGACACTGGAAACACCCCACATCCGTTTTCCAGTGCCTCCCAAAAATGGACACACTGCTGAATGAGCATTTTTATTCCTCACCCGAAAAAGCGGTTCTTTTCGGCCCATTGATAGCAATGGGGAACTTACAATGCTCCTCCTTCTCCTGTGAGCCTTTCATTTCTTCCCTTCAAGGGAGCCCAGGCTTCAGCAATGGGGTTAAGAAAGCACCCTATATCCAGCCAATGGGGAGGCACCCCCTTGTCATGGGGGAGAGGCTTGCGTACCCTAATGAAGTTGTGAGCTATGCTGGCGGTGGCATAATAGTCACCGGTAGGGCCTCCCATGCCAGACAGGTCACAACTGAAGGGTCTGACAAAGAGCGTCAAAGGGCAGGATGGGCTTTCTAGCTTTTCGGCAACCATCCTAAGAGAAGGAAAACTCTAAATTCAAACCCGGGTGTAATGGAAACGCTCCAACACTTGTAAAGACCATGCATGGACAGCAACTGGAAGGTTATAACACCTTTGATGTCAGAACTGGCATCACAGGAAACAAACACAGCTTATATACAGAACACACCCCCATCACCTGTCCATCATCCCAAAGGCTGACCCAGTAGTCACAATGTCCAGTGGATATTTCCTCATATCCTTTCTGAGTCAGCAATGTTCATGTCGGTGCTTCTCATGTTGGTGTGGTGTGGCCCAAGCCTCCCAAGGCCAACACCTGGAGATATCTTATCTCGTGAGCAGAGTCAAGAGACCAGAACAAATGCAGGCAGGTCAGGAAATCAGAGCAACACCAGCTCAGATTTCATGATCCTGACACCGGGCAGATGGTGCTTGTCTAACCCTGTAAGGTCAACCATCTAAGAGAAGGTAACTCTAATCAAACCTACATGTTCTGCCTTCCAGGCATCTGTTTTGCTTTGCCCCGTAGCTATAGAAAATAGCATCTTTTTGCATTTCTTTCAGGCTTTTTACAGACTTACTGGCATCCTGGTAGTTAACCATTAACAATTGGCTTGCAGCCAGCTTGCAAAGCATTGGTTGCTGTTTGCTTGTAAAAGTATCTTTTGATCTAGAGCCCGCCCCTTTTTTCCTGGGGATGGGATCTCCATTTTGTAAGTCCTCAGTCTTCTGCAAGATAGCCAGAGGCTCAGATGATGTGCTTGAGGTCAAGCTAGGCAAGCTTAGACAGGCCATTGTAAGTACTCAACCTGCTGTATTTTGTTGTAGTTTAGATAGCTAGTTATACCTTGCTGTAGTCCTGCACTACCCTGCTGTATTTTTGAGCTACCTAGCTGCAACTTTAACAGTTTCGCCTTTAAAACTGGTTCTGAGTTAGAATAGGGAAGGGTTTACTCTTTCTAAATAGAAACTCAGAACCAGGACGGAATATCCCCATTTTTCCTTGTCATTGGTGGAAGCTAGAGGGGGATTTTCCAATCCTTGTCCCAGCAACTAAGGAAGAGAGTAAGAACCATCAAGGAAACTGCTTCATTTTTTGTGAGTTGAGTTATATGTTTGCCTTTAAACCTTTTGAAACTGCCAAGATTTGTACCTAGTTCCTCCAGGACTTTGCTCAAATAAAAGACTTTGTTTGACTTTAACCTGAAGTGGTTTTGCATGCTGGGACCCCTGAGCTTCAAGGGAAGGCACCCACAGTCTTCCAGCTTTTAGAGAAGCACATCGTAGTTCCAACTTTTGAGTGCCTGGGTGTGAAGGCACACTACGACCTGTGTCCATCCAAGCTTGCTAGGCCCCGGCAGACGAACCTTTGGTTTAAAGGGTGAGGCTAGTTCTGTGCATGCTGTGCCCCACCAGAAAAATCCATTGCACAGGCTCAAAGGACACATCCAACTTCCGAAGAATAGTCATCAACGCACTTGTAGAAAGCATGGGATGAGTCCTTCATGAATCTTCGTTTGCGAAAAAAACCAAGAGAGAGAAGAGCCAAGATATCCAGCCTATTTTGGGTGGTGGGATGTACTTTCCACAGGTTCCCCTTCCATATCCTTCATTGAGACCTGGATTTAATAAAACATCAGAGTTGCTACTCGTATGTTTCTGGATTCTTTCCCTTCTGGGTTGTTGTAGGTTTTTTTGAGCTGTATGGCCATGTTCTAGAAGCATTCTCTCTTGACATTTCACCTGCATCTATGGCAGGCTTGCCACAGATGCAGGCGAAATGTCAGGAGAGAATGCTTCTAGAACATGGCCATACAGCCCAAAAACCCTACAACAACCTAGTGATTCCAGCCATGAAAGCCTTTGACAATACATTCTTTCCCTTCTGTTTGTAGAGGAGGAGAGAATGGGTTTACTGGTTCTTAAAGCTGTTCTGCTCTAGAGAAGAGGAAGGCACACACTTTATTCTCTCCCAGCACGCCACACACAGTTTTCCAAGGCATTTTAAGGAGGCCCAGGGAAAGAATGATGATCTGGGAGCTCATCATTCTTACCCAGATATTACACCCTAATTAGCTGAGGGTAGGCCAGGACCCGGATATTACACCCTAGTTAGCCGAGGGTAGGCCAGGCGGGGACACTACCTCGGTTTTGCCACCAAGTTCAGGATCCATAGGTTTAGAGCCAGTCAAAATTTAACCGGTAACAATTAATAAAAATTGCCAATATTTAAACCCAAATACTAGTGTGTCGTCTCGTTATTTTGGGGGATGGCAGGCAAATAAACCAACAAAAGAAGGTTCAGCGTTGCACTGCTGCCAGTAGAAAAGTCTTATGCCTGATCCTAATTGCCTGCAGCCAAACACCTCTGAGTTAGGAATACACCATGAACAAGGTGCTTAAATATCTCTCTTTGGAATCAATGGGACTCTAGAGCACTTAACATGAGGTAGTCCATGCCCTGTGTAGTTACACAATGGGCTTGTGCAGCTTTGAAAAAAATTCTGGTTTGCAATGCATGCCATTCTGATTTGGCGTGTGTGTGTGTGTAGTCGTAAACACAGCCGCCCTTTTATCCATCCAGTACCTCATCACCCAGATGTTAACAGCAGTGCTAGGCTTCTTAATTGTAATTTAAGCTACCCCTGCCTAAGGGCTTGCAATCAAATTATTAGACTGTTGCGACGTCTGTGGATCTGGGCTTGTATTTCATGAAGGGGAGCAGGGTGGTTATTTTATGCAATGATGAGACTCCCCAGCTTCTCCTGGGAAGCAAATGTACCATTATGGACTTATTAGGTCCTTGATTAGATCTACTACTGATTAGCCAGGAGACTTCACAAGAGAGGGAAAAATATTGTCTTCTGGGCTTCGCATGGCCGTTGTGCAAATTAAAGGGAGATGGCAAAACAAAAATCTAAGGCAAGACGTGAACTTCTTTGTCTGGCCTTAGACTTCCTTCTTGTTAATGGACTCTTATCACTCTCCATTCATCCATTTGTTTAGTTCAATTTCCAAAAAACAAACAAGTAAATGAAAAATACAGCATCTCAATCTGTATTATTAACCATATATATGTCAACATAAGGGTGGATGGTGTCTGGGTAAAGCTATACCTTTGAATAAACAGATTCCATACAGGTCAAGGGATAGATGAGGGAGGAAAAAAAGAGAAATTCAGGTCAAGTACCCTTTATCCAAAATGTTTGGGACTAGAAGTATTGTACGTGCTGGGTTCCCCCCTTCCAGGTTTCAAAAGACTCCTATTGGAATACACACACACACACATATACTGTACATACACACATATATACTGTATATATATATATATATATATATATATATATATATATACACACACACACACACACACACACACACACACACACACACACACACACATTGAGTGAGATATCTTGGGGCCAAAATCTAAACATTTATATTCCACGAAGATCCTGTAATTTAATATAATTTTTCAAACAATTTTGTGCCTAAAAGAAAGTTACACTCAAAATGTCACTGTCTTAGGCACCCACATGGACAGTTTTAGACTTTGGAGTATTTCGGATTTTGGAATTCCAGATAAAGGATGCTCATTTAAATGACATTCATTGGTGCTTCACCATATGCACACACAAGAGGGCAGGATTGTGTTTGCATAGCCAAGCTAGGAAAAGTTCCTTTTTTGAACTGTTTACTGTAACTGAGAATTCTGGAAGTTGTAGTCAAAAAGGAGAAATCACGTTCAAAGCACCCCCGACAGATGGCCATCCAGCCTCTGTTTAAAAGCCTCCAAAGAAGGAGCCTCCACAACACTCTGGGGCAGAGTGTTCCACTGCTGAACAGCTCTCACAGTCAGAAAGTTCTTCCTAATGTTCAGGTGGAATCTCCTTTCTTGTAGTTTGAAGCCATTGCTCTGCGTCCTAGTGTCCAGGCCAGCAGAAAACAAGCTTGCTCCCTCCTCCCTATGACTTCACATCTTGACCATCATGTCTCCTCCCAGCCTTCTCTTCTGCAGGCTAAACATGCCCAGCTCTTTAAGCCACTCCTCATAGGGCTTGCTCTTCAGACCCGTGATCATTTTAGTCGCCCTCCTCTGGACACATTGTCAATATCTCTCTTCAATTGTGGTGCCCAGAATTGGACACAGTGTGATTCAAGGTGTGGTCTGACCAAGGCAGAATAGAGGGGTAGCATGACTTCCTTGGATCTAGACCAGGGGTGGGCAACTATTTTTTCCAAGGGGCCACATGAGAGCCAAAAAATATTATGGAGGGCCGCACCTAAAGGCGGAACTACATGCTAATCTACATTATTTATTTATTTATTCACTTACTATATTTACTGTATATTACACATCATTAATACTAACATATTAATATATCAAGAAATATTCATATATTATTAGTATTAATATCATAATTATTATATTATAATATATATATAAACATAATATATTGAAATTATAATATATCATATAACATTATATATTATTTATTATATTATTTTATTATTGTTATAAAATTATTATACAATAATAATAAAAACCACTAAAATAAAATAATGATCTAGACACTATACTCCTATTTATGCAGGCCAAAACCCATTGGCTTTTTAAGCTGCAGCATCACATTGGACAAATGGATCAGCTCTAATATGAACTGTTCCAAGATCAACACAGCCTGGCACTGCCATCTATTTTCATTGCACTTGGAAGTGAAAAGGGGGATGGATCAGGTCCATTTTACAGTTCCATATCTGTAGCAAAAGTCAATGTAACTCCAGAAATGACGTGGGAAAATGAGAGACCCCCCCCCCCCACTCCTCTATTGTTTGCCAACAGCAGCAATGGAGACTAAGGCTGGTTGATCCATGAAAAAGATGTTTCAAAACTCGCTTCGGATCTAATTGTAGCTGTCGTTTCGGATTATATGGACTTCCGAAAAATTTCCGATAAATTTCGAAATTGATTCGGAAGTATTTCCGAAATTGGGAAGTCTTCGGAAATGGCGTCCGCTTTCAAAAATGGGCAAAAAAATCAGCAGAAGGGAGAGTCAGCTGTTAGCCATCAGCCAATGAGCAATCAGCAAGAAAATTCGGAAATGACATCCAAAATTTGGAATTTGGAATTCCAAAATTCGGAATTTTGGATTTCGGAATTCCTGTTGGGAGGGTTGCTATTGAAATTGCTAAAAAAAAGTCAGAAGTATCCAAAAAGCTTCCGAAATTCGGGCATATCCGAAATGGTAGAACAGCCCTAATTGAGACATCCAAGGTAAAATGGGAGACCAGCAAGCCTGAACTAGTTTTAGCACCACTGGACAGCCCGGATTCATCACTGTGGGACACCAATGAGCATTGTAGCCAACCTCAGGACCAGTTTGAAGCATTGCTACTCCGAACTGGCCTTGACCTTAAGGGGACATAATAAATGAGCCATTGGTTTTGGGGATTTTATCATAGTGAGCCCTTGAGGGTGATTGGGGGATCCCAGCTCTGCACAGGATCCCACTAAAGTCATTCAATACTTGCTCTTGTCCTCAGTTGGACTCATTGTGTGCACAATTCCAACATTGGTACAGCCACAGTAAGAGGAAAGGCAGATTTTGTATTAAGCTCAATGGGAAGTGAGAATCTTTATATTAATGCATAATGCTTTTTCCTCCCACTGCCGATTCTTGCATCCCAATGGCTTGCATGTGTATAACTCTGTTTATATTTAATTCCACATTTTTATAGCTTTTTGTTATGACCCATGTTACAGAGTAATAAACACTGACACTTTTTAATGGCTGGGGTTAAGGAGGTACGGTCTAATTTTAATTCCTTTGAATGTGCAGTGTTTTATATATTAATGGGGATTTTATCTCCTTGGCTTCAATGGATTAGTGTCGCTTCCTGCCCTGAACCCCGGGGCTGAATTAAAAATAAAAATAAGATAAAACTCTGAACTTAAATAGACCTCCATTCATATAGTAAGCTATAGATGTAACATGAATGCCTGGGGGATGGGAAACACAGCAAATCCCATCCAAAAGAGAACTTTCTAGTCCAGAGCTGACCCTTATTTTTAGAGTCACACCCAGACAAAAGATATGTAGGATGGGACTCTTTTATGTCAACTGCAGCACTAATTTCTTTCCTTACAAGGTAATTAGTTACAGCCTTGCAATAATTAAAAAATAATAGATTATACATTCTCAAGGTAGTTAGCAAATTATTGTAGGCCAAGATCCTACATAGAGGTTACATATCGTAAATGTCCACATCAGAGTCACATGAGAGTCATAATTTTGTTGGTGACTTATACGTGGGGACATTCTCTTACTGAATTAGTTGTATTTTTATCCATAGCAACATCTATACACTGGGAGACCCTGGTGGCATAATGGTTTAATCCAGTGTTTCTCAACCTTCCTCATGCAGCGACCCCTTAATACAGCTCCTCATGTTGTTCTGACCCCCAACCATAATATTATTTTCATTGCTACTTCATAACTGTAATTTTGCTACTGTTATGGATCATAATGTAAATATCTGATATGAAGGATATATTTTCATTCACAGGACTAAATTTGGCACAAATACCAGATACGCCAAAATTCTGCTAAGGTTGCCGGGGGGGGGGGGGGGATGATTTGGTAATTTGGGAGTTGTAGTTACTGGGATTTATAGTTCACCTACAAATCAAAGAACCCCTTGAACTCCACCAATGATGGAATTGAACCAAACTTGGAACACAGAACTCCCATGGCCAACAGAAAATACTGGAAGGGTTTGGTGGGTATTGACCTTGAGTTTTGGAGTTGTAGTTCACCTACATCCAGAGAGCACTGTGGACCCAAACAATAATAAATCTGGACCAAATTTGGCACAAATTCTCAATAAGCCCAAATATGAACACTGGTGGAGCTTGGGGAAAATACACCCTAACATTTGGGAGTTGTAGTTACTGGAATTTATAGTTCACCTACAATCAAAAAGCACTTTGAACCCCACCGAGAGAATTGGGCCAAACTTCCCACACAGAACTCACATGACCAACAGAAATTACTGTGTTTTCTGGTGGTTTTTGGCGACCCCTCTGACACTCCCTCACAATTCCTCCAGGGGTCCCGACCCCCAGGTTGAGAAGCACTGGTTTAATCCCTTGTGCTGGCAGGACTGCTGACCAAAAGATCAGTGGTTCAAATCCGGGGAGTGGGTTGAGCTCCCATCTGCCAGCTCCAGCTCCATATGCAGGGACATGAGAGAAGCCTCCCACAGGATGGTAATACAATAGGAGTCCCCTGGTCCATGTCCCTGCAGACAGCTAATTCTTTCACACCAGAAGCGACTTGCAGTTTCTCAAGTCGCTTCTGACACACACACACAAACACACAAAGATTGGGGAAAGGGTACAATGCATTAACAAGGACAAATGCAAGATACTACACTTAGGCAGTAAAAAGGAAATGCAAAAATACAGAATGAGTGATGCCTGGCTTGACAACAATCCATGCCGAAAAGGTCTTGGACTCTTTGTGGACAACAAGTTGAACACAGCAGCTAAAAAAGTCAATGGGATTTTAGGCTGCATTGAAAGAAGCATAAATGGTTTGGGACCCGCTTACCTTAATGACCACATCTCCTGCCACCCACCTGCACGACCTCTCCGATCTTCCGGGGAAGCTCTTTTCTCACCTCTCCCACTGTCACAGGCAAGATTAGTGGGAAATAGGGAGAGAGCCTTCTCTGCTGTGGCTCCCCGTCTTTGGAACTCACTTCCTGGTGAGATTAGGCAAGCCCCCTCCTTAGCAGACTTTAAGAAAAATCTGAAGACCTGGCTTTTCCCTTGTGGCTTTGAAGAGGGACCATCCCCTCCAGTTGTGTTGCCCCATCTATGTCCCCCTATGACTCACTTTCACCCCATCCAAAACTGAAAGTTTATCCCCACTATTTCATTTTCTTGGGTTCCCTCATTTGCTATCTCACCCTAGGGTTTCTATCATTTTATCGTGTCCATTCGACCTGCCCACCCTATTCCTTGTATGTGAATTTTTTGTTTTTATTTATTATTGTGATTGTATTTTCTCTCTTTTATTATTATTATTTCTGAAGTATTTTGTTCTGTATTTCGTATTTTATTGTGTTGTATTGTATTTGTAGTGCATTCGGAAGGCTTTACAAAAGAGTCTGGAGCAACAAGCACCTGAGGCAAAGCACAAAAAATAGTGTGTACAGAGCTATTGTACTGTCTATTCTCCTTTATGGGTCTGAAACATGGGTCACCTATCACCAACACCCACGACTCCTCGAACGCTTTCATCAGTGCTGTCTTTGCACAATCCTAAATATACACTGGACTGACTATGGGACGAATGTTGCTGTCCTTGAGCAAGCAAGGATCACCAGCATAGAGGCCATTATATGGAGAACACAGCTGCGCTGGGCAGGAATCGTCTCTAGGATGGAGGACCACCGCCTCCCAAAGATACTACTCTATGGTAAACTCGCAAGAGAGGCGCCCCCAAAAAGAGATAGAAGGACTCCCTGAAAAAACATCTCAGGCTCGGCCAGATTGATCACCAACAATGGTCCACCCTGGCCTCACATCGGGAGGCATGGAGATGTACTATCCACAATGCAGTGGCCTCTTTAGAGAAGACACACCTGCAAGATGCCATGCCCTCCCATCGGCTGTATTGGAGGGGAGGTATCAGAAGACCCCCTTCAAGCAGAGACTATGCCCCTGTGGGTCTGGTCATGTGGAAACAACTGAGCACGTGCTTCTTCAATGCATGTTCTACAGAGATCTTAGATCCAATCTCATTGGACCATGGCTTTTAAAGTACCCGGGGCGCAGTGAAAGATGTTATTCCACCCTGATGCTGTCGGACTCTAACACTGCAATGACTTACAGTGTTGCTAAGTTCTGTGCTGCTGCCCTTAATATCAGACGGGTGATGATTGACATCGTAAGGCAACAATATCCTGTCTTTTAAAATATATTTTTATACTGATTTCTAGTCTGATTTTAAATAACTGTTTACTGGGGAGTTGTCCTTCTCCTCTTAGGGCGCTTGTGCCCGCTTTGTGCTGGTCTGTGACCGTAATAAAGTTTTGATTGATTGAACAATGATCCACCCTGGCCTCACATCAGGAGGCATGGAGATGCACTATCCACAATGGTACGGCATCTTTCAAGAAGACATGCCGAATGGGTCTCGAAGAGAAACGACAACGCAGAAAGAACTGCAACTTGGAAACAACATCACCCAAGGAGACTTTCTGCGGTGCTTTCTGCAACTGAACTTGCCTATCTCAGAATGGCCTTTTTAGTCATCAACGCGCTTGTAGTAAGTGTGGGATGAGTCCTTCCTAAGAATCTTCGTTCGCGAAGTAATGCCGAGAGAGATATTGTATTTTAGTAGGACTTGGCCTCATGTAAGCCTCCCCGAGTCCCCATTGGGGAGATGGTGGCGGGGTATAAATAAAGATTTATTTGTCACATTTCTATACCACCCCTCTCAGCCCGAAGGCGACTCGGGATGGTTTACACAGGCCAGGCATGTAGCCGGGGGGGGGGGGCGCTAAGGGGGCTTCAGCCCCCAAATTCTCAGGGTGGTCCGCTAGAAGGCTTTACTGGTACATTATTTAAACTGTTATGTGCACTTATATCATGATCTGATCACCATGCTCATTATATCCCACATTAATGGGGTTATTGGGATAACAATACAAAAGGTTTGCTAGGGTAGACCCTCTTCCACCCAGTCTCAGCCCCCCGAACCAAACTCAGCCCCGAATCAAAATCCTGGCTACGGCCCTGACACAGGCAGTCTCGTGCCCTCAATACCACACAGCACCAAGACAACCCCCCCCCCGAAAACATATAAGACCAATTTAACAATTAAAAACCTACAATTGCAGCCTCAGCGTCATGTTGAAATCACATCCCATCGTCGTCATTCCTTATATCCAATTAAGCCTTATATTTCATCAACAAATGCCTGCTCAAATAACCAGGTCTCGACTTTCTTGCGAAACGTCAGGAGGGAGGGGGCCGATCTGATGTCTTTAGGGAGGGCGTTCCAAAGCCGAGGAGCCACCACTGAAAAGGCCCTGTCTCTCGTCCCCGCCAGTCGCGCTTGCGAAGAAGACGGGACCGAGAGCAGGGCCTCTCCAGATGATCTTAAACATCTTGATTATTATTATTATTATTACTATACAAATGCAGTAAATAAATAAATAAATAAACTGCAATCTCAAGCTGCTCTTACACAAAGCTTTACCACTGTACAAACAAGTTGTGCTGGTTTCATCAGTCCTCCTTCTGAACCCCCTATGAAGCCAAGTAAATATATCCTCTGTCGCTGTCCTTTTCCAGCACACAATTTAAGTCCATTGCAAGATTGTTGGCAATTGTTACTTGAGCTGTTTCTACATTGTTATCCTAATTAGATTGGATTATTCTTGCATTCAACCCTCTAGACCTTTTTAGCTTGTAAACTGAATGATTTTTATTAAGGCAATAATAGTCAGTCTTGTAAGCATGGCACTAAAATTAATACTTTAAGGACAGTTGTGTGTACTTCCCCCCCATCCTGCCCTACTTCATATCAATTTATTATGAGAGACAACACTGAGATCTTTTCTTTTATTCCTTCCTTCCTTCTGTTGTCTTCTTTTTCTTTGCATTTTGGTGTGTTTTTTTCCCACACTGAAAACTGGGAGAAAGAGTTTCCCTTATTATTTCTCAGTTTGCCACACAAGCTCATAACTTTTCTGGACATTCATCTTCTTGAGCTGCAATTGTCCAGGGTATTTTAAGAAAAATCAATATGCATTGGACTCTAATATTGCTTGCCATTGGGAGCTGGAGCAGGCCAATTATTCAGCGTAAGGCATTCCTTTAATGAAGTGCTTTGGTTGAGACTATGGCTGTACCTCAAATAGAAAGCCGAGTGCTCCTGATGTCACAGTATCTATTCATTTATACTAGGCTAAATTTGGGCGTTTATTGAATGAAACCATGTTACCAAAATTGCCCCTTAAAATCAGCGCAGTCCAGATATAGAAAGATATATACATGTCTTTGATCCTTACACTTTTGGGAGGTATCTAAATAAACTGTGTAGGGCATATACCAGTGTTTTTCAACCTTTTTCGAGCCGCGGCACATTTTTACATTTACAAAATCCTGGGGCACACCCAGGGGAGGTCTTTCCATTAGGCGAACTACGCGACCGCGTAGGGCGCCATCTTGGAGGCGACAGCGTGGGGTGCCATCGTGGGGCGCAGCGCCGCCGTATCTCCATGCTGCCGCCGCGCTGCGCCTACAGGCACTTCTTTTTAAAAATATATTTTTTATTGTTTTCCAATATAGACATCGACATGTGTACAGTAACGATAGGGGTTTGAAGGGTAGTGGTAAAGGGGTGGGGGTGGGGGTAGGGTATGGGAAAACGCCGGGTAGAAATACAAAGGGGTAAAAAGACTTCCCAAAGAATGCCCATATGCATCGTCGATTTCGTTGTTATGTTTACATACATTGTAATCCCTTCACCGTAGGTATATTTTCATTTGATCTATGCTATATTATAGTTCATTTAGTTCTACTGTGAATTTGTAGCCTTTGTTCTGCATATATTTCTTAAAGCTGGTCCAGTCAGTTTTGTTTTTGTGATTATCCATGTTTTGAGCTAGGGAGTCCATTTGGATCACGTCCAGAATTTTCAATGTCCATTCTTCTATGGTGGGGATTATTTCTTGTTTCCACCGTCTGGCCAATGTAATGCGTGCGCAGGTGCTTAATAGGAAGAGCATCCTGTCCTGGTTCTCAGTGAGGCTTGTATTTGGTATTCCAAGGAGGTAGGTCTGAGGGTCCAACTCAAATTTTTTCTTGAGTATTTCTTGTGTTTCTTTCTACAGGCACTTCTGGGCATGCGCGGAAGTTTTTGCGCGCATGCCCAGTGCCTACGGAGCTCCACTTGAACTCCGTAGGCACTGCGCATGCGTGCGAAAATCTCCGCAAACATGCGCTGTGTCTACAGAGCTCAAGTAAACTCCGTAGACACAGCGCATGCGCACGGAGATTTCAGTGTTCATGCACAATGCCTACGGAGCTCACTTAAGCTCCGTAGACACAGCGCATGTGCGCAAAAATCTCTGCGCACATGCGCTGTGTCTACAGAGCTCAAGTGAGCTCAGTAGACACAGCGCATGCATGCGGAGATTTCCGCGTGCATGCGCAATGCCGACGGAGCTCACTTGAGCTCCGTAGACACAGCGCATGCATGCGAAAATCTCTACGCACATGCGCTGTGTCTACAGAGCTCAAGTGAACTCCGTAGACACAGTGCATGCACACGGAGGTTTGCGCGCATGCCCAGGGCCTACGGAGCTCCACTTGAGGTCCGTAGACACAGCGCATGCGCGCGAAAGTCTCCGCGCACATGCGCTGTGTCTACAGAGCTCAAGTGAACTCCGTAGGCACAGCGCATGCACGCGGAGATGTTTGCGCACATGCGCAGTGCCCATGGAGATGTTTGCGCGCATGCGCAGTGCCCCACGGAGCTCAAGTGGAACTCTGTAGGCACTGGGCATGCGCGCAAAACCTCCGTGCATGCCCAGAAGCACCTGCAGGCGCAGCACGGCAGCAGCACGGAGATACGGGCGGTGCGCTCGGGAGCCGCGCGGGGGGGTAATGTTCACTTACCCCCCCGGGAGAGCTCGGACCGCCCCTGGGCACATCACCAACCAAAATGACACAAAATGACAATCTAACACAGTAATACATATAGTTAATATGTTTAAAAATGTATTTATACACTCAGTGTGAAACCTGGGCCTGTTTAGATGAACAGAGAGAGCAGCCAGATGGAAGCACACTCTGAGGCAGAGAGTTCCACTGCTGAACAGCTCTCACAGTCAGGAAGTTCTTCCTAATGTTCACCCTCCTACACAGACATGCTTCCCTGTGATGTTTACTTTTCTGCTTGTGCTGTTGTGCTCTCTCTCTGCCTCACGGTGCAGCCTCTTCCCTGCCTCAAAGCCGCTTGCCAGACCCTACCCCTCACCTGCAAGCAATGGAAGGGAGGGGGGAGAAAGAGCGAGGGAGAAGAGAAGGGAGGGGTGAGAGAGCGAGGCGAGAGAGAGCAAGGCAAGAGGGAGGGGAGAACGAGCGGGCGGCAAGAGGGAGGGGGGAATGAGCGGGCGGCAAGAGGGAGGGGGAACGAGTGTGAGGCAAGAGGGAGAGGGGGAACAAGCACGAGGCAAGAGGGAGGGGGGAACAAGCACAAGGCAGAAGGGAGTGTGGAGAGAGCGCAAGGTAGGGGGAGCGCGCAAGGCGGAAGGGAAGGGAGGAGGAGGAGGAGAGCAAAGGCATGCTCTGCAGCAGCACTTGCTCCTGGCCTCCTCCTCCTCCCCCCTCCCTTCCCCTCCGTTGGCTGCTCTGCTTGCCTGCCTGCCTGCCAGGACCCTTACGCAGGCCGGTCAGAATCGACCGGCAGGCCGCAAGATGCCCAGTTCTGGTATTGGAGGTTCCAATTTCCCACGGCACACCTGATGATTGCTCACGGCACACTAGTGTTCCACAGCACACTGGTTGGGAAACACTGGCATATACGGTAGCTCCATCTAGTTCTGGAATCCTTGTGAACATGAAGGCTAAGCGTTAACTTTTGGCAAGGGATACTTAAATCTTGTCATTCTCTGATGTGTTTACAAGATGTAAATTGATATTCACAATGATGATCCCTGTTTTTGATCATCATAGAGGTTTTTTTCTGTCATTGCAGATTTTCTTCCAGGCATAAAAAAGGTAAAGTTTGTCCCCTGACATTAAGTCCAGTCGTGTCTGACACTGGGGTGTGGTGCTCATCTCCATTTCTAAGCCGAAGAGCTGGCGTTGTCCATAGACATCTCCAAGGTCATGTGGCCGGCATGACTGCATAGAGCGCCATTACCTTCCCGCCAGAGCGGTACCTATTGATCTGCTCACATTTTGCATGTTTTCAAACTGCTAGGTTGGCAGAAGCTGGGGCTGACAGAGGAAGCTCACCCCGCTCCCCGGATTCGAACCTGCAACCTTTCGGTCAACAAGCTCAGCAGCTCAGCGCTTTAACCCACTGCGCCACCAGGGGCTCCTCTTCCATGCATAGCAACAATCTAAATGCCCTCTGGACTCACTGCAGCCTATTCAATCACACCATGATTTGTGGAGAGGAGAATCAGAGAAACATCTGGCTATGTTTATTTAATTTATTTACTTACTATATTAATACCCTGCTCTTCTCACCCGGAAGGAGACTCAGGCTTACAAACTACGGCAAAAGTTCAATGCTGCATCATACACACAACAATAAACATATCATATCAAATTATAAAACAGTTAAAACATATACATATAATAAACAGATTAAAAATATACGGAGTGCCAAATCTTGATTTCCATACTTCTTGGTTTTCCCATAGTCGTGATTCAAGCTGCTAGACTGAGGTCGAATCCCATATTACCTTACTCCCTGAATGCCTGTGTACTAAGCCAGGTCTTTAGCTTGTTCCTGAAAACCAGGAGGGATGGAACTAGTCTGATGTTGCTGGGGAGGGAGTTCCACAATTGAGGAGCCACCACTGAGAAGGCCCTGTCTCTTGTCCACACCAGTCACACTTGCAAAGGGGGTTGGATCAAGACCATGGCCTCCCCAGCAGATCTTAAAGCTCTAGTTGTCTCATAAAAGGAGATACGTTCGGACAGGTAAGTTGGTTTGTTGTCATTGACACTTTCAGAGGCTTACGGTAAATGTCAGTAGAAGATGTATTCATTCTGAATTTGGCTACTAGGAAAAGCCAGATGCTTCACTGATTACCTCCCTGCACATGTCTTGATGTTACGGCAACCCCATGAATAAAGTTTACTTAGGCAAAGAATACTTAGAGTTTGTTTTGCCAGTTTCTTCTTCTGACATATAGCCCATGTTTTACTATATTTATTATGAGTCTCCTTGCACAATGGCCATAGAAGTACAACTGTGCAGGTAAAGGAACTTATATAGGTGTTTGACATTGGCAGAATTGCCAGTTTTTGTCTTCAGTGGATTCATGAAATGGTTGCCTCCATGTTGTAAGCTGTCCCAAGTCCCCAGAGGGTAGATGGGACGGGATACAAATACAGTCTATTATTATTATTATTATTTTTAAAATGTTTTTTATTGTCAGTTTTTTATATTTAAAATACATACATCGCCGCAACATGGAAAGGGTGGGCTGGGAAAGGGGGAAGGGATAGACACATATTTATTTATTTATTTATTTATTTATTCGATTTTGTATTCCGCTCCTCCCCACAGGCTCGGGGCGGATAACAACAATGTATATGGGCATCATGTCACAGACATGCAGCCCTACAATAAAAAGCATAAAACACATTAAAAACACAATCCAACACATTACGAGGTGCAGGGTGACATACATAGGTTTCTTGAGGTATAATCCTTCTATGCCTAATTAAAGGCTAGTTCAAAGAGGGCGGTCTTACAGGCCCTTCTGAATGGTACTAGCTCAGAGATGGCTCGAGCATTGTCCGGCAAAGAGTTCCACAGTGCTGGGGCTGCTGCAGAAAAGGCTCTCTGTCAGGTCGCAGATAGGTGACAGGAGCGGACTGATGGTATCGTCAGCAGATTCTGTTCATCTGACCGCAGTGATCTCGGGGGTAAATACAGGGTAAGGCGGTCCCTCAAGTATGCAGGCCCTAGGCCGTTTAAGGCCTTAAAGGTCAATACCAACACCTTGAAGGCGATTCGGTACTCAATAGGAAGCCAGTGCAGCTGCCGAAGGATGGGCGTGATATGCTCCCTCACCGACGAGCCCATCAGCAAGCGAGCGGCGGCATTCTGCACTAGCTTGAGTTTCCGAATTGTCGACAAGGGAAGGCCAACGTAGAGGGCGTTACAGTAGTTCAGTCTCGAGATGACCGTCGCTTGGATTACCGTCGCCAGGTCGCTCCTGGACAGGTAGGGTGCCAGTCGCCTAGCCTGTCGTAGGTGAAAGAAGGATGCCCTGCTGACCGCAGAGACCTGGGACTCCATGGTCAGCAGGGAGTCCAACTGAACACCCAAGCTCTTAACCGAAGATGACGGGCTAAGCCGCTCGCCATCCAGGGTAGGCAACCGGCACCCACCCAGCCCAGGGCGACCGGGCCACAGAATCTCCATCTTCGACGAATTCACCTTCAGCCGGCTGGCACGCAGCCAACCAGTCACGGCTTCGAGGCATCGATGGAAACAATCGGGTACGGTGTCCGGCCTGCCGTCCATTCTCAGCAGAAGCTGGGTGTCATCCGCGTACTGATAACACTCCAGACCAAAGTCACGGGCCAGCTGGGGCAGGGGGCGCATGTAAATGTTGAATAATAAGGATATGTTGACTTCCATTCTCATTCCATGTTAATTATACATATTCATAATATTTTCATTATTACATCAGGGGTATCCCCATTGCTCTTCTTTGTAAATTCAATTACTGACAGTGTTCCTTTCCTTATTTCATCTTTTTATGTGTTCATCAATCAAGGTCCAGTCTGTCTTTATAACACCTTTGCCATTGTTCTGTCGTAACCAATAAGTTAGTTCATCCATGTCTTTTATGTCCATAACTTTGTCAAGCCACTGATCTTTTGTGGGTAAGAGGTTTTGTTTCCACAACTTGGCGAACACCATTCTTGCTGCTGTTGTGAGAAACACAAGAGTTTTTCTAGATTATCGTTTGAGAACATTTCTTCCTCTATCATCCCTATCAAATACTGTTCTGGTCTCATCCTAAATTCATGTTGCAACATTTTTTTACATTCTTCATGTATCATTTGCCAATATTCTTTTACTCTGGGACATGACCACCACATGCTTCGTCTCCGTGACGAAGCATCGAAATCGGCTTATAAGCAGTTTAAGGAGGCTTATGAGCGAGCTATCAAGGAGGCGAAAAAAGTCTATTATGCCTCCTTGATAGAGTCAGCCAGTTCACACCCAGCCCAACTTTTTAGAATAATTCGATCAATGACAACAATTCCAACTGTCCCAAATGATAGGGGTTTGGCTCCAACAGCTGAGGCTTTCCAGAACTATTTTACTGACAAGATTTCGAAGCTCCGCCGGGACATTCCAGCCACGGTTGATACAGTTAGCGAGCTCGAGACTCCGCCGCCACTCGGCGGGTCCACCTTCACCCGTTTCCAAAAGCTGGACGCAGCAGCTGTTGAGAAGTTACTCGCTGCAGCTAGGCCAACTACTTGCTCCCTCGATCCGTGCCCCTCCTGGCTTATTAGATCTTGCCGGGAGGGGTTATGTGACCCCCTGGGCACGATCATAAATAGCTCCCTTGAGCAAGGAGTCTTCCTGGGGGGATTGAAAGAGGCCATGGTAAGACCGCTGCTGAAGAAGCCGAATTTAGATCCTTCGGCTCCCTCCAATTACAGGCCTGTGTCCAACTTGCCCTTTTTTGTCCTCCTTCCTCCGGGGCCGGGGACAACGTGTGGAGTGGGGCGGGGGTCTCCGGGAGGTCCCCACTTAATGTGGGGTCCCCAGGGGCCATCCTCTCCCCTTATTATTCAATGTTTATATGCGCCCCTGGCCCAGCTGGCCCGCGACTTTGGTCTGGAGTGTTATCAGTATGCGGATGACACCCAGCTTCTGCTGAGAATGGACGGCACGGACACCGTACCCGATTGTTTCCACCGATGCCTGGAGGCCGTGACTGGTTGGCTGCGTGCCAGCCGGCTGAAGGTGAACCCGTCGAAGACGGAGATCCTGTGGCCCGGTCGCCCCGGGCTGGGTGGGTGCCGGTTGCCTACCCTGGATGGCGAGCAGCTTAGCCCGTCATCTTCGGTTAAGAGCTTAGGTGTTCAGTTGGACTCCCTGCTGACCATGGAGGCCCAGGTCTCCGCGGTCTGCAGGGGGCTGTCCGGGAATGACCTGGCGGCTTGTAATCCAAGCGACGGTCATCTCGAGACTAGACTACTGTAACGCCCTACGTTGGCCTTCCCTGTCGACACTCCGAAACTCAAGCTAGTGCAGAATGCCGCCGCCGCTGCTGACGGGTTCGTCAGTAAGGGAGCATATTACGCCCATTCTCCGGCAACTGCACTGGCTTCCTATTGAGTACCGAATTGTCTTCAAGGTGTTGGTACTGACCTTTAAGGCCCTTCACGGCCTAGGGCCTGCGTACCTGAGGGACTGCCTTACCCTCGTATTTGCCCCGAGATCACTGCGGTCAGACGAACAGAATCTGCTGGCCATTCCATCTGTCCGCTCCTGCCACCTATCCGGGACTCGACGGAGAGCTTTCTCAGCGGCAGCTCCAGTGCTGTGGAACTCTTTGCCGGATAGTGTTCGAGCCATTTCGGAACTAGTCCCTTTTAGAAGGGCTTGTAAGACCGCCCTTTTTGGACTAGCGTTCAATTAAACCCAAACGGATAGTATATTGTATACTCTCTGTATTCCCTGCACCTCGTGATATGTTGAATTGTTTTAACCTGTTTTTATGTTTATTGTAGGGCTACATGTCTGTGACATGCTGCCCATGTGTATTTTTATTGTTATCCGCCCCGAGCCTGTAGGGAGGAGCGGAATACAAAACTGAAGAAATAAATAAATAAATAAATAAATATGAAAAAAAGTACCTTCCTGATTCTTACATTTCCAACAATTATTCCCAACATTTTTATACATCATACTTAATTTTTTGGGGGTAATATACCAGCGGTGGATCATTTTCAGCCAGTTTTCCTTCAGATCGGTCGCATAAGTGATTTTCAAATGTTTACACCATATCTTTTCCCATTCCTTAAATTGAATCGGTCTCCCAATATTTTGCGCCCACTTAATCATTGACTGTTTGATTACGTCTACCTCAGTTGCCCAATTCAATAGCATGGAGTAAGATTTTGAAATAGTTTTCTTTCCTGTCCTCATTAGAATATCCCAGGGTTGTTGTTATTATTATTATTATTATTATTATTATTATGTTGACACAAAAACACAGTATGTCACAACAAACAAGATATATATGCTGGATTTCATATCACAAAATCACAAGTCTGACACTTCCCAAGCGTATAGGACTGTGTGATGTATTTTTCAATGATGTGCACAGATCCAAGTAAGGTGGCCTTTTGCAATTGACAGATCATGATTTTGTCAATGTTTATTGTTTCCAAATGCCAGATGAGATCTTTTGGCACAGCACTCAGTGTGCCAATGACCACTGGGACCACCTGTACTGGTTTATGCCAGAGACTTTGCAGTTCAATTTTGCGTTCCTGATAAAGGCGGAGTTTTTCCTGTTGTTTTTCTTCAATACAACTGTCCCCCGGTATGGTGACATCAATAATCCAAACTTTTTTCTTTTCCACAATTGTGATGTCTGGTGTATTGTGTTCCAAAACGTTGTCAGTCTGGATTCGAAAGTCCCACAGTATTTTTGCGTGCTCATTTTCCACTATCTTTGCAGGTTTATGATCCCACCAGTTCTTTACTACTGGCAGGTGGTACTTGTGACATAAGTTCCAATGAATCGTTTGGGCCACAGTGTTGTGTCTCTGTTTGTAGTCTGTCTGTGTGATTTTCTTGCAGCAGCTGAGGATAGGATCAACGGTTTCATCAGCTTCCTTGCACAGTCTGCATTTTGGGACATCAGCTGATTTTTCAGTTCTGGTCTTAATTGCATTTGTCCTGATGGCTGCAAGAATCAGGCCTTCGGTCTCCTTCTTCAGTGTTCCATTTGTGAGCCATAATCAGGTCTTCTCCTTGTCAACTTTTCCTTCAATTTTGTCAAGGAATTATTATCATCATTATTGGTATTATTATTCTGCTATCTAAAATATTTTAGCCAAAGTGGTACAATAACATAAAGCTAGCACTGAAGAGGGGGGGGGGAGACAACCTCAAAGCTAGCCATTTCCTTGTATTGTTCTCATACCTGAGTAGTTCAGTTTCCTTTGTTTGGTACTAGCCTGCTTAACCTTGGCTATCCATCTTCTAGTACAGTGTTTCCCAACCAGTGTGCCGGGGCACACTACTGTGCCGTGAGCGATCATCAGGTGTGCTGTGGGAAATTGGAACCTCCAGGAGGGGAGGGGGGAGAGTTTAGTGTGTTGAAGTATAAAAACCCTAAGAAACCTACTTCGATAAAGGCACAAAATTACAAACACCCCCCTCCCCACCCGTTGTCTACTTGGTCTCTCCCTCTCCATGCATTGGGAAGGCCCACCTCCCTTTCCCCAAGTAGAAACCTCCTCTTGCCTCTTGGGAATTCTGCGTGGGAAGTTTGGCCCAGTTCTATCATTGGAGGGGTTCAGAATGCTCTTTAATTGTAGGGAAACTATAAAACCCAGCAAATACAACTCCCAAATGTCAAGGTCTATATCCCCTGAACTCCATCTGCATTCATATTTGGGCATATTGAAGTATTCATGCCAAGTTTGGTCCTCATCCAACGTTGTTTGAGTCCACAGTGCTCTCTGGATATAGGTGAACTACAACTCCAAAACTCAAGGTCAATGCCCACCAAACTCTTATAGCATTTTCTCTTGGTTATGGGAGTTCTGTGTGGGAAGTTTGTGTCTTTCTGCCATTACTGCCAGGATATCTATGTTGTGTTCATCTAAACAGGCCCAGGTTTCACACTGAGTGTATAAATACATTTTTAAAACATATTAACTATATGTATTACTGTGTTAGAGTGTCATTTTGTGTCATTTTGGTTGGTGGTGTGCCCCAGGATTTTGCATATGTAAAAAGTGTGCCGCAGCTCAAAAAAGGTTGGGAAACACTGTTCTAGAATTCTTGCTTGCACTGGAAGAGGTGTAATCCAACCCAGGCAACCTATTATCCATCTTGACCCTCAAATAGCCTTGATAGAAATTTCAGTTTAGGGTCCAGCTTTCCTTTCCTCTCTCTTTCCTCTCGTCTTCATCATCATCTTCTCCTACCCTCAAGGAAAGCATTCACAATCGTGGTTTTTCCACCTACAGCCTGAAATGGAACCATGTATTCTATTTGTTAAGGTCTCTATCACCACATTTTTGTCTCTCCATTCTGTATGTTTAAGGCAGGTCCCTAAACAATCCCACTTAAGAAGGATTTGAAAAGCCCTTAAGTGATGAACAACCATAAACATCTCATTCTGATTTTCTCAGTTGAGGACACTGTTGCGTCTATCTTTCGTTATACTGCAAAACTTTGCGAATGACAACAGAAGAGAAATTGAATAGGAGTGGGATTCAGTTCCGCCTCCTGCTCCTTGTCAGAGCCGACCAGTTCTGTATGCTAAGGATGTGGCATTAGCATAAATAATTATTGATTTTTCTTCTTTCCATCTGCATATCTGATCTAATTATGTTTATAAAAAAGGAGGACAAAAGATATAATCTTAACAAGAATTTTTTTCCCATTGAGGGAGACATATTTCTCTCTCTGCCACACACTGAAAACACACACACTCACACACAGAGAGATATTGCCCTTTAAATTGCTATTTCATGTCTTCTGCCTCACAGCAGGAAATGGCATCGGCCACCCCTCGGCGAAATGAATCGGCACGCCTCTCTGTGTAAAGCCAGTCTCTCTCTGTGTGTGAATTAGCTTTGGAGTTGTATTGTGTTTCTTCTGCTAATATAATATTGTTCTAGTGGTTGCCCCTGATTAAAGAAATACATAAATAAATAATTTATAATTTAATTAATAAGGTATAATATGCAAAGCGCTGTAATTTCAAACAGCTTGTAATGTCTCTAATGTACTTTCAATTTTTTCTTATTCTACATAAGGGCTATATTCATTATGTGGTTATGATAAACATACTAATGAATTTTATTACGGGAACAAATTTAAACATGTAAATGAGATCAAATAGTATTAAAATGCAAACGACAGAGGGAAACTTATTGCAAACTAACCTTGTGGATGTACTCGCCGGGAGGGTGGGGAGAGGCGCTGGTAAGAAAACTTTCCAGAAATATGGGTGATGAATGAATATTCATGGCTTGGGAACCTGAAAAGGTCTTGAGGATCATTGTAGCATCCTTTCGGACACTGTTACTACCTTTTACATTTACAATACTCTTTTAGGGTCTCTGTGAGATTCTTTGGTTGCCTTGGGAATGGTGGTTAGTTACAATCCAACATAATCATATGATTTCATGTATGCATTCCAATGCTCCCTTAACTTTTCAATATCATGATATATGATCTTTTGGTTACTTTGATATCAGTGGTGATTAGATACACATAGCCGAATACTTCTTTAATAGGTTGTAGTCTTGAGCACCTTTGTTGTTATTAAGAACATAAGAACATAAGAAGAGCCTTGCTGAATCGGACCTCAGCCCATCTAGTCCAGCATTCTGTATCACAGTGGCCCACCAGTTGTACAATCTCGGAGACCCTGTCTTAAAAAGGCTGAATGGTGGGAGACCTCCATGTCTAAGAACTATAACTTCCATGATTGAATGTATCCATTTTAATTGTGGTCTTCCTCTTTTCCTGGTGCTTTCTACCTTGTCCAGTATTGTCTTTTTTAATGAGTCATCCAAAGGAGTATAGTGTCTAGATTGAGGGAAATAGTAGTACTACTCTATCCTACTTTGGTCAGATCTCACCTGGAATCTAGTGTTTTCTTTGAACCACCTCAATTCAAGAACATTGCCAAGCTTAAATATGCTTAGAGAACAGAAATAATAACAAATCTGGAAGTCAAGCCCTATAAGGAGCAGCTTAGGAAGCTGGATATGCTTAGCCTAGAAAGGAGAAAGTTGAGAGGGGACATGATAGCTGTTGCACTCCAGAACAGGAAAAGCTCCCTGATTTAAAACACACCACACGTAGTGAAAAATCCAATCGTTTCATTGAAGCTAAATAAAATTGCCAGCAGAAATAGATGCTTATAAAAAGTAAGAAAGTTCCAAAAAGTATAAAGTCAGTAAAAATGCAGTAAGACAAAGCAATGTCCATAAAAGAAATAAAAACATTCCAAGGCAGTATAAAACCAGACAGGAATCAACAGGATGTAAAGACAATACAGGCAAAGCTAGCCCATACCCACAATTTATTTATTTATTTAAAACTTTTGTACCCCAACGTTTTCACCTCTATCGAGGGACTCAGACCGGCATTACAGCAAAATTCAATGCTATACAATTTTAAAACAACTACTACAACATATTAAAATACATAAAAACCTAGCATAAAACCACATCGCCATTAAAACAATTAGATTCAATCTGTAAACGTGGTCATTCATTCACACAATAGCTAAACTCAGCCTATTCTGGGAAGTCTTGGTTCTATATCCAAGTCTTCACCAGCCTCCTAAAGGACAACAGAGAGGGGGCAGATCTAACATCACTTGGGAGAGAGTTCCACAGCCGAGGGGCAACCACAGAGAAGGCCCTGTCTCTCGTCCCCACCACTCACGCTTGCGAAGCTGGCAGGACCGAGAGCATGGCCTCTCTGGAGGATCTTAATATTCTTGATGGTTCGTAGGGGAGAATCTGTTTGGACAGGTAAACTGGGCCAGAACCGTATAGGGTTTTGTAGGTTAAAACCAGCACTTTGAATTGTTCCCGGAAGCTAATTGGCAGCCAGTGGAGCAGGCACAGCAAGGGAGTTGTATGCTCTCTGTGCCCCGTTCCTCTTAGTAACCTGGCTGCCGAACGTTGGACTAATTGCAGTTTCCGAGCAGTCTTTGGAGACAACCCCACATAGAGAGCATTGCAGTAGTCTATTCGGAATGTAACCAGAGCGTGGACCACCGTGGCCAAGTCAGACTTCCCAAGGTATGGGCGCAGCTGGCGCACAAGCTTTAACGCACAAGGATAGAAATCCACAGGAACAAGACCCCTTGAATAGGAATACCATGGCTCCTGAACTTGATTTCCAAATGAATCCTGATATAACAGGTTTTTCTTTGAAGCAAACCTTATCTCTCAAAACCCAGAAACTAGTTTCGTTTTCCCCCACTCTTGGCTCTTATCTGGCAAAGACTTTCAGAACAACGTAACTTTTGAGTTTGTTGTCAATCCTGGCTAAACTCCAGCCGCCTATTTTTTACCTCCTTATCTGGCTGCTGCTCATTAAAATTCCCAGGTGTCAGATTGTTGTCCAAACCCAAATCTTGAGAGCTCACAGAGAGAAGGAGTAAACCATCATCTCTCTGCCCAGCAGGAATATTCTCATGAGAAACTGCCCTTTGCACTGGGGCCTCTCTGTCCTGGTCTGAATGAAAATCATTGACCAAACCATCTCCATCTTGCACCTCAGCATCGGCACCATCATTTCCCACAGCAGAAACACAAACACAGGCTGATTCCCAATAATAGCCATATTTAAATATTTGAAAGGAAATCATATTGAGAAGGGGGCAACTTGTTTGCTGCTTCTCTAGAAACTAGGACACAGAGCAATGGATTCAAATGGTAGGAAAACATATTCTACCTAAACATTAGGAAGAAAATTAGGTAGCATCTGTTTGACTGTGGAATATGCTGCCTCAGACTAAGGTGGAACATCCTTCTCTTGAGATTTTGAAACAGAGGATTCAACTATATGTTTCTGCATTGCCGGAGGTTGGTCTTTTCCAGTTCTATGATTCCATCTCTTTTCATGATATGGCCAAAGTATGATAACTTCAGTATAGTTGTCTTGACTCCTAGGGAGAGTTCAGGACTAATTTGCTGTAGGGCCCATTAGTGATCTTTTAGCAGCCTATTGCATCTATATCACTTTTCCCAGCCCATCTCAAATGATTTGATTATCTTCCTATCAGTTTTCTTCACTGTTTCGTTTTTCCAATCATAGATAGAAATGGGAAATACAATGGCATGAAAAGTTCTCACTTTGGTGTTCAGTTATATGTTTTGACACTTCAGGGTTTCATTTACTTCCTTCCTAGCTGCCCTTCCAAGTCCTAGTCTTCTTCTGATTTCCCCCCCTGCAATTCCCAGTTTGATTAATGACTGAGCCAAGGTATAGGAAATCTTTCACTATATCAATGTCTTCATTGTTTACTCTAAAGTTATATAAGTCGTATGTGATCATTATTTTTGTTTTCTTAATCTTCAACTGTAAACCTGCCTTTGTGCTTTCGGTCTTGACTTTCTTCCATAAACATTCCAAATCTTCTGCTGGCAGTATGGTGCATTCTGCATATCTCAAACTCTTGATGTTACTTCCTCCAGTTTCCGCACCACACAGATAAGTGATATAGAATTACAAGGTAAAGTGGAGGTTAAACCACATTAATAAACCACTGTTATAACACCTGAAAGCTGCAAATGTAGAATAAAATCCAGAATAGTTGTTCAAGTTTTTTAAAAATCCGACATGGATAATGTATGTGTTTATTAGGCATGGATTAGAACCCAAAAATCGCGATTCTAAAATCAAAGGGGGGGGGGGGATTTTTTTATTAGTAATAGAAAGACTTACAAAAAAATTTCCAAAAAGTTCTAAAATGTAACGTAACTACTAACGAAATTCTAAATTGGTTCTAAAGTCTGAAAAGCAGGGAAACAGGACTGACATTGTTTTAAGCACAGGCAAATCAAGGGGCAACATTTCCCTTGGTTTCCTTGCAGGGAGATATAAAGCATTAATATAAGAACATAAGAACATAAGAAGAGCCATGCTGAATCGGGCCTCAGCCCATCTAGTCCAGCATTCTGTGTCACACAGTGGCCCACTAGTTGTACACGGGGATCTCTAGCAGAAAGGAGGGCAAAACCCTCACCTGCTCCTGACCCCCCGGGGTGCCATTAGCATTAGGGCCTGCACCAGCAGAGATAGATTCTGAAGAGGATTTGGAAGGGTTACCTGAAGGAGCGTTTCCCATCACTGGGCCCCTCTCTCCCACTGAAAGCTTGGCTTGGGATGAAAGTTGGCTTGACCCCTATGCAGACATAGATGAAAGCCAGGTGCAAGCTGAAAGCAGTGATAGTGGAAGTTATGAGCATCCGGGGGGGAGAGGGTCACAGGAGCTTCTAAGTGAAAACATGGAAGAAAGCGGCTGGGAAGATTCTTGGGAGGAGAGCTCTCATGGAGATAGGGACCCAGCTGCTGAGAGACAAGGCCAAACCTTTGATAGGAGAAGTAGCATTGAGTCCAGGAGAAGGGGATGGTACCGCAGCCTAGACAGGCCAAGGTCCGTCAGCAAAGATTGGAGACGACGAGACCTAGAGCGTCGGGGACCTCGGCCGAAAGATTAAGTATAGCATCCGTGGGAACCAATCCCCAGTGCTTCGGCCACGTCTCTTCTGAGCAGACGTGTAGCGAAGTGGGTCTACGGAGCTAAGTTGGCTAGTGGCCACCAAGTCTTGCCTTGTATTTACCTTGCCTTGTTTCTGAATCCGCATTGCTGCGCGGAGCCCTGCTTAAAGCCTTTGGATTGCCTTGCCAAGCTGTTTTGGACATTGATTGCTTCAAGCCTTTTGGATTACTTTGCTATTCTTATGGACATTATACCTTTTGAACTGTTTTATATGCAATAAAGTAGTTAGCCTTCAGTCCGTCTCTGTGTGTGTGATTAAGGGGCCGGTCAAGTCAGTGCATCGTGACACTGGGTGAAGAAATATTTCCCTTTATTTGTCCTAACTTTCCTACCTTGGAGCTTTAGAGAGTGCCCCCTAGTCCTAGTGTTGTGTGACAGAGAAAATAATTTTTCTTTATTCACCTTTTTTATCCCATGCATGATTTTATACACTTTGATCAAGTCACCTCTTAAACGCCGTCTTTCAAGGCTGAAAAGACCAAGGCGTAGCAACCTGATTTCGTAAGGGAGCTACTCCATCCCTTGGATCATTCTTGTTGCCCTTCTTTGTACCTTTTCCAGTTCCGTTATATCCTTCTTGAGGTGCGGTGACCAGAATTGTACACAGTACTCCAGATGTGGCCTCACCATAGATTTGTAGAGAGGTAATACAACATTTGCTGACCTATTTTCGATTCCCTTCCTGATCATGCCAAGCATAGAATTTGCTTTTTTTACTGCTGCTGCACACTGGGTTAACATCTTCATTGAGCTGTCCACCAAAACCCCAAGATCCCTTTCCTGGTTTGTCTCAGAAAGCTTTGACCCCATCAATTTGTAGGTGTAGTTGGGGTTCTTTGCCCCGATGTGCATGACTTTACACTTGTTTAGGTTAAAATGCATTTGCCACTTTGTTGCCCATTCACTCAATTTCGAGAGATCTTTCTGGAGCTCTTTACAATCAGTTTCATTTTTAACTACCCTGAACAATTTAGTGTTGTCTGCAAACTTTGCTACCTCAGAATTTACTCCTACATCCAGGTCATTAATGAATAAATTAAAAAGTAACGGACCCAAAACTGAACCTTGGGGTACGCCACTTCTCACCTCTTTCCACCCAGAGAAATGTCCGTTTATTACCACCCTTTGTTTCCTACAGTTTAGCCAGGTTCCAATCCAGGACAAGACCTGTCCTCTGATTCCATGGCTGAAGAGCTTATTTAGGAGTCTTTGGTGAGGGACTTTGTCAAAAGCCTTTTGAAAGTCAAGGTAAACAATATCGACTGGGTCCCCTTCATCAATAATAATAATATATTATTATTATTATTAGTATTATTATTAAATAAAATAGTCAAGGCTTGCTTCTCCAGAGCATTTATTAGAATTAAATAATAAATTCTAATAGTAAGAATGTAGTAAGGGTGATAGTGACCTGGAGGGTATGAGGAACGTGCTCTAGGTAAACTAGAACATGCTCTTAGGTTTGTAGTTAGAGCCCTGTCAATTTTACAGTATTTCAATCCATGTCTGTTATCAATTATGTAAGGCCACAAGCACTCTAGGGCCCTCAAGAACAAGCAAACATATTATTATAATTATGTCAGGCCCAAGTTGTTTCTATAATTTTTTTAGTATTATTATTACTTCGCTGTGCGTCTCCCATTGATTTTGAGAGCTGTTGTTGCTCTTAGACACCTTAAAGTCATATGGCTTGGCATGACTGCATGGATTGCTGTTATTTCCCACCAGAGCAGTACCTATTGATCTACTCACATTTACATTGATCCCAGTGGCATCAATAACAAGTAGGGCCCTTCTTCCAGGAAATTAGAAGGGGTAAATATTATTAATATATTTATTATTATTATTAGAATTAAATAATGCCCAGGGCCCTTCTTCCAGGAAATTAGAAGGGGTAAATATTATTATATTATTTATTATTTTTATTAGAATTAAATAATGCCCTGGGCCCTTCTTCCAGGAAATTAGAAGGGGCAAATATTATTATATTATTTATTATTTTAATCAGAATTAAATAATGCCCTGGGCCCTTCTTCCAGGAAATTAGAAGCTTCTGAGCACAATTCAAAATGCTGGTGTTGACCTACAAAACCCTATTCGGTTCCGGCCCAGTTTACCTGTGCGAACGTATTCTCCCCTATGAACTGTCAAGAGTGCTAAGATCGTCTGGAGAGGCCCTGCTCTCAGTCCCACCATCTCCGCAGGCGCGTCTGGTGGGGACGAGGGACAGGGCCTTTTCTGTGGTGGCCCCCCGGCTGTGGAATTCCCTCCCAAATGAAATTTGATACGCCCCCTCCCTCCTGACTTTTAGGAAGTGGGTGAAAATGTGGCCGTGCAATGAGGCCTTCGCAGAATGAAGGAGGAGATCGCGAAGCGACTAAAGTTGCTAACCACTTGATACGGATCGAATATATGGATTATATATACTCCATCGCCTCTAAACTCGAGACGTTGCCGACAGGTCACTCTGACCGCATTATCTCCTTACGCCTCCCACATGCTGTTCTCTTCAGTATATATGCCCCAACTATGCAAGCTGACCCTGTGGAGAAAGACAAATTCTACTCAGACCTACGCCACCTCATACAAAAGGTCCCTGCAGAAGATAAAATCATTATCCTTGGTGATTTCAATGCCAGAGTAGGAAAAAACTTTGAAGCCTGGAAAGGTGTATTAGGCAAGCACGGTGTTGGAAACTGTAATGATAATGGGCGCCTTCTGCTAGAGTTTTGTGCAGAACAGCAGCTGACTATTACAAACACCATCTTTCAGCAGAAAGATAGCTTGAAGACCACCTGATGCATCCCCGATCCAAGCAGTGGCACCTCATTGACTATGTTTTAGTGCGCCAGAGAAACATTCGTGATGTCCGTCATACTCGAGTGATGCCCAGTGCAGAATGTCAAACAGACCATCGCCTTGTAAGATGTAAACTAAATCTACACCTTAAGCTCAAACCTAAGAGGGGTGGCATCTTAAAGAGGAGACTCCAAGTCAACAGTCTTCAACAGGCTGTTGTGAGAGACAACTTCCAGGTAAATCTGCAAGCAAAACTTGAAGTCCACCCTACAGATTCTTCTCCTACAGCGCTCTGGCAACACATCAAAAACAGTATCCTGCAGTCTGCTGAAGAATCCCTAGGATTCTCCCTTAAGAAAACCAAGACTGGTTTGATGAAAACAACCAAGAGATCCAGGAGCTGTTGGCAAAGAAGAGAACCACTCACCAGGCATTCCTCGCCCAGCCATCTTGCCATGTAAGAAAAGCAGCCTTTCGTCTCGCATGTAGTAAACTCCAACAAAAACTCAGAGACATCCAGAACAAGTGGTGGATTGATTTATCAGAAAAGACACAACGCTGTGCAGATCTCGGTGATCACAGAGGTTTTTATGAAGCTCTCAAAGCAGTGTTTGGACCTACTTATCAGGTCCAAAGCCCTTATACAGTACAGATGGTCAAACACTAATTACTGATAAAACCTCCATCCTGAACCGATGGGCTGAACATTTTCAGGTCTCTTTAATGCCAGCCGAGTAGTCCAAGGTTCAGCTATCCAACACATGATACAACAACCAATGAAAATGAACTGGACACAGCTCCCACTCTGGAAGAGACCATTGAGGCCATACAGCAGTTGAAAATGGCAAGGCAGCCGGGATCGATGGAATCCCACCTGAAGCTTGGAAACAGGGAGGTCATGTACTGCATGCTAAATTCCACGAGCTCCTTGTGAGTTGCTGGGAAAAAGGTGAACTGCCATCAGATCTCCGAGATGCAGTTATCATCACCCTGTATAAGAAAAAGGGAACAAAATCCGATTGCTCAAACTATCGAGGTATAACACTGCTCTCCATTGCTGGAAAAATCCTTGCAAGGATACTCCTGAACAGATTAGTTCCGCTATTGCAGAAGAACTTCTCCCTGAAAGCCAATGCGGCTTCAGAGCAAATAGGAGCACCACAGATATGGTTTTTGCCCTGAGACAACTGCAAGAGAAATGTCGAGAGCAGAACAAAGGACTCTATGTAACATTTGTCGACCTCACCAAAGCCTTCGACACTGTGAGCAGGAAAGGTCTGTGGCAGATCCTGGAACGTCTAGGATGTCCCCCAAGTTCCTCAAAATGATTGTCCTGTTACATGAGGGCCAGCACGGTCAAGTCAGATATGGCGATGCTCTCTCGGAGCCCTTTCTCATAACTAATGGAGTGAAACAAGGTTGTGTTCTTGCACCAACCCTATTTACAATCTTCTTCAGCATGATGCTCCAAAGGGCTATGGCAGACCTACAAGAAGAAGACGGCATATATATACGCTATCGTACTGATGGTAGCTTGTTCAACTTAAGCCGTCTGAGGGCTCGCACTAAGACTCTAAACTATCTAGTCCGTGAGCTACTTTTTGCTGACGATGCTGCCCTTGTCGCCCATTCAGAAGCAGCCCTGCAGCGCCACATCCTGCTTTGCAACAGCTGCAGAGCTGTTTGGGCTGGAAGTCAGCCTGAAGAAAACAGAAGTCCTCTACCAGCCCGCACCACAGGAAGAACACCACCATCCTCACGTCAGCATAGGCACATCTGTGCTTAAGTCCGTTCAGCAGTTCACCTACCTGGGAAGCATCATCTCTTCAGACGCCAAGATTGACAAAGAGATAGATCACAGATTATCAAAGGCATATAGTGCATTCGGAAGGCTTCACAAAAGAGTCTGGAGCAACAAGCACCTGAGACAAAGCACCAAAATCAGTGTGTACAGAGCTATCATACTGTCCATTCTCCTCTATGGGTCTGAAACATGGGTCACCTATCGCCAACACCTACGACTCCTCGAGCGCTTTCATCAGCGCTGTCTTCGCACAATCCTAAATATACACTGGACCGACTATGTGACGAATGTTGCTGTCCTTGAGCAAGCAGGGATCACCAGCATTGAGGCCATGCTATTGAGAAACACAGCTGCGCTGGGCAGGACACGTCTCTAGGATGGAGGACCACCGCCTCCCAAAGATACTACTCTACGGTGAACTCGCCACGGGTCAGCGCAAGAGAGGCGCCCCAAAAGAGATATAAGGACTCCCTGAAACAACATCTCAGGCTTGGCCAGATTGATCACCAACAATGGTCCACCCTGGCCTCACATCGGGAGGCATGGAGAAGCACTATCCACAATGCTGCGGCCTCTTTCGAGAAGACACGCCGAATGGGTCTCGAAGAGAAACGACAACGCAGAAAGAACCGCAACTTGGAAAAACATCACCTAAGGAGACTTTCTGCTGTGCTTTCTGCAACCGAACTTGCCTATCTCAGATTGGCCTTTTTAGTCATCAACGCGCTTGTAAAAAGCGTGGGATGAGTCCTTCCTGAATCTTCGTTCGCGAAGTAATGCCGAGAGAGAGAGAGAGAGAGAGATATGGATTAAGTTGGACTTGATTTTACTTTGGCGAAAGGCTTTTTAAATGTATTTATTGTATTGTATTTGATAATTTTATTTTAAATTTATGATGTTTTTAGATTTTAAATGTTAGCATTGAATACTTGCTGTTTGCCGGTCTGAGTCCCTCTTCGGAGGTGAAAAGGCCTGGGTATAAAAGTTTTAAATACATAAATATTAAATAATTTATTTATTTTGTGTCAAAAGCATTGCATACATAAGTATAAAACTGGTAAAAATAGGAGGAGCACAAGCAGCTAAACAATTTTTGACCAAAAGTGGGCAACAGTGACTGCATTGTCTGTAGCTTTAAATTCTTCCTCAATACACGAGACAGGGCATTGTGGACAACAATACAGTCACAGAGTTGTTTGTTGTGCTCCATAGTCACAGAAGATGGAGCATTCTTTTAGGTAGTTCCATTTTGCCAGGTTGTCTTTTGACATGCCCACTCCACTTCTAAGTCTGTTCAGGGACTTCCAAGTTAGCCATTCTTCGTTTGCCCCTGGAGGAAGACCCTCGTGGGGGACCATTCAATTGGGATTTCCTGGTTTAGCTACCCAGAGGGACATTTTTGCTGTTGCTGGGGGAACATTAACAGGAATGGTGGTTCTCATGAAGCTTTTCCTTGATTTGAGTCTACTGGGAGGAGGCTGATAGTCATGCTGTGGATGGTTTTCACAATGTTCAACCTTATTTCTCTCATAGTTAGCCACAACTTCCTGTTGCACATTGGGGGAGGGGGGCAGCTAGTTAGTACAGTCTATCAACAGGTGAAGGTTTGAGACATCCTGTGATTATTCTGTATGTATTGTTCACTTACTATGTTCACTTATGCCAAACAGGGCAGGCATACTCAGCAGTTGACTGACGTTGGTCCTTGACCGTAAATAAATATCTATCTATCTATCTATCTATCTACTCAGCAGTTGAGTAAGACAAGGCCAGGGCGGATGCTCTTATTAATTTTGGGTCTGCTCTATGTGCTGCCAGTAGGTTTCTGCAGGATGCTGTTGCATGCAGATACTTTGTGCTTGGTGTTCATGCCATGTTTCCTAAATGTTGGTGTTTGATCTAAGGCAATGGTTGTCAACCTGTGGGTCCCCAGATGTTTTGGCCTTTAACTCTGGTAAATTGGTTGGGATTTTTGGGAGTTGTAGCCCAAAACACCTGGGGACCCACAGGTTGACAACCACTGATCTAAGGTGACAATGAGATATTTAGGATGGAAACAGTGTTCGAGCTCTTTGCTTTCCCAGGGAACTTTCAACTTCATATTGGAACTAAAAATGCTTTAAAGCAACAAGACACTCTAGAAAATGGCTTGGCCAGACTTATTGGGCTGTCCTCCTTCCTCCAAAACCGCCTGCAGTGAGTGAATTGGGGAGGGGTGGTCTCGGAGGGCTCCCCCTTACATTGTGGAGTTCCTCAGGGGGCCATCCTCTCCCCGCTGTTATTTAACATCTACATGCAACCACTCGTCCAGTTGGTGCGGAGTTTTGGGCTGGAATGCCTTCAGTATGCTGATGACACCCAGCTCATTCTGAGGATGGATGCCGGGGTGGAATCTGTACCAGATAATTTTTATCTGTGCCTAGAAGCCGCAACTGGATGGCTGCGAGCCAGTAAGTTGAAGGTGAACCCGGCGAAGACGGAGATCTTGTGGCTGGGCCGCCCGAGGGGGGGGGGGGTAGAGACCCAGTTGCCGACGTTTGACAGTGTGGTACTCCACCGCCTTTTGGCCAGTAAAGAGCCTAGGGGTCCGGCTGGACTCCCAGCTGTCCATGGAGGCGCAGATTGCCTGCGCCTGCAAGACAGCGTTTTACCATCTGCGACAGGCAAAACGTCTGGCTCCCTACCTTTCCCGCTGCGACCTGGCCACGGTGATCCAAGCCACGGTCATCTCGAGGCTCGACTACTGTAATGCGCTGTACATTGGCCTACCCTTGTCGGCGATCTGGAAACTCAAGCTGGTGCAGAACGCAGCAGCACGCTTGCTCAGGAGCCTCAAGATCCACTCACGTGACTCCACTCTTGCGCGAGCTGCACTGGCTCTCAATTGAATTCCGGTCACCTTCAAGGTGTTAGTTCTAACTTTTAAGGCCTTATATGGTTTGGGGCCAGTGTACCTGAGGGAGTGGCTTACCCCTTATGTGCCCAGGAGATCGCTGCGCTCAGAGGGGCTTAACTTACTGGAGGTGCCTGGCATTAAGGTCTACAGGCTCTCTAGTACGTGGCAGAGGGCATTCGCTGTGGCCGCGCCAATCTTGTGGAACACCCTCCCTGAGGAGATACGAGTCATCCGCGATTTGCTGTCATTCCACAGAGCCATCAAGACCTGGCTATTCAGACAGGCATTTGGCCCATAACCAGTGCCCGTACCACTAGTGCTCTGCCACGTCGCCGCCATCGCATTCTGCTGCCTATTGCAGCTTACCCCTTACCCCCTTGTTGGGAATGGGATTTTAACTGTGGGTTTATATTGGTTTTACTGTTTTTATGTGTTTACTTGCTATTTTAGTCCTGTGAACAGAGAGAGCGGTATAGTAAGTTGAACTAATAAATAAATAAATAAATAAATAAATAATAAACTCTGTGTTTGGCGTGCTCATCGTCACAACTCTGTTTGGCGTGTGGCATGGGCCCTGGATCTGGCTGGCTTATTGCCCTTTGATGGAAGGGGCGATAACACCCTAGCCCCTGGAGTGCCAAGTTTTCGTGGACGGTGGCACCCAGACATGCAAGCGTCTTTGGACAACAGCGGTTTGTCCATCCCCGGATCTGGGACCCATGCATGTCTGCCAACCCTTGTTCCTGTTATCAATAAATGAGTTGTGGCCATTTTTATTCCATTAAATTGTGTCTGTGTCTTATTGGATATTAGGTGGGAGGTGTAGCACCCATGCACACGCAAAAAGTAAGGAGACATGACTTCCTGTTCATTTTTTGTTCCCCAAAAGGTACATCCAGGGGATGTTGTGGAAATATTCCAACGGCATTTCAGAGTGAGAAAAATTGACTTGGAGGGGTCTTGAGGCCACAAAAATAACCCCTAGCATGTTTTCCACTCCACCCCTGTTTCTTTTGCCAGCCAAGTTGGCCTTATAAATGTCAACTTCTATTTTGAGTTATTGCAAGCCATTTAGAATTCCTTAATGAGAGATAGACTGGATATAAATCAAATCAATCAGTCAATATATATGACAACACAGAGTTCAAACTTGGCAGTGAAGTAGATGTGAATTTTTGTGGGGTTGGGGGTCATTTGGGGGGGATCGGTCTCAGTATTTGCGAAGACTGTTCTGTTTCTGGCCTAAAAACTACCACATAAAGCTTTCTACCAACTGAGTAAAAAAACTTCTTAGTTATTTGTTAGCAATGCACTCACACATTAAGAGATAAACCTGAGTACAAACTGAGAACATTTCTATTATTGTTGAGTTGATTATGAATATCCCATATATTCCCCAAAACACACCTTCCTCTTAACAGCTCCAAGTTAACTAAAATCTATGGATTCTGCATAAATTCAGGCAACAATTAAAAATCCCCTTTTTCCTGGTTCCAGTGAACAGTAATCTGTGCATAATTACATTCAAATGAGATATTAGCATTTTTTGTGCTTATTCTTTGTTAATTGCAGAGTTCACTCACCATGGTGATGCTTCTGATAGAATCAGGCAACCTTATTGACCTGATGCTGCAAGGCATGTTTGGAAATTCTGCTGTATTCTTCATTTTTTTTCTCGTATTTTGGCGTTTTGAGGAGTCCCACTGCTTTTATTACATTCCTGACACTTTTGTTAATAAATCATTGCAAAGTTAATGAAAATTGCATTCAGGCATATCCAAAATAATTGTGTCCTTTGTCATGCTAATAAATTGAAAGATGTTGATCCAATGGCTGAATGCATGCCCATTATGGTGAAGTTTGTGATACGTCTGCCTGTTGCTCTCCCGTGCTTTGGGCTTGGGAGATCATTCTGTGAAGAAAAGTCTGCATTCAGGGTTGTGTTGTGTGTTTTGTGGTGTGCGTTAAACCCAGTCGTCAATACCTTTTTTGTTCCAATGTTATACAACCTGCCCTTAATTAAGTTTGCAAGTGGCAACGAATAAGAGAATTTAGATTGCAGTGCCAAAAGAATCATTGTAGTATCTATAGAAATCAATGGTCTCTTCGGATGAAGCTACATACAATGTGCTGCTGTGTGTATTTTTTCACCGATATTGTCCCTGCTTAACTGAAGCAGCAATATTTAAGGAAATAACTCTGGGCAATACTACTTATTCTGTCTTTTTCCAAGTTGTCAATACTGGATTACAGGGCCTAAATCTAACCTCTAACCGAAACGGGGCAGGGCAATTGAATAATTGTTAAATAGTATGTCAACTCCTGTGCCAAACCCACCAATTCACTGGATCTGTTCTTGTTGAAAGTAGAAGTTAGATTGAAGCCTGGGCATGGGCAACTGAATAAGTAAAGGTAAAGGTTTTCCCCTGAGATTAAGTCTAATTGTGTCTGACTCTGGGAGTTGGTGCTCATCTCCATTTCTAAGACAAAGAGCCAGCGTTGTCCGTAGATATCTCCAAGGTCATATGGCTGCATGGAGCGCCATTACCTTCCTGCCAGAGAGGTATCTATTGATCTACTCACATTTGCATGTTTTAGAACTGCTAGGCTGGCAGAAGCTGGGGTTCATGCCGCTCCCCTGCAACCTTTCAGTCTGTAAGTTCAGCATCTCAGCACTTTAACCCACTGCTCATGTGTTTGCAGTCAATTAGAGTGAACTGTAAATTCATATCAAACTAAGCTCCCAACTGCCAATTCCAAACACAGAGTCAGTGCGTACTCACGCTCCTCATGAGGTCGCCGCAAATAATCCAATGTGGCAAACAGTCACTAGTCCCGGTTGGGTTGAGCAGTCTCGGATAGGGTAAGTATAAACTAATGCTCCTCAAATGAGGCACTTATACATCCCAGTGCGGGTGAACCAGATGAGCGTTCAATCTGAGTATGCAGGGTGCTTGAGATGGTTTTGGTGTGCCGAAAGTTTTCCAGGTAAGTTCTCCAAACAGGTATATCACCGGATTTTTGATCAGATATGTTTGGTGATATACCTGGTTGAACTATGTATGGCGGAGTGTTGCTTTCCTATCGAGGCGGAAGAGTTGGAACGCTCACCCCCGATTCTTTCGGACATTTGCCGAGTGATCAGCTCATTGGTGGGTTTTACTCAGTGCTTTGATTGTTTGGAGAACTTACCTGGAAAAATTTCGGCACATCAAAACCATCTCAAGCACCCTGCATACTCAGATTGAATGCTCATCTGGTTCACCCGCACTGGGATGTATAAGTGCCTCATTGAGGAGCATTAGTATATACTTACCCTATCCGGGTGTGGCACACTATCATTACGAGACTGCTCAACCCGACCGGGACTAGTGACTGTTTGCCACATCGGATTATTTGCGGCGACCTCACGAGGAGCGTGAGTACGAACTGACTCTGTGTTTGGAATTGGCGGTTGGGAGCTCCTCCTCCAAACTGCGGGATTGTAGTATGTTTGTGATATTTTGAAAACAACTGTATGAACTGTAAATTCCCCAGATCTCAGGGCCTGAAACTGACTCTCCATTGCCCACTGTTTGTTCTTGTGTGTCTTCAAGTCATTTCTGACCTGGCGAACTTATCGCAGGCAATATTTCTTAGAGAGAGATTGTTGTTGTTGTTGTTACATTTATTATATGTATTTCTATGCTGTTTTTCCCCCTCTTAACAGCCACTCCAAGCAGCAATTAAAACCTAAATAATGTAAACCTTGAAATAGAATTAAACTAAGCACGATTTAAATATAAATAGTCAAGACCATTCAAACCATTAAAAACCTATTTAAACACTACACAACTCCCCATACTTGTTCTGAAAGACTTTCTTTAAACGCCTGGGGTTGGCATTTGGGTGTTCCCATGGCTGAGCTGGGATCAACCCCAATCTCCAGAGTAGTACTACTACACTGAAATCAGTAGACACATACCTATATGAACACTTTCTGGTTTGTGTACATTTGTTAATCTTAGTGTCCTCTGTACAAACATAGTTTACATACAGTCAAGTGCCATTGCAGCATTAACTCAGGTTGGTCAGGCCTTTGAGAAGTAGGGAAAGGAGGGTGCACTCAATTGACAAGTATACCTTTTCCCTGCACCACGCTGAGACTAGTTATTCCTTCCTTATCAGAATTACCCATTCAATGCCACCTTAGCCAACATAAGCTATATGAGCCTGCCCCCCCTGTTGAAGGCATGAGTCGAAAATCCAGAGCTATGGCAGGAGAATGTTGTGCTCAATTTGCTCGGCTGGGTTATTGACCTTACAAGGAGATGGGAAGGTGACAGTTGTTTCACCTTGATCAGTTAGATGTTCCAATGTGCAGCCATGCCATATAGCCAAAGCACTCAACACTGTCCAGCTACTCTTCAAGTTCCTAGGGAAGGAAAAGCATTGGTGACCATCTATTATTTGCTTGTTTGTATTTTATGTTGTTGTACTGTAATTTTGGGCTTGGCCTCATGTTAGCCGCTCCGAGTCCCCTTTGGGGAGATGGCGGGGGAGTATAAATAAAGATTATTATTATTATTATTATTTTGCTGACACAAAAACACAGTATGTCACAGCAAACAAGATCTATATGCTGGATTTTACATCAAAAAATTGCAAGTCGAACACTTCCCTAGCGTCTAGGACTGTGTCATGTATTTCCGAATCAGAGACTTCCTCCTTGAGAAGAATGTAGATCTGGCCTGTCTCACGGAGACATGGCTGCAGGAGGGGGATGAGGTCCTTATGCATGAGTTATCATCTCCAGGATTTGTTGCTAGTCACCAGATGAGGACAGGGAGACCGGGGGGGGGGGGGCGGAGTGGCCATCCTCAGCCGTGACAAATTTAATTCCAGGACGATCCCGACCGCGAACATCCCAGGAATAGAGTGTGCTGGTTTGGCATGGGACTTTAGTGAGAGTGTAGCCTTCCTGTTGGTGTACCGTGCACCCAACGCGCCAACAGGGAGTCTACCTAAGCTGCTGGAGATGGTCTCGGAGTGGGCATTGAGGTTCCCTAAGCTCATTGTTTTGGGGGACTTCAATGTCCACGCCGATACCACCTCCCCTTCAACAGCAGCCATGGACCTAGTGTCCACCATGGAGACACTAGGACTCTCACTCTGTAAGACCAGCCCCACGCATCAAGCCGGTCACACCCTAGATTTGATCTTCGCGGCCGGAATTCAAGTGATCTCAACCTCTGTAGTAGAGGTTCCATGGTCGGATCACAGTGTCCTGGAAGTCCATCTTGAGATGGCCCCTCCTCCCGGTAAGGGTGCCAAGCCCATTCTGGTTCGCCCGAAGAGACTTATGGAACCCACTAGGTTCCTGAATGCTCTAAGGGGGTTGGAACTCACCAGCGACTCGGTCGATAGGCAAGTGGAATGTTGGAACATCGGTCTTTCCACAGCCTTGGACGAGATCGGCCCCAGACGCTCTCTCACCCCCCGTAGAAATCGCTCCCCTTGGTTTACTGAGGAGCGGCGGGCGATGAAACGGAGGAAGAGACAGTTAGAGGACGTGTGGCGGGGCCTCCGAGACGGGGCCTCGAGATCGGCTTATAAACAATTTAAAGATGTTTATGAGCAAGCTATCAAGGAAGCCAAAAAGGTATACTACTCTTCCTTGATAGAGTCGGCTAGTTCACGCCCAGCTCAACTTTTTAAAATCATTCAGTCACTGACAACAATTTCGACTGTCCCAAAGGATAGGGGTTTGGCTCCCACAGCTGAGGCTTTCCAGAACTATTTTGCCGACAAGATCTCGATACTCCGCCGGGATATCCCAGCCACTCTTGATACAGTGAGCAAACTCGAGAGTCTGCCGCCACTCGACGGGCTCACCTTCACCCGTTTCCAACTGCTGGATGCAGCAGCTGTCGATAAGCTACTCGCTGCAGCTAGACCAACTACCTGCTCCCTTGATCCGTGCCCCTCCTGGATCCTACGAGACCCCCTGGGAAAGATTATCAACAGCTCCCTTGAGCAAGGAGTGTTCCCAGGGGGTTTGAAAGAGGCTATGGTAAGACCGCTGCTGAAAAAGCCGAATTTAGATCTTTCGGCTCCCTCCAATTACCGACCTGTGTCAAATTTGCCTTTTTTAGGCAAGGTAATTGAGAAGGCAGCAGCGGATCAGCTGCAGCAGTTCTTAGAAGACACAGCTGGACTCGATCCCTTCCAGTCCGGCTTCCGTATTGGGCATGGGACGGAGACCGTGCTTGTCGCCATTACAGACCAACTTCGCCACCAGCTGGATCGGGGCGGATCAGCCCTGCTTGTTTTGTTAGATCTAACAGCAGCGTTTGATACTGTAGATCATGCACTGTTAGCCCACCGTTTAGCTGTGACTGGGGTTAGGGGGACTGCCCTTAAGTCGGTGACCTCCTTCCTCCAGGATCGGGGACAACGTGTGGAGAGGGGAGAGGAGGTCTCTGGGAGGCTCCCATTAAGTTGTGGGGTCCCCCAGGGGGCCATCCTCTTGCCCTTATTATTCAACATCTACATGCGCCCCCTGGCCCAGCTGGTCCGCGACTTTGGTCTGGAGTGTTATCAGTACGCGGATGACACCCAGCTTCTGCTGAGAATGGACGGCAGGCCGGACACCGTACCCAATTGTTTCCATCTATGCCTCGAAGCCGTGACTGGATGGCTGCGTGCCAGCCGGTTGAAGGTGAATCCGTCGAAGACGGAGATCTTGTGGCCCGGTCGCCCTGGGCTGGATGAGTGCCGGTTGCCTACCCTGGATGGCAAGCAACTTAGCCCGTCATCCCTTATTAAGAGCCTAGGTGTCCAACTGGACCCCTTGCTGACCATGGAGACCCAGGTCTCCATGGTCAGCAAGATGTCGTTTTTCCACCTACGACAGGCTAGGCGACTGGCCCCCTACCTGTTCAGGGATGACCTGGCCACGGTGATCCAAGCAACGGTCATCTCGAGGCTGGACTACTGTAACGCCCTCTATGTTGGCCTTCCTTTGTCGACAATCCGGGAACTCAAGCTAGTGCAGAATGCTGCTGCTCGCTTGCTGGTGGGAGCACCAGTGAGGGAGCACATCACTCCCATCCTTCGGCAACTGCACTGGCTTCCCATCGAGTACCAAGTTGCCTTCAAGGTGCTGGTTTTAACCTTTAAGGCCTTACACGGTCTAGGGCCTGTGTACCTAAGGGACCGCCTTACCCCATATGTTCCCCCGAGATCACTACGCTCGGAAGAGCAGAACCTCCTGGTTATTCCATCATCCCGCTCCTGCCACCTATCCAGCACAAGACAACGTGCCTTCTCAGCCGCGGCACCTGTGCTCTGGAATTCGCTTCCAGGTCATATTCGGGCAATTCCAGAACTCGCCCCTTTCCGAAGGGCGTGTAAGACTGCCCTCTTCAGGCTGGCGTTTGGCTAAACCCAAACGCAATCAACATGCTCACGCCTGATCCAAGAACCGTAGTCCTGCGGTCACTATGGCTATGTATTTGTTTTTATTGTATATTTTATTGTATGTTTTACTGAATGTTTATTGTACATTTTAATTGCTGTAATCCGCCCCGAGCCTGCAGGGAGGAGCGGAATATAAAATGGAATAATAAATAAATAAATAAATGATGCGTACAGATCCAAGTAAGGTGGCCTTTTGCAGTTGACAGATTGTGATTTTGTCAATGTTTATTGTTTGCAAATGCCGGCTGAGATCTTTTGGCACGACATCCAGTGTGCCAATCACCACTGGGACCACCTGTACTGGTTTATGTCGGAGCCTTTGAAGTTTGATTTTGAGGTCTTGATAACGGCTGACTTTTTCCTGTTGCTGTTGTTGTTGCTGCTGCTGCTGCTGTTATTATTATTATTATTATTATTGCATTTCAGTGTCAATGTTGACTTTTGTGGAGAAGTGGCTCCCAAGGTAGCGGAAATGGTCAATATTTTCTAATGTTACAGCATTAAGTTGTATTTCTGATATTGAAGAGGGATTGGCTGGTGACTGCTGGAAGAGCACTTTGGTTTTCTTGATGTTGAATGAGAGACCGAGAATCTCGTATGATTCTGCAAAGGTGTTTAGAGTGGCTAGGTCCTCCACTATGTCTAGCAAAGTAGGACAAAGTTGGTTTAAAGGAAAAGAACCTTGCAATCCTCATAAGAAGCCACTGTGCATTGTGAGGACATCCATCCAAGATGCATTGTGCATTGTGTATTGTGAGGACATCCATCCAAAATGCATTGTGCATTGTGTATTGTTAGGACATCCATCCAAAATGCATTGTGCATTGTGAGGACATCCATCCAAGGTAAACCCTGACCCCATATCATATTTACTGTAGAACAGTGGTTCTCAACCTTTCTAATGCCACGACCCCTTAATACAGTTCCTCATGTTGTGGTGACTCCCAAGCTATAAAATTATTTTTCTTGCTGCTTCACAACTGTAAGTTTGCTACTGTTATGAATCATAATGTAAATATCTGATATGCAGGATGTATTTCCATTCCCTGGACCAAATTTGGCACAAATATGCTCAAATCAGAATACTGGTGGGGTTGAGGGGGATTGATTTTGTCATTTGGGAGTTGTAGTTGCTGAGATTTATAGTTCACCTACAATTGAAGAGCATTCTAAACTCCACCAACGATGGAATTGAACCAAACTTGGCATACCGAATTCCCATGACCAATAGAAAATACTGGAAGAGTTTGGTGGGCATTGACCTTGAGTTTGGAGTTGTAGTTCACCTATATCCAGAGAGCACTGTGGACTCAAACAATGATGGATCTGGACCAAACTTTAATGAGGAAGTACTCCATCAAAGGACTCAGTATCACAATGCATAGTGAACAATGGATGGTGAACACTGGCGGAGTTTGGAGAAAATAGAACTTGACATTTGGGAGTTGTAGTTGCTGAGATTTATGGTTCACTTACAATCAAAGAGCATTCTGAACCCCACCAATGATAGAATTGCTCCAAACTTCCCACACATAACCCCACATGACCAACAGACAATACTGTGTTTTCTGATGGTCTTTGGTGACCCCTCTGACATCTAAAAGCTTCCAGAAGAAGTAGTTTAACTCTTCATTTTAACAACAACAGAAGGTAGTCAATCAGGGATTTGAGGTCCACAGGAATAGACATGGGGCCATATGCAGTTCCAAAGCATCATGCTTCTCCTCCCCTGCTTGAAGAGCTCTTGGTATCTTCTCTACCTTTTTGTTTGCCTCTGAACAGTGCATGGATATATCATTTAATGTTAACAAAAGCACAGAAACTCTTCAGAAGGTTCGTTCCATACATTTTTACTTCTCTTCCCATTCTCCCTGCTCTCAACTTGAGCTGGAGGAGTTGCATTATGCACTCTGACATCCCCGTCATGTTCGCTTTGCTCAACTGTTCTGCTACTAGTCAAAGCCTAAAAGTCTTCGCCCTCCAGTCCTCTCTGAAGGGTCAGGTTGCCTTGAAGAAAACGGTTCTGTCTGCTATCAATTTATACATCATCATCACTAACAATAAACATGCCAGCCTCTGAAACGGCATTTTGTTATCTGACCGTTGTTGATAGCGCAAAAAGACAGCTTGGCTTTCATTAGCGGCCTTGACCCTGCAGGGCTAAGAGCAACGGGAACGAGAATGCATTTTGACAAGAAGTAAACTGAGGAAACATGACATGGATGCTGGCGGAGGGCTCTCTCTGCATCCCTAAGGTGTCATTTTTAATAAACTGAAGGGTAGTTGTTGTTTTCTCCCCAGCTTCCAGATGGTGAAGTTAAATTCTAAGCAAATCACTGAACTGCTTATTATTAATGTCCACTTTGCCAAAAGGTTTGGTCTGCCTGTGTAGAATTACGACCATTCTCCCTCTCTATTAAAATCCAGGAAAACAGATTAAAAATAGAGAAGGAATTTCATAGCACAAGTGGTGTATTCCTTATTTGAAATGCTGGAGACCAGAAGTGTTTTGGATTTTTAAAAGAGTTTGGAATACGTGCATTGAGGTGCATAATGAGATATCTTGGAGACGAGACCTAAGTCTAAACATGAAATCAATTTATTTCTCATATACACCTTACACACATAGGTAATTTTATATAGTATCCTTTTTTCTGATCCGAAATATTTATTGAAACTTGAAATTTTATATATATATATATATATATATATATATATACACACACACACACACACACACACACACACACACTGATTCGGATGCTGTCTGTGGATTCACACTTGGGTCAAGCAATGAACAATCTTAGTTATCGGGTGTTGATTTATGAGAATAGTCAATCAGGCTTGTGCCAGTGGTTTCATAGTGAAACCATGGTCCATTGCCTCTTTGCCGCATAAGGCGGTGGGCTTCCTTTAGTTTCTTCCTTAACAAAATTTTCTCTTCTTCAATATAAACCACAGCCATTCCCTTTTCATAATCCTTTTCAGGGGGATCAAGGAGATAGCGAGCGATCCACCGTGTTATGGGGTGTGGGTAATACTCCCAATGCTCTGGTACATAACCTTCTGGAATCTCAGCCAATTCAGCTTCACCGATAAAAACATTGACAAGTGTTACAAATACAGCTACTGGAATGCCAGTTAACATAACATAGAACTGCAGCAAGTTCAGGAACCGTGTATCATAAAATTTCGTTGTGTTGATGATAAACATCCCTTTCCCGCCACTGCCATGGGGTACGGGGACGGTGGCTCCTGGGCAGCCCAGCAGAAGGGAGCAACCCCAAAGCGACTCTTTACTTTATACTTTATACAGTATTCTTAATAATTTTGTGGATGAAAAAAAGTTTGTGTGCATTGAACCACCCATGTGGTCAATCTGGGTTTCAGATTTTGGAATTCTGGGTAAGGGATAAAGGTATTTTTAATATATGATAATATTTATTCACTTTCTCATTTCCTAAGATGATAAAATTAGTTTGAGAATTTTAAAATGCAAAGAAGAACAACAATTGCAACATCCCAAAAACATTTTAAACAATTGAATAGTTTAAAAGTTGAATAATTTTTAAAAAAATATTATGATGTTACAGTTGACAGTACAGAATATACTGTTTTGACAAAATCTAAGCATGGAAATAACAAACAGCGAAACATTTAGAATGATTCAGGTGTTCAATCCATGCATTCTTTGCTACATTTCTCTTCACTGAGAAACAGATTCCCACAAAGGCCATAATAGAATAAGGCCACTTCTGTTGGTTGTCTGTGGAAGTCTGTTGTGGTGATGCAGAAAAACAGAGCGAAGACTGTGTGTTCTGAAGCATGGCACTAAAGACGAGGAGGAGGCAGGGAAATGACACATTTCAGCTTGTCAACATCTCCCAGAATTGGACACAGTGTTATTCCAGATGTGGTCTGACCAAGACAGAATAGAGGAGTAGCATGACTTCCCTGGATCTAGACACCAGACTCCTTTTTATGCAGGCCAAAACCCCATTGGCTGTTTTAGCTGCCGCATGCCATTGCTGGCTCATATTCACGTTCCTGTCCACAAGGACTCCAAGATCTTTTTTACACATACTGCTGCCGACCCAGGCATTGTCCTCCATTCTGCATCTTTGCATTTCATTTTTTCTGCCTCAGTAGAGTATCTTGCATTTACCTTCCAACCTCCGAAATAATGAGACAGAGACAACCGTAATTGAACTGGGCAAACTCCCAAGGAAACACAGGAAACAACTTCTCTGAAATATTTACCATACTCTCACATTTCTGAGCCAATGGTATCCTCCTCACCCTTCAACTGCCGTCCAGGTAAGTGTATTTGTGCATTGGCCCAACCAACTTTGAGGAGCACATGAGTGTATATGGATCAATTGGATTTCCCTAAACTATTTATGCTGGCCTATTTATAAAACCGCCATCCCAACTAGCCCCTAATAACAGTATAGGGTAGGCGACCCCCCCCCCAGAACATAGAGGGGGGAAAGATTCCTACCCTGGCCCCCTAAGGTGACCACTATACTGTCAACTGGGCGGGAGTGGTGGGTCAATGTCTCCAGATGGAATGAGGCATAAGGCTGGCCAGACCAGTTGCCAGCCTCCGCCCATTCCTCTGGAAAACTCCATGGAGGCAACCAATCGCCTCTGTCTTTGTGGGAGGAGGTAATTACCTTTCCCCACCCACTGCGCAGGCAGGGAAAGGGCATTGTCCCTGTTGAAGTTCATTTTGCTAGTTTTGGCCAATCTTCTTTCTAATCTGTTAAGATCATTTTGAATTCTGCTCCTGTCTTCTGGAGTATTGGCCCCCCAATTTAGTGTTTTCTGCAAACTTGATGATCATGCCTTCTAACCCTTCATCTAAATCATTAATAAAGTTGTTGAACGGGATTGGGCACAGGACAGAACCCTGCTTATGGCACTCCACTCCTCACTTTTTTTCTCAGATAAGGATTACCACATATTCATTGGTAGGCTTCTATGATTTAAAAAATGGTTCAAAACTCATTTCGGATTTAGGGGGCACTGGTGGTTTAGATGGAAAGTCAATTCCGATTTACACAGAAAAAAAGTTCAAAACTTTTCAAAACTTCCGAGACTTCAGAATCCTTCATGAATGTTTTCAAAGTGTTATTTCCTGTTTCATTGGGTGGTCTTTACTTTGAAAGTAGTTGTTTTGTTCCAGGAAAAAAGGGGGGGAAGCAAAGAGAAGAAATCCATCCACACTGGGTTAAACAGCAGCCCTTGCCCAGGACTGATGTGGGAGAGAAAGGAAACTTAAGGAAATCCATCCAAACTGGGTTAAACAGTGGCTCTCGCCCAGGACTGACGTGGGAGAGAAAGGAAACTTAAGGAAATCCATCCAAACTGGGTTAAACAGTGGCCCTTGCCCAGGACTGATGTGGGAGAGAAAGGAAACTTAAGGAAATCCATCCAAACTGGGTTAAACAGTGACTCTCACCCAGGACTGACGTGGGAGAGAAAGGAAACTTAAGGAAATCCATCCAAACTGGGTTAAACAGTGGCTCTCGCCCAGGACTGACGCGAGAGGGATACGAAATGAAGGGAATCCATCCACACTGGTTTGAAAAGCTGAATCATTTCCGACTCACTTACTGATTTGGAAGAGAAATGGCGGAAAAAGCTTTGAAATGGCAAGGATACTTCCAGGTTCCCAAATCGCTTCAAAATCACTTCAAAAAGGAATTTGATCCGAATTTATTCCGAATTACGAAGATTCCGACCAAACCTAACCATGCCTATTCATTGGCTATTGCTCATGCACACTTTGTTGTTGTCTGTGTAACTCTGATGTTCTTGAAAATATTGATGCTTGGAATAAACTTTATTTGTTTTGACTAGTGCTGTGAGTAGATTAGACTTATATCAGAACTTGGACTTGGCTGATCCTTTGACCGAAGTTATTGTTTGTTGTTGTGGTTGCCTTCCTGCTCATTTTATGGGTTCATCCTAGCTCTGTGTTGACTTAGTAGGCAGGTGGGCAACCCGTTCACAATCTTTCTCTACTACGTATTGCATTGCATTTCTATTTAACTTGTATTTCCAATGCTGTATGTGTAATTTGTAAATATTTCTAAATTCATTAACATATTCATTAACATATCCATATGAGGAAATGTAGGAGCCCCCGGTGGTGCAGTGGGTTAAACCGTTGAGTTGCTGAACTTGCTAACCGAAAGGTCGCAGGTTTGAATCTGGAGAGCGGGATGACCTCCTGCTGTTAGCCCCAGCTTCTGCCAACCTAGCAGTTCGAAAACATGTAAATGTGAGTAGATTAATAGGTTCCGTTCTGGCGGGAAGGTAACGGCATAACATGCAGTTATGTTGGCCACATGAACTTGGAGGTGTCTATGGACAATGCCAGCTCTTCGGCTTAGAAATGGAGATGAGTACCAACCCCCCAGAATTGGACATAATTGGACTTAATGTCAGGGGAAAATCTTGACCTTTACCATATGAAGAAATATTTCTAAATGTGTATATACTCATCCAAATTACCATATGCAAATTTGGACCACCTCTTGTTCTCTTTTTGGTGATGAGTCTTTTTTGAGTGGCTACACCAATACTCCTCTTTGTCCCATTAGCTAAAGAAAGAGAGGCAACTCCATAGCTGTACCACTCTGTGCTGCAGCATCACAAATGAATGGTGATGAATTTTATGTAATTCCCCATTAATTGCAGAAATAGTTTCTTGTGTATAGTCTTAAGAATTAGCAGATCCTTAGGCATTTTTCAGAACGCTTTCCAACACACACCCTGTCGACCGTGATCTTCTTTATTTTTAATTTTACTTTCAATGTCAGAAAGTTGGAAAAGCATTATAGGTTCAAGTCTGCTGAACCGTAATGTTGGCTCTAAAGCTACAGTCAATGAGATTTCATTTAATGGCATATTGATGATGGTTGAAGGGGCAAGAAACATCTGGTGAGCTAGAAGGAAAGAAAATAGACCCGGCTAATTATTAAAGGGAGACAGGAGAAAGCATTGTTTGGTAAAAACACTTTCATTAGGCAAGGCCTTCTTCATTTTGGGTCTGCAGGGATATAATCCTGGAATCCTTACAGTTTGCTTATGATAAGTTTATATATTCCTGCTGGGAAATGTGCTGTGGCAAAAAAGGTATGCACCAAGAGTTCCCTCTGAATTCACAAGTGCATTAAAGAGAAGCTCTAGCACAGCATTTCTCAACCGGAGGGTTGGGACCCTGGGGGTCACAAGGGGGTTTCAGAGGTGTCACCAAAGACCATCAGAGAACATACATTTCTGATGGTATTATCAGGGGTGCCCACACTTTTTTAGCACGCGAGCTACTTATAATAAAACCAAATCAGAAAGATCTACCTACCTCCTCAAGGCTGGAGAGGGGAGGGACGGGGGCGTGGCTTGGCACTGCCTGGCTCTGCCCCCTCTGGCTTCCGCTCTACCAGCAGCTTCTCCAGGCTTGAGGATGGCAGTGCCAAGCCAGCCTTGTGCTAGCTATGCCACCACTGACTTGGCATTGCCATCCTCAAGCCTGGAGAAGCTGCCGATAGAGCAGAAGCCAGAGGGGGAGTGGAGCTGGGCTGTGCCAAGCCCCGCCCCCCTCCCTCTGGCTTTGAGCTCCCAGCAGCTCCAGGCTTGAGGATGGCAATACCAAGCCAGGCTTGTGCTAGCTATGCCCCCACTGGCTTGGCATTGCCATCCTCAAGCCTGGAGAAGCTGCTGGTAGAGTGGAAGCCAGAGGGGGCGGAGCCAGGCCCTGCCAAGCCCCCCCCCCTCTGGCTTTGGAGCTCCCAGCAGCTTCTCCAGGCTTGAGGATGGCAATGTCAAGCCAGCCTTCTGCTAGCTATGCCACCACTGGCTTGGCATTGCCATCCTCAAGCCTGAAGAAGCTGCTGGGAGTGCGGAAGCCAGAGGGGGGTGGAGCCAGGCCCTGCCAAGCCCCACCCCCTCCTTTCTGGCTTTGGAGCTCCCAGCAGCTTCTCCAGGCTTGAGGATGGCAATGCCAAGCCAGTGGTGACATAGCTAGCACAAGGCTGGCTTGGCACTGCCATCCTCAAGCCTGGAGAAGCTGCTGGGAGTGCCAATGCTGGGGGAGGGGCTCCAGCCCCTCTGAGAAGCGCCCCATCCAGCTGGGATCGACCTCCTTCAGTCCCGGGATCGACTGGTCGATCGCGATCGACTTCCTGGGCAGCCCTGGTATTATGAACTCCTTTGGCAAAGAAGGCTGAAAATCTCTCCACCTGTCCTACTCTTCCTCTTTGGAAACAGATAACAAATCCTCTCACCATATGCCCTCCTCCGCTGTGATTAGCCGGCCTTTCAGCCGGCCTCACAGCCAATGGGAGGGCTGTTTCTGAAACTTCAAGTAGAGAGGGGAGAGCAGGTATGTTCAGTGCATGACAGTGTGGTGCACATTTGCGGACAAGGGAGAGCATATGAAGCTGGAAGGAGGCTCGCACCAGCAAGTCCCTTCAAAGCATGGGGGTTCTGTGTGGGAAGTTTGGCCCAATTCTATTGTTGGTGGGGTTCAGAATGCTATTTGATTGTAGGTGAACTATAAATCCCAGCAACTACAACTCCCAAATGTCAAGGTCTATTTTTCCCAAACGCCACCAGTGTTCACATTTGGGTATTTGCGCCAAATTGGATCCAGTGAACAAAAATACATCCTGCATTTCAGATAGTTACATTACAATTCATAACAGTAGCAAAATTACAGTTATGAAGTAGCAACGAAAATAATTTTATGGTTGGGGTTCACCACAACATGAGGAATTGTATTGAGGGGTCGTGACATTAAGAAGGTTGAGAACAGGAGCGGATTTACCATTAGGCAAAGTAAGCACCCGCTTAGGGCGCCACGTAGTCAGGGGCGCATCTGGCCGCCAGGTTCCATGCATGTGCCATTGCTGCAAAGGTACTCCAGCTGGACTGAGACGCCAATCACCCAAAATGCCCCAGCTCCGTCACGGCTGCAAAAAGTTCCTCCTTTTCGGCCTCACTTAGGGCGATTGGTATCTCGGCCCATCTGGAGTCCCTCCGCAGCAATGGCGCATGTGCAGAACTAGCTGGCCCAGCGCATGCGTGCCCGGCATGCATGCACACGCTACACGAGGCCGGAGAGCGAGGGGGCGCCAAAATAACGTTTGCTTACCATTTTAAATTATCTTAGTCCGGCCCTGCTTATATTTATTTATTTATTTATTTATTGTTCAATTTTATATTCCGCTCCTCCCAGCAGGCTCGGGGCGGGTGACAGTAAATATAAGTGGGCAACATGTCACAACATGTCGACATGTGGCCCTACAATAAAAGCATAAAAAGCATAAAAACACATTAAAACACATTACATCACAAACACAGGGCATGGGATGATATACGACGCAGTTCTTGGTTCAATGTGCCTAGTTAAAGGCTAGGTCAAAAAGGGCGGTCTTACATGCCCTTCCGAAGGGGGCCAACTCCGAAATGGCTCGGGTACTGTCCGGGAGGGAGTTCCAGAGCACCGTGCAGCTACAGAAAAAGTTCTCTGTCTAGTCGTAGATAGATGGCAGGAGCGGATTGATGGTACTAACAACAGATTTTGTTCATCTGAACGCAGTGATCTCGGGGGAGAATACAGGTTAAGGCAGTCCCTCAGGTACGCAGGCCCTAGGCCGTGTAAAGCCTTAAAGGTCAGAACCAACACCTTGAAGGCAATTCGGTACTCAATAGGAAGCCAGTGCAGTTGCCGAAGAATAGGTGTAATGTGCTCTCTCATTGGCGATCCCGCTAGCAAGTGAGCATCGGCATTCTGCACTAGCTTGAGTTTCCGAATTGTCGACAAGGGAAGGCCAACGTAGAGGGCATTACAGTAGTCTAGCCTCGAGATGACCGTCGCTTGGATTACCGTGGCCAGGTCATCCCTGGACAGGTAGGGTGCCAGTCGCCTAGCCTGTCGGAGGTGGAAGAATGACGTCCTGCTGACCATGGAGACCTGAGCCTCCATGGTCAGCGAGGAGTCCAGCTGAACCCCCAAGCTCTTAACCGATGGCGATGGGCTAAGCCGCTCGCCGTCCAGAGTAGGCAACCAGCACCCACCCAGCCCAGGCCGACCGGGCCACAGGATCTCCGTCTTCGACGGATTCACCTTCAGCCGGCTGGCGCGCAGCCAACCAGTCACGGCTTCAAGGCATAGGTGGAAACAATCGGGTACGGAGTCCGGCCTGCCGTCCATTCTCAGCAGAAGCTGGGTGTCATTGGCGTACTGATAACACTCCAGACCGAAGTCGCGGGCCAGCTGGACCAGGGGGCGCATATAAACGTTGAATAATAAGGTGGAGAGGATGGCCCCCTGGGGGACCCCACAGTTAAGTGGGAGTCTTCCGGAGACCTCCCCGCCCCCTCCACATGTTGTCCCCGGTCCTGGAGGAAGGAGGCCACCCATTTAAGGGCAGTCCCCCTGACCCCAGAGCCGGCTAAACGGTGGGTCAACAGTGCGTGGTCTAACAGGTTATACCTGTTGTTATCAAGCGATTTTGGGGGGGGGGGCAAAATAATGTTCACTTACCATTGAGAAACACAATTCTAGCATGTATGAATTCATGATTACAAGCACTTATTGGTCCCTGACCATTACATACCATTTTGAACAGACAATGTTCTGTAAGAACCAATGACCATAATTACAAAAATGGGCATGACCAGGCTAAAAAATGGTTTGGCATGGGGTACTGCAAAACAATGTACCATAGGGCCAGGGAAATAGATGTGGTGCAGAGAACTGAGCACTGTCTGGCAACCTAGGGACTGGGCATTTATAACTAGGGACTAACCCCAAGTTGAGAAACTTCTGGGATTAGAATTCTCCTGCAGCTCCTAAGCCATTTCTGTTTGCCACCACCTTGGTTGAATGAACACACTGCTGGGGGTTCCAGTTCCTGGACTTCAAAAAAATGGGTGCATAAGGTGCATAGTGAGATGTAAATTGTGTCCCCTATTCTGCATGACAGCCTATTTAATAACTCCACTTAAACCCTGTTTAAGGGGGGTGGAATCCCTACCTGGCACCAAAGCAAGCCAATGTTTGCTGCTCCAGTGCTAGGAGCGGAGATGGGCAAGCACATATATTTATTTATTTACTTCATTTCTATTCCGCCCTTCTCACCTCACAGGGGACTCAGGGTGGATTACAATGTACACATTACATTTAGACACACAAACACACAAGACAGACAGAGGCAATTTAACATCTGGCCACCAGGGGGAGCTGTCGAACACCTTCATTCCTCAGCGTATTTCCTGGAGATCTTTTTATGGCCTCGTAAATCAGTTAAATTAAGCCTCCCCACTAAGTGGTACCTTAATTTCCTACTTGACAGATGCAACTGTCTTTCGGGTTGCAAAGGTCGACAACATCGACCCGGGCAGGCCTCAAACTCATGACCTTCTGGTCAGTAGAGATCTCATGCAGCTGACACCCAACCAACTGCGCGACATTCCCGGTGCCTCTGCCTCCAGAACTTGGTCTCATTCATTGGCATGAGCAAATAGCTCTCTCCATTCAGTGTGGCTGGAAGGGGAAATTCAATTCCCCTGCATTCACTAGCTTTTCTGCTCTGGACTGGCCTTGAATTTACCAGTCAAGCTTTACATGGCTTCAGGGAGGGCACATGAAGTTAGTTGCTGCAATTGTCTGGCATTCACAATACAGTCAGATTCCCATTGCAAAATAGTTTTACCTCTAACAAAAATACATTTCTGATATCATTTCCATATTTCTTCACATTGAGATCCTAAATCTTATTCAATAGAGCTTTGTATTCACTTATGTTTTATTGCTGATAGTATTATTTGGGAAATTCCGGTAAGGTTCAAGGCTTTGACTCTGTAATGGGGTAAAAAAAACCAACAACAAACAAGCAAACAAGCAAGAAAGCTCTTTTATAAGTTTAATAAACTCTGGACTGCAGGATCACGATAGCTCAATAAGGGTGTGCGTCTGTTTTGTGAAAATCAATGGGAGATTTCTGGTGACCGCAGGGCCTGAATTTCCTTTGCATTTAAATAGCTTCATACTGCATTCATCTGTTAGGTTTCTGTGTATAAAAGTGTATCAGAGAGTAGAGGAAAAGGAATGGAGCATCTCCCAAACAAAGCTCACTGAACGTTAGCAAATGTAGCTCTTTTCTGACCTCTATGAACTTTCGATGTAGGTTGATTCCTGTTTTTAAATAGGGGTTTTTAATGAGTGTCTTCACTCTTGTTTCTTTTTTATATAATTTTTATTAAATTTTCATATATACTGTACGTAAAACACTCTATATAAGAAACTGGGGATGGTACATTTAAAGAAAATTAGGGAACAGGGCTGGGGAGTTGGTATGGGAAGGATAGGTTGGGAAAGTTGGGGGGGATGGGGGTCCATGACTTCCAAATAATCATTCCAGCGTCTATAGTCTATTTTTCTTTATCTTCTTCATTCCTTTCATAATCGACTTCTCCATTTATTCTTTTCTTTCTCTCACTTCTTTGTGTATAATCAATTGGAAAGTATTTCTTGAATTAAATTTTATATTTATTTGTAGTTTCCCTTGAATTCCTCATAAAGTGTCCAGTCTGTATTCTTTATGGGCCTTCCATAAGATATTTTTAAGGCAAAAGTTACTTTGTCCATTTCTTTTATTTCCTCTACTTTATTCAACCATTCATCTGTTGTTGCCAATTCTTTCAATTTCCTTTTTTTTTGCGTGTACCATCCTTGCCACTGTCATTAAGCATGTGAATAAAATATCTTGATTTTGATCCAAGACCAAGTCTTCACCTGTTATTCCTAGTAAAAAATATTCCGGTTTTATTATTGATTTTATTTTTAATATTTTTTCACATATTTAATGTATTTTTATCCAAAAGAGATTCACTTTTGGGCAGGCCCACCACTTTTGTTTCTGTGCATATGTTTTAATTGAACACACACCCCATAATGAAAGTATATTTAAGCATTATTTCATGAAATGTGGGTGCTTGGGGGGGGGGGGCGGTGCATGTCTTCTGTATTTTTTTCCTGAAGGAAGCAATGAGTAAACTTGGCAATTTCCCTTTCAAAGGAAATTTCCAAAGATGGAGTAGCTATTGGGAGCTCTCTCAGCCCAGTCATAGCAAATTTCTACATGGAACACTTTGAAAAACAAGCCCTGGAAACAGCAACAAAAAAGCCCCACTATATGGTTCAGATATGTGGATGACACTTTCACCCTTTGGAGCCATGGAGAAGAAGAACCAAACAGGTTCCTGGACCATCTTAACAGCATCCACCCAAACATCCAATTCACCATGGAAAAAGAAAATGAAGGAAAACTACCTTTTCTAGATGTCCTAGTCATCCGCAAACCAGATCAACAATTGGGTCACACAGTTTACAGAAAACCTACACACACAGAAAGACACCTACATAAAAGCTCCAATTATCACCCAAGGCAAAAAAAGAAGCACAATTAAAGCCTTGGCAGACTGTGCAAAAAGAATCTGGGAAGCCCACCTCCTCCAGGATGAACTGAACCACCTAAACTGGCCAATGAATGATCCACCTCAGACATCAGAAGGGCTGCAAGACTGAGAACAAGCCATGAGAGTCAAGACAAAGATCCACCCAGAGAAAAATGTTCTTGCCATACATCAAGGAGACCACTGACAGCATAGGGAAGCTGATGAGGAAACACAACATACAAACTATCTACAGACCCACTAAGAAAATCCAACAAATGCTACGTTCAGCAAAGGACAAGAGGGATCATCTCACCTCTGCAGGAGTCTACCGTATACCATGCAGCTGTGGACAAGTCTACATAGGGACCACCAAACACAGCAATGTCCAGACATGAGTCAAAGAACATGAAAGGCACTGCAGACTACTTCAACCAGAGAAGTCAGCCATAGCAGAGCACCTGATGAACCAACCAGGACACAGCATATTATCTGAGAACACAGAAATGCTGGACCACCCTAACAACCACAATGTCAGACTACACAGGGAAGCCATTGAAATCCACGAGCATGTGGACAATTTCAACTGAAATGAGAAAACCATGAAAATGAACAAAATCTGGCAGTATTTTTTTAAAAATCTCTAAAATTATATCAGTAAAACAACTCTTAAAACAGAGGTAAACTCCACAGAGGAAACAATCAGGGACAGCTCATCACCTCTCAACAAAATATTTTCCCAGGCACTAACAAGCCACACCAAAAAAACTGTCAGGCCATCAAATGCTAATCAAGGTGGCCAATGGAAACATTCACACCTGCCTCCAACAGACAAGAGTTCTTTATCCCACCCTGGACATTCCACAGATATATAAACCCAATTTTCCTAAATCCAACAGATCTCATAATCTCTGAGGATGCTTGCCATAGATGCAGGCGAAACGTCAGAAGAGACTGCTTCTGGAACATGGCCATATACCCCGCAAAACCAACAACAATCCAATTTCCTTTCCTCTATGAGAACATTTCAAAAACTAAATCATTTGGAAAATTCATAAATTTGAGATTTATTTTGCATAGAATTCAAGTGTGGTTGGTTTGTGCAGAAAACAAGATTTTATGTATTGAAAATTATGTGGTCACAAATTAATGAGTTTAAGGAGACCTCAAGGTTCAATTCTATTCTGCCATGCAGGAATACACAATGAAAACACTTCTGACAAGTAGTCATTTATCTGTTGAAAAAACTCCAGAGAAGAAGACTCCACCACACTGAAGCAGCATGTCGCACTATTGAACAATTATTGCTTTTAGGCGTTTCATCCTAATGTTTAGATGGAACCTCTTTTTGATTCTATTGCTCCATCTTCTACTTAGAAAATCTTTTGATCCTCAGTATTACATTCTTAAAGATCTTCTGATAGCAAAGAGTCTGGAAGAAATCTATGGCAGGCCAGTTTTGTTGCCTAGCCTGGGAAGATAATTATACAAACATCTGGTCAGACAATGATGCTGGGGAACATGGAAGGAAAAAGGAAGAGGAGCCAACCAGGGACAAGATGGATGGATGGTATCCTTGAAGTGACTGGCTTGACTTTGAAGGAGCTAGGGGTGGTGACAGCTGACGGGGAGCTCTGGCGTGGGCTGGTTCATGAGGTCACAAAGAGTCGGAAGTGATTGAACAAATAAACAACAACTGGTCAGGAAAGTCAGTTGGAAAGAAAGTTACACGTAAGTGAGCTGGCACTTTCTATATCAGACTCTACTGAACACAGGGTTCCCTTTCTGTTCAGATTCTGGTTTGTCAAGTGCAGGACAAAAATGCAAGTTGGATCCTTGATTAATCAACATGGCCTTTTAATTTTCCTGGAATTTCTGGGGAAGGAAATTCTCCAGATATTGCTTGCACCGGAAATGTGGCTCAGCTGGCTAAGTGTCAGATTCATAAGATCTCTCTGACCAATAGGTCATGAATTCGAGGCCTGCCTGGGTCGAGGTGCGTGCTTGACCTTTAAGTGTAGCCTCCTGCTGACCTTTGCAGCCCAAAAGACAGTTGCATCTGTCAAGTAGGAGATAAAGGTACCACATTAAGTGGGGAAGGCAAATTTTGACTGAATTATGAGGTCATTAAAGATCTCCGGGAACGCTGAGGAATGTGGAAGGAACAACAAGGGATGCTGGGAATGCTGTGCGTCAGGTCCCCTGGTGGCCAGAGTTTGCCTCTGTTCATCTATATGTGTGTATGTGGAAAACGGCAGGGATTATCTGCTAAGTATGTGTACCTGTAATCCGCTCTGGGTCCCCTTCGGGGTGAGAAAAGCGGAATATAAATAAAGTGTATTATTATTATTATTATTATTATTATGGGAGTTCTAGCCCAACATCTGGAGGAAACAGTTTGCCACCCCAGGTCCACCTTGTGATGTCTTTCTGGAGACAGGATTTTCTGCTTGCAAGGCATGTGCTCCAGCAATGAGTTATCACCCCTCCCCGGCACTTGGCTCAAAGGGGCTGTCATTGCTGAGTCATGTGAATTTCCTTGGAACGGCTTGCTTCCCAAATAACAAGCTGTATCATCTATTGTGTGCCGAGAAGTGTTTGTTTAAGTACTGGAGGTTATCCCAGTGGCAAGTTCATCCTTATTTGACAATAATGAAACATAAGTTCGATGTGTTTGCTTCAGTGAAATTGCCATCTGGTAAATAATATGTTTTGTGAGTGTTTATGACAATCATGATTTAAGCCAAAATTGACTTTTTCGTGATTGCAGCAAATAACACTTGAGTGTCCTAACTTTGTTGGATATTTCTCCCCTCTTTGTTGAATTGACTAAATGTATTTTGAGAAGCTTCCTGTATTTATATATATTAAAAAAGAGAGAGAGGAGGATGTTGCAAAATGTAAAGCTCACATTTTCAAAAGCAATAATTACTGCTGATTACACGGTCTTTCTACTTGGCTTGTGAAGGAGGAGGGAAAAAAATAAAGTTGTTTATATCGCTGTAAGTGCTGATGTTGATACACAGGCTTTGCCTTTTGGCTGGTTTAAGCTGCATATTCTTTGGAATCAGGAAAAGCTGAAGTTTGGATTCTGACCTTCACAGGAACCAAACCAATCAGTACTAGGGTGAAGTGATTGCTTGGGATGTTCTGTAATCAAACACACATGCTTTGGGAGAAGACATAGTCATGCATGGAATCATAGGCCACGACTGGTAGAATCCCATATTGTGCTTATGCAAAAATAAAAACCAGTTAGTCTTAAAAATGCCACCACATTGCTTTCTCCTTCCTCTTCTCCAACTTTTTAAACTACAAGAAACTAAGGCACCGACTACACGGTCCATATAAAGTCGACTCATCTTTATATGAGAGACCTTATGAAGCATGGGTGAATTTGCTGCAGAAGAACTGCATCTAGCCATTAACCTGGCTCAAGGGGAAATGGGATTTATTCTGGAATTTCCTGCAAAGTCTGTAGTGATACTCACGTTTTGGAGATGAGGATAGCTAGATCATGCTGGATCCAACCCAATATACTGTCTCCATGTCCAACGCACCATCACTGTGTTGCTGGTCACAAGCAGCTGCTCTGCAGATGCTTAGTGGCAATGTCATTTTTGGTGAAGACACAATAGTGGACCCAACCATGTTATGTGTAAAAGCATCCATGATGGCATTCTCAATGCCACTTTGGATCTTGGTTACTGAGGTTAGATCATCTGTTGGGAGTGCTTTGATTGTATAACTGATGGCAGGGGGTTGGACTAGATCAGGGGTCCTAAAACTACGGCCCGGAGGCCGGATACGGCCCTCCAAGGTTCTTTACCCAGCCCTTACTCAGGGTCAACCTAAGTCTGAAACGACTTGAAAGCACAGAACAACAGACTAGATGGTTCTTGTGGTCTCTTCCAGCTCGATGAGTCTATGATACTATGTAATTATGTAACTATACATTCTCTGTCATGTGTTGCTGTGGCCCAGTCTGTGTATATGTGCTTTGTGTGTATATATGTGTGTATATGAGTGCGTACGTATTTGTGTAAATGCGTATATATGTATGTTTGTATAAATATGTGGATTTGTGCATGCATTGTAATGTATTTTTTATTTTTTTGACTTTTTATGTCTCTTCTGATGTGTTTTTCAGTGTTTTTATGAGTAATGGTCACTCACTGGCCTGATAGCTGTATTGGGTCCAAATTTGGTGTCAATTCGTCCAGTGATTTTTGAGTTATGTTAGTCCCACAAACTAACATTACATTTTTATTCATATAGATGTGATGATGATGATGATAATGACAAATTACCATCTGTCAGCTGCAAAAGGCCAACCTACTCGGATCTGCACGCATTATTTGCCAATAGATCACACAGTCCTAGACAACCAGCACTGACAAAATTCCATCTGTCAGCTGCAAAAGGCCACCCTACTCAGAACTACATGCATTATTAGCAAATACACTTGGGAAGTGTCCAACATGTGATCAAATACAAAAGCCAGCTTAGTGATCTTGTTTGCTGTGTACTAATCTTGTTATGTATATAATCATCATCATCATCATCATCATAACATAACAACAACAATGTGCCCTTGGCCTGACCAGCTATCTGGATGCCAAAAGAGTTCCAGGGATGTGCCAAGCTGCATTGAAGCATATTTGTAGCATTTATGGCAGATTAATTGGGTTAGTGTAGACTTGGCCTAAGATGGCTACTTCTTTGAAGACCAAACTGTAGCTATCCTGAAAGAGAACTGAATGATAGATAGATAGATAGATAGATAGATAGTAGGGCTGTTTGATCCCAAAAAGAAGTTTCACAACTCGTTTCGGATGTAGTCATAGATTGCGTTTCGGATTATTTAGACTTCCGAAATAATTTTGGATAAATTTCAAAATTGATTCGGAAATATTTCCGAAATTTGAAAGTCTTTGGAAGTCTTCAAAAATGGTGTCCGCTTTCAAAAATGGGCAAAAAAATCAGCAGAAGGGAGAGTCAACTGTTAGCCATCAGCCAATGAGCAATCACCAAGAAGATTCGGAAATGACATCCAAAATTCAGAATTCGGAATCCCGGAATTCGGAATTTGGATTTTGGAATTCCAATTCTGAGGGCTGTTCTCAAAATTGCTTTAAAAGCCAGAAGTATCTGAAAAACTTCCAAAATCCGGGCATATCCGAAATTGTATAACAACCCTAATAGATAGATATATACTCACAACATTACCAGAGGAGATAAGGATCATACAAACCTATGACTAGTTGTGGGAAAGAGGAACAATGTTTGCTTAGCTTCAAAATGCTAAATCATGGTTTAGCAGTATATCCGAAGCACCCAATGAATGGATAGGGACACAAGTTTGCTCAGCAAGGAAACCAGCAAATAGAGATATCAGGAGTTCATGTGATAGATAGCCCTTTCCAACAATATGCCTGCCAGGATGTGGATATTGGGAATTTGCGGCAACATATCTTGAGGGCACCAGGTTGGGTAAAGCTGGCATCTAATAATAGCCCTAGAGAGCTAAGAGTAAAGGAAGGTCAGGCGACTAAAAGGATTCTGATTAAAAACTAATAGCGTTTTCTGCAATCCCTTCCAGCACACATGCCGATAAATGCTTCAGCTGTAAAAAAGCACTCCAGGAATAAATGCTGCTTAATAATGTTTGTTTATTATTATTTTTTAACTTAAAGAAAGCAGTATCTCAATTATGTATCAGCCCTAGGTAGGTGGAGTAGCGAGGACCCTTGTTAGCAGCTTTAGGATTTAATGAAGGGCTTTGAAGGGAATTCGAAAGCTAAGTTGCACTTGACATTTTGATGTTCTCTGCACTTGGTAATGGGAAATATATTTTTCCCTCCTTTAAATTAAAAAGTATCTGTCTTCTGGTAACGAGGATGTTAGGCCATGAGTATCTGCCAAATGGAAATGATTAGTGCTTTGAATATCATGCCAGAGACAGAATCTTAGAAAAGCAAAGCGAAAATAGGGGTGGGAAGTGTGGCCTTAGAGATCTTATTGGATGTCACTCCCATCAGACTGAGGACCTCAAGTCAGGGGACAGTGGGGACATCCATGGGGCAGCAGGGCAAATCCCGAGGGCAGCAGTGATACCATTTTCTAATGACCTGCATCACTGGCAATGCTGACTCCCCATCGCACAGGGGGAAAGTGTCACTGCCCAATTTTCCCCATGCTCTCAGAGCTCTGGGATGCTTCCAGGATGGAGCCAGGACAGAGCCTGCCAGAACCCATCACATGATGCAGGGCTATTTCTGGCGGATTCTGTCCTGGCTCTGTCCTGGAAGCATCTTAGGATGGAGCCTAAGCCTCATGTGATGATGTCCCTAGTTCACATACTCAGTAGTGAGATAATAATAATAATAATAATAACTTTATTTTTATACCCCACCTCCATCTCCTCTAAGGCAGTGTTTCCCAACCTTTTATGAGCCGCGGCACACTTCTTACATTTACAAAATCCTGGGGCACACCACCAACCAAAATGACACAAAATGACACTCTAATACAGAAATACATATAGTTAATATGTTTTTAAATGTATTTATACACTCAGTGTGAAACCTGGGCCTGTTTCGATGAACACAACATAGATAACCTAACAGGAATGGCAGAAAGACACACACAAAGGTCTTGCTCAACAGCTGGGAGTTAGAGTTATAGTTCACCTGCAATTAAAGAGCACCCTGAACTCCACCAATGATGGAATGGAATCAAACTTCCCACACAGAACTCAGAATTGACATGGAGTTTTGGAGTTGTAGTTCACCTCCATTCAGAGAGCACTCTGGACTCAAACAATGTTGGATCAGGACAAAACTTGGCATGAATACTTAATATGCCCAAATGTGAACACAGATGGAGTTTGGTGAATATAGACCTTGACATTTGGGAGTTATAGTTTCTGGGATTTATAGTTAACACACAATCAAAGAGCATCCTGAACTCTTGCAACAATGGAATTGAACCAAACTTGGCATATTGAACTCCCATTAGCAACAGAAAGTACTGAAAGGGTTTGCTTGGGAATTGACCTTGAGTTTTGGAGTTGTAGTTCACCTACTCCCAGAGAGGACTGTGGACTCAAATAATGATGGATCTGGACCACACTTGAAATGAATACTCAATATGTCCAAATATGAACGCAGATGGAGTTCAGGGGAAATAGACCTTGCCATTTGGCAGTTGTAGTTGCTGGGATTTATAGTTCCCCTACAATCAAAGAGCATTTTGAACTCCACCAACAATGGAATTGAGCCAAACTTGACACACAAAGTCCCATGACCAACAGAAAATACTGGAGGGCTTTGGAAGGGCTCTCCATTCATCCAAGCAGCAGGAGGGGGAAGAAAGGGGAGGAGGTTTCTCCACGGCACAGCAGGTGTTTGCTCACGGACAGCGGTTGGGAAACACTGCTCTAAGGGACTCAGGTGGCTTACAAAGGGACAAGCCTAGCGAGCACAAAGTTAAAAACACAACACAATAAGATAGCATCAAAACAAAACCAAATAAAACATACCACAATAAAGCATAACATCATAAATACAGTACCGTACAGAACGAGCAAAGTACTGAGTTCAGAGGGCTCTGGGTTTGTGCAAATTCCTGGATAGAGCTAAGAGAAAGTGCAAAATTTCAGAAGGCAGGGATGGGAGGATAATGTTCATGTGCATTAAAATGTCAGGTTTGTAGAGCGGAGGGCCATGCTAAAGTGCTGGAATTTAGGTAACATTGGGATTAGTAGTCCTGTGGCATCTGGGGGAATCTCACTGCTCCATGCCTGCATGCAAACATTCAATTTGGATCATGTTTACACACCAAAGCAAAAAAAACACACCCTTCACATCCCCATTTTCTATCTTATAGTTGTTGGGTCTCTTGAAGACATTTCAAAGTTATGGCAACCCTAATGGGGATCTGTTATGTATGTATGTCTGTCAATATTTCACTATATATGATTAGCCATTGCCTTCCACTGAGACTGAGAGATTAAATTTGCCTAAGATTATCTGGCAGGTTTCAGTACCCAATAACTCTTGTCTCCCAAAGTCCTAGAGTATATCCATACTATGGAATTAATGTAGTTTACACATCACTTTAACTGCCATGGCTCAATGCTATGAGATCCTGGGTTTCATAGTTTTACAAGATCTTTAGTTTTCCCTTTCAAAGAGTGCTGATGCCTCATCAGACTACAACTCCCAAGATTCCTTACCATTGAGCCATGATAGTTAAAGTGTAAACTTGCATTAATTCTACAATGTAGATGTCATTCTAGTTGAACATTCAATCCACTGCGCCACTTATTTTCTCCTTAGGTAGGTGCAAAATGGAATGTCCCCCACATACCTGAAATGTTACGGTGGGAGCACTATTTAGTATATTTAACTAAGAAGTTAATATATCATGTGGGCCTATAAATTATGTGCAGTAGCAGCATGTAGCTCCAATGTTAGTGTAGAGTGAATGTATAGGTTTCAAGGAGTTGTCCAAGGTGCTGAAGTCTATTTCCGAATAGATCTAGCAGTTCAAACTTCTAAGGCCCCTTCTACACTGTCACATAAGATCCAGATTATCTGCTTTGAACTGAATTATATGACAGTGTAGACTCAGATAATTCATTCAAAGCAGATAATGTGGATTTTCTGCTTTGATAATCTGGATTATATGACAGTGTAGACGGGGCCATTCAACAATATGTAACAATGATAGGTTGTATGCAACAAAAGCTGAAAAATCTGAAAAGTGAAGTGTCACTTTGATGGTAACTTCCTGTTGGTCAGAAGAACTTCCTGGTGATCAAAACTATTCAAAAGTGAAATATGCTCCTTGTTTGGAGGTTTTAAAATAGAAGGAGGTGGTCTTCTGTCAAGAGTGCTTAGATTGTGTCTTCCTGCCCCAAAGAAATGGGAAATTATTGTTTCTATTTGATGTTTGATATTTTGTCTTATGTCTGTTATAACAGGCTGTGCTTTTTATTTAATCATTGTTTATTTAATCATTGTTTGTTAATGGATTATAATTGGGCATTGAATATTTATATGCTGGGTTGTATAAATTCGTTAGTATGGATGTATTGTTGTGGGTCTCTTCCAATTCTATGATTTTGCAGACTTGAGCAACCCATGGTGACACAACATGCACACGAGTCCCTTTGGGGAGATAGAGTGGAATATAAATAAAGATAATTATTATTATTATTATTCCTACTTGACAGACTGTCCCTAGGGGTCTCTTCCAATTCTATGATTTTGCAGACTTGAGCAAACCATGGTGACACAATATGCACACAATATGCACATAATATGGAATATAAATAAATAGTATAATAATAATTATTATTATTCCTACTTGACAGACTGTCCCTAGGAGTCTCTTCCAATTCTATGATTTTGTGGAATTGAGCAAACCATGGTGGCACAACATGCACACGGCACCCACTGCAATGCACAAAGAGTATATGTGTGGACCACTGCCTCCCAAAGATACTACTCTATGGTGAACTTGCCACGGGTCAGCGCAAGAGAGGCGCCCCCCAAAAAGAGATATAAGGACTCCCTGAAACAACATCTCAGGCTCAGCCAGATTGATCACCAACAATGGTCCACCCTGGCCTCATATCGGGAGGCATGGAGACGCACTATCCATAATGCTGCAGCCTCTTTCGAGAAGACACGCCGAATGGGTCTTGAAGAGAAACGACAATGCAGAAAGAACCCCAACTTGGAAACAACATCACCCAAGGAGACTTTCCTCTGTGCTTTCTGCAACCGAACTTGCCTATCTCAGATTGGCCTTTTTAGTCATCAACGTGCTTGTAAAAAGCATGGGATGAGTCCTCCCTAAGAATCTTCATTCGCAAAGTAATGCCGAGAGTAATATGTCTGGAACCAAATTGGGATCCTGATTTTGTATGTAAATGGACTAGAAAAATCAGAGCTTGGAAAATGCACTCTTCCCAAGGGCTCCTGAAATGAAGGACTCTCCCTGGTCAGTTGGACAATTGGAGCATATGATGCAGTTGTCAAGTGAGCATCTTTAACATTAAGCGCTGCCTGCTTGTACCTTAGATACTCCCATGGAATAATGATCATGTACTATAGAACTGCCCATAGAATGCCTCTCAGTAGATTGACTTCCACTGACACTGTGCCCAGTGAGACACACTTTCCACGCCAGATACACGATAATGCATCCTGACATGTACCTGTCCGTGTGTCCCAACAATACCCCACTCGATGTTATCCCTCTGTTTAGGATCCAGGTCTTGTTTTTGTTCATTACATAAGTCTGCAGCCACCCTGAAAAAAGGGGCGGGAGGGTGCCGGAGAGGCACGTTTGTAGAAATGTGACCTCTTTAAGTTAGTTTTTATGCATCAAAGCTACTTGACATTTGCCAAAACAAATTTGAGTCCCTTTGGAGGGATTTTTTATGACAAAAACACCATTGATCTGACAGCTGGTTCTCGAGGGAAGAGATATTGTAGCTGGCAGTAAAGACTTAATGCTTCTAAAGTCCTCCTTTAGTAGGAGTCCCAAGGCATAATGTCTAGGCCTGGGCAAAAGAATGGGAAGGGGGGTGGGAGGGAGGAAAGGAGAAAGGGAGGGGTGAAAAACAACAACGCCGAAGCCTGGGTTGGCACAGTGGCAGCTGGGAGTTTGACAGTGTTATGAAGAACTGCAACTGTTGATCAGTGAATTGTTACACCATTGATGACAGCCTTGCAAATTAATTCTGAAATTAACTGAGGGGACTCCGAGAGGTCCCACTGTTTATCTGAAGGAAGGAGGGCAATGTAAAAATTACCAGTCAAGCAGAAACGGAAATGGTTCTGTGGTTTTCTGCAGCCGAACAGCTGGCCAAGTCTCGGAGATCCGGGCGCCTTTGGAAATTGGCTTCCACTGAAGGAAAAGGGATGGATGAAGAGGAGGCAGAAGAAAGCAGGATAGAGGCGGAGGGAAAGAAAGCACCATGGCATTAGGGAGTCTGCGTTACAGACGGAAACTGGTTTAGTGGACTCCAGAGAAGTCTCCACAAGGCACCGTGGGAACTGGATATTCCTTTTCACGGGACATTTGCAGGACAGACATAAAACTATACCTCCCAGGAGTTTTATGTGCAAAACTTAAAGTGATTTTTCAGATAGAGAGAGAAAAAGTTTGTGGAAATGGAATAAATTATCATATGGGATCTTTTACTAGCAAAAGCCTGTTCTATGGTTTCCTAGGTAGTTTAAGGCTATGGATATGTGGTCCTCCAGATATATGGGTTTCAGTACAAGTCCCAGTAGCTCTAGCTAGCACAAATGAAGGGTGCTGGGATTTGCAGGCCAACAATACTTGCAGGCCACATTCCTGGTGCACAATATATTGCACTGGGAATGTGGCGCAGCTGGCTAAGTGTCAGCTGCATAAGATCTCTCTGACCAGAAAGGTCATGAGTTTGAGGCCTGCCCGGGTCGAGGTGGGTGCTCGACCTTTAAGTGTAGCCTGCTGTCAACCTTTGCAGTCCGAAAGACAGTTTATTTATATATTTTATTTATCATTTCGATTTAATAACCCGCCCTTCCCGAGGCTCAGGGCGGTTCACATATAAAATAGCATGTAGATACCGTATTTTTCGCACCATAAAAAAACAGCATATAAAATGCGCCTCTCCTCTTCTCCGGTCCGTTGCGGCGGCGGAGGGGCGCTGGTTCGCCTCCTCTGCCTCCTTTCCCTTCCCCACCTTTTCTTCGGCTCGAGGAAAGGGCGGAGGGAAGGAAAGGAAAAAACCAGCGACAAGCGCATCTGTCAAGTAGGAGATAAAGGTACCACATTAGTGGAGCTGGTTTGCTCCGCCCACGGCTCCTTTCCTTCCCTCCGCAAATTTTGCGCGTCAGAGCTGATAAGAACGCACCTGCTGAATTATTTTAGAGGCCATTAAAATCTAACTCCAGGAATGCTGAAAAAACATAATAAAAATTGCATCTGTCAAGTAGGAGATAAACCACATTAGTGGAAGGGATGCTGGAATGCACTGAGAGATGAGGAACGCTGAGAGATGAGGAGCTCCCCTCCCCCTGGTGGCCAGAGTTTGCCTCTGTTCGTCTATATGGTGTGTATGTGGAAACGGCAGGGATTGTCTGCTAAGTATGTGTACCTGTAATCCACTCTGAGTCCCCTTCGGGGTGAGAAGAGTGGAATATAAAGTAAATAAATAAATAAATAAATAAATAAATATAAAATGATCCAATTTTGACAGTGCATCCGCCCTGTAGAATTGATCATGTTTGATACTCCTTTAACTGTGGAATCCTGGGACTTGTAGTTTAGTGAGGCACTATCCCTCTTTGGAAGAGAAGGCCAACTGCAGCTCCCAGGATTATACAACTGCAGCTCCCAGGATTCCACAACATTGAGCCATAGCAGATGTCAAAGCACACCAATTTGGTAATGTAGATGCACTATTAGGCAGTGGGACTGGAAGGTCATTCTTAGGTCTCTTCTACACTGGCATACAAAAATCCACATTATCTGCTTTGAACTGGGTTATTTGGCAGTGTAGACTAAAATAATCCAGTTTAAATCAAATAATATGGATTTTCTGCTTTGATAATCTGGATTATGGCCCCCTTGGTGGTGCAGTGTGTTAAACCACTGAACTGCTGAACTTGCTGACTGAAAGGTTGGCAGTTCAAATCCGGGGAGTGGGATGAGCTCCCACTGTTAGCCCCAGCTTCTGCCAACATAGCAGTTCAAAAACATGCAAATGTGAGTAGATCAATAGGTACCACTTCTGTGGGAAGGTAACGGTGTCTTCTGCCTTCAGGGCCAAAAATAGGCTTTAAAGGGATGGTCATGCAAGCGATGGGGCCCTGAAATTAGAGAAAAGCCGTCCCACGTACAGGGAGACCTGGAATATCTTAAGAATGAGTGCTGGACTAAATAGATGAGGGCTGGACTAAATAGTGAACCAAACAAGATTTATTTGAATAACAACCAGTAAAAAAATTCTGGTGGCCCAAAATGCTTAGTTGGTTGCAAAAGGAAGTCCTCCTTTGCACTGCAGGCTTGGTTGAGAGCAAAGGAAGGCTTAATAGGTGAACTTAAGATGCTTTGTCCCAGCAAGCTTGGATTCTACCTTGCTTTGTCCATGAATTCTCTGGAATGGAGCCAGAGAGGACGTCCTGCCCCTCAGGTAAACTCCAGAAAAAAGGCGGCGTTAAGGGCGGCGACGCCAGGTTTGGAGCCAAGCACAACTCCTCCCCCGAGTGCCCATATGGCCACAACAATAGAACAAAGACCTTTGCAGGTAAGGGCAGCCAAGTACAACTACAGATATAAAATAAGCCCCGTGGGGGCGTCACACGGTGCTCCATGCAATCGTGGCAGCCACATTGCCTTTGAGGTATCTACGGACAATGTCGGTTCTTCATCTTAGAAATTGAGATGAGCACCACCCCGCAGAGACATGACTAGACTTAACATCAGGGGAAACCTTTACCTTTTACCTGGGTTATCTGGCAGTGTAGAAGGTCTCTTAGATTATGCTAAAGACATTAAATACAACACAGAAGGGAACCAGTTTTCACTGCAGTTGCTTCTCTTGTGCATAATCTCTTAATTTAATCCTAGCTAATACTTCATTCTACAATCTATTTCAAGATTGCCATGTTCATTACCCCTATTTATTTTCTCTTTTTTTGATACATCGATGTCTTGATGTCACCATCTAAGATTGCATCTACACTATAGAATTAATGAAATTTGACGCCACTCGCACTGTTATGACTCAATGCTATGAAATCCTGTTTTTGATTTTCTTTTCTTCTTATTTTGACATGTTGAAAAGTCCTTAAGTCAAGGGAATTCAGAATCCTATCCCGCTGATTGCTGTATGTTTATTGACAAGTAAATGAGCATTTGTATTGTTTCATTCATTACAGCTGTAAAATTATTGATGGACTCTTTGATATTCTTCTTCCTTCTTTTCCAAACCACCTCTTATTTAGCAGTACAGAAGAACTTCTCTGCAAACATGAGAACCTATTAACTTCCTTAATAGATCAGACCAAGGGCATCTCTAGTCTTTTCTCTTGCCAAGAGTAGTCTAGCAGTATTTCTTGGAAGCTTCAAGATAAGGTCTGAATACTTCACAGTTGCTTTAATTCCTGAGATATGGCAATTCTATCTAGTTTACCATTTGGATGAAGATCCTAATTTCCTTTTCTGTTGAATCCAAAAATATTTTTCTGATTGAGGCAAAGCAACAATTCCCTGCCCCTTGTCTAAATCGAAGTGCTTAATACCTAAAGAAAGCAAAGCTATTGTGATGCATGAGATATTAAAACCCCATAAACACTGTATCCTCATTCATGGGAGCAAAAATTACCAAAATAACAAAGTAAAAATCAACAAATGACTTTTGTTTTCTACTGCTCCAGAGGCTACAACTTGAAGCAATGGATTCAAATTACAAGTATAGAGATGTCTCTTGTAGGTAGAATCTCTTGAGGGTAAAAGTTGTTCATTAAGTTTGTGCATTTTATTCATTTATTTATTTATTTATTCAACTTCTACACCCCCACTCCCGGAGGCTTGGGGCAGTTTACAGAAGGGTTAATCTAAAAGAATATCTGCTAAAACAAAGATTAAAAATTACAAAATCATCCAAAGGCCTGTTTGAACAAATGTGTCTTACATGCTTTGCGAAAGGTGACTAGATTGCGCAGAGCCCGCGTTTCAGGTGGCAGAGCGTTACATAGTACCGGGGCAATGATGGAAAAGTCCCTTGTCATCAGGCGGAAGGATTTCAAACTGGGGATATCTAGGAGGTTCTGGTCCTCTGACCGCAGTGATCTTGAGGGGTTATATGGAATCAGGCAATCCTTTAAGTACACTGGTCCCAGACCATACAAGGCCTTGAAAGTAAGAACTAACACCTTGAAGGTGATCCGATGTTCAATTGATAACCAGTGCAGGTCCTGCAGTATTCTGGGTGAACCTCGATGCATTTCTGCTGGTCAGATACTGGTAGAGCCCCATATTCATTTTCGTGTTCCTCCTGAACATGAACGCACAGTTGGATGGCATATTTGGACCAGAGCTGAAAAATACGGCTAAATCTGGCACATTGGTAGTAATTTTTTTTGGGGGGGGGGGCTCCCTGGACTCCCCTTCCCATCATTTTAGGAAATGGCAGTTTGTCCTTATAACCTTCATTAAGACCTGGATTAAAAAGCATCAGCGTTAAGATACCACTCTTTCTGCGATCCTTTCCCCTTTGGTCAGTAGAGGACACCTGGGTTTAAAGAAAGGGCTTAAGATACCACACTTTCTGCTATTCTTTCCCTTTGGTCTGTAGAGGAGACCTGGATTTAATACTTCCTTAAAGCTGTTTCTACTCTAGAGGAGGCAGGCACTACAGTCACTGCAGGCATGCCCGCTATCTCCTCTCCCTGCACGCAGATTTCCAAGGCATTTTAAGGAGGCTTCCCATTTCCCAGAGAAGGAAGAGCAATGGCTTGGAGCTATACTACTCCAGGTTTCCTTTTAAAAGCCCTCTTTTCTCTTGATTTGCACTGCTGGCTCAGCCTGGAATTGTGCCTTTTTCCTTCTCACGCCTTTCTGCTTTGGGTTTAACGCTTCCTTAAAGCTGTTTCTACTTTCTATACTAGAGGAGAGCTCTCTCTCTCTCCCTCTCTCTCTCCCCCCCCCTCTCTCCCTCTCTCTCTCTCGGCTTTTCTTCACAATCAAAGATTCAGGAAGGATTCATCCTACGCTTTCTACAAGCGCGTTGATGATTCAGAAGTTGGATGTGTCCTTCGGGCCTGTGCAATGGATTTTTCTGGCGGAGCGCAGCATGCACAGAACTGGCCTCGTCCTTTAAACCAAAGGTTCATCTGCCAGGGCCTAGCAAGCTTGGATGGTGACAGCGAGTTCCTCAGGTCATTGCTTTGGTTTGAGTTTCTTTCTCTAGATGGTTGACTTTACAGGGTTAAACGAGCACCAACTGCCCAGGTTTGAATTAATTTTTTCCTTCTCTTAGGATGGTTGCCAAAAGGCTAGAGAGCCCATCCTGCCTGTTGATGCTTGTAAGGACTCACCTGTCCTAAGTGGGTGGAAAGCCTGCTTGGAGGTTTTTCCTTTCTGCTGGAAGAAAGCTGGCATCCATTTTGGCAAAGGGATTTGCAGCTAACAGCCAGAAGGGGGAGGTCATAGCCAGAGAGGGGGCGTGGTCTTAGAGTCAATCCTGCTCAGAGATAGGAGTGCCCTGTGATTGGCTGAGTGCCAGAGGGAGGAGCAGAGCTGACTAAAGGAGGGATCTTGGCAGAAAGATTCTCAGTCTTGGGCAGAGCTTTGATTGAGACAGATCTTAGCTCTTGCTGGTGTGGTTTGAGGTTGGAGTGAAAATATCCTCCAAGCCTCAGCCATAGGAACTGCCCAGTCATATACTATAGTAACACAACCAGGGTGTGGGGTGACACTGATAGTTAGGTTAGAGCCATTAGGGCTGACTTTGCAGAGTCAGACTAAACACCTTGTCTCCTCAGTGTAAAGAGGGAAAGGTGGGTTCTGTGGCTGGAGAGTCAGCAGCAGGCTGACTCAGGCAGGGAAGACTCAGAGGGACTTCTTGTGTTTAGAAGCTCCTGTTAGGAACCAGCTGTTTACTCCTATTTTCAGACAATAGGGTGACAGGCTTATATTTTAGTCAAGACACAGTACTGACTAAAGTATTGTTAAGATCTAAGCATTTTGGAACTATTTATCTGTAACCACATGCTTAGTATTTTAATTATCTGTAACCGCACACTTCAGCTTAGTACCATCAGTAACCATACGATATTGTTGCCTCTCTGTAGAACCGTTGTGATCTGTGCCTCATTGCTAGCTGTTAATTAATAAATTCTGTTTATTGTTAACTTTAAAGAAGTCTCTATCTCTCCATCTTTTAGTTCCTCACAGTGTGGTTGTGTTTGGGTGGCTCGGTCAACAGAACTACCATTTAAACATCTTATTTAATTTAAAATCCTGATTGTTAGTAATTAGGTTGGTGGCAGTACTACCGGGAGGATTATTTTAATTAATAATCTCCAAAACCAGTGACCAAGTCGTCACAATGCTCTTTGTCAGACCGTTCAGTTGTGACCTGTCTGGCATGGGAGGCCCTACTAGTGGCTATTATGCCACTGCCAGCATAGCTCACAACTTCATTAGGGTATGCAAGCCTCTCCCCCACGACAAGGGGATGCCAACAGAGAGGAGAGGTAACTAGGTGGTAAATGTCTGAGAATTAGGCTTTTCTTTTTGTTTGCTGAGATTACTATTATTAATAATGATAATTATCTTTTAGAAGTATTTTCTGAAGAAGAGGAGGAGAAAAAGAAGCTAAAAGGGTGACTCTCCCAAGCCCCCAAATGTACGTGTGTACCCCAACCACCCATCTTGCATGTTCTCATCTCCCTGTCAGTCCCACTAAATAAAAAAGATCAAGAAAATAAAGGAAATCAAAAAGATTCAAGAGAGAGGCCAAGCCAGAAACCAAGCCAAAAAATACATTGAAGCCAGGATGCAACTGTGAGGTTGATTTGGGGAGGAGGATCTGTGATCGGCTGCCACGTTGTCCCGTTACGGACGGGAAAATGTGACGGCTGGGTCCTTGCCATTACGGCCATCCAGTAGAGCCAAAGAAGCCAGTTTGGCTGAAGTAAAATGGCTGAAACAGATCCAGCACAAGCCTACTGTTCAGTGGGGAACTAGACTGCCTTGGAGCAGGGCTTCTTAAACATTCTCCACACATGATCCCTTTTTGCCTGAGATAGTTTCCTGTAACCCTGGATATGCAGGCATACAAATATTAAAAGCTACACAATTTCTTCATGATCCTCACATTCAGTTAGGGGACCTCAAATCAGAGTTGAATGATCATACCTTGGGCATGTTTTAGTTGTGTATTTCTGCATGGCAACAAGTTGGACTAGATGGCCCTTGCAGTTCATTCCAGTGCTATGCTTCTGTAATTTTCTGATTTTTTTTGCCCCTTTATGATATATGGAATCTGTTGTTTAAGTCCTTGCTTTGTGTTGTGCCCCACAGGGCTTGTTTTTTGTATCTGCACTGTGTACCTGTTTGCCTTCACCTGCAAGGCCTTTGTTCTATTGTTCAGCCATGTGGACTGTGATGGGAGGAGCTGCGTTTGGTGCCAACCGGGCATCACCACCCTGAACTCCTCCCCTTCCTGAGTTTACCTGGGAGGCTGGACTTCCTCTCTGCCTCCATTCCAGGAGAGTACATGGACGAAGCAGGCAGAAATCTGGAGCCAATGCTCAGACAAAGCACTTTCATTCACGTATAGCCAACCAACGCTCTCAAACCAAGGAATTCAGTAATTGGAAGGGCCAGCCCTTCAACAGAGATGGTATTTCTTTGGGGACCCAAGGGCTTCATGAGCCAGAGGACCATTTGAGGAGCAACAACAGGATACCTGGAACCAAAGAAAGGCACCTTCACTCTGCAAAAGGCAAGTGAACGCAATCCCTTTTCTCAAAGGACCTTTTCTAGCAACCAACAGCAAGCTTTTGGGCCACCAGCATTTTTACTGGTTGTTATTAAATAAATTTGTTTTGAGTTCACCTTTTTTGAGTCCTGAACTCATTGCTTAGAGACTCTCCAGGTTTCTTGTGCATGGGAAGGCTAGAACGTGACCCCCAGGGCCTATAGAGTTTGTCCATCATTTTAAAGCCCCCTTTTTGGCCCTGGTGGGACGCCACACTTTGTAAGACTGGTCCTCCACATGACCCCAGTATCCAGCTTCCAGACACCAGTTCATTTGGTTTACAACTATGTTGATATTTCTCATCTTTAGGGAATCATAGCTGCCTTTTGAACTTTGTGAAAATGACAAATATTCACTTCTTCTATGTGTGCTGAATGCGATGTACTGAAAACCTCTGCTATAGCGCACAACATTTTTGTAGTAGCCATTAGCATACACTTTTCCCATGGTCTGTGTACTTATTCTAAGCATGTGCTTTTTTACAATGCAGAACACAAGAGACTTGTTTTGTAAGATTAATGAAGGTCACCAATATTCTCCAAAGGATTCTGATAATTAAGGCTTTGTTTATCAAAAACAAGTTATATTAAGAGCAAAAAAGATTCATGGTAATTATTCATAATCTTAACAATTCAAGTGTAGCCACCTCATTTGTGCATTTAATTCTTCTTGTTAATGTTTTGCATAAATCTGCATAATTACTTGAGTTGCCTGTTGTAATTTTGACAGCTACTCCGTTCATGTGCACTAAAGTATATCAAATGCTTGAGGTGCTGAATATTTATAATTTTACGTATGTTCTTGGGATAATATTTTTTCAACTTTTCAAAAAATTATAAAATTGACATGGTATACATGAAGTGATTTCTGAACACAGATTTCCACTGCAGAAGGCCTCTAAGGGGAAAACAAGCCAGTATTTTCAATATAGGCTACTAGGTTTTGGAGTCATTTGATGTAAAAAAATATGCATAGAATTTCATTCATCATAATCCTTTAGCTCTGTTTTTCTTATGAGAAACATACCTGGAACTGGCATCATCAGCCGGTCTGAGTCCCTCTACGGAGGTGGAGAAGATTGGGGTATAAAAGTTTAAAATAAATAAATAAATCATCATCATCATCTTGCATTTCAGAATAATTCACTTCAGCCAGTTATTGCTGTACTTCATGGTGCAAACACAAGCCAGAATTTGGTTGGCATGTATACATTCTTTTATGGAACTGGATGGACATGATGTAGAATGTCTGCATTCAGTTCAGTGTTGATGAGAAAGTGAGCACTCAGATGTGAATCACACATGGACTTGCTTTGCGTACTGCACTTTGAGGCATGTTGCACATAGATGGATGTGCACATCTAGCTCTGCCTTGGTATAGTTGTGCAATGCTTTGTCATTCTGCATGAGGGTTTCTTATCATAATTAATACAGAACTTCACGTGTGAAGCTTTGTATACAATGCCAATGTAGTATCTTGTTCATAATGGCCATTGGTTGAATTCGACTATATTATGGACTACTGGTAATGAACTTGTCACTGGCCCTACTGGCTGGGGACATTGAGTATGGCCTACTAATTGTGTAATAATTACTGGCCATATTGGTTTTGGAGCCCCTGTTGGCGCATTGGGTTAAACCGCTGAGTTGCTAAACTTGTTGACCGAAAGGTCACAGGTTCGAATCCGGGAAATGGCATTAGCTTCCAATGTTAGCCCCAGCTTCTGCCAACCAAGCAGTTTGAAAACATGCAAATGTGAGTAGATCAATAAATACTGCTCCAGCAGGAAGGTAACTGTGCTCCATGAAGTCATGCTGGCCGCATGACCTTGGAGGTGTCTACGGACAATGCTGGCTCTTTGACTTAGAAATGGAGATGAGCACCAACCTCCAGAGTTGGAAACAACTGGACTTATTGTCAGGGGAAAACCTTTACCTTTACTATGAGTATAATCCTCTTTGGGTAAAAGGAAATGCTTAGTATGAGACATCTGAGGATATAAGACTGGTGAAGAATGATCTGTTGAGATACGTTTTGATGTCCACAGTAGTTCTGAGTGGACTTTGAATAAATATTGGGAATTAGTAATCCATATACACTGATGTTTCACCAGCTAATTAGTTACATATGTAGAACTAAGTACTACCTACTAGACAAACATTCCCCTCAAAACCACCTTAATAGCCAACAACCACACAAAGGAGATCAGGACCCAAAGAGGAAAACATTTCCCACCTTCTCCATCTTCTATAATAGGCTTGTTTGATTTTTAAAAACAGTTCAAAACTCATTTCGGGTGTAGGGGGCGCTGGTGGTTCTGATCTAAAGTTAATTCCGATTTTTACAGAAAAAGAAGTTCAAAACTTTTCAAAACTTTAGAGACTTCGCTTCCCAGGCACACGAGGGGAGAATGGTAGGGAGGAAAGCCATCCACTGGGTTTTAAATCACTTCCCAGGCTCATGCGGGGAGACGGGAGAGAGGAAAGTCATCCACTGGGTTTTAAAGCGCTTCCCAGGCTCATGCGGGGAGACGGGAGGGAGGAAAGCAATCAACTGGGTTTTAAAGTGCTTCCCAGGCTCATGCGGGGAGACGGGAGGCAGGAAAGCCATCCACTGGGTTTTGAAGCGCTTCCCAGGCTCATGCGGGGAGACGGGAGAGAGGAAAGTCATCCACTGGGTTTTAAATCGCTTGCCAGGCTCATGCGGGGAGACGGGAGGGAGGAAAGCAATCCACTGGGTTTTAAATCGCTTCCCAGGCTCATGTGTGGAGCCGGGAGGCAGGAAAGCCATCCACTGGGTTTTAAAGTGCTTCCCAGGCTCATGCGGAGAGACGGGAGAGAGGAAAGTCATCCACTGGGATTTAAATCGCTTCCCAGGCTCATGCGGGGAGACGGGAGGGAGGAAAGCCATCCACTGGGTTTTAAATCGCTTCCCAGGCTCATGCAGGGAGACGGGTGGCAGGAAAGCCATCCACTGGGTTTTAAATCACTTCCCAGGCTCATGCAGGGAGACGGGAGGCAGGAAAGCCATCCACTGGGTTTTAAATCACTTCCCAGGCTCATGCAGGGAGACGGGAGGGAGGAAAGCCATCCACTGGGATTTAAATCGCTTCCCAGGCTCATGCGGGGAGACGGGAGGGAGGAAAGCCATCCACTGGGTTTTAAATCACTTCCCAGGCTCATGCAGGGAGACGGGAGGCAGGAAAGCCATCCACTGGGTTTTAAATCGCTTCCCAGGGTCATGCGGGGAGACGGGAGGGAGGAAAGCCATCCACTGGGTTTTAAATCCAGGCTCATGCAGGAGAGACGGGGGAGGCAGGAAAGCCATCCACTGGGTTTAAATCGCTTCCCAGGCTCATGCGGGAGACGGGAGGGAGGAAAGCCATCCACTGGGTTTTAAATCACTTCCCAGGCTCATGCAGGGAGACGGGAGGGAGGAAAGCCATCCACTGGGTTTTAAATCACTTCCCAGGCTCATGCAGGGAGACGGGAGGCAGGAAAGCCATCCACTGGGATTTAAATCGCTTCCCAGGCTCATGCGGGGAGACGGGAGGGAGGAAAGCCATCCACTGGGTTTTAAATCACTTCCCAGGCTCATGCAGGGAGACGGGAGGCAGGGAGGGAGGAAGCCATCCACTGGGATTTAAATCACTTCCCAGGCTCATGCAGGGAGACGGGAGGCAGGAAAGCCATCCACTGGGTTTTAAAGTGCTTTCCAGGCTCATGCGGGGAGACGGGAGAGAGGAAATTCATCCACTGGGTTTTAAATAGCTTCCCAGGCTCATATGGGGAGACGGGAGGGAGGAAAGCCATCCACTGGGTTTTAAACCACTTCCCAGGCTCATGTGGGGAGACAGGAGAGAAGAAAGCCATCCACTGGGTTTTAAATCGCTTCCCAGGCTCATGTGGGGAGATGGAAGGGAGGAAAGCCATCTACTGGGTTTTAAATCACTTCCCAGGCTCATGTGGGGAGATGGAAGGGAGGAAAGCTATCCACTGGGTTTTAAACCGCTTCCCAGGCTTGAGCCAAGGCCAGGGACGCGAAGTGGGGAAACGCTGAATCATTTCTGATTCACTCACTGCTTTGTAACAGAAATGGCAGAAAAAGGTTCAGAAGGGCAAAGGGACTTCTGGTTTCCTTAAAAACTTCAAAATTGCTTTAATAAGCAAATCTTTCCAAGTTTATTCCGAATTACGAAGATTCCGAACGAACCTAACCATGCCTATTCTATAACCCATCTGAACGCTATAGTTCAGATACTTGGAATTTCTCTACAGAGAGTAAGCGCATGAATACATTTTCAGCCAGATAGATGAAATAATTAAAAAAATGAGAAATTCTGACAGGGGAGAAGGAGTGGACGCCCCCCCCCCCCCCGCCAAGTTCTTGGCAGGCAAGGAGGGGTGGAGGTCATCCCCTCGCGTCCTCTTTCCCTGCTGAGAACTAACTCCAAGATCCAGACTTTCCCTCCGCTTATGAGAGAGAGCCTGGGGAAATGGAGGAAAGCTCAGCCGGGCTGCTTCCAAAGCGCCCGCCTCAGCTTTTAGGTGGCGAGAGGAGAAAGGAGGGTGCTGCTTACCTCCAGTTTCCTCTCGCGAGTTGAGAACTGAGGAGGGAAAAAAATGACCTAATAATGTGACCTTTACAAAAAATGGTGATCCCAGGTTCGGTTTTGAAACTTCACTTCCGGGTTGGACGCCGAGGGTCGATATAATACGAATTATTAACGGGTTTCAAAGTATTTAAATTGGAGATATCCACCCCTAGAGGGTATGGTATGCAGAAACATGACTGCAGGACAATGAATTGTCACATTTGTGCACTTGCACAATTGACGAGAAGTGAAACATTGAAAGGGGAATTATCGTGGTATGTATCTAGCATCAGTGATAGTGTGACTACCGTGGTATAGCAAGCCCTGGGTTAATCATTCTTAACTGATTTGTAGGGTCTCAGCAGCTATATTTAACAAGCTGTTTGCTCCAAGCATTTGATTGTATTCCCAGGGAAGTTTATGAATAAGACCTTACTTTTCTCATCAAGGAACTCAGAATACTATATGTACAACATTACAGCTTCACTCCTACAACAGCTCTGCATGGTAGATCAGTGTACTCCTATTCTGAGACTACGTTCTGTGCATTATATCCCAGAGTCTATGACTGGAAAAAACAAACCCTTAAAGGTGGTTGTCCTCACAATTGCATATTTTTATTCTCTCTGTGTGTGTATTTGTGTGTGTGTATGTGTGTCTCTTTATGTAACATCCTACATTATTCCAAGTCATTTCCAGCTTGAAAGATCAGGGGAGGTCAATGGGTGGCAAGAACCCTCCCTCCCTTTCTAAACAGTTCAAATCTTTTTGCCGTCATATGGCGGGCAACGCATTACTGTATGACTGGTTTAATTGTGGGCTGTAATAAAGGTCATAATTAATATCCCAACACAGACACTAACAAACAATTTTAAATTGCCAGCATAATCAAATGATGCAAACATCTACGAGCTACAAAAGTTCATTGCCGCAACTGACAATTTCTTAATTGTATTCAGTCATTCATGGAAATTTTATTAACATCGAACTGATGTATCCTGCCCTGTCTTTGTCACAACACCAGGGATCTAATTTCATTATTTTCCACAAGATTTGCTTGACTACTGCCATGATTCTAATATTGCTTTAGTCCAGATGTTTATGCTATTTAAATTAGGAAGAAAAGGCTTTTGGGTAAACACAATTAAAGAAGTTTTTTTTCAAATTTAGTTTAACAAACTTCTTTTAATTAATGCATATAGCCGCAGAGTTGATGCCTTTTTGCCTTGATTCTTTATTTAAATGCAGCCACCCCCTCCTCCTGTTCAGCCCCCTGCCATGATGTGAAATGTGCCTGGTGCATTTTCAGCCCTTTCTGCGTACAAAAACCTTTTAATTCTTTCCCCCTTCACTTATGTTTGAGTGCTTATTAGAGGAAAAGATATTGGTGCTCTTTTTTTAAAAAAAATTATTCTAAATTATGTCCTATTAAAATTTGTATTGCAGCGTTTTTTTGTAATACAAATACCCTCTTTGTTTATGTTTTACTTTCAAGAAACAAAGGGCAGAGAGAGAAATCCTATTGCTGGATTTCTGTTGTGCATTCCTCATGTGTAAATTACCTTATAAAAGCAGTTAGACTTTTTGTTCCCATGCCAAATGTTTGTATTGTGTTCAAGATTGTAGAAATAGAGTTGCATGTGAGACCATTGGGCTATAATAATAATAATAATTATTATTATTATTATTTATTTCCAATATTTCTACCCTGCTCTTCTCTATCCCCGAGGGGGGAATCAGAGCGGCCTAAGAAAAGGCACAATTTGATGCCAACATAATAAATACAATATAAAACCAAAAACATACAGCATTAAAACACATTAAAATAATAATAATACACTTTATTTATATTCCGCTCTTCTCACCCCGAAAGGGACTCAGAGCGGATTACATCACACATATGGCAGACAGTCCCTGCCGGTTCCATATACAATTACATACAACATACAACATATAACAGTACAATTTTAGAAGGATTTTTCTTCAGGTTGCATCACAGGTGCGTCACAGGGCTGCGTCACAGGGTGCGTCACAGGGTGTGATTATCTCATTACGTCACAAGGTGGTGCTGTTCTTCATTCTCATGACGGAGAGCCTCTGTTTTTTCCTCATTCCACCTTTGGACAGCCGATCTTACTTATTTAGGCTTTGTAAGTCCTTCTTTGAAAAAATCCTTCCCCGCTTGGCGGTTCCCAGTTTTATCTAATCACAGCTGAGCTGTTTTCGAACTGTTGGGTAAACCGTGGACAGGGCTCACAGCTGGGTGTCCAAACCAGCCCGGGATTCGAACCAGCAATCTTCAGATCTTCAGATTGCCAGCGCAGCTGTTGCTACCGTTGTGCTATCTCTCTTAAGTTTAAAACAGTATTTCGTCCATAACAGGAGCATTGAGCCATATCCATCAACTTGCTGTTACAAATCCAGTCCAAAGTGCTGCATTGTGCTAATGTGCAAACGCTAGGTCCCACAGCCAAGATTTCACTTTTTTCCTGAATGCCAGGAGGGATGGTGTTGATCGTATGTCGCTTGAAAGCACGTTCCACAGACGGGGAGCCACCACCGAGAAGGCCCTCTCTCTCATCCCCACCAACCGCGTTTGAGAAGTTGGCGAGAGCGAGAGCAGGGCCTCCCCAGATGATCTTAAATTACGAGGTGGGACGTAGAGGCTGATGCGTTCGGACAAGTAAGCTGGGCCAGAACCGTATAGAGTTTTAAAGGTCAAAACCAGCACTTTGAATTGAGCTCAGAAATGGACAGGCAGCCAGTGGAGCTGACAACAACAACAACATCCTCAGCTGTTGCAAGAAAATCACAGACTTACTACAAACTAGGGCCAACTCTACGGCCACTAGAACTTATGTCACAAGTACACCTGCCAGCAGTAAAGCATTGTTGGGATCATAAACCTGCAAAGGAGTCCTTTTGGACCCTCTGCTGTCAATGGAGGCCCAAATCTCCGCTGTCAGCAGAACAGCATTCTTCCATCTGCGACAGGCTAGGCAGCTGGCCCCCTATCTGTCTCGGAATGACCTAGCCACGGTGATCCAAGCTACGGTCATCTCAAGACTTGACTACTGTAATGCTCTCTACATTGGCCTGCCTTTGACGGTGATCCGGAAACTCAAGCTAGTGCAGAATGCTGCAGCCCGGCTACTCGTGGGGGAGCCCGTGAGTTGTCGTATCACCCTGGTCCTGCAGGGTCTGCACTGGCTACCAATTGAGTACCGGATCACTTTCAAAGTATTAGTATTAACTTTTAAGGCCTTATATGGTCCGGGGCCAGTGTACTTGAGGGATTGCCTGTCCCCATATAGTCCCTTGAGATCACTGCGATCAGAAGATCAGAATCTCTTAGATGTTCCTGGCGTGAAGGCTTACCACCTGACGACAACCCGATGAAGGGCCTTCTCTATCATTACCCCAGTTTTGTGGAATGATCTGCCCCCTGAGACTCGGGCTTTGCGAAATTTGGTAACTTTTCACAAAGCTTGTAAGATTTTCTTGTTTAGACAAGCCTTCGAGTCTTAATGATATTTTAATGTGTATGGTTTTATTGTTTTATTGTTGTGCTGAAATTCTGTAAACCGCCCTGAGCCTCTGGGAGTGGCTGTTGTGATTGAGCCTCCAGCTGCTACTGATAGTAGTGATTCAGAAGACTCTGATGGCTCAGCATCTGGGGAGAGTATGGAACTGGGTGGGGCTGTTTGTAACAGGAGTACTGCTGTTTGCAGAAAGAGGCTTACTCATGAGTCAAGTGAAGAGGATCACTTGCAACTCAAGAAAGTCAAGCAAATAATTACAACACCTACAGACTCTGAGACATTTGAGGGATTCTCTGGGAATGATGGGAGTCAGAGTACAGAGGAAATTTCTACTGAAATGGATTGGACTCAAGTAAGAGAAATTCAGAGGGTTTGTGAGGAGCCCACAAGTTCAGACACCCGGGTAGGATTCACTGATGATCAGGATTGGTCCTCAGAGTCCCCAGACAATGGGGGGGGGGGAGTCTAAGTCTTAACCACAGGTGGAAATCTTGGAGGGTCAGTCAAAGGGCAGCAGCTGCTGGGAGAGTAACACCTGAGGATGACGATAGGGCGTCGACCTCATCAAGTGGATCTGACTTGTAATGAGATTAAAAGGTGGCCATTTTGGGACTAACCTCTGTGGCTAGCAAGGAGTTGTCTTTGGATCCTAGGACTCTTGCATCTTGTATCCTGTCATCTTGCATCTTGAAGCCTTGTTTCCAGACTGATTCTGCTGCTTCTTGTGGTGGGGTTTGAACTCCACTGGATTGTTCCCCAGTTGGACTGTGGGCTGTGTCTTTGCTTCTACATCTATCTCCTCTCCTTGGCCTGGCTCCTGGATTACGTCTCTCCTACGCCCCTTTGGATACCTTCTTGGACAACCCTTTGATGACTTCAATGCTGATGACCTTGGATTGATTCTGACGATGACATCTTCTCTGCTGCCCTTAGCGAGCCTTTCTCTGTTTATTTTGCTTTGATTTTGCTAAAGAGTTTTGGCATTTTGAATGCAGGCTTTTCCTCCTTGTTTGTTTTCATGCCGGTTAAGGCTTCCTTTTGTTAGCGTTTTCACTGACCATTAAGTGCTTTTACGACCATTTAAGTTGCAAATACGAGATTCTGTGAATATTAAAACAAACTATTTACACTTCGATGGGTTTGGCTCTCTGAACTGGTGTCTGCTGCGACAGTGGCAGTGTACAAATCAATCAATAAATAAATAAATAAATAAATAAATAAATAAAGGTAATGAAAGATGAACATGCAAAAATACTGTGGGACTTTCGAATCCAGACTGACAAAGTTTTGGAACACAATGCACTAGACATCATGATTGTGGAAAAGAAAAAAGTTTGGATTATTGATGTCTCCATACCAGTTGACAGCTGAATTGACGAAAAACAACAGGAAAAACTCAGCCGTTATCAAGATCTCAAAATCAAACTCGCATAAATCAGTGCAGGTGGTCCCGGTGGTAATGGGCACACTGGGTGCCATGCCAAAAGATCATAGCCAGCATTTAGAAACAATAAAAATTGACAAAATCATGATCTGTCAACTGCAAAAGGACACCTTACTTGGATCTTCATGCATCATTTGAAAATACATCACACAGGTCTAGACGCTTGGGAAGTGTTCGACTTGTGATTTTGTGATATGAAATCCAGCATTTAGATCTTGTTTGCTGTGACATACTGTGGTTTTGTGTCAGTAAAATAACAACAAAAATACTAATAAAACTTGATTTGTGTTCTGCCCTATCTCCCCGGGGGAACTCAAGGTAGATTCCAACATACAGGAAGTCAAACATTCAATGCCTTGATAAAACATACAAATATTAAAGAATAAACCAAAATAACCCTACATATGAAATGACATTAGAACCTAACATCACTAAATTAAACAAAACATATTCAAATGAATGTCTATCTATCTATCATCTATCTATCTATCTATCTATCTATCTATCTATCTATCTATCTATCTAATAAAAGTCAGTGTTTGCAGGCGGTGGTGCGGAGGGAGGAATATGTGCCAGCATTTCAATTGGTTGCCACTGTGGGATTATTTGCATAAAGGACACTGATTGGCCAGCCTCAGAAATCCAACATTCTAAGGCACCAGACAGAGGGGAATGGTTGCCATGGAGGGATTGGTCAGCCCCCATGACCCACTTTACATCCTGGTGCAATTTGGAGGAGGATGGACCATGGATTATGAGACTTGAAGTACCCTCACTAACTTCCAGAGACCACTGCAAGCCACATAACCAACTGATAAAGACCAGTGTCATAATTCACCTTGGCACACAATGCCTTTCTCAAATAACCCGGCCACCACCGGGTCCTCAAGCTAGTAGTGACATAAAACCAAAATAATAAGACATCTACAATTGATTTACAGCAAGCAACCAAAGTTTGCAAAGGCATGTAAATAGATTGTGAGGCCAGTGATAATAGTTGGGCCAATCATGAGCTAACAGAGCCCAAATACAACAGTTGTTCTTGACTGAGGTCCAGAAGTGATCTCTCTAATCCTCCTTCTCTCCATATTCTAATGAGCAAAGATGAGTCTTCAGTTGTTTTTTGAAGGAGAGGAGAAAGGGGGGCTTCTTTATTTCTTTAGAGAGCAAATTCCAGAGGTGGGGAGCGATCATGGAAAGGCCTTCTCTTTTGTTCCCACCAGCCATACTTGAGATGGGGTGGGACTGAGAGCAGGGCCTCCTCCACTGATCGCATTGACTGAGCTGGTTTGTAAGAGGGGATGCGATCAATCAAGTAGCCATGGTCTTACATTGTGCATGGATGTGCATGGTGACAGTTGAACATACTATAATGTATGTATTGAGTTGCACATTTGAATGTGTAATATTGCAATCCACTCATAAGATTGCATTGCATGGCTGTCATGTACAAATTTACACTCCAACTTTTTCATTTAGGATCTCAATTTATATATATATAGTCTGGAATTGTGCGAAATCAAGGACCACATCTGACTCTGGCCAAATGTAGAAAAAATATGCATGTAGTATCTGGTTGAATAGGCACATCATACACTCCCATTGACACCCGTCATTATAAATGTTAGTCACCTCAATTTGAGAGGCAACAATAATATTGTTTCAGTCTTTGTAGATGTATTAAGAATTAAATATCTATATTGCAATATTTACTATTTGTTTAATCTTTGTATGGTTTTAACAATGTATTGTTTTTATGATGTGATGTTTTAATATGTGTTTTTATTATTGTAATTTTGGAATAGCCTCTAATAGAGCTCTTCTGTCCCCAGGGCCTAGAAAAGGCTTTTAGAATTGAACATTACAAGCTCTGGCCCTGAGAATAGAGGTACAGCCTTCCCACATGCAGGGAGACCCAGGATATAGCTTTAGGAATGAGTTCAGGACTCATTGTTTATTGAATATAAACAGTAAAAAAGCTGGTGGCCCAAAAATGCTTAGTTGGTTGCAAAGGGTCCTTTAAACAAAGGGAATTTCAATCACTTGCCTATGTTTGGAGAGTGACGGTATCTCTCTTGATCCCAGGTTCTTCTGTTGCTCTCTGGCCTTTGTAGATGCACTAGGTTCATCTACAAAGAGTCCTCCTATGCACTGCAGCTTGATTGAGAGCGAAGGAAGACTTTATAGGTGAAATAAGATTGCTTTTTCCCAGCAAGCTAGATTCCAACCTTGCTTGTCCGTGATACCTCTGGAATGAGGCCAGAGGGGACGTCCAGTCCCTCGGGGAAACTCTGGAAAAGGGAGGAGTTGAGGGCGGGGACTCCAGGTTTGGAGCCAAGACACAACTCCTCCCCATAGTGACCACATGGCAGAGAGTGACCGCATGGCAGAACAATGAGACCATAGACTTTGCAGGTAAGGGCAGCAAAGTACAAATACAGATATAAACAGCCCCTAGGGAGCGTCACAAGGGCTTAATTATAATGCCGTCCTGAGTCCCCCTTCGGGGGTTGAGAAGTGACAGGATATAAATGTGAAAAATAAATAAACGAACAAATATTCATCATGTGGGCAATCCTATCTCCCTTATTTATGAATTCAGAGGGAGAAATCCTGTGGCTGGGATTCTATTGTTGGCTTATGTATATATAAATTCTCCAATTCAAGTACTTAAGCAAAGACTACCCATATTTCATCACATAATAGTCCTCACTGCGTAATAGTTGCACCCACTTTCTGGGTCCCAAAATTCATTTTTTGGCTTTCCTCACATAACAGTGGCAGCCTTGATTCATCATCCAAATGTACTGCTAGCAGATAACAAGCACACAATATAATCAGTGGAGGAAGATATCCTCCCTGCTGTAAATGGCCTAGCTAGGCTTTGCTCTCCATGTGTCTTGCTGTATGATGTAAACAACAGCTTTGCTTGCCTGTCCAGACCCTTGCAGCTATGGCGCTTCATTTGCAGCCTCCATGACCACCCATCGCCCTTTCAGTAATGGTGCTTCACTCACCCACATATTCATCTGCTCCCTTTTAACTATGGTGTGTCACGCGCCCACGTGCCCACAACACTCTCTCAACCCAGTGCTTTCACACTCATCCATGTGATGCCCCATTGCTGAATGTGCAGCAAGCACACAAGTAAGTGAAGCACTGTAACAGAAAGGGGGCGGGCGGATGGGTATTATATCTGAAAGTGGAACAGTTGGGTGGGTGAACAAGGTCAGTGAGTGAATCACCATAACTCAAAGGGGCAGGTGGGTAGGCAAACAAGTGTGTGAAACACTGTAATTGAAAGAGGGCATACAAGCAAATGAGTGAGTGAACATAAAATTGGCTTTTTTTTTTACCACATGAAAGTCACATACCTTTTTTGGTTAAAAAGGGGATAAAATGTGACTATTATGCAATGAGATCTGGTAGATTACAATTAAGACGTAATGCAGATCCTACATTAACCAAGAGGTTGGACTAGCAGGCCTTGATGTGTCTTCTGTGACTTGAAATTATAAAATAGTGTCTTGTTCTTGCTGAAGTGCACATCTTTTCATAAAATTCAGAATATTCATTTCACATGGACAAGAAAAAAAACACTTTGACTGGCTTTGTTTGGTGTATTGAAGAGGATGTATAAGTAAGTGCTTTTGGCACCAATGTCACAGAAGTTTTTATCTGCTCTGGATTCCAGATCACATTCAATGGTGCTATCAGGATGCTGAAGTCAATGACTTTGGGTTCATCATTTTGAATAGTTTCTGTTAAAAAGTCAGGTGGAAATCTGAATGGATTCATCATCCCACTGACTCTGAAGTTTCTTCTGCCTGGTAATCAACCATTTAGGTCATCGTCAGTATGGTACATTCTGAATTCAACCATCAACTTGGAAGAGACAACAGGATCCTCAACCATCAGAATGAGGGATGGCTATACATGCTGAGCAACTGAACAGAGTGCTGAGGAAATACTTGGGTGCATATTTTTTCCTGGGGCATATGCTTAGAAATTGCAATGCAAAGGCTATTTTCTCATGTTATGTCACAGCATGGGAAATGCTGCATAGCAGCTCCATCCTAGGACATGAAGATAGTTGCTGCAGAAAATTGGATCTGTTGATTCGTCTCAGCAATTGATGCCCTGCCGCAGAATCAAGACAAAGTAGACAAATATTGGACATTGATACCTTAGCTAGTTGTAGCCCTTAAACAAAGCCTTTACGTCTCTTAAGTAGGTCAGGTTTATTATGCTTGTATTTGATATTGGCTTCAGGGGCTCAAGGAGAGCAGTGTCATAATTCACTTCATATCGTTTGAGGAATTGGATGGAGACAATTTACAAAGAGAAAGGCACCTGGATCCAGCTAATAGCTCCACTGAATCGGAGCAGCTGATAGCTGAAGGAGCTGGTAAGGAACTTAGAACCACAGAATCCTAGATTTGGAAGAGACCCCAAGGGCCAAGCCCATTCGGCCATGGAGGAACACAGAATTAAAACACTCCCAACAGATGGCCACCCAGTCTCTGATTAAATCATCCAAGGAAGGAGACTCCATCACACTCCAACACAGCATATTGCACTGTTTAGGTTCATCAAGGTGGTCTTATACCTCAGATGAATTGAGGGATGCCAATGAGCCACCATCATCATTTGTGGAACATTGTCATGACATGGAACAATAGCAAAGAAGCCAACACCTAATAGATAGGGAATGCTGAGCAATCATGTAGACCAGTGTTTTTCAAACTTTCTTGAGCTGCGGCACATTTTTTACATTTACAAAATCCTGGGGCACACCACCAACCAAAATGACACTAACACAGTAATACATATAGTTAATATGTTTTTAAATGTATTTATACACTCAGTGTGAAACCTGGGCCTGTTTCGATGAACACAACATAGATATCCTGGCAGGAATGGCAGAAAGACACACATGAAGGTCTTGCTCAACAGCTGGGAGTTATAGTTCACCCGCAATCAAAGAGCATTTTGAACTACATCAATGATGGAATGGAATCAAACTTCCCACACAGAACTCCCATAAGGGAGCCCGAGTGGAGAAGAAAAGGTGTTCAGCAGGAGGGGGAAGAAAGGGTAATGGAGGTTCCAATTTCCCACGGCAGACCTGATGATCGCTCATGGCACACTAGTGTGCCACAGCACACTGGTTGGGAAACACTGATGTAGACTGTCTTCAGGTTAGGTAATAGACCTGATTGATTTTTAAAAGGTTCAAAACTTGTTCTGGATGTAAGGGGTGCTGGCGCTTCGAATCTGAATGACTTCCGAAATTTTCCAGGAAAAATTCAGAATTTCCCAAATTAGTTCCGAAATTTCAGAATGGCTTCGTTAATGGCGGACATGCATGTTTAACCCAGTTTGGATGGGGATGTCTTCCCTCCGTGGCAGAACAGGGGTGACAGCTGTGTTTAACCCTGTTTGGATGAGGCTGTCGCCCCAGTTCTGACGCGGAGGGAAGGATATCCCCATCCAAACTGGGTTAAACAACACCCAGTTTGGATGCGGATGTCTTCCCTCCACATCCGAACTGGGGCGACAGCCACATCCAAACTGGGTCAAACAAGGCTCACGTCCGATCTGAAGTGAGAGCCTTGTTTAACCCAGTTTGGATGTGGCTGTCACCCCAGTTCTGAACCGGAGAGAAGACATCCACCTCCAAACTGGGTTAAACAGTGAATGAGGGGAAAGCACCTTGGGAGGGGAGGAATGCTGATTCCTTTCCGAAAATGGCGACTGTGGCTTCGAAATGGCAAATTTACTTCCGGGTTGCTTACATCGCTTCGAAAGCGCTTCAAAAGTGAATTTAATCTGAATTCATTCCGATTTTACAAGCATTCCGACGAACCTACCCAGGCCTACTAGTGGGTGCAGTGAGTATTTCTTGCATCAGTTCATTCTTCCTTGTTTTTGTGTGTGCTATTGCTTCAAATAAATGCCTAGCCTGCTAGCCAAATAAACCCCTCCCTCCCAACTGCTGTGGGATTTATGTGCTTGATTGCTTATTGTTCCCAAGATAAGGTCTCAGTTTCGTCTGACCAGGTTCCTGAATATTTCCTTTTCTTGAACTTTATATGCTCTTTTACTCCTGTGGGTGTCAGGAGTCACCCAAGTAATCTTTTCCTTATAGCACTGATCTGTTTGTTTCAGACTTATAGGTACCCATGTTTGCTATTAATGTCTATTAATTGATTATTATGGTATGTGGTGACCGGGTGTAAGAGACAACAGCACTCCTGCACAGGAGAAGAAACTTTTAAGATGTTCAGTGAAAAACCCCCCACAGCAGCAGCATAACCTGCAGTGTACTTTTGGTTATTTTATGGTTATATTCACATATTTTTCAAAACTGGAAATTACTTTAAAATGAAAAAAAATAGAACAGAGGTAGATTGAGAAGGTGGGGTTATGAGGGTATGTTGAATTGGGGAAACCATTGCTTTCCTTAATCTGGACACTATACCCTATTGATGCAATCCAGACTTTTTTGCTGCTGCATTACACTGTTGACTCGTGTTCAACATGTCGTCTGTTAAGACTCATCCCTTTCACATATTGTGTTGTCAAGCCTATACCTGTGCATTTCTTGTTTTCTGCTTAAGTACATACGTTGCATTTCTCCCTGTTGAAATTCATTTTGCTAGTTTTGACCCAGCTCTGTAATGTGTAAAATCATTTTGATCCTCTAAGGTATTCGCTATTGCTCCTAATTTGGTATCATTTACAAATTTGATTAACACACCCTCTAGAAACGGGTTCTGAAGATACCAAGGACTCCTAAAAACTCAAATAAACACATAGTTTAACAAATTAAGTGTTACCTCTCCCTAGAAACGAAGACGACTAGCTGGGTGTCAGCCATATTGTGGAAAGAGATGATTCACTAGAAAAGACAATAATACCTGGTAAGGTTGAAGGCAGTAGCAAAAGAAGAAGGTCACATTCCAAATGCCTAAAGTCATTAAGTGAAGCCAATATTTTATTTATTTATTTATTAACTTTATTTATACTTCACACCCATCTCCCTAAAGGGACTCGGGGCAGCTTACATGAGGCCAAGCGCAATAACACATAATAATAACACAGCCGCAATTATAAAACAATACAATCAATAAAAATCAACACAAGCAGTAACAGACAATTTAAAACCATTTTGGGTGCGCCAAATATGAATGTTGAAATTTTTTAAAAATAAATAAACACTGGGTGCAGACAGAGGTAGTTTGCATATAACAGGAAGGTTTCCAGGACAATATGGGGCAGACACCCAACAGGTAATTGTGTGTGTATGGGTGACACACCTCCCCCCATGATACCAAGAAGACACCGACACAAGTGGAGTAAAATATGGCCACAACTCATTTATTGATATCAGGAGCAAGGGTTGGCAGCCATGCATGGATTCCCCTGGATCAGGGGTTGGACAATCGCTGCTGTCCGAAGATACTTACATCCCTGGGTGCCAACGGCACGCCGCCGGTTCCCATAAGCTCGGCACCCCAGGGGACCGGGCATTATCCCCCCTTCCAACCAGAGGCGATACACCACCGCGATCCAGGGGCCATGCCACATGCCCAACACAGAGTTGTGACAAGATAAACACACAACAATAGCAAGATCATCTAACAAAATACAGACCAAGATGAACACCGAACAGCAGCAAGATAAGCTAACAAATGTGAAGCAATGCTACATGCAGGGAGGGTAGGTGGAAAAGCTGATGCAGGCTCCCCACCAAACGTGCCTGCGGGCCAAGCCATTTAAAGTGGTTCTGGTGGAGATTGAACACAGCGTTAGATTCAGGGAAGGCACATTGGAAGAGTCTCTCCAGATGATTGGAGAGATTGTCTGCCTGTGAAGGCGGTGGGAGCGTAAACAGATTGATGCTGGTCACGTGCAGTCACAGGTGAGTGAGTCCAAAACTTTTTAGGGCTTTGTAGGTAAGAACCTGCACTTTGAATTGGGACTGGAAGATGAACGGCAGCCAATGGAGCTCCTTAAACAGGTGGGTTGACCGCTCCCTGTAAGTGTCTGCAAGACCTGAGTCAGGACTGTTGAGAACAGAGTGACTATTGCTTAATCTATACTGTAGAATTAATGTAGTTTGACACCACTTTAGCTTCCATGGCTGCATACTATGGAATCATGGGAGTTGTAGTCATTTGCCTTCTCTGTCTCTCATCCATAGGGTCACCATAAGTCGGAGTCAACCTGAAGGCAGTTGACAGCCACAAAAATAGAACTATTATTTCCCTTGATTTGGAAAACCGTATGATAATGATTGTCATATGTCAGAGGTGACTTGAAGGCATATACAAACAACAGCCTGGTTGTTTCTTTATGGTTTGGACTAAAATGCATCACTGGTGGCTTCAACAGATGTGGAAGCCACCAGTCATAATTGCCACCATCCCTCTTTGCCTGGCAGTGTGTGCCGTATTGGCAATGCCAGGAGCAAAGGTGATTGTCTCTGCCTAGACTCTCTGCCTAGACAACATCCCATCTTGATCCCTCTTCACCTGAGGCCAGGTGGGAAGGAAATCTGAAAGGTTGCACACATGCAGCTCCATTTCTATGTGTGACATAGAGGCAACAGGTTTGGTCTTCATCTAATTTTTTTGTTGAGATACAGAACAGCAACAAATACCTGTTTATTGCTGCAGTTCTTGCATGGTAAATACGTATGTCTTGATTAAATCGTTTTAATTAACCACCGAGCCAGGTTTTATTTCCGTGTGACGCCTTCACATTGTTTGCATAGGTACGGTGACATTCCAGTTGCCTGATAAGTGGTAAATAAAACTCTAGGTCAAACTGTACTTGTATGTCTTTCCGACTATTATCACTTCAGCTTTTGAATAACATTTATTCTGTAATTAATGGTTGTCAGCCTGTAATTTTCTTCTCCCCCAGCCATGACTTGGAACGCTTCACATTTTTCATTAATTTTCACAGTGTTTACAACCTATACATGTAGTTACAGTGTACGTATTTTTTTTTTCAAAAAAGAAAACACGACTTGTATTTGGTCTCTACAATATTCCCTTCCTAACTGGGCTAGTTTTAAAAAAAACAACCAGAAAGAGAATGAGAGAAAAGGAGGTAGACAGGTTGCCTTTGAAGCATGGTAGATTTTCAGCACTCTCTTTTGACTCTGTTCCTCCTGCAAGCGTCTTCTCCACTTCTCGCCTTGAACATTGTTCTCTTTTGTTGTTAAGAGCAAGAACTATGAGCTTTAAATCCCCCCGCAGTAGGCCCTGCACTTTTGTGGGGGTTAGGGGTGCAGGAAACCCATGTGAAAGTAAAAAAAAAAGCTTTTTGTTTTACCCAAGGAAACACTTTTCTAGGAATCTATAGTCTTCCAAGGTGATTCGGTGGTCAATGTTAGCCAGATATGTGCTGCTCTATTTCCTGGATCAACGGTAGCACAGAAATCTATCACAGCAGAGAAGAATAGGGATATTTTCCTGTGTTCTAGGATGTGGAATAAAAATACTTTGGGTTATAATTTAGAGTACTAGGTTCATATGGCTGGTGGTATGTGGAGTTGAGAGCTGCAAAATGAGGAAGGGAGGGGTCAAGGACTAAAAGGCAGAAGGACCTGTGACCATTGTGACATCGTTTGTAAGTACAATGTGACACATCTGGAAGCCAAGGCGTATGTATGAGGTATGTCTTAGCGCAGTGTTTCTCAACCTTCCTAATGCCACAACCCCTTAATACAATTCATCATGCTGTGGTGACCCCTAACCATTACATTATTTTAGTTGCTACTTCATAAATGTAAGTTTGCTACTGTTATGATTCGTAATGTGAATATTAGATATGCAGGATGTATTTTCATTCACTGGACCAAATTTGACACAAATACCCTATACACCCAAATTTGAATACTGGTGGGGTTAGGGTGTTGATTTTATCATTTGAGAGCTGTAGTCATTTATTTATTTATTATTTCAATTTCTTGGTCGCCCCTTCCAAGTGGCTCGGGGCGACTCACAAATCATTAAAACAATTACAATCATTAAAAACACAGTAAAACACGATAAAAACAATACATAGCACATATTGAAACATGAATGGATGTAAGAGTTACATCCATAGTTAGATCAGACAGTGGTGCCTGGGATTTATAGTTAACCTACAACCAAAGAGCATTGGACTTGAATGAAACTTGGCACACAGAACTCCCATGCCAACAGAAAATACTAAAAGGATTTGGTGGGCATTGAGCTTGAGTTTTGGAGTTGTAGTTCATCTATATCCAGAGAGCGCTGTGGACTCAAACAACAATGGATCTGGACCAAACTTGGCACAGATACTCAATATGCCAAAATGTGAACACTGGTGTAGTATGGGGAAAATAGACCTTGACATTTGAGGGTTGTAGTTGCTGGGATTTATAGTTCACCTGCAACCAAAGAGCATTTTGAACTCCACCAGTGATAGAATTGGGTCAAACTTCCCACACAAAATCCCAGTGAGCAATACTGTATGTTTCTCATGGTCTTTGGCAACCCCTCTGACATCCCCTCATGCCCCCCCAGGGGTCATGACCCTCTAGGTTGAGAAACGCTGCTCTGAGGCCAAGCAAGTGACTTACCCAAGGTCATGCATTAAGTTTCCATGATTATACTAGGCGCATTCCACTTTCATTTGCCATAAAATTGTAGTTTTATAAAGCTGAGAAAGACTGATCGAAGGGAAGCTGAAGAGGGATCTTGGGTAAACACCTGGCTTCAGCCAAACCAGCTTCAGGTTCATTTCTCAACTTTTACTCCTCATTGGCACCACCCGATTAAATAGATCACCTAACACAGCCTTTGTTTAATGCAACTTTCTTATCTGAGCTCATTATTTCATAGTTGGCTATCTATGGAGTCACTAAAAGTCATCAGGCAACTTAAAGATACACATACACACAGAAATACACAATTACTTAAAGATTCTAAGAAATATGGAGGTGGGCTGAATTGTAGCTAGAAGGATATTCTATTTGGTTTTTCGGCACCAATCAGGGCATTAGGGTTCCATGTTTCTAGGATTCCTTATATTCCCAGTCTTTCCTAGTACAAATCTCATTAATATGATTGTGATTTCTGGATGGCTTGGATGGTGAGGCATTATGCCCGACATCCTCAGTAAAGAGCCTTAGGGTCGTTTTAGACCCATTGCTGTCGATGGAAGCTCAGGTCTCCACCGTCAGCAAAACCGCTTTTTTCCATCTGCGGCAAGGTAGACGTCTGGCCCCCTACCTTTCCAGAGACGACCTGGCCACAGTGCTCCAAGCCACGGCCATCTTGAGACTGGACTACTGTAACGCCCTTTACATTGGCCTGCCCTTGTCAGTGATCTGGAAACTTAAGCTCGTCCAGAATGCCGCTGCATGACTTCTCACTGGGACTCCAGTGAGGTGTCACATAACACCCATCCTCCAGCAGCTCCACTGGCTTCCGGTCGAGCACCGGACCACCTTCAAGGTGATGGTGTTAACTTTCAAGGCCTTGCATGGTCTAGGGCTATTGTATCTGAGGGACCATCTCTTCTCCTATCAACCCCAGAGGTCACTTCATTCTGAACAACTGAACCTCCTTGAAGTGCCGTCCTTTAAAGCTATCTGTCTTACATCGACCCGGCGCAGAGCCTTTTTTGTAGTAGCGCCGTCAATCTGGAATACCCTTCCAAGTGATGTGCGGGCCTTGCAGGATTTACTATCTTTCTGCAAGGCCTGCAAGACCCACCTTTTCCGGCTAGCCTTTGATTGCTAAGCTGGAAAACCTTACTTTTAGTCTAAATTAACATGTTGCCTTACTCCTGCTGTGTTTTCATGTGATTGTGAGCCACTCCGAGCCCTCGGGGAGTGGCGGCATACAAGTACAAATAGTAATAAATAAATAAATAAATATCTGTCCAACCTTTGCTGGCCAGCGAAGGCAAATGCCCATGTTATTCATTCTCTTTTCTGAATGAAAAGGTGGGCTGGTATCTGGTTGTAAAACCGATTAGCACTGGAGGTCCCATCTCATGCTTCTTTGTTCACCAATAGGCTGTACAGATTAAATTAAATGGGGCTGCCCATTTCTTTTTATTGCAAAGAAAACCCAGGGAAGTTCAAGGGGAAACGTATTTCTCATATGACCATATTGGGACAGCAGCAAGAAATAATATCACACAACAGTCAGAAAGACAAAAATTTGTGCTGATTCTCTATATTATATTTGTATTTTGTTTGTATTTTGGGGGGAAAATAAGAGAGAGAGAAATAAATAAAAGGAAGTGCCTGGCCCAGAGAGTCAAGTAAATCACAAAAGTGATCTCAAGTGAACAGAGATAGATTTCTGGAATACGGTGTGCAATGAAACCACTGACCTCTCTTAGAGGGTTCATGTCTTTTTCTACAGAAACAGATGGGTAATAGCATAATGCCGAAATCATGCGCTACATAATATGGACCCCGTGATTGCAGACCTGATTGCTTGCCATATGGTAACTGAAGGGTTGAAAAAGAAAATGGGATGATATGCAAACCTTTTAAAAAGCAACATTTTTATGGAATGGCCATTACATTAAAACTCCAAACTCGGCAAATGGAAGAGAAAAGAAAGCGCCGTGAATAATGATGAAATAACAAAGCAATAAAGGGGAGGGAAGAAGGAGCTGAACCATCCGCATTTTCCCACTCATTGTTTTCCATATGCAAAAGAATCCTGCCCTGAAAGTTGTCGATGGATTTGTTTTATTTTTTGTTGCTCTGTGTCGCATGATGGGCATTGGGTGTAATTTGGTGGGACATTTAATGCTGCAGGGCAAAGATACAGCTGTGCGGGAGTAGTGTCGAATTGAGAGCTGGCCAGGAAGAACAAAAAGGAAATGGAAATTAATATGGGAAAGAGGCTGAATGGATCATTTCTGATTGAGTCATCCATCTCAAGTATATATCCTCCTACACCTCACAAGCGGTAACAGCAGAATCATTGTGTAGTTATATATTCTTCCAATAAAGAGTATAGGCTAAAAAGCAAACTCAAGTAGGATAAAGGATGCAGGGAGGCCCACATAGGGCCCTCCTACACAACCATATAACCCAGAATATCAAGGCAGAAAAAAATCCCACAATATCAGCTTTGAGCTGCAAAGTCCACACTGCCATATATTCTAGTTCAAAGCAGATTGTAACGGTCTGACTTACAACCAATTGTGTAAAGATCTGAATTTGAATTTGTGTCTTAAGTGTGGAGAGAATGTGAGGATTCGAACTCAGGATTCTGTGACAGGGCAGAATATATTCCCGCTGCCCCCACAATATGTAAGGATTCTTCTAATTTTTACTTGCTGCCACCATGTAATCTACTGTGCTTAGCTACCCACTAGGAAAGAGGTGTTTTCAAGGCTTGTGGGAGAAAGAATCACCAGAATAGATGTTTCATCAAAGAACTATCAAGTTTATTTAAACAATGTTTCTAACTTGGAGGTTTCAAGAGTTCAAGAGCTTGGGTGGTTACAATCTACTCAGAGGTATTTGCTTAAGGTTACAATATGCTAACTATGGAGATACAGTCTAACACTAAGCTACTGCACTCCTAAAACTAATAACTCAGCAGTTTACACACACTCTGCTGGTCATTAACAGCCACTGCTTTCTTAGCAGTCTACACACCTACACTACTACCCTTTCCCAGAGTAGAGTCAGGCTTAGAATAAAACCAGTCTTTTAAACCAGGCTGAAAGCTGGCTAAACAGACTCCCTCACTCTCTCACACACCCTTCCACATTTGCAGTGAGCCACCAACTGACAATATTTGAATCCGAGTGGATGTAACCGTCAAAGCAGAAAATGTGGGATCTTATTCATTTGTGTGGAAGGGGCCCCAGAACGGCCTGTTTGTGTTCTCACCAAATGAAGCTGTGAAAGTGGTGGGACAAAAAGAAGGTTCTTCTCCAAAGATCTCAAGGTCAAGGCAGGCCTGTATGTAATCAGTTCAATTCAATAGAAGTGTTGAAGCAGGGGCCCTACAGCAAAATAAGCCTTCCAAAAAGCTATGATGAGGTAGCCATAATTTTGACCAGATCATGAGAAGACATGACTCATTAGAAAAAGACAACAGTAGGGAAAGAGGAAGACCATATTTTCAGATGGATAGACTCAGTCAATGAAGCCACAGCTCTGAGTCTCCAAGACCCAAGCAAGACGGTTGATGACAGGAGAGCTTGGTAGTCCCTCATTCATAAGGTCACCATGACATCAGTTAACAACAACAACCAGCACCAATAATATGCACACCTTCCTCCTAAAACATTATGTTCCATTGGAAATGGGTTTCTTTTTGCCTTTTGCATCACCATGGAGTCCCAGGTTGCCCTATATCACAACCCCTCTGATGCAGCTACTGTAAGTTTTGAATCATTTTGGAGAGCCCCTTCTGACCTACTTAAAAAGCAAGCAAAGCCTGCATAATGTATTTAGGTCAAGAATTGTGTCTGAGCTTCCCATTGCTCTTGTCATCGTCCAACTTGCTGTAGAAATCACAAGTATATAATTGGTATAAACATTATTTTACACAAATAATTCCAATTTCAACTGGAAGAAGACATGGACGAACACACAAGTACACACACAGAGTCCTAGCTCCAGATATCTGTGTTCTTGGTGTTAAAGCGCTTTTGTTTTCTTTGGACCTTTTTAACCTTAATTCTTTTTTTTAATCTTAGGAATGTTCATGTGCTTTGGGCTTGCCAGGTATGGCTATGTAGGGAAGCCCTAAGCAGAACGAATGGAAACTTTGGAATAACAAGATAGCTCGAAGCACGAAAAGATCTTAGGCCCCATCTATACATGCTGTATAATCCAGAATGATGAGGATTAGTAGAAAATGCAGACCCCTAATGCATGCTGCAACACACATCCACATGGAAAACATGTGTTTGAAAAGTCAGAAGAAAATCCAAAATAGGTGACAAAATTCACTACAGCTGATCAGTGAATGGTTGGAGACTGCAGAGCAGAAATTTGGAAAGAACCTGAGCAACTCATGTAGGCAGTGCCACATCTGGAAAATTCAGATAAAAGAAATTGTTATGATGGTCTCAGGAAGGTAAATAAACATCTTTTCTCTCCTTCCTCAAGAAGAAATCGCTTTTTCCTTTTTCCTTTTGAGTTGGAAGAAGAGCTCCATTGCTGATTGTCATCTAATGGGCTTCTGCAGTTCAACACATTCCTCCAAATGGAGTAAGAAAAAAAATACACTTCACCCTCCAACAAGATTGGGGGGGGGGGGTGCAATTTTGTCTCTTCCCCACGGAGCAGAGATTGGTTGGTTCAATGGAACCTTCCCGTGGATGAGGCGGGGCTGGCATTGTTGGTTGCCAGCCCCTTCTCACTCATTCGGCAGAAGAGCATCGCCCACTACTCCCGCCCATGGACAGTATAGTAATTGTCGCCATCGGGACCAGGTAGGAATTTTTTCTTTTCCCTCTTATGTTCTAGGAGGGGTTTTTTTTGCCTACCCTATACTGTTAATAAGGGGCTAGATGGATGGTTGGTTTGTAACTAGGTTAGCGTAAATAGATTAGTAATACAAAGGTTGGTATTTACTTAAGGCACCCCTTAAGGGTGTGGGCCATTATGCAAACATGGAGCGGGGAGAGTCTGGTCTCAAAAATTGAGAGAGATTTCTCCGGACATTTCCCTTGCGGGTTGCCCAGGTTTAAATCTACAGGGGACCCAGGTATTACGCCAAGTTGAACTGACACCTAAAGTTAGTTGAGTTAAAAGTTAAATAGGTAACAATTAATAAGTTAATAAAGTTGCCCAAATTTTAAATCCATATTATGTGTTTGTCTCGTTATTTTGGGTGGTTGGAAGACAAACGTCATTCTGTTGGATCATTTCAGGATGAGGTGAGCTTTGGGGATGCTGCAGGAGCTTTTTTATGGTTCCTGGGGGTGCGTGTGGAGACATTCTGGAACTGCACTGGACTTCTTTAATCCATACTCTGATCTGGATTATACTCTATATAAGCAGCATTAGACTGTGACTACACTGGTTGGATTACTCCAGTGTAAATCTGGCCCGGAGCAGTCCCTGATCCAGTGTGTACATGACTAATCTAGGGCCAATGTCTAGGTGGGCTGGGACCATATCAGTCCCACAAGCTTAATGGCTTAATGATTTGGTATGATGGGGATTGTAACTTTTTAAAGTTCTTAACCTTTTCTGTTGAAGAGTGCTGGTGATTCACCAAACTATAACTGCCAGGATTCCTAAATCTTGTCCTTGCACCTTACTACTGTACTATCCAAAGTCATTATGATCCTTTCAAAATTGCCCTTATTCTTCTGCTGCTATATGACCTATGCATTTTACTCACTAGCCGTACCGTCTAAATTGTTGTACACCAATCTTCCTTCCTACAACGATACTTGAATTTTATTATTGGTTGTTGATTCTGTTGCTTGTTTTATTATTGTTATAATGTTGTTTTATGTTGTTTTTATACTGATGTTATGTATTTTGTATATGCTATGTTTGAACTTTGTTGATTGGGCTTGGTCCCATGTAAGCTGCCCTGAGACCATTCAGAGAGATGGAGGCGGGGTATAAAAATATTGTTATTTGAAACAGAACAGATGAGTCCACAGCAAAAAAGATCACTCTGCTGTCGGTTGTATTGGATCACACGTCGGACACTTCCCAAGTGTCTAGGACTGTGTGATGTATCGGCAAAATATGCATGCAGATCCCAGTAAGGTGGCCTTTTGCAGTTGACAGATTGTAATTTTGTCAGTGTCACTGTCAATTGTGTTTCAATGCAGGCCAAGGTCTTTAGGCACTGCACCCAATGTGCCGATCACCACTGGGACCACCTTGACTGGCTTGTGCCAGAGTCTTTGCAGTTCAATCTTTTAATCCTCATATCATGTCAGGTTTCCAGTTGTTTCTCTTCAATCCTGCTGTGACCTGGGATTGCAACATTGATGATCCATACTTTGTTTTTTAACACGATCGTGAGGTCAGGAGTATGTGCTCCAAAACTCTGTCAGTCTGGATTCGAAAGTCCCAGAGTAGTTCGATGTGTTCATTTTTGTAACCTTTTCAGGCTTGTGATCCCACCAGTTCTTTGTCGCAGGCAGATGGTATTTGTGGCACAAGTTCCAACGAATCATCTGAGCAACAGTGTTATGCCTCTGCTTGTAGTCTGTCTGTGCAATCTTCTTGCAGCAGCTGACAATGTGATCTATTGTTTCATCTGCTTCCTTGCAGAGTCTACACTTGGGATCTGTCGTCGACTTTTCAATTCTGGCTTTGATGGCATTTTTTCTAATGGCTTGATCTTAGGTCGCCAGAATCAGGCCCTCTGTCTCCTTTTTCAAAGTTCCATTTGTGAGCCACATCCATGTTTTTTTTTGTCAATTTGGCTCTCAATTTTTCCCAGGAACTGTCCATGGAAAGCCGTCTTTTGCCAGTTTTCTCTTCTGCTCTGCACTGTGCTTTTACATTATTTCAAAGAACTAGTGGGATCACAAGCCTGAAAAGGTTACAGAAAATGAACACATCAAACTATTGTGGGACTTCCGAATCCAGACTGACTGATCTGGCTATGGTCGTCCACGCTCTGGTCACATCCCGAATAGATTACTGCAATGCACTCTATGTGGGGCTGCCTTTGAAGACAGTTCGGAAATTGCAGGTAGTCCAACGGGCGGCAGCCAGATTATTAACCAGAGCTACAGTACATTCAGGGAGCATCCCACCGCCCTGTTGTGTCAGTTCCACTGGCTGCCTGTCCAATTCCAAGCTCAATTCAAAGTGCTAGTTTTGACCTTTTAAAGCTCTATATGGTTCTGGCCCAGCTTACTTGTCCGAACGCGTCTGCCGCTACGTCCCACCTCGTAATCTAAGATCAGCTGGGGAGGCCCTGCTCTCACTCTTGCCAACTTCTCAAATGTGGTTGGTGGGGACGAGGGAGAGGGCCTTCTCGGTGGTGGCTCCCCGTCTGTGTGATGCGCTTCCAAGCGATATACGATTGACCCAATTCCTCCTGGCATTCAGGAAAAAGGTGAAATCGTGGCTCTCGGACCAGGCTTTTGCACATTAGCACAATGCAGCACTTTAGATTGGCATTGTAATGGGTAAGTTGATGGTTATGGCTCAATGTTTATGTGGTGGACGGAATTTTGTTTTAACTTAAGTGTATGTGTACAACAACAACAACAAAACTTTATTACAGTCACTGACCAGCACAAAGTGGGCACAAGCGCCCTAAGAGGGGAAGGACAACTCCCCAGTAAGCAGTTCTTTAAAATTAGATTAAAAATCAGTATAAAAATATATTTTAAAAGACAGGATATTGTAACAGTATGGAACTGAAGGGGGAGGGGAGTGGTTGATGAGAGAGGTCGAAAACACTGGTGGGGGGCACTAAAGGGGAAGGGAGGGGCACATTGCGAGTCTAGTAGCATTTCAGCTGTAACTGCATTCAAGAAGGGTGCTGCCTTACGGTATCAGTCATCATGTGTATTAGGTGTCAATTTATCGAGCCCCTGGGGCCCATAAGGAGGCCACATCTGCCTTATTGGACCTGATTGCGGACTGGGCCCTGAGGTTCCCCCGGCTCATCATACTGGGTGACTTTAACATCCACCCAGACACAGTTCCTCTCACATCCAGCGCACGGGAGCTCCTCTTGCACATGGATGCCCTAGACCTTCTCAGGACTGAAACGGGCCCCACTCACCAAGCTGGCCACGCGCTGGACCTGATCTTCAGCCAGGGTCTAGCCATAAAACACCGGGACACTAAAGCTGTGCCTTGGTCGGACCACCTGACCGTGAGGGCAGACATTAACATTCTCCTCACAATAAGATCGGAGCCAAAGACCTTCCTAGCCCGCCAAAAGAGCGCGATGACCCCGAGGGCATTCTCGGCGGCTCTGGAACCCTTGGAGGTTCCTGGAGGATCACTGACAGATCGGGTTGCCAGATGGAACAGTGTCCTCTCAAGGGCCATCGACCAGGTGGCCCCAAGGCGACCCCTCCGCCCCAGGAAAACCAGCTCCCCATGGTTCACAGCGAACCTAAAGCGGATGAAACGCCGGAGGAAACAACTCGAGAGTATCTGGAGACGAAAACCCAGCGGGGCAAATAGAGCAGCCTACAGAGAACAGCACAGGCTGTACGAACATGAGATCAAAGAGGCTAAGAAATCTTATAATGCCGCCCAGATTACAGCCGCTGGCTCCCACACAGCACAGATCTTCAAAGTAGTCCGGAGTCTCCTAGCGCCCCACGGAGTGAGCTCAAAAACTCGGCGATAACAGCAGATGACCTCCAAAAGCACTTCATCGGAAAAATCGCGGCACTTCTCGGCGTGATTTGCCGCTTATTCCCGAGGCAGAGGGCGCGAGGACCCAGCACCCAATCCGGACCAATGGGCACTGTCTCTCAGAATTCAGGCCCCTAACATCAGAAGAGGTGAGAAGGTTAGTGACCGGGGCAAGAGCGACGACCTGCCCCACGGACCCCTGCCCATCGCACCTAATCAAGTCCAGCATTGACATCATATTGGGCGCTCTGAGGGACCTGGTGAACCTCTCCCTGGATACAGGCGTTTTCCCTGACTCCCTGAAAGAGGCCAGAGTCAGCCCCCTCCTGAAAAAGACGAGCCTTGACCCTGACGACCCAGCAAACTACCGCCCTGTTGCCAATCTACCCTTCCTGGGTAAACTCCTGAGCGGGCGGCGGAAAGCCAACTGCGTGACTTCCTAAATCGATCCGGGGCCTGGATCCGTTCCAGTCAGGCTTCCGCGCGGTCATGGAGTGGAATCCGTCCTGGTGGCGATTACAGATGACATCCGCCGCCAGCTGGACGGGGGCTCGGCAGTCCTGGTCCTCCTGGATCTAACTGCGGCCTTTGACACCGTTGATCAGGACTTACTGCTCCACCGCCTGGCTGCCTCCGGGATCCAGGACAAGGCTCTGATCTGGTTGGGATCGTTCCTACGGGCCGCTCGCAGCGGGTCGAGTGGCAGGGCCAGGTCTCTAGGAAATGCGGGTTGGAGTGTGGAGTTCCCCAGGGTGCCATCTTGTCTCCCACCCTCTTCAACATCTATGTCCAGCCCCTGGCCAGTATTGCTAGGAGCCATGGTTTCTGCTGCTACCAATACGCCGACGACACACAGCTGCTGCTGAAGCTCGACCCAGGGACATCATCGGTGCCGGACAGTTTCAGTCAAGGGCTGAGAGCGGTGACAAGCTGGCTCAGAGCATACAGACTCAAAATCAACCCGGCTAAAACGGAGATTCTCTGGCCTGGCCGACCCGACCCTCACTCACCACTACCACTCTTCGAAGGCGAGCCCCTATCCCCGGCTCCGGCGGTGAAGAGCTTGGGAGTGATTCTGGACGAGAGACTGTCGATGGAAGCCCAGATCCAGGCCGCAGCTAAGGGCGCCTTTTTCCATCTTCGCAGGGCCCGACGGTTGGCCCCCTATTTACCATCAGAGGCATTGAGAACTGTGATACATGCCACCGTCGTCTCGCGCCTTGATTATTGCAATGCCCTATATGCGGGCCTACCTCTGTCTACAACTCGGAGGCTGAGGCTCATTCAGAACGCAGCGGCCAGACTCATCTCTGGGGCATCTGTCAGAAACCATATCTCTCCAATTTTAAAAGATCTTCATTGGCTGCCCACAGAGTTCAGAGTGATTTACAAACTTATGGCGCTCACCTTTAAAGCACGGCATAATATTGGGCCAGCCTATCTGGGCGATCGGCTGACAGTCCAACGCACCGAGAGGCCAGCGCGTGCCATAAATGGTGATCGTATAGCCATCCCTGGGGTGAGAGAGGCTCGGCTGATGGAGACCCGACGGAGAGCCTTCTCCGTGGTGGCTCCCATGATCTGGAACACCCTCCGCCTGCCCTCAGGGCCACATCGGCCCAAATCAGATTCCTATCGACCTGAAAACCTGGCTCTTCTGCCAGGCATTTGGGGTTTGATCGACGCCTGGAGACTGAGCCTTTCTGGCGTGTGTACCTATGTTTTAAACTGTTGTATTTTTTGGGTTTTTAAATGATGTAAGTCGCCCGGAGCACCAGTGGTGGAGGGCGACTCACAAATAATAAAGTTATTATTATTATTATTATTATAATGTATGTGTATTAGGTGTCAATGCTGATTGTATTTTAATTCTGAATGGTTATGGATTTATATTGTATTTATATTGTGTATTGGCATCGAATTGTTGCCTTTTGTTAGGCCGCTCTGAGCCCCCCCCTCGGGGGTTGAGAAAAGTGGGGTAGAAATGATATAACTAACTAACTAACTAACTAAATAAATAAATAAATAAATTTCTTCTTCTTCTTCAGATGCAGCACAGAAGCCTTCCTTATTCCGGTTCTTGATACCCCGCAACCTACTAAACTGAAACAACCAGTGCTCTTGAGCTTAGACCTTTTCATATTGTAGCATTCAGGACAGAAGAAGAATTGAAGACACACCAAGGCACTGTCTTCAAAGGTACACAGAGGTTGTGTGTTTTTTTTAAAAAAAATTAAAATTACAGAATCAGAGTTGACATGAAGGAGTTGAAAATCAAATGCATTCAAATGCATTTTTAAAAAGCTGTGATAAAGAAAAGGCTTAGAGAATTACATAAAAGAGGCAGGCAAAACTTCAAAAGTACATCAGATAGGACCGGAATAAATAGCTTTTAGCATTTGCTTTTTTAAAAAAACTGCTAATGTAGCAAGCTGTGTTGTGGGTTTCTATTTTAGCAATATGGTTCACTTAAGTTGAGCTTGTGGAGTAGCTGTCCTCCCCCCCTATGTATCTCTGCCATTCTTCTATTGGTTAAAACAGCATTCCTTTATTTACTGACCCATTTGTTTCTACATGCTACCTTTCTCAAGAAGTTTTAGTAGGGCACCATTATATCCACTGAAATCCTATGTCGTACTGCCTTAGTGTAAACCTACACTCACATAGTTTCATAGTGGTTGCACAATACTAAAATTCAAAGATACAGTGATACATTGAAGACACTAATGAATAATCACACATCATTCAAGAATGCACAACTATACATGAAATGGGTTGTTGTGAGTTTTACGGGCTGTAGGGCCATGTTCCAGAAGCATTCGCTCCTGATGTTTTGCCCACATCTATGGCAGGCATCCTCAGAGATTGTGACGTCTGTTGGAAACTAGGAAAATGGGGTTTGTGTATCTGTGGAATGTCCAGAGTGGGAGAAAGAACTTGCCTGTTTGAAGTAGGTGTGAATGTTTCAATTGGCCACTTTGATTAGAATTTAATGACCTGAAGTTTCAAGGTCTGGCTTCTTACTGCCTGAGGGAATCCTTTGTTGGGAGGTGAATAGCTGGTCCTAATTGTTTCTTGTATGGAATTCCACTGTTTTCAGAGTGTTGGTCTGTATTTACTGTTATGATTTTTGAGTTTTTTTTAAAAAAAATACTGGCAGCTAGATTTTGTTCATTTTCGTGGTTTCTTCCTTTCTGTTGAAATTGTCCACATGCTTGTATATGTCAATGGTTTGTTGTTGTTAATTGCCTTCAAGTTGAATTTGACATATGGTGACTCTATGAATAAGAGATCTCCAAGTTACTCTTTCAACAGATCTTACAGACACAGTGGTATAGCTTCCTTCATTGACTTTACCCAACTGAAATGTGGTCTCCCTCTTTTGTTATTACCCCTCACCTTATTAAGCGTTATCATATTTTCTAGTGTGTCATTCCTCCTCAAGATATGGTCAAAGTACAGCAACTTCAATTTACTCATCTTGGCTTCTAGGGAGAGTTTAGGCTTCATTTGTTCTAGCAGTCCATGGTATCCACAAACCCTTCTGCATCATCAAATCTCAGATCAGTTTATTTTCTTCCTATCTGCCTTTTTCACTATCCAGCTTTCACAACCATAGATAGAAACAGGGAATATGACTGCAGGGATCATCCAAAGCAGTGTTTTTCAATCTTTTTTGAGCCGCGACACATTTTTTACATTTATAAAATCCTGGGGCCCACCACCAACCAAAATGACACTCTAACACAGTAATACATATAGTTAATATGTTTTTAAATGTATTTATACACTCACTTAGTGTGAAACCTGGGCCTGTTTCGATGAACACAACATAGATATTCTGGTAGGAATGTCAGAAAGACACAAACTTCCCACACAGAACTCCCATAACCAAGAGAAAATACTATAAGAGTTTGGTGGGCATTGACCTTGGGTCTTGTAGTTGTAGTTCACCGATATCCAGAGAGCACAATGTTGGTCCAGGACCAAACTTGGCATGAATACCCAATATGCCCAAATGTGAACACAGATGGAGTTTGGGGAAAATAGACCTTGACATTTGAGAGTTACAGTTTCTGGGATTTATAGTTAACACACAATCAAAGAGCATCCTGAACTCTTGCAACAATGGAATTGAACCAAACTTGGCATATTGAACTCTCATTACCAACAGAAAGGGTTTGCTTGGGAATTGACCTTGAGTTTGGAAGTTGTAGTTCACCTACACCCAGACTTGCCCCAGAGCAAAGCAAGGCAAAGCGAGCAGAGCGAGGCTGGGAAGAAGGGAGCCCGAGTGGAGAAGAAAAAGTGTTCGGCAGGAGGGGGAAGAAAGGGTATTGGAGGTTCCAATTTCCCACGGCACACCTGATGATTGCTCATGGCACACTAGTGTGCCATGGCACACTGGTTGGGAAACACTGATCCAAAGCATTAATATTCAATGATCTATCTTTATACTTCAGAATCTTCTCTAGTTTCTTCATAACTACCCTTCTATGGGAGCATCTACAGTAATCCCTTCTCCTGGTAGGATCTGATGTGACATACACCAGATCAGCTCAGAAATGGTTTACATAGATACACATGCCCAGGTGATGTGAAGGCCGGAGGGTGTCCTCACCACCCAGCCAGGCATTGCTGAACTCATACAATTTCCTCCCATTCTCCTTGCTGCTGAGAATCCAGGCATGACTTGGTTCTTGCCGATCGGTTGTCACCTGGAGCGATGTCAACTGGGGCACCAGATTGACAAGGGAAGACTGAAGGGAAAGAGGAGGAGCAACCCGCAACTTTCAAGATGGTGGTAAGCAGCTTTGCCCCAGATAAACTGGATCAGACATGCTCCAGGTCTTAGGCTACTTCTGATTTCTTGACTGCATTCTCCATGCTGATGAATGACAGGGCCAAGGTATGAAAATGTTTTGAACTATTTCAGTATTTTTATCACCAACTTTAATATTCTACAAATCATCTGTAGTTATTAGTTTTGTTTTCTTAATGGTAACACATATGAACATCCGCTTAGACCAGGGGTTCTCAAACTAAAGCCTGTGGACTGGATGCAGCCCCCCAAGGTAATTTACTTGGACCCTGGTGCAAACTTTAGACTTAGGGTCATCCTAGGTCTGGAACAACATCAAGTCACAAAAACAACAACAACCTGAATTAATTTGACTATCTGATCAGCCAAATGGAGGACCACCATTTCCATTGAAATACTAGTAAGTTTATGTTGGTTAAAATTGTTCATAATTTTAAATACTGTATTGTTCTTTCATGTTTTTTGCAGTACAAATAATACATCTGTAGTGTGCATAGGAATTTGTCCATGTTTTTCTCAAAATATAGTCCAGCCCCCCAACAGTGTGAGCGACAGTGAGCAGGCCCTCTACTTTAAAAGTTTGAGGGCTCCTGACTTAGACAATGGTGAACTGTATAAATCCATTGCAGGAGGGCCAAAATGCAATAATGTGTGCCTTGAAGATTAAATAGGCATATGACACCAACCAGATGCTAGCAACAGATCAATGTGTAATTCTAGAGACTGATTATCTGATATATGAATTTGTTTAAAGTTGTTGGGATAAAATGTTTGAGACCATAAGTAGTTTGAGACCATAAGTAATAATATGTCAGGGAGTGGGTAATACCTCCCATGCAGGCATGTAGCCAGGGGGGGCTAAGGGGGCTTCAGCCCCCCCCCCCGAAATTCTCAGGGTGGTCCACGAGAAGGCCTTACTGGTACATTATTTAAACTGTTATGTTTATTCATATCATGATCTGATCACCATGCTCATTATATCCCACCTTCATGGGGTTATTGGGATAACAATACAAAAGGTTTGCTAGGGTAGACCCTCTTCCACCCAGTCTCAGCCCCCCCGAACCAAACTCAGCCCCCCGAACCAAAATCCTGGCTACGGCCCTGCTCCCATGGATTGCATGTTGTCACTAAAAGAGGTTTCTGTGGCTCCAAGTTTGCACACAGCCAATGTTGTTCACATACACAACATTCATGGGCAAAATAGGACAGGCTTTTTCTACTCCAAGTGCCCCTAGGAGAGATGAGTTTTATTTTAAACAGGTTTTGAGGAATATGCTAACCTCCATCCCCAAAATCATGACAAATAGAAGATAGCAAGACACATTTTTCTACTTTGAAATTATTCTTTAATGTTTCCAGACATTTCATGGAAAGTGTTGAGATTGGATATTGGATTTCTGACCCTGCCAAAGTCTCCCATCCCTATAGTAAAACATTATTATTTACGATTATTTATTATTTACATAATTTATAATTTATATTCCGCCCTTCTCACCCCGAAGGGGACTCAGGGCGGATCACAATGCACATATACAGGCAAACATTCAATGTCATAGACATACAACATATATAGACAGACAATGAGCTACACATTTGGCCGGGAGCTCACCCCGGCCCGGGCAGTGATCTTAGCAAATACAAATAGATGATAGCTTAAATTTGTATTATCATATGTTGAAAGCAAAAAGGGAACACATTTACTGATAAATTATAATAATAATATATAATAAAACTTTATTTATATTCCATACTATCTTCCTAGGGGGGCTCAGGGCAGATTCCAACATGCAATGGAAAACATTCAATGCCTCCATAGAACAAACAAGTACCGACATAATAATCCCAGAAAAACCCCATATATGAAAACAACATTCTCTTCCTCCGGAGCCTGCCTGAGACGCCTGGCTCTCTCCGCTTCCGCCTGCCTTTGCCATGGGTCACCAGCAGCTCTACTGGAGCCATCCGAGGAAGTTTGGGCAGGGGTCACGCTCCTGCCGCGTGTGCTCGAACCACCATGGCCTGATCCAGAAGTATGGGCTCAACATGTGCCGGCAGTGCTTCTGCCAGTACGGCAAGGACATCAACTTCGTCAAGTTGGATGAAATGCCAATCTACCGAGACAGCGGCCAAGCCTCGGCTTGATGTGCGGAGCTGGAGGAATTTCTCCAGAAGGAAATCTGTGGCTGTATATGCTCATATGAACATTAAAATCTAACATTAATATATTAAACCAAACATAATCAAACAAAAATTATATACTGATGTAAAATCTGAATATAAAGGATCCACATTGATTTACAGGTGCCAACTATCGTTCACAAAGTTATGTAGGTTGGTTGTGCATCCAGTGATGGTACTTGGGCTAACATGGACTAGCAGAGCCTGGATACAAAATAGTTCTCAACCAGAGGTCCAGTAGTGATCTCTCATTGTGTAATCCTCCTCCTCTCCATACGTTAGTGAGCAAAAGTATGTCTTCAGTTGTTGTTTTTTTGAAGGAGAGGGGGGAGGGGGACAGCTTTATTTCTTTAGGGAGAGAGTTCCAGAAGTGTGTGTGTGTGGGGGGGTTGTGACCACTGAGAAGGCCATCTCTCTCGTTTCCACCAGCCGTACTTGAGATGGGGGGTGGGACTGAGAACAGGGCTTCCTCTGCTGGCCGCAGTGCTTGAGCTGGTCTGTAAGAGGAGATGTGATCGGTCAAGTAGCCTGGACCATTAAGATCAGCAATTGTTATCAAGACTTTCATTAGTTTATAATCTGTGATCACTATTTCTGGAAATATTCCTAACCGTCATTGTATTTAGATAATTATTTTACAACCCCACCTTGACTGAATGGTTAGCTTTGAAAAAGAAGGGCCCTTCTACACAGCCATACAACCCAGAATACCAAGGCAGAAAATCCCACAATATCTGCATTGAACTGGGTTATTTGAGTCCACACTGCCATATATCCCAGTTCAAAACAGAAAATGTGACATTGTATACAGTAGGCATGAGAAAAAAGTTATGAAAATTAAAAGAAATCGTAAGTGATTCGTATGTAATGGGACTTTCTAGTTTATATGCATCACGGCAGCTAACCAGGAAGTAGACTTTCTTTTACGGTCCTTGAGGCCAACAATTTGCGTAATGATCGTTATTAATTCTTAATTATTGTACTACTCACTTCTCCCTGTCTTCTCCCCCTCATTTCCTTCCTGCCTTAATTCAGCTTCTTCTTTTTCCCGCATTTCTATGGGGAACTGGAAGTGACGCTGCTGCTAGGCATTCTGGAAAGTGTAGTCCTCCACGCTTCTCCTCCCTCTCCCCCCCTCTGCTCTCTCTTCCTCGTGGCAGTGGTGGTTTGGGGTCTTGAGGAAGAGCGGGCTGACTCACTTCCTTCTGGGCACCGCCTTGGTCGTCTTGGCCTTGGTGCTCTTGGCCGGCTTGGGCTTGGCTTTCGGGCTCTTGTCTTCTGTGGGGACTCTCTGTCTTGCCCCACCGCACGGGCCAACTTCACACACACACACACACGCCCTTCTCCTCCTTTCTCTCCCTGCACTCTCTCACATGCTTCTCTGCCCCCTCCTCTTTCCTGGTGGCTTCCCCCCCTTCTCTTCCCCATTGCTCTGTCTTGCCCCACCGCATGGGCCAACTTCACACACACACACACACGCTTCTCCTCCTTTCTCTCCCTGCACTCTCTCACATGTTTCTCTGCCCCCTCCTCTTTCCTGGAGGCTTCTCCCCCCCCTTCTCTTCCCCGTTGCTCTGTCTTGCCCCACCGCACGGGCCAACTTCAGCCCTCCAGGTGTTTTGGACTTCAACTCACACCATTCCTCACAGCCTCAGGCCTCTTCCTTTTCCTCTCAGCCTGGGCAAACTTGGGCCCTCGCTCCCTCAGGATCGGGGTGAGAGAGAGGCAGCGAGGAGGGGAGGGCTCCTCCTCCTTTTTTGCTGCTTCCAAGAATAGAATACCCCCTCACCCTCCCTCCCTCCTTCCTCCCTCCTTCCTATTTGGAGAGTCCCATCTAGAATTCAGTGTGATTTATTCAAGTTTTGGCCTACAACTCCCAGAAATCCCAGCCAATTTACCAGCTGTTAGGATTTCTGGGAGTTGTAGGCCAAAACCATCTGGAATGCGCATGCGCTGGCATACGAACTACTAACGAATTTCGTTAGTAATTACGTTACATTTTAGAAATTTTTGGAAATTTTTTTTGACAATGTTGACTGTTTTAATTTTCATCTTCGAATGTATGATAACATCATAGATATTCCTTGATTGTAGCATCTTTCTAAACCACACAGCTCTTTATTACTATAGGACAGAGAGTTCTGTAATATGAAATGTACTTGCAACTGCCTTCTTAATGTATCCTCTATATTGCGGAATAAAACAGAAGAAATCATTGCTTGCTATAAAGCAGTTGTATACATTTTTGTACAAGTATCTTCACAGACTGAACATCTCACATACAACAATCCCCTAGGAGAGAAAACAAATGTATTGTGTTTCCCTTTTATATATATTAAAAAAACTTATTAGATTATATAAGTAGAGTATAACATTTCACATTCACATTACAGAAAAAAAAAGGAAAGTGACAAAAACAATCCCACATATTTATTCATACCTTTCTGGTGTAACCTGTAATCTTAGTCTAAAAATGTACTAAAAACAGAAGTACAGTAATAAAAAATATCAATAAAAAGCTGGCCAAACCTCTAGAAATGTTATCATAATGATATCGGCATCCATAAAACACCTATTGAAAAATACATTGACACTTAAATACACACCGCCTGAGCTCTGTGAGTGCAGCATTCTTTCGAATGAAGCAGAGAGTGTTTGAGGGATACCAAGGTGCTTGTATATAAAGCTATTGTCCTCCCAACCCTGTTATATGTCTGCAAAATATGGACTGTCTACAGATGTCACACACTACTCTCGGCGGTGGCCAGGGGAGCTTTTGCAGAGTTAAGACTCGTGCGCCAGCTGTGCCCGTACCTCGGGAAGTCTGATCTGGCTACGGTCGTCCACGCTCTGGTCACATCCCGAATAGATTACTGCAACGCACTCTATGTGGGGCTGCATTTGAAGACAGTTCAGAAATTACAATTAGTCCAATGGGCGGCAGCCAGATTACTAACTGGAGCTACATACAGGGAGCATACCACCCCCTGTTGTGCCAGCTCCACTGGCTGCCTGTCCAATTCCGAGCTCAATTCAAAGTGCTGGTTTTGACCTTTAAAACTCTATACGGTTCTGGCCCAGCTTACTTGTCCAAACGCATCAGCCCCTACATCCCACCTCGTAATTTAAGATTGTCCGAGGAGGCCCTGCTCTTGCTCCTGCCAACTTCTCAAACGCGGTTGGTGGGGACGAGAGAGAGAGGCCTTCTCGGTGGTGGCTCCTCGTCTGTGGAACGCGCTCCCAAGCGACATACGATCAACCACATCCCTCCTCGCATTCAGGAAAAAAGTGACGTCCTGGCTGTGGGACCAGGCGTTAGCGCATTAGCACAATGCAGCACTTTGGACTGGTTTTGTAAGGGCAAGTTGATGGAGGTGGCTCAATGTCCCTGTTATGGACGGAACACTGTTTTTAACTTAAGTGAATGTGTGTGATGTTTTAAAGTTAATTGTATTTTAATGCTGAATGTTTTTGGTTTTTATATTGTATTTTACTGTCTGGGCATCGAATTGTGCCTTTTGTTAGGCCGCTCTGAGTCCCCCCTCAGGGGTTGAGAAGAGCGGGGTAGAAATGTTGGAAATAATAATAAAGAAATACTCCTGGAATGATTCCATCAGCGTTGCCTCCAAAATATCCTGAAAATTTCCTGGGAAGACAGACGGACAAATGTCAGTGTGCTGGAAGAAGCAAAGACCACCAGCATTGAAGCGATGATCCTCCGCCATCAACTCCTCTGGACCGGCCACGTTGTCTGAATGCCCAACCACCATCTCCCAAAGCAGTTGCTCTATTCCAAACTCTAGAAAGGAAAATGGAATGTCGGAGGACAGGAAAAGAGATTTAAAGATGGGCTCAAAGCCAACCTTAAAAACTGTGGCATAGACACTGAGAACTGGGAAGCCCTGGCCCTTGAGCACTCTAGCTGGAGGTCAGCTGTGACCAGCAGTGCTGTAGACTTTGAAGAGGCACGAACGGAGGACAAAAGGGAGAAATGTGCCAAGCAGAAGGCATGACAAGCCAATCCCGACCGGGACTGCCTCCCATCTGGAAACTGATGCCCTCATTGCAGGAGAACAAGCGGGTCAAGAATAGGGCTCCACAGTCACCTACGGACCCACCGCCAGTACACCAAACCTGGAAGACAATCTTACTCGGTCAATGAGGGATCACCTAAGTAAATAAGTAAGAATTGCACGAGTTGTCCCCTAAGTAACAGAAGGTAGGACTTTGCTTGCATTGGCATGGTATAGCAATTTGAATGTTGGAACAACATTCAAATCCTTGTTCAAGCCCGAAAACTAATTGGGTGAACTTGAGCCCATCTCACACTCTTGGCCTCAGAGGAAGACAATGGCAAACTTCCTCTGAAAATGTATTGTTGAAGGCTTTCGTGGCTGGAATCACTTCGTTGTTGTAGGTTTTTCGAGCTGTATGACCATGTTCTAGAAGCTCTTGCCAAAAAAACAAACAAGCATGAAAGCTTTGTTTTAGAATAACGTTAAGCTGGGAATAACTTGAAGTCACATAGGAATAAGGAAGAAAATAACAACAATGTTATGAACTGCCCTTCTTACTCAAATTCCATCCTGGTGTACAAACACATGAAAAGAAAAAAAAATCTCAGGTCCCATTTACACTGTCAAGTAATGTAGTTTGAAACTTCATTACATGTCAGTGTACCTCTCCATTGGTGCCCCCTTGTCGTGGGGGAGAGGCTTGCGTACCTTAATGAAGTTGTGAGCTATGCTGGTGGTGGCATAATAGCCACCAGTAGGGCCTCCCATGCCAGACAGGTCACAATTGAAGGGTCTGACAAAAAGCGTAAACGGGCAGGATGGGCTCTCTAACCTTTTGGCAACCATCCTAAGAGAAGGAGAACTCTAAATTCAAACCCGGGCAGATGGTGCTCGTCTAACCCTGTAAGGTCAACCATCTAGAGAAGGAAACTCTAATGAAACCTACGACCTGAGGACCTCTCTGCCACTGTCCAAGCTTGCTAGGCCCCGGCAGACGAACCTTTGGTTTTAAAGGGTGAGGCCAGTTCTGTGCATGCTGTGCTCCACCAGAAAAATCCATTGCACAGGCTCGAAGGACACATCCTTCTTTAGCCATCAACGCGCTTGTAAAAAGTATGGGATGAGTCCCTCCTAAGAATCTGCATTCGCGATGTAATGCCAGAGAACATGTCAGTGTAGACTCATATAATGCAGTGTATCTACAGTGAAATATATGAGTCTATATTATCCATGTAATATAGTTTCACAATTCATTATATGGCAGCCTCTGTTTCTCCCAGCTTAAGATGAAGGCAAAAGACCAACCATAAGTAAACATATCTTTTCAAGAAAACCCTGTGATAGGTTCACCATGTAAGTCAGAGTCAACATGAAGGTGCATGTTGACTCTGCATCTTCAGAATCAACATGTTGACTCTGCACATTCAGCAGCAAAGGCCATTGCTTTCGGACAAATCTCTTAGTTCAATAAGAACATAGACTTCCTGTTGTCATACTGTGATTTTATCTCTTCTGCTCTCCATGTTGCAGGAATTCAAATCCAGACCTTCTTTTGAACTAATTGGAGTTTCTGAACTCGATACAGATGTAGTCCAATATATAGCATATTGCCAAAGTCCAACCTTGAGGTAACCACCAGCACACCCATTACATTGTTTAGGACCTCCGATTCTAGGAAAGGGTGCAATCGGTGTATCAGCTGATGCTGGTAATAAGTATTCCTGACTGTTGAAAAGTATTATGACATGTTTATTATCCGCCTCTATCCTTATTTATTTATTTATTTATTTATTTATTTATTTATTTATTTATTTATTTATTTACAGTATTTATATTCCGCCCTTCTCACCCTGCAGAGGACTCAGGGCAGATTACAATGTATATATACATGGAAAACATTCAATGTCATAGACACACAACACATATAGACAGACAGTCAGAGGCTACTTAACATTCCAAATGGTCCAGCGGAGTTGATGGTGGAGGACCATCGCGTCAATGCTGGTGTTCTTTGCGTCTTCCAGCACGCTGACATTTGTCCGCCTGTCTTCCCAAGACATTTGCAGGATTTTTCGGAGGCAGCGCTGATGGAATAGTTCCAGGGGTTGCATGTGACATCTGTAGATAGTCCACGTTTCACAGGCATATAGCAGGGTTGGGAGGACAATAGCTGTATAAACAAGCACCTTAGTACCTCTACGGATGTCCCGATCCTCAAACACTCTTTGCTTCATTCAGAAAAATGCTGCACTTATAGAGCTCAGGCGGTGTTGTATTTCAGTGTCAATGTTGACTTTTGTGGAGAGGTGGCTGCCAAGGTAGCGGAAATGGTCAACCTTTTCTAATGTTACACCATAGAGCTGTATTTCTGGCATTGGAGAGGAATTGGCTGGTGACTGCTGGAAGAGCACTTTGGTTTTCTCGATGTTCAATGAGAGGCCAAGCTTCTTGTATGCTACTGCAAGTGGCTTGCAGGTGTTCCTCTGAATGCACACAGACAATGTTGTCATCAGCATACTGGAGTTCTATAACGGATGTTGTAACCTTGGTTTTGGCTTTCAGTCTGCTGAGGTTAAATAGCTTGCCATCTGTCCAATAGATGATTTCCACTCCGGTGGGAAGCTTCCCATCAAAAAGATGAAGTATCATAGTGATGAAGATGGAAAATAAGGTTGGGGCAATAACACATCTCTGTTTGACAAAAGGAGATAGGGAAACAAAGGGGATAAGGAAAGATCACAAATTTCCAGATCTTTATTTCAGTTCATTTTTTAAGATCAGACATGAGGAGGAAGTAACATTGACAGGTCTTTCCAATCCAGTTACATATAACTGAAGCTGTGTAGATAGTTGGAGGGTGAATTTTTAAGTTGTATTTTGGATGGATGGAGTGTTCCCAGGGGGTTTGAAGGAGGCCATGGTAAGACTGCTACTGAAGAAACCGAATTTAGATCCTTCAGTTCCCTCCAGTTACCGCCCAGTCTCTAACCTGCCATTTCTGGGAAAGGTGATTGAGAGGGCAGTGGCGGATCAGCTGCAACAGTTCTTAAATGACACAGCTGGACTCGATCCCTTCCAGTCCGGCTTCCGTATTGGGCATGGGACGGAGACCGTGCTTGTCTTCATTACAGACCAACTTGGCTGCCAGTTGGACCATGGCGGGTCAGCTCTGCTGGCGTTGTTAGATCTCATGGCAGCTTTTGACAAGGTAGATCACACATTATTGACCCACCGTTTAGCCGCGACGGGAGTTAGGGGGACTGCCCTTAAATGGGTGGCCTCCTTTCTTCAAGACCGGGGACAATGAATGGAGAGGGGAGGGATGGCCTCTGGGAGACTCCCATTAAGTTGCGGGATCCCCCAGGGAGCTATCCTTTCCCCTTTATTGTTGAACATCTACATGCATCCGCTCGCCCGACTGGTTCGCGATTTTGGTCTGGAGTGTCATCAGTATGCTGATGACGCCCAGCTGGTGCTGAGAATGGATGGCAGGCTGGACACTGTACCCGATTGTTTCCATCAATACCTTAAAGCCGTGACTGGATGGCTGCGCACCAGCCGGTTGAAGGTGAATCCATCAAAGACGGAGATCCTATGGCTGGGTTGTCATGGTATGGGTGAGTGCCGGTTGCCTACCCTGGACGGCGAGCGGCTAAGCCCATCGTCTTTGGTTAAAACCCTGGAGGTTCAATTAGACCCACTGCTATCGATGGAGACTCAGATCTCCAAGGTTAGCAGGACAGCATTTCTCCATTTTTGATAAGCTAGGTGACTGGCTCCTTACCTATCCAGGAATGACCTCGCTACGGTGATCCAGGCGATGGTCATCTCAAGGTTAGACTACTGTAACGCCCTCTACATTGGCCTTCCCTTGTCGACAACCCAGAAACTCAAGCTGGTGCAAAATGCTGCCGATGAATTGTTGGTGGGAGCACCTGCGAGAGAACACATAAGAACATAAGAACATAAGAAGAGCCATGCTGAATCGGACCTCAGCCCTTCTAGTCCAGCATTCTGTATCACACAGTGGCCCACCAGTTGTACACGGGGATCTCGAGCAGAAGGGAGGGCAAAACCCTGACCTGCTCCCGACCCCCCACAACCAGTACCCAGGGAAATCCTGCCTACCTCAACCAACTCTGAGGTGGCACTTGAATGTCCTTTTCAGTAACTACCGATACACTTGGTATCCATGAATCTGTCTAATCCTGCCTTGAAGTTGTTCAGGCTGACAGCTGTCACAACCTCTTCTGGAAGTGAGTTCCATAACCCAATGACCCTCTGGGTGAAGAAATATTTCCCTTTATTAGTCCTAATTTTTCTACCTTGGAGCTTCAGGGAGTGCCCTCTAGTCCTGGTGTTTTGTGACAAAGAAAATAATTTTTCTTTATTCACCTTTTCTATCCCATGCATGATTTTATACACTTCGATCAAGTCACCTCTTAAATGCCGTCTTTCAAGGCTGAAAAGACCAAGGCGTTGCAACCTGGTTTCATAAGGGAGCCGCTCCATCCCTTGGATCATTCTTGTTGCCCTTTTCTGTACCTTTTCCAGTTCCGTTATATCCTTCTTAAGGTGCGGAGACCAGAATTGTACACAGTACTCCAAATGTGGCCTTACCATAGATTTGTAGAGAGGTAATACAACATTTGCTGACCTATTTTCGATTCCCTTTCTGATCATGCCTAGCATAGAATTTGCTTTTTTCACTGCTGCTGCGCACTGGGTTGACATCTTCATTGAGCTGTCCACCAAGACCCCAAGATCCCTTTCCTGGTTTGTCTCGGAAAGCTTTGACCCCATCAATTTGTAGGTGTAGTTGGGGTTCTTTGCCCCGATGTGCATGACTTTACACTTGTTTAGGTTAAAATGCATTTGCCACTTTGTTGCCCATTCACTCAATTTCGAGAGATCTTTCTGGAGCTCTTTACAATCAGTTTCATTTTTAACACATCACACCAATCCTACAGCAATTGCACTGGCTGCCAATAGAGTACCAGATTGTTTTCAAGGTGCTGGTTTTGACCTTTAAGGCCTTGTATGGTCTAGGGCCAGTGTATCTGAGGGACTGCCTCACCCCATATGTTCCCCCGAGATCTTTGCGCTCAGGAGAACAAAACCTTCTGATGATTCCATCAGTTCGTTCCTGTTGCCTCTCAGTGACAAGACAACGAGCCTTCTCTGTGGTGGTACCAACGCTATGGAACGCATTACCAGATGACGTTTGGGCTATCACGGAGTTAGCCCCCTTCCGGAGGGCGTGCAAGACAACCCTTTTTAAGCAGGCCTTCAATCTAAGTTCCCCCTGACAACTCTGATCATGTCCTTGTGTTTTATATAACAAAGTGTTTTATCTGCATTTTAATCTGTTGTTTTATGTGAACTGCCCCGAGCCTGCAGGGAGGAGCAGTATATAAAAATGAACAATAAATAAATAAATAAATAAATAAATAAAAGAAACAAAAACAGAGATCTAGAATGGCCAAACATAAGAACACAATCCGCTTGTCATGCCAGATTTTGGTTTTTGTTATTGACATCTTTTAGTGGTATTTTGATGCCTGTAATTAAATTGCTAATTAGGTGTCTCTCTTGTGGTGGTCACGGTTTTATTACTTAATTGCAGCAAGTTTTGCTCTTGCCCCCAACATGATGTGTTTCGCCTGCGTGACTGTTGTTCTTGAGTTGGTTTCCCACTTGCAAAGCATTCAGCCGAGCGCAAGCAGTGCCTCTGATTTCCCCAGAATCAAAGCAGTTCAGAGTTTTTTTTAACGTAAATTTAATTTTGTTTTGTGCTATAGAAATCTGAAATAAGGAGAAGGGTGAGGAGGAGGGCATGTGACCAGAGAGAGAGAGAGAGAGAGAGAGAGAGAGAGAGAGAGAGAGAGAGAGAGAGAGAGAGAGAGAGAGAGAAGACATTAAACAAAATGTTGTAAGGGTAAGCAAATAGGATAGCGGACCCACCTATGCCACAGTCCAAAAACTTGAGGAAATACAGAAAATAAATGCAGTCATTTTGCATCATGACTTCTCCTTCTTCATTGCTTTTGTGTATTTTTTTTCTCAAATTGTAAGATGAGATAAAAATTCAGTCCCGTCCTTTCTTATTCCCTTTCTTTCCCTTTACTCTTGAATTCTGAATTTATGCTTTTCCCCCACTTCTTTCTCTTTGTCAGTCTATTTCAATACATTCATTAAATCCCTCCCCCCCCCCCCAGCCCTTCATTGGTGTTATTTTATGCAAACCACAAGATGGTTTCTTTTCTCCCTTCTTTCCTTGCCAAAGATTGCCTCTTTATTTTATTTTGAAATATTTGTATATTTATTTCATTAGATGAGATAATGCTTTTTCTTATTAACATAATTTCCAGTACATTAAACATATTTCTCCACAGACAGAAGAGAGGAATCAAATTAAATGACAGTTAAATCACTCGCAGCCATTTCGATGGTTAAAAGAAATAAAAATGTTTCTGCGTCTCATCCCGCCCCCCCCTTCCCGGTCTCTCTTTGTGATCATGAGATGGATGCCATAAAGGGAAATGAAATACTAAAGTGATAGGAAGAAAAACATAAAGAAATAATGACTGACTTACTGCAGTAATACCACTGAGGGGAAGAAAAAAAATTGCTACAAATGAAAGAGAGGGGGGAAAATTATACTATAGCTGTTTTCAAAGTTATCAAAATTCATTTTTTATTGATGAGGGCCACGGAATTCTAATACTAAGTAAATGGCAAAAACAAAACCAAAAAAAAATCAATGCTATAAATACTGAATGCTGAAAGGAGAAATAAATAATCTCTTTGGAGGGCCATTATTCTAAAGAGCTTTAATTTTTAAATAATGTATAGTTCAAGATATATAACTGGTGGGGGCAGAATATAACAAAGGTTCTCTGTTCTGTTCTTAAAATGGGCCAGGCATACCAAATCCTATGTTAACGTAAGCTTGGGCCTGTGTTATTCTCCAGACCTTTAGCTATGTGAAGAAGGGGGAGAGTTGCTAAACAATTAAACACAAGCCCAAGAAGCGAAGTAATATATTCTAAGCACAGTATCAAAGTAGATAATACCCCCTGTATTCAAACAACGATCAACAGGATAGAATCACAATAAGGTAATACATCGACCCAAATGGGTTCCTACCAGTGACGAAATTCAGTCAAATCAAATGTCCAAATATTCCAAAGTCCCAAATCAAATATCAATGGGATGAGGTCATAACATATAATAATAATATGATGTTGGTCTTCGACCGTAAATAAATATCTATCTATATAATAATAATAAAACTTTATTTCTAACCCGCATCCATCTCCCCGAAGGGGACTCGGAGTGGCTTACATGGGGCCGTGCCTGAGCAACAAATCACAGAAAAAAATCAAAAACAATAAACACAATAAAAAAATACATCTTTGAAAATACAACAACATAGATGAATCTAAAACAGAAATGACAGGGCAAGCCGCATATATATATAAAGTGTTTAAAAACTTGGGGGAGATAGCTGGAGTAGTGTCAAAAACATAGAGAATCATATGGGGGGGGGAGGTCTTGGCAAAAACGGGGGCATTTGGGAGTCTAATCTCCAAAGGCCTGGTGGAAGAACCAGGTTTTCAGTTGCTTTTTAAAGGATTCCAGTGAAGGGGCATTTCTAATCTAATAACTTACAGACCGTTCCTCATCGATAGGAAAGTTCCCAAGAAAGTCCGCAGCAAATTAATATAACGAATTGAGGGTCATAACATTCTGACCGCTCCTACTGGGTAGAGGTGCGTCCCGATAGTCACTGGTAAGTGAAGTTAAAGTAGGTGATCCAGCCTGTGGAATACAACATAACCGCCTGTGTGTGCCGATAAATCCAATGGAAGGCAACCGATGTAAATATGAAGAAATCCTTCGATGAGAGAGTTGATGTTTACCACGGTAGGTAGTAACTCCAATAAATATGTAGACATCAATAGGTTGAATTAGGCCGATGAGGACAATATAATACAGGGAGCCATCACTCGTTTCGACCCTAGTGGGTCTTTCTCAAGGCCACTCAAAATGCAATTATAGCCTTCTCCATATAATGCATTCAAATGTGGCATATATATACAAAAGCGGTGTGATGTAATCTGTAATGAAGCATAATACCAATTCATAATATAAGTTCATAGTATACATAACTTAATAAATCCCAGAAAGCAACTCAAGTTTACAAAATCCCTCGAACCAGATTACTAATTAATTCCACAAATATATGAAGACGTACCTGTACCATAGAGGTAAAATCTAACGTCTATGGATACAATGATGGCAAATGCAAGCCCTTCCTGTAATCGGGTAGTTCATAAACACATGCTGACTCAATTACGGCAGGTGTAATGAGGATTATCTGAGTAAGTCATTGATAACCGAGTAGTAAGAATAGATCTGCATTGCCATGACCTTTGTCATGTTAATATCCCAAACGCAGCACATACTATGTTATCATTTTTAAGGTTAGCATTTTTGAACAATGAGTTCTTCAAGTTCACAAGAGCATACAGTATCCTGATGCCTTAATCATAGATTAAGATCTTCCAGGGAGGTCCTACTCTCAGCCCCTCACAGGTACGGCTGGTGGGGATGAAATACAGGGTCTTCTCGGTGGTGGCCCACAGCTGTGGAACTTCCTCCCTAATGACATCAGGTTAGTCCTCTCCCTCCTGACCTTTATGAGACAGCTAAATATCTGGCTGTGGAATCAAGTGTTCGGCCCATCATGGGAATATTTAAAGTTACATTTCAAGTTGAAAGTGCAATGACCCAGGGCTGTTTGTTTACAGACAGCGGCTATGTTTTTATTTATTATTTATTATTTACATTATTTATATCTCACCTTTCTCTACTCCGAGGGGGACTCAAGGTGGCTTACAATTGCACCTCCGTGGTGCCTTAAAACATACCACATCAGTTAAAAACATATGTTAAACATTAAAACATAAGTATAATAAAATACATTTCAATGAATCACGTCATCCAGTGTCATAGTCTAAAGGCCAATCCATAGTCAAATTGCACATATTCCATAGTAACATTTTTGGGTGATATGTGACGTTACTTTAATTGATGTGTTTAATAATGTTTAATGTTTTATCAGAGGAGGGCCAATTTTGATGTTTTCTACTGCTTTTTAATCGATGGCATTGAATTATTGCCAACACTGTGAACCGCTCTGAGTCCTTTTCAGGGTTGAGAAGGGCAATATACAAATCCTGCAAAGAAAGAAAGAAAGAAAGAAAGAAAGAATTAAATAATGGTTACAAATGGAGTGTTGCTCATCAAAATTAGAGCCCTTCCCAGTTTATTTCTTCTAACATGTCTAATATGTACAGTATTTAATGGTTAAGAACATTAGAAGATCCAAGTTGGATCCGACCTAGGTGCTAACTCTGTCACCATTGCTTATGGCAGTGGTCCTCAACCTGTGGGGCCCCAGATGTTTTGGTCTTCAACTCCCAGAAATCCCAACAGTTGCTAAACTGCCAAGGATTTCTGGGAGTTGTAGACCAAAACATCTGGGGCCCCACAGGTTGAGAACCCTAACTTATGGTAAATCTTCCAGCAGAACTTGAGTTCAACAGCACTTTCCTCTTCAAGTTATGCAGTAACAAATATTCTTGAGGTGTTAATAGTTATTAACCATATAGAGAAAAAAGCATAAGAAGAATAATAATAACAATAACAACAGCTTTCAATAATAACTGAATATCCAGAAACACAAATATTAAGATCTTCAGGGGAAAGCTTTCTGTCAGTCTGTCAGTCTCACGACCAGCACTTCCACATGTGGTCAGCCTACTTAATGGCTGCTCCCAAACTTTTTATTTATTTATGACATGTATATCCCACCCTAAAGGGGACTCGGCAGCTTACATAATAGGCAACAAGAACCATTAAAAGCAATTTAAAACTACATATGTAAACATTAGATAACTATTGTGCATATACCCAAAGCCAGATAATCAGATTGTCATATTAATCAATCCAAAGCCAATTCCAACTGTATTGCATAGACAATTAACCCCCCGAGATCTCTATGGTCAGAGGATCAGAACCTCTTAGATATTCCCAGTGTGAAATCCTGGTGAGGTGCTTGTGAATGGGAAGCGAGGGACAGCAATGTGTTCAAAACAAAGAGCAGCTGGAGTTTTCTTGATTAGATCATATCCATATGTAAATGAAGATCCGAGCCCCTGACCTTTCGAGCCAAAGGAATTCTTTTGTTCTTGCTGAAAAACAGGAATTGTCCTTAACGACCCTTCCTTGTTGACAAAGGGCCATATGCAGATTTTTATCCATGAGAGTTTCAGCCTTCTGGATGGTAAACAAATGAAATAACTGTAGCCATGTGCTCATTTCCGAGGCCAGCAGTGACAGCTGGTTATGAAATATGAAATATAGTTATGCCATACATTCTATAAATGTGGGACGAGGCTAATCTCAGAGGGTCCAGTATTTATGAAACAAAAGGAGTCTTTCAAAAATGGGGAGAAGGGAGAGAACCTTCTCCAAACCAGAAAGAGTCCTCTGTCATGCAAATTGTTCCAATGATTGGATTAAAGGGTGCAGCCAGGAATGTGGTCACCCTGATCTCAAAACAAAACAGCTGGGTCACGTAGCATTCCTTCATATTATTTTACACATGGGGAGGGAGAAAAACATGCAGGAAAATTACATAGGAGGGTTTCAGGGGAATATCACCAATATCTCATAAATATTTCATAGGCAAGGGGTGGAAAGAAAGTCCATGTTATCTTGAAAAGCATCAAATCCATATGCTTTGGGGACAGTCCATCTGTGTCCTTGGGAAAACTATAAGAGAAAAGTCCTTTTCCACCAATAGCCAGATGAGAGTCCAAACGCATGGGAGTCCTTGGAAAACTATGTCTCCAACATACTCTGGGCTTGCCCCTGTTGGCCTGTCCGCTTGCAACTCCGTGCACAAAGAGTCCATGGCTTCAGGTTAAGTGAGGCAAGAAAACAGAGAGGTAGAAATGGCTGGAGGTCTTTTGATGCCAAATCCCAGACTTTGGTGCTAGAGATGCCAGACCACATGTGCAGGAATGTTGGAACTCCCTGCTGCAGGTCAAACCAATTAGGATGCAGATGGGCTCTTTCTGGGGCTCGCCTTCACTTGGATGGAACTCTGTGGCTGGTTGGGATCAGCAGTGATATTATGGAGGATGAGGTCACAGCCCAGCAGGATATTGGTCCCATATTGAACACATACATCCTGATCCAGGGTTGTTCTGGGCCAGATTTACACCAAATTAACCTGCTTGGTTTAGAAGTGGCCAGCCATTAAAAGTATTAGATTCCTCTCCAGTTTTCAGTCTGACAAAAGAAGCAACTCTAGAAGAGAGGCAACACTTCACAATTATCTTAGTAGTCTTCATCAGAAGTTGAATGAATCACTTTTTTTGGTCTTAAGATTCTAAGAGTTACATTACAGAAAGTAACTTTCTCCGGGTATTGGAATGACACTCAGGAATGGAAAGTTGAATCTGCTTCCACACATTGCTCACTTTGGGTCTGTTATGAAGCAGTAGTGATGGATAGAATTAAAAATACAAAGAACATCAGACAGACAAATAGACAGACAGATGATACACAAAATGACATAGAATAACAGAGTCATGGGATCATAGAGATGGAAGAAATTACAAGAGCCAATCACATTCTGCCATGTGGAAAAACATATTCAAAGCACTTCTGATAGATGGCCATCCAGCCTCTGCTTAAACACCTCCATAGAAGAAGACCCCACCAAACTCCAATGCAGCATATTCCACTGTGAAACTCTCTTGCTGTTAGAAAGTTCTTCCCAATGTTCAAGTGGAATCTCTTTTCTCATAGTTTGAATTCATTATTCCATGCCCTTTTATATGTCTACATGAGCCAAATAATGTGGACTTACCTCTCAGCTGCTGTAGGTTGGCCACACAACATATTGGTCAATGTACAGAAAATAAAAATGTTGTATCCAACAATTAATGCAGCTGAAGGGGAAACAGGATTTACTTCCAACAAGCTCTGGTGTGCTCTAAATATTTTGAACATGTAGACAGCTGGATTGGGCTAGATATGTCCTGATTCAGTGCCCATAGTTCTAATAGAGCAGGGGTGCCTACACTTTTTTAGCATGCGAGCTACTTTTTAAAATAAAACCAAGTCAAAAAGATCGACCTAGCTTCCGCGCGGCGAACTCTCCGTGCGTGCGCACGCACCGCTCCTCCCGCGCACCACTCCTCCCACGGGGCATTGTGGGAACAAGGGAATGTGATGCGGGGCTTTGGGAGACCCCGCCTCGTGCTCCCTCATTCCCGCTACCGGCTCCTCCCGTGGGGCATTGTGGGAACGAGGGAATGCGAGGCGAGGTTTCCGAAGGCCCCGCTTCATGCTCCCTCATTCCCATTGCCGGCTCTTCCCGCGGGGCATTGCGGGAATGAGGGAACGCGAGGCGGGGCTCCCGCGGGGGCATTGCGGAAACGAGGGAATGCAAGGTGGGGCCTCCGGAGGCCCCGCCTCACGCTCCCTTGTTCCTGCAATGCCCACGTGGAAGGAGCGCCACACGCAAGGTGCCCCGCGCGCAGGGCAGAAGTGCCCCATCCGGCTGTTATCAACCTCCTTTAGCTCCGCGATCGACTGGTCGATCGCGATTGACCTCGTGGGCAGCCCTGTAATAGAGCCATTGGTGTGCCAGCAAGCATATGCAGCTCTCAAAAGGAGGCTTACTATATTGTTGCTTCTGGTGAGGTGAAAAGAAGGCACCAGCCAAGTGATAAGAAAAAAACAACATCACAAGTCTGTTGGCCAGAAACAGTAGATGTGGTGACTTAGTGTGCCATCTTGACACCATAAACACAGTTGAAATCCATGAGATGGGGTGAGCTCCTGTCTGTTAGCTCCAGCTTTCCTTGCAAGGGCATGATAGAAACCTTCCACAGAATGGTAACACAGCCAGGCGTTTTCTGGACAATGTCAAGGCAGGTGGCCAATTATCTCACACCAGAAGGGCCTTGCAGTTTCTCGGAACACTTCTGACACTATTAAAAAAATGTTCTGGAGATGCTCCTGGGCTGTATTTTGGCAGCTCTAAGGTGGTTTATCCCAGGATATTTAGGTAAATATAGACACAGTCCTAGCCCCTAGAGCAGCAGAACACAAGCTTGCTTCAAGAATGTAAACTGCAGGACAGACAGCAGTAGTTGCTTTAAATTCAGTTTGGTGTCAAAAGATCTGGGCCTGCTATCTGCTCCAGAGACTAGGGCTGTGTCTACACTTAGTTTGTGCATTTGAGACTTGAATTACCCTGTTACCTCTTTTCGTATAAGTTCTTATGCTGAAATCTTGTTTGCTCCTTTGTGGTCCACGGTATTTCAGAAGCAAAGCATCCCAGTACAGAATCATTCTGTTTCTTTTTATTTCTGTCAGCTCCTCCAGGATGGCCTACTCCTTCCTGGTGTTGAAATAATGTTGAAATAATTAGGATTCCAATAGAGTTGAGGATTTTATTAATTACATATCTGTAGCAACATGTGAGCCAGTCACAAAATCAACCGGGCAAGTTTGTTTTTAGACAGAAGACTCATCATAAACAGAGCAATGTTGTTGAACCTATTCATCTGTAACCTGCCACTGAGATAACAAGAAGGGCTCTGTTCCCAATGTCTCTGATGTGTAAAACAATGCTGAGTAAATATCTATATAAATAAAAATGTAATGTTCGCTGGGGATTAACATAACTCAAAAACCACTGGACGAATTGACACCAAATTTGGACACAATACACCTAGAAGCCCAATGAGTGACCATCACTCATAAAACACTGAAAAACAAGGCAGAAGGGACTTAAAAGCCAAAACAACACTTTACAATACATGCACAAAACCACACACACACACACACAAACACAAAACACATATACACAGAATGGACCACAGCAACGTGTGGCAGGAGATGGCTAGTATCTATATAAATAAAAATGTAATGTTCGCTTGTGGGATTAACATAACTCAAAAACCACTGGACGAATTGACACCAAATTTGGACACACTACACCTATCAGCCCAATGAGTGACCACCACTCATAAAACACTGAAAGACACAGCAGAAGGGATTTAAAAAGCCAAAAAAATACTTTACAATACATGCAAAAAACCACACACACACACATATATATACACAAATATGTATATATATATATATATATATATATATATATACACACACACACACACATATATATACACACACACACAAAACACATATACACAGAATGGACCACAGCAACGTGTGGCAGGAGACGGCTAGTATCTATATAAATAAAAATGTAATGTTCATTAACATAAATCAAAAACCACTGGACGAATTGACACCAAATTTGGACACACTACACCTATCAGCCCAATGAGTGACCACCACTCATAAAACACTGAAAGACACAGCAGAAGGGATTTAAAAAGCCAAAAAAAACTTTACAATACATGCAAAAAACCACACACACACACATATATACACACAAATATGTGTATATATATATATATATATATATATATATACACACACACATATATACACACACACACAAAACACATATACACAGAATGGACCACAGCAACGTGTGGCAGGAGACGGCTAGTATCTATATAAATAAAAATGTAATGTTTGCTTGTGGGATTAACATAACTCAAAAACCACTGGACGAATTGACACCAAATTTGGACACAATATACCTATCAGCCCAATGAGTGACCATCACTCATAAAAACACTGAAAAACACAGCAGAAGGGTCTTAAAAAGCCAAAAAAACACTTTACAATACATGCACAAAACCACACACACACAGATATATATATTCACACAAATACACACACACACAAAACACATATACACAGAATGGGCCACAGCAATGTGTGGCAGGCAACGGCTAGTATTTATATAAATAAAAAGGTAATGTTCATTTGTGGGATTAACATAATTCAAAAATCACTGGACGAATTGACACCAAATTTGGACACCATACACCTATCAGTCCAATGAGTGACCATCACTCATAAAAACATTGAAAAAACACAGCAGAAGAGACTTGAAAAGCAAAAACAAAAACAACAAATACATTCCAATGCATGCTCAAACCATACACACACATATACGCAAACACACACATATATACACATATACACAAATATATACACACACATATACATAAAACACATATGCCCAGATTGAGCCACAGCAACGTGTGGCAGGAAATGGCTAGTTCATCAGTATATAATATCTCTTGTTTAACTGCTTCTCTTTCTCTCTTTATCACTATGCAGTTCTCTTTTGTTGAATTTGGGATTGTGTAGAGGGCTATGGTATGGGGCATACCTCTCCTCATCCCATACTTCTCCAATGATCCAATTTTATTTTTCTATCCTGGCTAAACAGAAGCAAGGCAAGGCAAAGCCTTAATACACCCCTCCCCTGGTTTTGGTGAGTGATAAAAGGAGAAGGTGCTATCAATCTTTATTGTCTGGCTCGCTTACTGTAATTGCATTCAATAGTCCACTGATTCTGATGTCTGTGCTAATGTCAGAAACACGGGAGAAACAGATGCTCGGGTTTGAGCATATGTATCCACTGGCCACTTTGATACGTTGGCAGCAAAGTCACCGGGTTTGATGATAAATTGTTAATGCCACCGATTATGAGCAGTTGAACACATGGGACGCATCAAATCTTGTACTTTGGTTGGGTGCAGGAAAAGGGAATTCTGACATCCTGATAAAGAGCACAGCCTATTTTATTAGAAACATTACCGGCTGGCAAATGTGTCAATGGTCTGTGCAATTGTCAGTCACATATGCAGAAAAAGGGAAATTTGACATCACGGTGCCAGATAATGGAGACAACACACATCGCTAGAAATATTGCAAGTTAGCAAATATCCCAATGGTTTGTTTTGTTGGCACAAGTAGTGCATAATACAAGCATGACTTGGAGGCCTCTCAATAACAGAGTTGTCAAACCTGAAGTCAACTTGGTGGTTGTTAACAACAAGGGGAAAATAGTTTGGTATATTATAAGGAAATTCAGCTTCTAAAACCAGTACTAAGCTGATGGGTTATTGTTACTGAATACCGTATATTAGTTTGGCTTGGAACTATTGGGAATATTTGTCTAAAGAGCCTCAAATATTTATTTGTTATTTATTTATTATTTCAAATTTATATACCACCATTCCCAATGGCCCATGGTGGTTCACAACGCATGCACAAACCATCATAAATTAGCAATTTAAAAGCACAATAAAACAATTATAACTAATACAGAAAGAGATGACTAGGCTGGACCATTACAGACTGAACGCCTGCCAGAAGAGGTTGGTCTTACAAGCCCTCCAGAAGGAGGGCAGATCTGTTATAGCTCGAACCTCCTCTGGTAAGGCATTCCATAGATTGGGCGCTGCCACCTAGAAGGCGCGTTGTCTCGTGGATGATAGCTGGCAACTTCGAAAAGATGGAATTTCCAAGAGATTTTGGTCCTCAGACCATAGTAAGAACATAAGAACATAAGAAGAGCCATGCTGAATCGGACCTCAGCCCATCTAGTCCAGCATTCTGTATCACACAGTGGCCCACCAGTTGTACACGGGGATCTCGAGCAGAAGGGAGGGCAAAACCCTGACCTGCTCCCGACCCCCCACAACCAGTACCCAGGGAAATCCTGCCTACCTCAACCAACTCCGAGGTGGCACTTGAATGTCCTTTTCAGTAACTACCGATACACTTGGTATCCATGAATCTGTCTAATCCTGCCTTGAAGTTGTTCAGGCTGACAGCTGTCACAACCTCTTCTGGAAGTGAGTTCCATAACCCAATGACCCTCTGGGCGAAGAAATATTTCCCTTTATTAGTCCTAATTTTCCTACCTTGGAGCTTCAGGGAGTGCCCTCTAGTCCTAGTGTTTTGTGACAAAGAAAATAATTTTTCTTTATTCACCTTTTCTATCCCATGCATGATTTTATACACTTCGATCAAGTCACCTCTTAAACGTCGTCTTTCAAGGCTGAAAAGACCAAGGCGTTGCAACCTGGTTTCATAAGGGAGCCGCTCCATCCCTTGGATCATTCTTGTTGCCCTTTTCTGTACCTTTTCCAGTTCCGTTATATCCTTCTTAAGGTGCGGAGACCAGAATTGTACACAGTACTCCAAATGTGGCCTTACCATCGATTTGTAGAGAGGTAATACAACATTTGCTGGTCTATTTTCGATTCCCTTTCTGATCATGCCTAGCATAGAATTTGCTTTTTTCACTGCTGCTGCGCACTGGGTTGACATCTTCATTGAGCTGTCCACCAAGACCCCAAGATCCCTTTTCTGGTTTGTCTCGGAAAGCTTTGACCCCATCAATTTGTAGGTGTAGTTGGGGTTCTTTGCCCCGATGTGCATGACTTTACACTTGTTTAGGTTAAAATGCATTTGCCACTTTGTTGCCCATTCACTCAATTTCGAGAGATCTTTCTGGAGCTCTTTACAATCAGTTTCATTTTAACTACCCTGAACAATTTAGTGTCGTCTGCAAACTTTGCTACCTCAGAATTCACTCCTACGTCCAGATCATTAATGAATAAATTAAAAAGTAACGGACCCAAAACTGAACCTTGGGGTACGCCACTTCTCACCTCTTTCCACCCAGAGAAATGTCCGTTTATTACCACCCTTTGTTTCCTACAGTTTAGCCAGGTTCCAATCCAGGACAAGACCTGTCCTCTGATTCCATGGCTGAAGAGCTTATTTAGGAGCCTTTGGTGAGGGACTTTGTCAAAAGCCTTTTGAAAGTCAAGGTAAACAATATCTCTGTGATCTCTGAGGGATATACGGGGAAAGGTGGTCCTTCAAGTACACTGGCCCCAGACCATGTAAGGTCTTGAAGCTTAACTCCAACACTTTGAAGGCAATCTGGTACTCGATGGGAAGCTAGTGCAGACGCTGAAAGACTGGTGTTGATGTGACATGTCGATGTCGCACACCTGCCGAAAACCAGGGCCCTTTAAATATTCACACAACCACGGCTGGAAATAACAGTTTATTTATTGAAGTAAACAATGTCCAAAAAATAACAGTAAACATGATAAATAGTCAAGGCAAAAAGCATTCGAGAAAATCCCAGGAAATGTTCCCAAAGCCTCAGGCTAATTAAGTTATAAGGTCTCTGAATATAAATCCACTAAGAAGCAACAGAACTTAAAACTAGGATAGTCCCAAAAAAGGCAAGCTCCAAGTTCTGTCATGAATGACCAAAAAATCATGAAATCAGGAGTTCATGGAACTGCTTGCAGTAGAATCGAAAGTTGACCAGGAACTGAAATTCAAACCTTTACAGGACTAATAACAAGATCTCAACATTCTAACATTTCCCTCCCTTTTCCCTGGGAAAGTAACAGCTGTGGCTAGAATCAACAAGCCAGTGTCTCCATTCCCGCCCATTGGACTCTCAGAAAAACTAAATTCCCTTAACTGCTTTTCCAGAGTTTCATCACCTTTGCCCTGCACTGAAAATCACACAGATCCCTGCACACCACCACAACCCACAACCCCTGAAGTCAGAGAAGCCACAGGCCCAATAGTCGATGACACTCCAGCCAGCAGTCGAGCAGCAGCATTCTGCACTAGCTTGAGTTTCTGGGTCACCGACAAAGGAAGGCCAATGTAGAGGGCGTTACAGTAGTCTAGCCTCGAGATGGCCGTGGTCTGGATCACCGTGGTTAGGTCGTTCCCGGAGAGGTAGGGCACCAACCGCCTGACCTGGCACAGATGGAAGAATGCTGCTCTGCTCACCGTGGAGACCTGAGTCTCCATTGTGAGCACAGGGTCCAACTGGACCCCCAGGCTTTTTACAAGAGGCGGCGGGCAAATTTCCTCGCCATCCATAGCAGGCAGCTGGAGCTCTCCCCCCCCCCCCCCAGATGACCCAGCCAAAGGATCTCCATCTTCGACGGGTTCACCTTCAACCTGGAAATAATCTGGAGTCCGGCTGGCCTTCCATCCTCAGCACCAGCTGGGTGTCACTATGCACCAGTTGCACCAGTTGGGCCAGTGGACGCATATAGATGTCCTCTAAGACAGAAGGGTTGGTGGCATTTTATCTTTCCAAGATTATTGTTAATTTTGGTTAGCATGTTCAAAGGGAGCTTGAAAATGATCTCACTCTTAATGTTTGGTTAAGTTGAAAGACTATTCCCAAAACTGCAAATTGCACAGATCCATTGGCTGGAACCAAAGCTTCAAAGTGGATGCATAGTACGATAATTATGTAGCATGACAGTATCCCTGGTTACTTCTACCTCATGTTTCAGTTCTAACATTGGGACAGTATTAGAAGTGTTACTACACTTATACTGTTTTCACATATTTTGGGAGTGAGACAAACTGTTGTGGAACATTATCACAGCCAATCATTTAGTTCTTAAGCAAAGCAACATGTAAGGAAAAATCATGTTAAAGTAGTAACCTTGTAGTAGCTACTACTAGTAGTAAAGGTACAATGAGAATATGAGAGTAACATAGCAATTCTCAAGCCATGGAAAGACCCACATTATAGTTCTTGGTATGAAGATATTCCATAGCCACTGTGCTGTAATGATTTCGGCATTGGACTTCAGCTTTGGAGACCAGGGTCCGATTCCTCTCTGGTTGTGCAAGCCAACTGGGAGGGGAAAATGAATCATGTATATTCAGCATGAGAAAACCCTGTAGTAGTCTTGCCTTAGGGTTACTATTAGTCAGAAATGACTTGAAAGTATTAAACAACAACAATGAAGGTATTCCCCCATTTACTTTTAGCAGTGCTTCATTCATTCTCAATGGGTAAGAGCAAATAAGGTAGGCCAAAGGAGTTTCAGGAAACTTATCCTGAGCAAGGGACCCCATCCTAGAACAACATTTTATTTAACTAAATAATTTTATTATTTTATAATAATAATATAATAGAATGTTACATTATATTATAATGTCAATATATTATAATATAATTATATTGTAATGTAGTATAATATAATTATGATATAATATAGTATGAGTATGGTATAATATATTGTATATACATTGATACAATATAATACTACTAATGGTATTGTGATATTATAATTGTATATTTGTTTTACATGGGGGGTGGCAAAATAATGTTTTTTTTGGGGGGGCACCAAAATAATGTTCGCCTACCATTTAAAATTACCTTAGACCGCCCCTGGGTAAGAGCTAATAAATAAGGTAGAAAGGAGTTTCAGGAAAATTACTTCTGAGCAAGGGACCCCAGTCCTAGAAAAACTAAGTGTTCCTTTGGTTGAGGCCAATATGTTTAGGACGTGTTTGGTAGTAAATCTAGGTAGTTGTCATATATACAAATCAATTACAATGGAGTTATACACAGGGTTAAGTTCAGTACCATTCCATTGAAATCAATGGGATTGGCACCAAAATCCTAACCATGTTCAACTAAGAAGTAATTGCAATTTATTTTAGTGGAATTTAGTTAAGTAGATGGATTTAGGATTACAGCTAAATTGACTTAAGTGCTCCAACATAAGCAATCAATGGATTAGGCTACTTAGGATATTTTACAAATTATGTTGAGGTAAGTATTACTTGTTGTCTTCAATTTGTCGCTTTTGTTTATTAATGGAGGGGGGAAATCATTTAGCTGAGTGCTCTAAAAATTAAAATTGGTTTGTTAAATTCGCATTACCTACAGTTGCTTTATTTTTTCTCTTGATCTGTTCAAATTAATCAATTAAAGTGCACAGATGTTCAATTAAACCTATAAAAATTTTGCATAGCTGCAGCTGTTTTTCAAGGCTCATTGTTGGAAATTTTTTAACATATCCAGCAACGACTCACTCTCAGAAGAAATTAAATTAATTACTCTTTGCAAGATTGTTTTTCCATTGATGAATTAAAAGAAATTAGAAGTAACCTATAAGGATATGTTTGCAGCTCGCTACATTTATTAATTAGAATGATAGACTGGTGCATGAAAAAAAAAGATGGGGAACCTAATAAGAGTCCCATTGATTTCAACATTGCTTTGTGATTTTTTATTGGAATCAATGTGGGTGGCAAAAAATGGAGGTGCTTAATGGGGTGTTTTATAAGTTACATAATTTTACTTGTTTAATAATTTGTCTCTTACACAATTCTGTATGTGCCTTCAAGTTGCCTGCCAACTTAAGATGACTCTATACATTTCATAGACTTCTGTTAGGAAAGAAATACTCAGAGGTGGTTTTGTCCATCTCTTTAGACCAGGGCTGTCCAACTTCTACTGGCCCAGGGGCCTGAATTCCGGTCACTGATGACCTGGGAGCCCGAAGGGTCTGCCCCTGGCTCCGCTCCCACCCCGGCTCTGCCCCGCCCCTCCCCCGGCTCCAATTACAATTCATAAGAGGCATCCATACAATCAAATATAATCTTTTACTAAGGGGAAATGCAGGGAGGGAATACATAAGGGGCATCCATACACAATTACATAATAACAACATAAAGGTTAGCCTACCGTCCCAAACGCGCCGGATCCAGGAGTAGCCGGACCACACGCAGAGGCGATGACCGGCCGAGGCATCAGCCGAGACGGTCCAAATCGAGTCTGCGTGGGCCGCAGGGATTAAGTAGCCAAGATTTCGGCAACAGGAGTATCGCGAGACTACGGATGCCACATGGGATTTCGCTCTCAACGCAGGCGTGATCTCACGTTGAGAGCGAAATCCCGTGTGGCTTCCATAGTCTCGTGATACTTGCTCCGGAACCTGGAAGTGGGTAATTTTTTTAAAAATTATTATTTTATTTATTTATTTATTTTTATTTTTATTAAAAAGCTTAGGGGGCCGCAGGGAAGGGGCCGGGGGGCCTTATACAGCCCCCGGGCCGCCAGTTGGACAGCCCTGCTTTAGACAATTAATAATTGGCCTAAATCCAATACCTAATGTTAACTACAGTAGAGCCACCAAAACAGGAGGATTTACATATGTGTTCAACATTTTATTCAATGTGTCTTCTCCAGTAGAACCAGGAACTTAATTAATTTATTATTTATTTATTTATTTATTTATTTAAAACTTTTATACCCTGGCCTTCTCACCTCCGAAGAGGGACTCAGACCGGCAAACAGCAAGTATTCAATGCTAACATTTAAAATCTAAAAGCATCATAAATTTACAATAAAATTTACAATAAAATACAATATAATAAATACATTGAAAAAGCTTTTCGCCAAAGTAAACTTTCGCCAAAGTAAATTAATTTCAGCCATGGTGTACATTTTTAATGCACATATACTCAATTGGCTTTCTTAATCCATGGATTCAATCATCAATAATAATAATAATAATAATAATAATAAGGTGCGGTTTTTTGGCACTGTATATTTCTGCTGCTTCTGTGATTGTTCATTTCTATTTTGATTCTGTAGCCCAGTGTTTCCCAACCAGTGCGCTGGGGCACACTAGTGTGCCATGAGCGATCATCAGGTGTGGCGTAGGAAATTGGAACCTCCAGGAGGGGAGGGGGGAGAGTCTAGTGTGTTGAAGTATAAAAACCCTAAGAAACCTACCTCGATAAAGGCACAAAATTACAAACACCCCCTCCCCACCCGTTGTCTACTTGGTCTCTCCCTCTCCATGCATTGGGAAGGCCTGCCTCCCTTTCCTCAAGTAGAGACCTCCTCTTGCCTCCCCCTCCCCCCGGGCCTAATGCCGGATGGTTTAGTCCAACACCAGCCCCACCCCTCCCTCCTCCTCCCCGGTGCGTGCAAAACCGATCTCGGCCTCACTCTGGCTCCCTGCCCGCCGCCTTCCTTCCTGCCTGCTTCGCCAGCCCCAAGATGCCTACCTGGGCCGCCCCGCTGACCCCCGAAGAGCTGCAAAGATGGTGAGTGAGTCTCCTGCTCCCCACAACCCCAATTCAAGCCTGGCGGGGAGGGAGGGGGCAACCTAAGTGAGAGGGAGACTGCTGGTCTTCTGAGCCCCCCCCTCCAGAAACTGTACCTCCCAAATGTCAAGGTCCATTTTTCCCAAACTCCATCTGTGTTCACATTTGGGCATATTGAGTATTCATGCCAAGTTTGGTCCTGATCCAACATTGTTTGAGTCCACAGTGCTCTCTGGATATAGGTGAACTACAACTCCAAAACTCAAGGTCAATGCCCACCAAACTCTTATATCATTTTCTCTTGGTTATGGGAGTTCTGTGTGGGAAGTTTGTGTCTTTTTGCCATTCCTGCCAGGATATCTATGTTGTGTTAATCGAAACAGGCCCAGGTTCCACACTGAGTGTATAAATACATTTAAAAAACATATTCACTATATGTATTACTGTGTTAGAGTGTCATTTTGTGTCATTTTGGTTGGTGGTGTGCCCCAGGATTTTGGAAATGTAAAAAGTGTGCCGCGGCTCAAAAAAGGTTGGGAAACACTGCTATAGCCCACTTGTCGATGGATGTCCAGAATCACCAGCATCCACCGTGGTCCTTTTTATCCTGGGCGTGGACCGAGCCAATGGATTAGGCTACTTAGGATATTTTACATGCTAAGTTAAGTCTTGTTGTCTTCAATTTGACTTCGTTTTGGTTTGTTTCTCCATAATGCTAATGGGTTAGGTGCTCTTAGTTCCACTCCTCAGCTGAGACCTCTCTGACTTGGTTGAACCTGCTGGTAGTTACACTACCTCCAGCACAGCTCTCACCTGTCGCACTCCAGAAGAAACCAGGGCCCTTTGAATGCACTCACACAACACCAGTTGGAATAGATAGTCTTTTTATTGAAGCAAACAGTTATTCAATATGAGCTGTAAAGTGTATAAAGAAAAAAGGTATAAAAACAACCAATAATCCAAGGGTAATGTTCCAGGAGACCAAAGGCAAAATAGATGCTGCAAAGTCATTAAATAAATACAAGGAGATAAGTTCCAATAGCTAGAATAATCCAGAGGAAGCAAAGTTTAATATGTTATTGTATCTTGCGTATGTGAGCCGCCCTGAGCCTCCCGGGAGTGGCGGCATAGAAGCTCAATAAATAAATAAATAAATAAATAAATAAATAAATAAATAAATAAATAAAGTCCAATAACTAGAATAATCCAAAGGAAGCAAAATCAAAGTTCATACTTGAATCTTAAAACCAGGAATTCAGGAGACCAGAAACATAAGGCTTGATTGCAAAGTTGCCCAAGATCTGATTTTCAAAAGCCAAGCAGAGCTATATCAAGAAACTAGAAATCCATTGCTCCCCCCCTTATTTGGCAAGCTGAAACCATGGCTGGAAGCAGAAACCTTGAACTGCCAATTAACACATTCTTTCTTTCCATCCCAGGCCTCTCAGGCCAGGTGCTTTATCTCTATCCTCTTGATTCTCAGGAGAACTGCACTCCCTAACTGCTTTTGCTGTCTTTGCAAATTTCCTTCTTGCCCATTCTCATCATGCACTGTGGATCCCACAATCCCTTGCACTGTAAATCCCACAATCCCTGCTGAAGCCACAGGCCCAACATCAGCATCCTTGGAGCACTTAAGCCCCCCACCACAACAAGGTGGCACCCATTGCGGGGGGAGGGGGAGGGGTGATGAATTCCCTACCTGGTAAGCTAGGTAAAGCATAGAAAAGTAGGCCCAAGAAATTGGCAGCCATTTTAGATAGTTGCCAGGGGGCAACCATCTTGGATCTCATTTCCAAAAGGGGGTGTGGCTGTCGCCCCCTGGAGCCCTTGGGACCTGACCTTCCTGGATAGACCACACAACAGCTATGGTACAACGGGTTTTATTTAGAATAAGCAGGTATAGGAAAGAGCCTGAGGCAATATAAGACCTCCAGGTAGCAGCAATCAACAGGAATGGCGGTAAGTATATAATCTGCAGCAATAGGATTCCAAGCGGAGGAAAACAGGAACAAGTCGGATGCAATAGGAAGTCTCTTAAAGGATCCCCACCGGAATATAGAGGCAGGGAGCGGCTTCTTAGTAGCAACAAAGTCCTTTAGCATTAAAGTCTTTGCAGGAACAATTCAGGAACAGTCCACAGACGTGGCGGTGACCAAGGAACAAAACTCAACGTGGGATCAAGTCAGCCCGGTGGCACAAGCTTGCTGGAAGGCCCAAGGCGGCCCGTCTTCCAGTAGTGTCTCCTTAGCGCGGCGTTGGTACGAGATGCCCGCAATGGGCATCCTTTGGCAATTATAGCATTCACTGGCTTTGATCTATGTGCGTCGAGTGTCACTGTTCCATGATTGATGGTCATCTATCTGTTATGATACCTCAGTCTTTCAGGAATGCGCTGCTCATTAGCAGCTCACATCTGGATGGAAGGGAGGCAGACTCTCGGCTCCTTTGGAGCGCCTTGCTATCAGGGAGGCTGGATGGTACAACCTTGAGCTGCCTATGTTATGCATTCATCCCTGGCTTCTCACGGGAAAGGCCGAGAGGCCCAGGGCAAGGTTTGAGAGTGTAACAAGCTGGCTTGGGTAGCTCTTGACTGCCATCACAGCTAAAGTCTCGCCCAAGCAAAAGTGATGCCTGAGACCCTTGAGGTGTGACAGTGTCTAAGAGTAAGACTGGAGGGAAAAGAGGGGAGGTAGGATCGGCTGGTAGAGTGAGGGTGGAGCCTAACTTAGAAAAAAAGGGGGGGGGAATGACTTGATAGGGGGCGTTTTGAAAAACCCTGCCAGAGTCTGTCTGTTCAGTCAAGCAGTTGGTTTGAGGGAGTGTTAGAGAGAAGTTGTGGAAGTTAGTGTTAGAGAGAAGAAGCCTGAAATTGGTCAGGAAGCTAGCAGTGTAAGCTAGTGAGAAGACTCTACATCTCTCAGGGAGATAGTAGGTAGAGGAGTGGAGATAGATCCAGGGAAGGACTATCTGTAGTGGATTTAAGATTTGCTAGGCAGAGAGGAAATCCTGTCAATAAATTCTTGGAGGGAGAAAGGAGTGGTATTTTGTAACTAAGATTTGAACTGCTTTAAAGGACCCATACGCTTTCATGCCAATATCTCTGAACCACTAAGCTTAATGCCTATTTTGTAAGTTCTCTTAAATAAACTTAATTGTTTAATTGTTCAACACATCTGCCTTTCGTGTGCCTCTATCAAAGGAGTCTTAAAGCAGTTTCCAGCAGAATTCAAAAATCTAATGGTGGCAGCGTACATTTAGAAGAAGTAATTTCTTTAGTATTACCTCAGTACACAGGCCTGAATGCAAATCCAGAGCATTCTTGCCTAAGGTACCTCAAGTAAGCCAAAGGCTTAATATTGATTATACGTCTGGTGGTGACCAGTGGATTTTCAAAAGGTTTTCCGGCCAGAAGACAATTCCAGCTTTATCACAGTTTTGATTTCTGGGGTTTCAAATAACCCTGTTAAACCTCTTCCCTCTCTACGTCTGGTATACATTAGGGTGGGGTAGATTGAGTGAGTTCCGCCCTGCCCTAACTGTTCGGTCACCCTCTTGTTATATGGGGTAATAAGTACATTGACAAGATCAAGATCTGTCAACTGCAAAAGCCCACCTTACTTGGATCTATGCACATCATTCAAAAATATATCACACAGCCGTAGACGCTTGGGAAGTGTTCAACTTGTGATTTTGTGATACGAAATCCAGAATATAGATCTCATTTACCGTGACATATTGTGTTTTTGTGTCAGTAAAAATAAATAAATAAATGAATATTATTATTTTATTTATACCTCTATCCCTCTCCCTGAAGGGACTCAGGATGGCTTACAACAAGTTATACAAAATTATGAGTATACATGATAAATAACAATAACAATGGGTTGTTGTAGGTTTTTCAACCTATATGGCCATGTTCCAGAAGCATTCTCTTCTGACGTTTCACCTGCATCTGTGGCAGACATCCTCAGAGGTTGTGAGGCCTGTAGGAAACTTTGTAATTTCGTATCCTGTATTTTCAGCTCCTGTCCCGTATTGACAGGAAAGGTGGCAGCAGGAGGCGAGGCCAGGTCAGCAGTGAGTGCCACCACACTGCCAGCAGCTTCTCTGCGGTGTTAGCACTCGCTTGCTCACCTCACATTCATTCTCAGGCACAGCAGGCAGAAGAGCAGCCCCAGCAGCGGTGCGCCTGCCCAGCCACAGACAGTGCCTTGCTGTGCCGCCAGGCCAGCATCCACCTTCTTCAGGTCAGCCAATGAGGGCAGGCCACCACAGAGCATGCGCACGGGAGAGAGGCAAGAGCAGCGGAGACACCACAAGATTTGATTTTCAAGTTTTATTTTCAAGTCCTTTATTTTTGTGAAAAATCCCGTATTTTTAGGTAAATTTCCCTTATTTCTTATATCTAAAAGTGACAACCCTATGCAGAGCCAATCTTTAAAAAATGGGGCTACAATGTGGAGTCTACGACATGTGAGTGTGAAGAAGAGCACACCGCAGGCCACTTACTACAATGCAGTCCGAGCCCTACCACATGCACAATGGGAGGACCTTCCCACAATGACACCAGAGGCACTCCAAGTGGCCAGCTTCTGGTCAAAGGACATTTAGCATAATGCCAAGTTTTTAACTTTGTTTGTGACTTTTCTATACAATATAACTATTCTCAATTTTCTTCTGGCATGATAAATAAATAAAATCAGTATTAACAATAAGAGTTAGAATTCATTCTTTCTTTCCATCTCCCCATTAATCCTACTAAACTATATGTCTTTTTGCTGTTTCAAGGCTGCTATTCCCAAAGCATTTTTTTACAGGATGGAATGGGCCACCCAAAATTTATATTTTGCAAAAGAAATGTTTTTGGCGAAGAATATATATATATATATATATATATATATATATATATATATATATATATAATAATAGAGTGTGTTTGTGGGCGGTGGGCGGGTGGGCCGAGCGACGGGAGGAATATGTGCCAGCATTTCGATTGGCTGCCACTCTGGGATTATTTGCATAAATGGCTCTGACTGGCCAGCCTCAGAACTCCAACCCTCTAAGGCACCAGACAGAGGAGATTGGTTGCCACTGAGGGAAAAATTGCATAATGGACTTTGCATGGCCAACATTCCAACATCCAAAATCTCAAAGGTGCCAGAGAGTGCACTTTTAAAAACGGCTTCCTTCAGCTGATTTAACAAACTAGGCCTCAGCCTGATTTGGCAGTAAGGCTTCCTCTTCTTGATTTTCCAGACTAGGCCACAACCTGATTTGCCAGTAAGGCTTCCTCTATTTGATTATCCTGACTAGGCCACAACCAGATTTGACAGTAAGGCTTCCTCAACTTCATTTTCCTGACTAGGTCCACGGCAATGACAGAACAAGACCAAACTTGGCCCACAGACCCCCCAAGATGCACTCTAAATCTTGGTGCAGTTTGAGGTTGGATGCACCATGGATGACGGAAATTGCAGTACTTTAACTCACTTGCTTAGAGCACAGTGGCCCACACCAATGACGGATCAGGACCACACTTGCCACACAGAGGCCCAATGCAATACCAAGCTTGACACACAGTGCCCCTATGACCCGCTCTACATTCTACTGCCATATGGAGAAGAGTGGGACTTGAGGCACCTCCATGGATTATGGGATTTGTAGTACTTTCAAAGCCTTCATTTCCCACAGACCACTGCAGCCCTGAACAAAGACCTAAAAAGACTACACTTGGCACCCTGTGCCCCCATGACCCAGTCTCCATCCTTCTACAGTTTACAGGAGGGTGGACCATGGATGATGCGACTTGAAGTACCAAAGACCAATCTTGGCACACAATGCCTTTCCCAAATAACCCGGGCACCGCCGGGTCCCCAAACTAGTATATATATAAAAGATATGCGAGTTACACAATTCCAACTCTCTGGTTAGGTACATTAACTCTCAATACTATAAAAAGACATTAGAAGAGGAAATTTATTTTCGCATATACAATGCTTCTCAAAGTTGCATCTCCCTAGGGAGGCTACAGGCAGGCTACTGTGTAAGAATCCTTATTTAGTAAATGCATGCATTTCAGGAGAGAATAAGAGGCTGAAAAGAGACACAGGGAGGAGTTCTGGTTTAGCCACTTAGTAAAGAAGGAAAGGAATCGATTGCAATTTTTTTTCTTTCTGTATAAGAAAGAGCAATAGCGGCAGTAAACCTCAAGACCGAGGAGAGAATCACACAAACACACGCATATGCACATTTTCATATTTTTTTTGTAGTTTACACTCAAAGCGGTTTGACTGGAGATCTCAACAGACACCATCTTGGAAGCGCTAAGAGCCTTGACAGATGGAATCGCATGGCTCCCGAGGGATTGCAAAATGTCTCTCCTCGCCCAGTGGGAATGCCTCACAGTTAACGTAATGGAAACAGAGAGCAGAGATTTTTTTATGTGAATATCTGAGGAGTTATTATTTTTCAAATAAAATTCGGAATAGATAAAAGGGGGAGATAATGTCATGGCAATTTCAGCATGGCTACGAAAGAGAATGTCGCGGTGGGGCGGAAGCAAGTGGAAGATCATGATTGAAACAACCAGCTCACATTTTAACCAGAGCAAAGCATAGGCTCCCGGTGACAGGGTCCCGAATTAGGTGGAAAAAAACCCATTTAGCTATTTATTGAATGAAAGGCTACTTATTCGGGAAGCATAAATGAGCAGTCTGGTGCCGCATGCGAACTGGAGGCGTTCCAGCTGACAGATAATATGTAGAGCTTAATGAGGCATATTTCTTTACTTGGTTGTGTTATAAAGATGGAATTCCCTGCATTTCCTTTTGATCAACAGCAGAACCCACAATTGTAGATACTAATGCTGTAATCTGAGATAACCTGCATCCCTATGGCAGGATCCATGATTCTGTGGCACCGCAAAGAAGAAACTGAGTAATGTAGACAATAGGGCTGTTCTACAATTTCGGATATGCCCGAATTTCGGAAGTTTTTCGGATACTTCCGACTTTTAAAGCAATTTTGAGAGCAACCCTCCCAAAAGGAATTTTCAAATCTGAAATTCTGAATTTCGGAATTCCAAATTCCGAATTTTGGATGTCATTTCTGAATTTTCTTGCTGATTGCTCATTGGCTGACGGCTAACAGCTGACTCTCCCTTTTACTGATTTTTTTGCCCATTTTTGAAAGTGGACGCCCTTTCCGAAGACTTCCAAATTTTGGAAATACTTCCGAATCAATTTTGAAATTCATCGGAAATATTTCGGAAGTCCATATAATCCGAAATGACAGTTACAATTAGATCCAAAACGAGTTTCAAAACGTTTTTTTCTTGGATCAACCAGCCCTAGTAGACAAAGGTTTCATCTATGCCTACTTAAATAATCTGAAGTACTGTGGTCTAGAAATACTAGGCTTGTTTTAGAATCCTAAAATCGCAATTCTAAAATCAAATGGGGGGGGGGTTGATTAGTATATTAAAGACTTACAAAAATTTTTGCAAAAAGTGCTAAAATGTAACTTAAGTACTAACGAAATTCTAAATTGGTTCTAAAGTCTGGAAAGCAGGGAAACAAGACTGACACTGTTTTAAGCGCAGGCAAATCGAGGGGCAACATTTCCCTTGGTTTCCTTGCAGGGAGATATAAAGCATTAATATTTTTTTATTATTATTAGTATTATTATTATTAAATAAAATAGTCAAGGCTTGCTTCCCCAGAGCATTTATTAGAATTAAATAATAAATTCTAATAGTAAGAATGTAGTAAGGGTGATAGTGACCTGGAGGGTATGAGGAACGTGCTCTTGGTAAACTAGAACAGGGCTGTCCAACTGGCCTGGGTCGGCTTATATCTTAGCGGGGAAAGGGCTGCCGTGCGGGAGGCCCCTTCCCCGCTAAGAAATAAGCCGACCCAGGCCTGGGAAACAGTAGGAAACTGTTTGCCTCCCTTAACCCCTGCGAGTTCCCAATCGGAGGAATTTCCTCCTGTTCTCCAGGCTCTCCCTCCGCTTCTGAGGGACAGCCTGGGAAACAGGAGGATTTTACTCGAATCAAGGCTCGAGCTGCTTCCAAAGCGCGCTGGAAGCAGCCCGGGCCGAGTTTCCTACTGTTTCCCAGGCCTGGGTCGGCATTTCTTGGCGGGAAGGGGCCTCCGCACGGCAGCCCTTTCCCCGCTAAGATATAAGCCGACCCAGGCCTGGGTCGGCTTATATCTTAGCGGGGAAAGGGCTGCCGTGCGGGCGGCCCCTTCCCCGCTAAGAAATAAGCCGACACGCTTACTAAGGGCAAAGAAACCATACGAATGCTTTACGACCCAGATCCAAAAATGGCGCCCGAAGTGCCGTAAAAGAAAGTCTGCTTCCTGGTTCGCGACAGCGATACGTAAAACATCAAAAGTCCCATTACATACGAATCTCTAACGACTCCATTTAATTTCCATTTCATTTTTACCATGCCTAAGAAATACGTCTAGGAATTTTAGTCTGAAAAATTAAGCCAAAAACCTGGGTTGACTTATCAATGAGTCAGTATGAACACTGTACTTTAACTCTTATCCAAAAAAACGGAACCATCTCCTTCTCTGAGTAGAGTAACAAAAGGAAAGGGCTTAATCTGTTCCTGTAAATCCCAAAAGAAGCTCTGCTGTGATACCAGTTCTGGCATTTGGGTGGGAAAATGGTGGTGGCCATGGGACAACTGCTCCTCTAATGCATTATAAAGCCCTATATGACTCCGGCCCAGCTTACTTGTCCGAACGTATCTCCCTCTACGTTCTGCCTCGTAGCTTAAGATCCACCGGGGAGGCCTTGCTCTCGGTCCCACCAGCTTCGCAAACATGACTGGTGGGGACCAGGAACAGGGCCTTCTTGGTGGTGACCCCCCGCCTGTGGAGCTCACTCCCTGGCAGAATCAGATCGGCATCCTCCCTCCTTTCTTTCAGAAAGAAGTGAAAGACGTGGTTGTGGAACCAGGTGTTTGGCTAATGGTTATAATGGCACTGAACATTGAATCTGACCTTGTGATTGTTGTGATGGAAAAGGCTTTATGATTGTGTAACTAACGTTGTTTTTAATATATGATATTTGTATGTTTTTATCTTATTTTATTGTATTTTATTGCGGCATCGAATCATTGCCATTGATAGCCGCTCTGAGTCCCCCTGCGGGGGTGAGAAGAGGGGGGTAAAATGATGTAAATAAGTAAATAAATAAATAGTGCAGCATTTCTCAATCTAGGGGTCAGGAACCCTGGGTGGGTCGTGCGGGGGTGTCAGAGAGGTCACCAAAGACCGTCAGAAAACATAGTATTTTCTGTTGGTCATGGGGTTTTGTGTGGGAAGTTTGGCCCAATTCTATTGTTGGTGGGGTTCACAATGCTCTAACTATAAATCCCAGCAACTACAACTCCAAAATGTCAAGCTCTATTTTCCCCAAACATCATCAGCATTCACATGGGCATATTCAGTATCTGTGCCAAGTTTGGTCCAGATCCATTGTTGCCTGAGTCCACAGTGCTCCCTGGATGTAGGTGAATTACAACTCCAAAATTCTAGGTCAATGCCCACCAAACCCTTCAGTATTTTCTGTTGGTCATAGGAGTTCTGTGTGCCAAGTTTGGTTCAATTCCATTGTTGATGGAGTTCAGAATGATCTTTGATTGTAAGTGAACTATAAATCCTAGCAACTACAACTCTCAAATGAAAAAAACAACCCTCCCCCAAACCCCACCAGTATTCAAATTTGGGTGGATTGGATATTTGTGCCAAATTTCATATAGTGAATGAAAATACATTCTGCATATCAGATATTTACATGATAATTCATAACAGTAGAAAAATTACAGTTATGAAGTAGCAATGGAAATGATTTTATGGTTGGGGGTCTCCACAACATGAGGAACTGTATTAAAGGGTAGCAGCATTAAGAAGGTTGAGAAACACTGCATTAGTGCTTTCCCTTCTCCACAGGATTACTCTCGACTTATCCATGAGTGGATGTCAACAAGAGGGTATACTGAGAAGATTATGGCCCCTTCTACACTGCCATATAAAATCCAGATTATCTGTTTGAACTGGATTATATGGCAGTGTAGACTCATATAATCCAGTTCAAAGAAGTTAATGTGGATCCTTTGCTTTGGTAATCTGGATTATATGGCACTGTAGAAGGGGCCTGAATGTGAGAAAGTGATCCTGTAGGTCAGGGGTGCTCACAATTTTTCAGCATGCGAGCTACTTATAAAACAACCAAGTCAAAATGATCTACCTACCCACTACAAAAATGTGAAACATATAACACAATATCTGCTTTGAACTGGGTTTTCTGAGTCCACACTGCCATATAATCTGATTTAAAGCAGATAACATGGGCTTTTATTCAACTGTGTGATAACCCAGGGCCCTTCCACACATCCTATTTTACAGTTGACACACACACAAACTGATTTCTTACTACTGGACGAATTACTGCCAAATTTGGTCACAAGACACCTACAAGGAGTGACCATCACTAAAAAAATTGGTTTGTCATTTGGGAGTTGTAGTTGCTGGGATTTATAGTTCACCTACAATCAAAGAGCATTCTGAACCCCTCCAACAACAGAATTGGGGCAAACTTCCCACACAGAACCCCCACAACCAACAGCAAATGTTCAAGGCAGAGAGGAAGGAAAGGAAGGAAGAAATGAGGGAGGGAGGGAGGAGGAAACAGGAAGGAAAGAAGGCAAGGCAAGAAGGAGGGGAGAAAGGAAGGAAAGGAAGAAAGGAGATGAAGGGGGAAGGAAGGAAGGAAGGAAGGAAGGAAGGGAAAGGGGGGGAGAGAGAGAGGAAGGAAGGAAGAACAGAAAGGAGGGAGGGAAAGAAGGGAAGGAAGAAAGGATGGGAAGTAGGGAAGGAAGGAAAGAGGGAAGGAAGAAAGGGAAAGGAGGGGGGAGAGAGGAAGGAAGAACAGAAAGGAGGGAGGGAAAGAAGGGAAAGAAGAAAGGATGGGAAGTAGGGAAAGAGGGAAGGAAGGAAGAAAGAAATGGAAGAAGGAAGGAAGGAAAGAGAGTGAGTGAGGGGGAGGGACAGGGAGGGAGAAAAGAGGAAGCCCCTTCACCAACAGGCAGCTCCGAGTCCCAGTCCATGCTGCAGCAGCTGCAGTTGGAGCCGCCTCTGGCCGCACCCCTCCCCTGCGCCCTTCTTCTGGCGAGACCACAAAATGGTAGGGAAAATGGCACGCTTGACGTCATGGCGGTGGCGAAAATGGCACATGTAAGTCTGTGCCGGTAATAACTGACTCCTTGTACTTTGCTCTGAAAGTATTTGGCAAGCTGTGGAATGGTTTTAATATTGGCATATTAAACATGACAGCCAGTATGGTATGGAGGTTTGGGCATTGGACTATGACTGTGGAGACCAGGGTTCAAATCCCTGCTTGATTATGGAAACTCAATACAAACAATGGGTTAAACCGTTCTTATAACATAGAAAAACACACTGACAGTATATATCAATAGTAGGTATTATTTTCTATTTGATCAAAAGGTACAATTAGAAATATTTATAACCTCAGATACTGAGCAGAATAAAATGCAATAAAGAATTTTACAATACAAATATATCACTTAAAGATTATACCACAAATCATATAATTATTCACAACATGTGTAAGGACTTCACTTTAGTCCTGTGAGGGAGCCAGGGGGGCTCAAAAAAACTCAATCAGCAATCAAACAATATAAAGTGTAATAATACACACAATTCACTATTTGGCACTAAAGAACTGTATCACAAATAATATAATTGGTCAAAACATGTGATAAGACTTCGTACTAGTCCCGTGTGGGAGCCAGGGGGGCTCAAAATTCAGTCAGTCATCCAACCTGTTAAATCTGGACTATTCCCATCAATTATAATTCGATGTATCCCCACAATCAAAATATCTCACATGCAATCCCAGTGTGGGTGAACGAAAATCATGGAAATAACTTTTGGTAAATCCAAACTATTATATTTTCCATGCTCCGTCAGAAAGGGACGCCGTGCAGTGAGGGCGTGGTGTCTTCCCAAACGGGAGAAGGCAGCTGATGACAGAAGCGCTTTGCCGGTGCCTGGCTTTCCGGGCCGTTTCGAATTTCTCCTCAGGGCTCATATGTGAGTTTATAGGGGTCCCCACGGATATCTTAAGAATCAATATTAATTGTTGTAAATCAACTGTGCAGTCAAATGGAACAATCAATTCAAAAGGCGCCATATATTTACCAATGTAGTCAATCTTCAATGTTTGGGGTGATCCAATGCATTCCATCCATTAGGGAACGGTGAATGTATGTGGAGTTAGAGCAGGTTTATAGGGTTCAGGTTAATCAGGAGTGCTCATTGACTTATCTGTTGAGTATCGCATTTAAAGAGAGACGACCATTTAATCCGCCATTAATTTCACTCCCCATTTTTAAAATCCAAGCGGTTTCTATTTGCCTGAGTAGTCTGGTGTAGTCTGCATGTGGAATAAATTTAACCCTTTCAAGGACTAAAGCTTTAATGTCATCTGGCTCGTGATTCATCTGTGTACAATGTTGATATAGGGCAGATTCACAAGACCTGAGACAAATCCTACTTTTGTGTTCCACAAGACATTCACGTAACGTTCTTGAAGAAAATCCAACATATTGTAGAAGACAATTGCATTGTAGGAGGTAGACTATTCCTTGGGAGGAGCAATTTTAGAAGGATTGCAATTTGAAAACCCTTCCTTTTGATGTGCTTGTAACTGTTCTACTCTTAAGTATGTTCTTGCATATTGAACAGTTCCCGCAAGGGTGAGTTCCAGCGGTCAACGTACTCTTCATTATAGGACTAGGGAGGGCTGTGTGAGTTAAAAGGTCACCGATATTGGTCGTTCTTTTGAAGGCTACTGTTGGAAAAGTCTCTAGGCCTTTAATATGTGATACCAGGGGCCAAAATCTGTGAGTAATCTGTACCATTTCTCTATTATGAGGATTTAGAGTGATTGACCAGACCAGGAGATCTTTCTTTACTTTTTGTCTTGGATGGATGAGTGATGATTTTGAGACGCTATCTGCTTTCCTTTTTGCATTCTGAAGTATCTTGTCTGGATATCCTCATTTTGCAAAATTGTCCAACATTCTAGTTGATTCCTGTTGATAATGAAGCTCTATAGATGAATTTCTCTTTATTCGCAATAGTTGAGTGTATGGCAGATTGTTCTTCAAGGCAAATGTGTGGTAACTTTTATAATGTAAATAAGCATATTTCAGTGGAAGGCAAAAACCCCTCTGAGTATTCCTTGCCTATGACATTCATATGTGCCTAAAATTCCTAAAGAGAGGATGCACATATGGAAATCTATTTCAGTCTATTGGTCACTTGAGTCAGACTGAAGTGTTCATATTCAAAGTGACACAGGAGTCTTTGTCAATTTCAGAGATGTGAAAAACTGTCAGATCCATTTTCATTGCCTTTTTCAGAAATGCACCAGCATTTCTCCCCTGTTCCCAATTCCCTATCAGATTGTGACCACCTCCACCCAAATAATAAAATCCTGTGCATATTTTATTAAATATTTCCTCCAAAATATACACAGTACTGCATGCATTTTTACTAGTGTGAGCACATCATCCCCATTATCTAAAGCCTTTTATTTCAAAATATTTATCTGCTGAGTCCTGCTCTCTCTCTCTCTCTCTCTCTCTTTTAAAAAAACACCTAGAATTTGTGTACATTTTTAATTTTCTGAAATATAGTGTAAACCCCAGAATGATAAATATTTCTGAACTGACATGTTTTTTTTTGCCCGTATGCTATTCTCAGGAAGTGCAAAGTTGACATTTTTGTGTAGAATTGGGAACCAAATAAATCTCTTTTCAGCTCCAGGCATTTTTTTTTGGTTTGGGAGGGTGGCACTGTTGTCTTCACACCTAGGGCTTCATTCTGTGTCATCCCCAATTATATAAATGCACAGAATACATATGAAATGTGTATTGAAACAATCACGAGTATCAAAAGCCAGTGCAGGAATGACAATGATATGGTATTCTGGCATTATCTTGACCCCTTCTCCATTATTTTTATGCACTCACATTACAAAATATGGTATAGGGAGGAGTTCAATACATACAGAGCTCATTTAGCAAAACCACTGGCAGTACTTTTTCTACTTGGCTTCTGCCTTGGGGTCCTGCCACACTGACTTTTATCCCTAGATCTGATACCAGATTATCTAATGGGAATATATGAGTCCCTGGTGGCATAGCATGCTTTTTTTTTCATGTCAGGAGTGACTTGTGAAACTGCAAGTCGCTTCTGGTATGAGAGAATTGGCCATCTGCAAGGATGTTACCCAGAGGACGCCCAGATGTTTTGATGTTTTACCATCCTTGTGGGAGGATGGTAAAACAGGAATTGGCAGTGATTTAGGGGAGATGTGGCAGTGATTTAGGGGAGATGTAGTTCACCTACATCCAGAGAGAACTGAGAACCCAAACAACTATGGATCTAGACCAAACTTGGCACAACTAATCATTATGCCTAAATTTGAACTGGTGGAGTTTAGGGAAATAGATTTTAACATTTGGATCTTTACATCTTTGGACTACAGCCTTCGCACTGCGTGTGGGGGTCAAAGCAAAAGGGGCGGGGCCAAAGAAGGGGGCCATGCAACCCCTCCTAAATGGCAAATCGTTTACTGCCCCCTTAAAGGGGTTAACCGCCCCCCAAATTCCCCTGAGCCTCCCACCACCCCCTTGGATCTCCTCACCGCCCACCAGGGGGCGGTACCGCCCACTTTGAGAATCAGTGGTATAGCTGAACCCTTAAGTATTAAATAAATGGATACTATATTGTCCAAAATATATGATAATGTGGGAATGAGAGTGAAATTATTTTAATACTGCATTTCAACCCTTATTTTAGACATGTGATAGTATACACTGGTTGTTGCACATGTTCATTGTAGCATAAGTGGATCTTACATGTGTGATTGTTTGAAAGGGACTCAAATTGTATTTCTAGTGCGAATTTATTGTAGTTACTCCTTTATTTTGGTAAAAGCAAGTATTTCTTCCACTTGTCACACATGCATGGAGAAAGAAGAATATAAAACACACTTCCACATACATTCTAGCTTTACAACTATGGATTAGCACATCTGTCAAATCACTGCTGCAAGAGAGCAAAGAGCACTTTTGAAATTCACCTGCAGATAATTATTTAAATTATGTTAATATTTTCTTGTTTTCTATGAAAATAAGAAGATGCCACCTTGTGGCAAGAAATATCTGTAAGACCTTTTTTTCATAAATAGACAGAGATATACCCAATGGTTTTCCCAACCAAAATGAACCCATTAAATCAACTGCAGAAAGGTGAACTAATGTGTAGGTAAATCCCATTGACTTCAGCAAGTCTACTCTCTTTATCTAAGATTGGAAAGTTTGGGAGTGAAAAAAAGATTGACATGTTCAGTTAATTCTTAATCTGCAAAAATACGTAATTCGCCTGCATTAACTTTGGAAGGTCAAAAGTTCTAACTGTTATATTGATGTTAGCTTGCCATTTAAATTGGAGCGAAATGCCCAAATGATAGCTATAAATGGGAAATGCTATCCATTATTTTACCCTCCTGTTTGTGTTGAGAAGGACAGAGATGCATGTAGTCAAGCAACATCAGACCAACTTTATTAATGAACAAGTAAAAGCTGCAGCAGTTTGCTTTTGCCTGATGCCAGGCATGTAGCCAGGGGAGGGGCTAAGGGGGCTTCAGCCCCCCCCAATTCTCAGAGTGGTAAATGAAAAGGCCTTACTGGTACATTATTTAAACTGTTACGTTTATTCATATCATGATCTGATCACCATGCTCATTATATCCCACGTTAATAGGGTTATTGGGATAACAATACAAAAGGTTTGCTAGGGTAGACCCTCTTCCAACCAGTCTCAGCCCCCCGAATCAAAATCCTGGCTACGGCCCTGCCTGATGCTGCTACTGGAAAGAACAACATTATCATAGCTCTCCTCTTCATCAAACTAATTTTGGATTTGTGGCTCATATTGCTGAAACTGAAATAGGCTGAAGATAAAGAGAGAAAGGAGAGGAGAGAAGATGGGACATTTTAAAAGCCGAAAACAAACAGGGCTGGCTGGCCCACCAAATACAGTAGAAAGAAAGGAATCACAAAGCAAATAGCATTCAGGCTTCTTTAACATCTATGTTGTAGAGTTCTCAGGTTCCAGATTCAAGATTTATTTATTTTATTTTTTATTTATTTCCAGTGTTTATACCCCGCTACTTCTCAACCCCCGAGGGGGGACTCAGTGCGGCCTAACAGACGGCAACAATTCGATGCCACACAATACATAGTAAACAACAGTTAAAATTAAAATACATTAAAATACACCTAGAATTAAATACATTAAAATACAGTTAATATTAAAAACATCATGTACATTCATCACCATTAAAACAATGTTCCATCCAAAGTCTTAGATCTTAACCACCAATTTGCCAACTGACCAGCCTAGAGTGCCGTGTCGTGCTAGGGTGCAAACGCTTGGTTCCCAAGCCAGGATTTCACTCTTTTTCTGAATGTTAGGAGGGATGAAGCTGATCGAATATCAATAGGGAGTGCATTCCACAGACGGGGGGCCACCACCTAGAAGGCACTCCCTCTCGTCCCCGCCAACCACATTTGAGAAGATAATAAACTTATCCAATTATTTACACAGTCAACTATATATCACACATATTATTATTGTTTTTACACGTACTATTGTTGTCTTTACATTCATACAAAGCAATCACGGGTGGTAGACTCACATGCAAGTGAGGAGAGACGTCGCAAAAGGGCGGAAAGGAGTTCCTGCGTCATCAGAAGGGGACACAGTCCCGGATGTCTCCCAAAGTCATGGGCAAAAAATACAAACAATCAAAGAGTTCCGGTTTTTTATGCCAGTATTATATCTTTAGAACATAATGGGGAGACAATCCATGGTCAACGAAACCATAATTTGATGCGCACCTTCGTTTCGCCCCCGAAGGGGCTTCCTCAGGACCAGGAGCATGGCCTAGGTAGTGAAGTCTCGCAAGCATCTCAGGCAGGAACAACACAATGCATGAAGGAACACGAGCACCGCAAATGCTGACGATTTAAAAGCTGCCCAAAAGGTAGGATTACAAAAGCCTTAATTGGGTCTGTTCCTGTTAATTGGAGACTCTTTGGGTGTGTGAGTGTGTGGGAGGTGTTGTTTAAATAGTGCTTGAGAGGGAATGGCTTGGGTTGAGGAAATGTTTGAGGAAAATATATTTCCTCACTCCTAAGCTGGCTTCTCCATGCTTTCTTGTTACTATCAAATGTGGAAAATAGCATCAACAATTGTTGTTGTTATTGCTATGTATTTTTTATATAAATACATTTTAATATGTGTATTTATGGTATTTTTATAATGCTTATATTTTAATTATTCTGTAACTCGCCTTGAGTCACAAGAAGAGGTGGGTAAGAAATAATAATAATAATAATAATAGATGCAATGAACCATGGGACCACAGACATTTTGTTCCTAACCTGATTTCTTGTTATGGTGTGTTCTCCTCCTACATAACAGGCTTGTTTGAAGATGGCACAGCAAATCTGTTATCATTTAATGACTGTGTTCCTTAGATAAGGGTTGGAAAAAGCAAGCACTCTTATACGGAGCATGTTCTCTTTTAAATACTATTCTCCACCTCCATCACACTGAAGTTGAGATTCCCCTACCCACCAAAGGAACAGACTGAGGTTAGGTGTCCAGTACACCTTGCTACCTTGAGAACCAGATTAACACACATACTGAGTTTGAAGGCAATAGGAGCAGAGGTTTATTACTTTGAGGCCTGAAAGGATGTCAGATAAAGAGTTTGCATTCTAAAGGATTGGACATAGAGCATGCAGAAAAGTACAGGGCATTTTATTCACTCTAATAGCCATTCAAAATACCCCCCCACTTGAGTAATTAGAAAGCTTGCCCAACTAGACATTCATTGTATTGTTGTAGGTTTTTTCAGGCACACCACCAACCAAAATGACACAAAATGGGACTCTAACACAGTATTACATATAGTTAATATGTTTTTAAATGTATTTATACACTCAGTGTGAAACCTGGGCATGTTTCGATGAACACAACATAGATATCCTGGCAGGAATGGCAGAAAGACACACACAAAAGTCTTGCTCAACAGCTGGGAGTTATAGTTCACCCGTAATCAAAGAGCATTCTGAACTCCACCAATGATGGAATGGAATCAAAGTTCCCACACAGAACTCCCACAACCAAGAGAAAATGTTATAAGAGTTTGGTGGGCATTGACCTTGAGTTTCGGAGTTGTAGTTCACCTATATCCAGAGAGCACTGTGGAGGGGAGGAAGATGTGGGGCGAGTCTGCACAGTAGCGCCCGCATGGGTCACGTCTTCCTCCCTCCCCCCTCCCGCAGAAGCGGCAGCATGAGCAAAGCGAGGCAAAGCAAGCAGAGCGAGGCTGGGAAGAAGGGAGCCCGAGTGGAGAAGACAAAGTGTTCGGCAGGAGGGGGAAGAAAGGGTATTGGAGGTTCCAATTTCCCACAGCACACCTGATGATCGCTCACGGCCCACTAGTGTGCCACGGCACACTGGTTGGGAAACACTGTTCTAGAGGCATTCTCTCCTGACGTTTCACCTGCATCTATGGCAAGCATACTCAGAGGCATTCATTGGCTGGGGATTCCTCCTGATGTCAGAGGTCCATCCTGAAAAAGGGTGGACTTTCCAAAAAAAGGAGTGGACAAGTGGAATGTTTTGAGGCAATATGCAAAGCGGTCTGTAATAAGCTTAATTGCCCAGTCTGGTTGACACAAAGGGTGCGCTTCACAGAACATAATGGGTTTCTTAGTAAACAAACACAAACGCTTCATTGAAAAATATATGTTAATCTCTGGCGACTCATGACTCGACCCTCTTGGGAAGTTGGAAAACTTTACATGATCGAATTAAATGTTCAGGCTGGCATTGTTTCCTCCTGATGGCCCCACCTCACAGTAGGTGAGAGCCTGGAAGGCCCCTCAGGGAAATATACACAAGCATATTATATTATTTTTGTATTTACCAAGAAGTGCGCTCTGGACTGTATGAGCACATATATACTGTATTTCTCTGCACCAGCACACCTAGTAGTTACCTTTATTACAACACATGTATGTGGAGATCCCAAAGAGTTATGGACAGGACCATATGTGTTCTACAAATAATTTTTAAAGGACAGCAAATGTATGATTATGAGATTGTGAGCATTTTTAAAAGAATTTATAGACAGGCTATTTGTCTGAGATTAGTGTGTATTTCCTCTTCAGTTTCCCCAAGATAATTTGTTGGTAAAAGATTAGTTAATCCCTTTTGGAATCTGAAGTTTCCTGACCAGAATACTGGAAATGAGTCCAGATGTGGGGAGGAGGAATACTACTCTTTCAATATTTCAAAAATATGTAAAAATTAAAAAAAATTCACATATGCTTCTAGAATTTATGTTGAGTCGATCTTTTGGGAGGGGGAGGGAGGTTTCCAATTTTTTCATTAACAACGCATGTAGACACTTTGCATATTTGAGAATATGCTTTGTCAACGTGCATTCATAGAGATCCAATGGCTCAGCGTTATAGAGAAAAATAGTGTTAAAGCACAGAATCACAAATTATAGAGGGCCATCTACTCAAAGCTTCTGCCAGGCAGGAATACACGATTGAAAAATATCCATCCAACCTCCATTAGAAGACTTCCAAAAATGGAATGTCCAGAACTCACAGATTCAGTCTGTTCCACTGTTAATCACGGATTGAGTTGGACTCGATTTTACTTTGGCGAAAGGCTTTTTAAATGTATTTATTGTATTTGTAATTGATAATTTTATTGTAAATTTATGATGTTTTAGATTTTAAATGTTAGCATTGAATACTTGCTGTTTGCCGGTCTGAGTCCCTCTTCGGAGGTGAGAAGGTTGGGGTACAAAAGTTTTAAATAAATAAATAATCAGCTCTTACGGTAAAGTATTTCTTCCTACTGTTTTGGTGAAATCTCTGTTCTTCTAATTTGATTTTAACTGCCTTGTTTCAAAGTCATGGAATCCAGGGATTTGTATTTTGGTGAGGCACAGAGAAGGCTGAAGACCTTGTAAAACTGCAACTCATATGATTCCAAAGCATTGAGCCATGGTAGTTAAAATGGCATCACATCAAACTGCATTAATTCTACTGTGTAGATGTCCCCCCAATCTCTGGAGCAGCAGACAACAAGTGAGCTCCATCTTCTACATGACATTGCTTTGGATATTTAAATACAGCTTCATGCCTTCTCCATGTTAAACATATTCAGTTCTATTACGCCCCTACGGGGCTTGTTTGGTACTGCATCATGGACTTGGTCAACCTTTACCTGCATTCCTTTGTCCTCAACCATGCGGACTTGGTGGGATGGACTGTGTTTGGTGCCAAGGTGATGTCACCACCCTTACTCCACCCCTTTCTGAGGTCATCTGAGGGGCCGTACGTCCTCTCTTTGGCCTTTCCAAGCATAGCACATGAATGAAGCAGGCTGAAATCTGGAGCTAAGGCTCAGACAAGCACCTTTGTTCACGTATAGCCTACCCAACGCTCTCAAGCTAAAGAATTCAGTAATAGGAAGGACCAGCCCTTCAACAGAGACTGCATGTCTTTGGGGACCCAAGGACTTTGCGGGCCAAAGGACCATTTGAGGAGCAGCAGAGGAACCTGGAACTTTAAGAGAGGCACCTTTGCTTTGCAAAGGCAAGTGAATACACCCCCTTTTCTCAAAGGACCCTTTCTAATGACCAACTGCAAGCTTTTGAACCACCAGTGGTTTTTCACTGGTTGTTATTCAATAAACCTGTTTTGAGTTCACCTTTTCTGAGTCCTGAACCCATTGCCTAGAGACTCTCCAGGGTTTTTTCTATATGAGAAGGCTGTAACGTGAACCCCAGGAACTATAGACTTCGTCCCTCCTTTTAAAGCTCCCTTTTTTTGGCCCTGGAGGGACGCCACAAGCTCCCTAAATCATTCCTTACAAGTCTTGCATTCCAGATCTTTGGTTGTCTTGATTGCCCTTTCATGGTCATGTCCCAGCTTGTCAACACCTTTCTTCAACAGGACACAGCACTTCAGGTAAGATCAGACCATATTCTGGACATTATACTCTCAATATGATCAGTGGTCTTACCATCAGTTCCTTAAAGAGTCCTTTTAAATGTTTCTACCTTCTTTCTGTTTGCTTTCTACACAAACCCAGTGGTGCAAGGTCCTGGGAAGGATATCAGAAAGGGAACATGACTCAGACTGTGAAGATCCAGCTGCTATGAATATTTAAAAATAAGGAAACATATAGCTTTTCCATGGACTGAATTGTCTCTCCTTCTCCCTGTCTGGACACTCAGCTTTCAATGGAGATTCATATCTCCATGGTTAGCCGAGTTGCATTTTGCAATCTTCGCCAGGCTCTGAGGCTGGCCCCCTACCTATCCCATTGCTATTTGGCCTTGGTGATCCAAGTGACGGTCATCTCAAGACTAGACTACTGTAACGCTCTTTACATTGGCCTACCTCTGTCGGTGACCTGGAAACTTAAGCTAGTGCAGAACGCAGCAGCTAGATTGCTCTCAGGTGTCCCTGCAAGCCATCATATTACATCTATCCTGCAGGAACTGCACTGGCTGCCTGTTGATCACCTTCAAAGTGTTAGTTCTGACTTTCAAGGCCTTATATGATCTGGGGCCAGTGTATCTGAGGGACCGCCTTACCCCATATTGTCCCATGAGATCGCTGAGATCAGAAGACCAGGATCTTCTCTTCATTCCGAGTGTCAAATTATACCATCTTACTTCAACTAGGAGAAGGGCGTTTTCTATCATTGCCCCCACACACTGGAACTCCTTACTGCCGGAGATCAAGTCTCTTCGAGACCTTATGGCGTTCCGGAAGGCCTGTAAGACCTGGTTATTCCAACAGGCTTTTGCAACCTAGATGGTCCTAGTTTTATAATTTTAATGTTATTGCCCTTGCCGTTGTGATATTTTAATGTTTTATGTTGCTGTATTGTTGTGATTTGTGAGCCGCCCCGAGTGGCGGCCAAGAAATCGAATAATTAAATTAAAATTAAATAGTACACAACAAGAGAAAACTGCTTGTTGTTTCACAGAGCTGTACAAAACTCTGCATATGCAAGATCTTGGCCATAGCTGTAAAATTATAGCATGATATCTCTATCCACTAGCCCCTCTTACTCCACAAACTACACAGTAGCCACATGTGTCTGTGGCCATAAAAAGTTGCATTTCCCCTCTAAACCTAGGATCTCAGCCAACAAGTCTTCACCCACTTGCCTGAATAAAAATCTTGGCTTTGCTTATTGAAGCACCTTTAATTATCATTGCTATTAATTTCCCAGTGAAACATTCAGAATGTGTTTTTTCCCCCTTGGGAAGTCTGACCCTATTCATCACAAAGGTGGTGAAAGACTAATTTTTTAATCACCTCCATCGGAAGAGCTGTAATTGAGGTTAGGAAGTTAGGGTGGATTAACAGGTTATGCTATTGTTTCAATGTGCAGGAAAGTGGGAGGGGGGAAGAATATGGTTGAGTTCTTGGCTCTGTTGGATGAGTGCCTGACCTTTGAACGCATGCCGCAAATTCAAGTGATTTTTTTAAGTGACGACCCTAAGCTTCCCATTAGAAATTAATCATGAGATGTGTTGGTGATAACATCATCCTCATTTGAAATGTAATTTATTAATCAGCATAATACCTGTTTCAAAGGTTTCCACAGTCTGCACATAATATGCTCCAAGCAGTAGGCATCTTCCTTCCTTCCAATGTCCTGGCTGTTTGAATCATAGGAGCAAAGACAGGGTTTATTTTCAGCATCCAGATGGGGGAATTGTAGGGTTGTGCATTTTCTTAGGTTGTAATAGTTACTATTTTTTAAATTTTCAATGGAGTACAGAATCATAGAGCTGGGAGTCCTTCAACCTTCCAGTCTAACTCACTAATTCAATGGAGAAAATCCAAAACTAGGGTGCATCTACACCAGGGGTGGGCAATTACCCACCCTCCAGGTGTTTTGGACTTCAACTCCCAGAGATCCTAGCCAGTTTACCAGCTGTTAGGATTTCTGGGAGTTGAAATCCAAAACACCTGGAGGGCTGGTAATTGCCCACCCCTGATCTACACTGTAGAATTAATGTCATTTGACACCACTTTACCATAGCTCAATGCGATGGATACCTGGGACTTGTAATTTGATGAAGTGCCAGTATTTTTGGCAGACTAAAGACCCAAAAAAGCCACAATTGTTGTTATTCCATAGCATCAAACCTTGATAGTTAAAATGGTGCCAAAACGCTTTACAGGATAGATGTACAGCAGTGGAGTTATAGTCAATAAGATAAACATTTCTACTTGTTGACAGCAGAAAAGCAATATTAGCTTCCTTGGCCTGGAAGTAAACATCAAGAAGACCTTTTCTCATCTTCACACCAGAAATGTGAAGTTGGTGGGACATAAAGAAGTTGAGCTTAGAGAAACCATCTCCCTGAATATTTGAGAGATTGGGAAGACACATATAGAAAGGATCAAACTTTATAGGGATGGAGAACTTTATGGAGGATCTTCTGCCTTCAGGGCCAAAAATAGGCTTTAAAAGGATGGACATGCAAGCTATGGGGCCCTGAAGGTAGAGAAAAGCCGTCCCACGTACAGGGAGACCAGCACTATCTTAGGAATGAGTGCTGGACTAAAAAATGGTGAACCAGACAAGATTTATTGAATACAGCCAGTGAAAAAGCTGGTGGTCCAAAATGCTTAGTTGGTTGCAAAAGGGGTTCCTTGAAAAAGGATTTACAATCACTTGCCTCTTTGTTTGCAGAGTGATGGTGCTTCTATTTGATCCCAGGTTCCTGTTGTTCTCCGGCTTGTAGGCTCGCGAAGTCCTGTATAAGCCCCAAAATCCACAGTCTATGTTGAGATCGAATCCTCCTTTGTACTGCAGACTTGGTTGAGAGTAAAGGTTAGGCTTAGTAGGCGAACTAAGTTGCTTTGTCCCAGATGGCTTAGGTTTCCACCTTGCTATGTCCCGTGTGGTCTCTGGAATGGTGCCAGAAAGGAAGTCCAACCCCTCAGGTAAACTCCGGAAAAGGGCGGAATTAAGGGCTAAAATTGATGGTAGTGATGGAGGAAGGAAAAGTCAAGTAGAAGGAAAATATTAATGCCACGTTACCACTGTAAACTGAGAACACCATTTGATGGAGATGACTGGCTGGCATGCAAGTAGATGTGTGTGTGTGTGTGTGTGTGTGTATGTGTGCGCATGTAAATATTAAAGTGCATCATGATGCCCCTTTGTTGCCATGAACTGAATGCGAGTGGAAAAGCTGCCACCAAAGTGAGAGCACAATAACAAAGAAAACTAACGAAGAAAATTGCACGCTGATTTTTTAAAATTATTATTATTATTTTAAAACTAACATCTCAAAAGACTATGGAAAATCCCGATTTTATACATTTTTCAAGAAATAATAATAATTGCATTCTTCTCTCTCTTTTTTCTCTTTGCTCTCCTCTATACTTCACACTTTTATCTTTCTTACATTATGTTTTCTCCCACTTTCGCTGTAACATTTCAATCAGAACCACAGTAAAAACTATATTTTTTTAAAAAAATGAAAATTGCATGCTGAGACAGTTCTGTTGGAGAATGGCACAACTCCCTCAGTTTGCTCCTTGAGTTTGAAAGTCAGCAGGTTATTAGAAGCATTTAAAAGAGAAGAAGCCTGCATGCATGCAAAAAGTTCCAACCATAAGTGATAGTGAAGAAGTAAATTTAATGAAGCAGCATTAATTGCTAGAATTTTGCTTCTAATGCCAAAGAAAGGAGGGATGGGGGAGAGAAGATTAATTATTTTTCACATCTGAAAATTTCTGGATTCCCTTTTAAATATTGCATATTTCTGGCTGCATCAACAGCTTGCGCTAGCTTGAGGACATGCTTGCATGATAACTATTCATGAGAACAGCTGAAAAGAAAGTTGCTGTGCTTTGGCCGGTGTTTTCATGCTGTGAAGTTTTTTTTGTAGCCATGCATTCAAAAGATTTTTCCCTATGCTTCAGACATCCGGGATGTTGTATGTTGGGTGTGCAAAAGGGATTTTTGTATGTATATGCTCATTTTGAATTGGCCATGAGCTATAGCAAGTAGGTGGATATATACCTGAAATGCATATCTTAGGAAGGTTTGGATTGTTTATACTCGCTTCATAACTATTACGAGGATTCAGGAACGTATAGGTCTGACACCACACTTTTCCAAGCCGTACTGCACATTCTCTTTCCTCCTTTTTATCAAATTCTTGTGTTTTTCTTTTGTATCCTGTTGCACCCAGGGCCATGGCACTTCTTTCCATCTATCTATTATTCTCTTGAATTGGTTTTTAGTGCATTACTTTATCTGACTGTGATCTGGTATGGCTCAACATAGCATAATCATTCTGCAGATGGGACTCTCTTAGCTCAAGTCTCCTTCCTGAAATCACTATTTACCTTAACCATTGCTGCCTCTATCTACTCAGGTTGTGTATGGATCTGTTTTTAAAAATGGTATTTGACTGGTTCAACTGATTCGGCTTATTTGGACTCCCATAATGGCAAGGGCTCTTCTGTCATCTTTTTTTCATCTGAAATAGACCACGCAGCAGCTGATTGTGGCTAATTTTGGTTTCTATTCAGGAACACACAGAGCGCAGAGAGGCTGCTGCATGCTTGCATGGGGTTTCACTGTGAGCTCTGGCTATTGAGCCAATCAGAATAGAAGAAAACTGTGATGTGTCTTATCCAAGTTGGGTCTATGTAAAGGGGGGCGAGCACCTCAATTTCTTAATTGCATCCTGGCTCGAGAGAGGCAGATTGAGCATGCTTCAGTCCAATTGTTGCTCACAGCTTTAGCTTTTGGCTTGGCTTGCTTCGCTGTCTACTATTACTTTATTTATTTATTTTTGGTATTTATACCCCGTCTCTTCTCTACCCCAAAAGGACGGCTTACATAGGCAGTAATTCTAGCCTTTTCTCTCCAAAACAAATGGTATTCACAGCAGCAAATTTATTTCTTTGAATCTAATTTTATTAAATGACAGGAAGAGGAACCAAGGAAGCCCCCTTTGCAGTCACGCAGGGGCCTAAAGGGAGTGACTGGATGAATTGCTTTGAAGATGCCCAGGGGACGCTGATGCCTTCCTCTATGGGAGAGGGTCCCAAAAACTCTACAGAACAAAGTTTCTTGAGAAAGTTAACTGGATTTATTTTTTACAAGGCACAAAGCTGTAGGTGCCTGGCTCTTAAATTGGTTACAAAGTCCAGAGATTTGCAGAACTCAAAAAAATAGGCTTACAGTCTCTTCAGTGTGTGGACAATGGATGGTGATTGCCTCTCCTTCTCTTTGTCTCTGGTCAGCAGCCACGGATGGTAGACAGACCTCAGCCACTGGATTACTATAAGGCAGGGGTGCTCACACTTTTTCAGCATGTGAGCTACTCTTAAAGCAACCAAGTCCAAAAGATCTACCTGCCCCCGCTGCCGTGCGCTCCCGCCGCGGCGTGCTCTTGCCACTGGGCGTGCTACTGCTGCTGTTTTCCGCCCGTGCAGCGCTTTTTCCACCTGCAGGGCATTGCAGGAAGGAGAAAGCACGAGGCCGGGCATCCAGAGGGAGCGCTCCGCCCTGCCTGTCTCGCCAGCAACAGAGGCTGCACAGATGCTTCTGGACGAGAGAGAGGCAGGGCGCTCCCTCCAGAGGCCCCGCCTCGGGCTTCCTTCTTCCTGCACTGCCCCGCAGGCGAAAGAAGCACCGCGAGAGCAGAGGCCAGCAGCAAGAGCGCATGTGGCAGGAGCGCCCCATCCGGCGGGTGAGGGCCTAAGATCACCTGGAAGAGGGCCGAAGATTTACTAGTAGCTCCTGAGCTACCTAATGAGCACCCTGCTATAAGGTGAAGGGCGAGTCCTTCCTATTTTGAGCCCAGAGCTGTCGAAGGCGGCCAAAGTCCCACAACCTTCACCCAGGCCTTTCGATATGCCCAGTATGGATGGATGGACTCTGGCAGGATCTATATATTAAAAGGTGGCAGGCCAGAGCTGACTGCCCTGCAACTCAGCCATATGTCCCTGGCAGTCACTGAGCAAACAGAGTGGTTTCCCCACTTTTATAACCTTTTAAATTGGAGGGAAATCCAATCAGAGACACTGATTGGATGGAGCATCTGGGGTGACTCTTGAAGGGAATAATCTCAGGAGCTGAGTGGATCTCCATCTGGGGTGACTTTTAGAGGGAAAATCCTGAGACACTGATTGGGGAAGGCTAATGAGGTGATTTCTGGAATGGAAACTTAGAGGATGAGCCCCTCCCACCCAGGGAAAAACAACAACCCAGCCCCCAAACTGCAAAGAGGCCTGTTAACAGTGACAAGGCCTAGCAAACATACACAAGATGTAATCCTACACTTTGAATATAAATAGGCCAAGCTTTGCGCAGGCTGCAACACCCACCCACCCACCCCCCCGCCGCCATTGCCACCAATGACCAAATTTTCCCGCATTTTTCAACTGCAAATCCCCAAATGTTTTTCGGACACCAACCATTTTTGGGAGGCTTGTGAAAACAGATCTGCTGAAATTCAGATACCAAAAGCAAATCACGATTCAGCCAATTTCACAACCCTACTATCTACATTCAGTGGTTGGTTGAGAATGAATGGAAGGGGGGATTTGGAGAAGTATTTGACTGTGGGTACATTAACACCAGGCAGTTTACCCTGATTTACATCTGCCCAGGAACAGCTATCGAGTCAACGCATTGTCTAGAAAACTGCTTCTTAAACTATGGGTCCTGGAGCCATATGTGGCCCCCTTAGCTCAATATTGGGGTCTCAGAAAATTTGGCAAGAGTAAAAGGTTTCTGAATCCCTTATGTGGCTGCTTTAGATATTTGTGTAAATTTGTTAGCAACAACATTTTGTGGCCACTGCAGAAGATGCTTCTTTAAAATATCAGCTTCTTTAGCAATCCTCGCAAGTGCTGGTGTGTTATTAGTAAATGCTTTATTTTATATTTATTTTATATACTTACTAGCTGAGGACCCAGTGGTGCCCGGGTTATTTGAGGAAGGCATTGTGTGCTAAGGTTGGTTCCTATTAGATCTGTATGTGGCTTGCAGTGGTCTCAGGAACTTAGTGAAGGTACTGCGAGTCCCAATTGGCCATGGTCCATCCCCCTCCAAACAGCACCAGAATGTAGAGTGGGTCATGGGGGCTGTTTGTGTCACATTTGGTCTTGATCATTCTCTGGATGAGGGTTGCAGTGGTCACTGGAAGTGAGGGAAGGTACTGGAAGTCCTATCATCCATGGTCCCCCGTTCTCCAAACTGCACCAGGATGTAGAGTGGGTCATGGGGGCCTGGTCTCTGATTTGTAGGGGCTGCAATGTTCTGTGGGAAATGAATTGGGTGAAGGTACTGCAAATCCCATCGTTTGTGAGCCATCCTGCCATAAACCGCAGCCCTAAACCACTCCAGGTTGTGAAGTGGGCCATTGATCCCCTGTTTGCTAAGTTTGGTCCTGATAGGTCATTGCTGTGGGCCGCAGTGGCTGACTGCCTGAGGCGTTTACTTTCCCCTCTGAGTCACTTTAGAATGGTGGACTGTGGTTGGCCAACCGGAGTCCTTTATGCAAATACCATTGTAGTGGCAACCAATTCCCTCTGTCTGGGGCCGTAGAATGTTGGAGTTCTAAGGCAGGCCAATCAGAGCCCTTTATGCGAATAATTCCACAGTATCGGCTGTTGCGGCCTGCGCTAAGCTTGGCCTGTTTATATTGAATGTGCTTGTGCTAGATTAACAGGCCTCAATTTGTTGTAAAGGCCTCTGTGCAGTTTGGGGGCTGGGTTGTTATTTTTTCCCTGGTTGGGAGGGGCTTATTCTCTCTGTTTCCTTCCTCCAATCATTACCCAGTATTTTCCCTCCAAAAAGCAGAGGAAGGACGTTCGACCTTCAATTTAAAGGAATCCAGCAGCTGGGGTCTGTCCACCATCCGTGGTGGCTGACCAGAGAAGAGAAGGAGAGGCATCACAATCCATCGCCCACGGACTTGGCAAAAGGGACTGAGTGAGCTAATTTTCAACTATTTGGCGTTATGGACTTTGCAACCATCCAAAAGGCCAGTCACCTGTTTGTGACTTGTTAAATAAATTCATTAATTTCTGCAAAGGCCTCAGTCTGCTAAGTTGGTGAGAAGTCTCCCCACAAGAGGAAGGCAATCCGCATCCCCTGGGCATAGGGTGTTTAGAGCTGTTTACGTAGTCACTCCATCCAAGCCCAGGCGGACCGCCATATCGGCCAATCAAAATGCTGGCACATATTCCTCCCACCGCACCACCGCAAACACTGACTTTATATACATAGAAGATAGATAGATGGATAGATGGATAGATAGACTTGGGGTCACATAAAAATTTCTCAGGCCAACAGGGGTCATAAGTGGAAGTTTAAGAAGCCCTAGAAAACCTAGGAGCACATCTACTCTGTTTTACCGCCAACTCCTCCAAGCCACCACCACTCCAAGATACTCATGATGCTCCATCCAGGCATGGGGGCATCGCAACCACCTCTGTGGATGTCCAAATGGGGTACCAGTATAGTCAGCCAAAAGGATGGGCATAATCTTCTCTCCTTCTTGCTGGTTGCACAAATACCCCATTCTTACATTAGTAACGATGCCAAGAGGTTGATTGGAACTCCATAGGCAGTTAGGAGCAGTAGCAACATGTACACTGTCCATTCATTTTCCCTGCATTGAGTGAGGTGTTTTGACTTCTTAGCTGGAGAGCTCTAGCACCTTTACCAACTACAAATCCCAAGATTCAATAGGATGCAAATATTAGCTTTAAAGTGGGATCATAGGCTATAATTGTTTGGTGTGAAAGGACTCAAATAGGCCAAGCAAATGAGATAGATGGAGCCTGTGGAACAGAGAATAAAAATTGCTATCTATTAAATAAATCTGAGAACTGACATGTCCATCAATCTATTAAAAGTAATTAAACCATTCCCATTGAATGCGGGAGGAAAATTCCATATGTCAGATTTATCATCCCCTCGGAAACTTCAGCTGGAAATCAAATATTCTTCTGTTTTCTTTCTGTTTCTCTCTGTCTCTCCCCCTCCCCACACTTCTCCATATGGCTTCTGAAACATTTCTCTCTTTCAATGGGTTTTAAAGCTCATCCCTCATCGGTTTTAGTGCATTCATTTCTTGGGAGAAAAAGAGAAAGAAAAAAATTGACTTTAGCATGTGCTATTTTTGTTATTCAAATTAGCAAGGGGGAAAAAACCACAGCTGGCTATCAGAATTTTTTTAAAGTCCTACCTCTTTGAAGTTCCATAGCAATACTCCTTTGTTTATTTTTATGACGAGGCCTCTTCACCACATATAGAGTGCATCTACACTGTAGAATTATTGCAGTCTTACACCACTTCAAATGGCATGGCTCAGTGCTATGAAATCTTTTTTAGTTTAGTGGATTTTTAGTTTAGAGGTGCACCAGCACTCTTTGGCAGAGAAGGTTAAAGTCCTTATAAAACTACAATTTTATGGGAAATGAAGGTGGTATGAACCTAGCATAGTCATGGAAACTTAATGGATTTATTATTATTTACTTTGCTTCTAGACCGCCTCTCTCAGCCCAAAGGCGACTCGAGGCGGTGTACAAATGGCAAGAACTGCCCAAGACAAACATATCAACACAATTCCAACATATACAAATTAGCAGTTAACGTTAAAAACACAATATCAGCATCTCATTATTAAATCGGTTTCCAATTGCATCGTCGTCGTTCCGTAGGTCTCAATTTGGTAATCATGCTACATCTGCAAATGCCCGGTCAAATAGCCAGGTCTTGACCTTCTTGCGAAATGTCAGGAGGGAGGGGGCTGATCTGATGTCATAAGGAAGGTCGTTCCAAAGCCGAGGAGCCACCACTGAAAAGGCCCTGTCTCTCGTCCCCACCAATCGTGCCTGCAAAGCAGGCGGGACCGAGAGCAGGGCCTCTCCAGATGATCTTAAGCATCTTGAAGGTTCGTAGGGGGAGATGAGTTCGGACATGTAAGTTGGACCAGAACCTTTAAGGGCTTTAAAGGCTAAAGCCAGCACTTTGAATTGTGCCCGGTAGCAAACTGGTAGCCAGTGGAGCTGGCACAACAGAGGTGTTGTGCGCTCCCTGAGTGCCGCTCCTGTTATCAACCTGGCTGCTGCTGGACCAGTTGAACCTTCCGAACAGTCTTCAAAGGCAATCCCATGTAGAGGGCATTACAGTAATCTATACGGGATATAACTAGAGCATGGACCACTGTGGCCAAGTCAGACTTGCCAAGGTACGGGTGCAGTTGGCGCACAAATTTTAACTGTGCAAATGCTCCCCTGGTCACCGCCGATACCTGGGGTTCCAGGCTCAGCAATGAGTCCAGGATCGCACCCAAACTGTGAACCTGCGTCTTGGATGACCTTTGACAAGCCACTTGCTTGGTCTCAGAACAATGTTTCTCAACCTAGAGGTCAGGACCCCTGGGTGGGGTTACGAGGGGTTGTCAGAGGGGTTGCCAAAGACCATCAGACAACACAGTATTTTCTGTTGGTCATGGGGATTCTGTGTGGGAAGTTTGGCCCAATTCTACCATTGGTGGGGTTCAGAATGCTCTTTGATCGTAGGTGAACTATAAATCCCAGCAGCTACAACTCCCAAATGCCAAGGTCTATTTTCCCCAAACTCCACCAGTGTTCACATTTGGGTGTATATGGCATGCCTCGACTTACCGGACCGAGCGGGTTGCTGCGCTGGGTCTCCTCGCCGCCATTATGGCTCGGAAGGGGGCTTCTTCTTCCCAGAAGCCCCCTGGGTGGCAGGAGAATTTCTCACCACCAGAGCCAGCTGGCCAATGGTGGGGCTGGCTACGCCCTGGCCTAGCTCGGAGTAGGGGCCATCCCTCTCTTCCACCTAGGCAGGCTACTTAAGGCTGCCCGAGGCCTACCAGCAGGCACTAGGACTGCATCAGCTTTTACCAGGGATGTAAGTATCTTTGGACAGCAGCGGGCTGTCCGACCCCTGATCCAGGACCCACGCATGGCTGCCAACCCTTGTTCCTGTTATCAATAAATGAGTTGTGGCCAAATTTTACTCCAACTACTTGTGCCTGTGTCTTCTTGGTAATATGGGGGGCGGTGTATCACCCATACAGACGCAACAGGTATTTGTGGCAAATTCGGTCCAGTGAATGAAAATACATCCTGCATATCAGATGTTTACATTACAATTATTTATTTATTTATTTACTATTTTTATATGCCGCCCTTCTCAACCCCGAAGGGGACTCAGAGCGGCTTACAGCAAACAACAAAACTGCCAGAGTGGCTTACAATGTGCATATAACAATATTGCCGGAGCGGCTTACAGAAAACTGAAAAAACAACAAATAACATTACTGTCATAGCACAACATGAGCACTACACATCATATCGCACTACAACATATCGCAATATTGTTATCAATATTGCATGTAATACAAATATACAAATTATAATATCACGATATAATTATTATATCACATTATCATTGGCAGTATTATACTGTGTTACATTACAACACCACCAATACCAAATGTATATACAACACACCATACCGCAATCATACTATTATTATTATTAGTATTACATTACAATAATTATGTTATAACATAATACAATATATTGACATTATAATATATTATATTATATTACAATGTAATGTAACATTATATTATATCATATGATATTATTTTATTATATTATTTATAAAATAATGAATAACATTATTTATTTAAAATTAAATTACTTATTTAAATAAATATTTTTTATAGAATTATTTTAAACACAAGACTTAGACAAAAGAAGGGGGAGGGTGAGAATAATAATATAAAACACAAAATAAAGTAAAATAAATAAAATAAAAACAAAAGCAAAAATAAAAATTTAAAACAGGCAAAACGTCTGGCTCCCTATCTTTCCCGCTGCGACCTGGCCACAGTGATCCAAGCCACGGTCATCTCGAGACTCGATTACTGTAATGCGCTGTACATGGGCCTACCTTTGTCAGCGATCCGGAAACTCAAGCTGGTGCAGAACGCAGCAGCACGCCTGCTCTTAGGAGCCCCAAGATCTGCTCATGCAACTCCACTCTTGCGCGAGCTGCACTGGCTCCCAATTGAATTCCGGGTCTCCTTCAAAGTGTTAGTTTTAACTTTCAAGGCCTTATATGGTTTGGGGCCAGTGTACCTGAGGGAGCGGCTTACCCCATATGTGCCCAGAAGATCACTGCGCTCAGAGGGGCTCAACTTACTGGAGGTGCCTGGCATAAAGATCTACAGGCTGTCTAGTACGTGGCAGAGGGCTTTTGCTGTGGCTGCGCCGACTCTGTGGAACTCCCTGCCTGAGGAGACTCGAGCCATTCGGGACCTGATGCCGTTCCACAGATCCGTTAAGACCTGGCTATTTAGGCAGGCATTCGGCCCTGACCGATGCCCCCCATAACTTGCCACTCTGCTGTGCCGCCACCATTACCACTAGGCTGTCCGACTACAGTTTTAGTGTTGGAAATGGGGTTTAACTGGGGTTTTTAACTTGGTTTTATAATGTTTTTATGTGTTTTATTTGATGTTTTTATTGCTGTAAACCGCTCTGAGCTCCAGAGAGAGCGGTATACTAAGCCAAATAAATAAATAAATAAATAAATAAATCAAGATGACAAGATTAAGCAGGACCCAAGATGGTGGCCGTTGTCTTCACAAGAAGGAAGAAAGCCAAGATGGTGGTCGCTCAGTAGCAGCAATGGAGGCCTGCTGATAGAGAACCTGTTTGTGAAGGATCTAGTGGTGGTCTTTAGTCCCCTTCACAGATGGTGAAATAACTAAACAGTCCTATGATTGCAGGGCAACTTAGCAGTTGCAAATCGCCAGCCGGAGACTCCTGTCACCTCTCAAACTGGCAAACTGACAATTCACAGCAGTAGCAAAATTACAGTTATGAAACAGCAACAAAAATAATTTTATGGTTGAGGGTTACCACAACATGAGGAACTGTGTTAACGGGTCACGGTATTAGGAAGGTTGAGAAACACTGCCTCAGAGGTAGACCATGGGAAACTTCCTCAAAAGGAATCTTGCAAAGACAAGCCCATGATAGGGTTGCCATAAGTTGGAAATGACTTGTAGTCAATCAAGAATAAACAACCAATGTTTTCCCGTGAATATGTAGCAACTGCTGCCATTCTTCTCAGCAATTCTCTTCAGCTTACAGGAGAACTTACTAGGCTTGGTTTAGAACCCAAAAATCGGGATTCGAAAATCTAATGGGGGGGGGGGTTGATTAGTAATAGAAAGATTTACAAAAAAAATTTCCAAAAATTTCTAAAATGTAACGTAATTACTAACGAAATTCGTTAGTAATTCTAAAGTAGGCAAAGCAGGGAAACAGGACTGACACTGTTTTAAGCACAGGCAAATCAAGGGCAACATTTCCCTTGGTTTCCTTGCAGGGACATATAATGCATTAATATATTATTATTAATATTATAATAAAAGCTCAGGGTTTCTTTGCAGGGACATATAATGCATTAATAGATTAATAAAAAGCCAGGGTTTCTTTGCAGGGACATATAATGCATTAATATATTAATAAAAAGCCAGGGTTTCTTTGCAGGGACATATAATGCATTCATATATTATTAATATTATTAAATAAAATAGTTGCCCACCTCTGGTGTAGGCCATGCTAATCTGTAGAGTTCTCCTCACTCCAGCTTTCCCCCCTATCAGTTTTACCATAGCACTCTAGGATCTCCGTTGGAACTCTAAGGCTTTTCTTGATTCTGAACTCTTCCTTCTCCTCTCCGTGCTCTTTTCACTCCTGCTCCCCTTCTCTCAGCAGTTCTTATGTCCTTCTGCGCTGTCCTTCTATCTAAACCCCCTTCCTGGGGGTTTAAACCGCTTTTTCCTCAGTCCTCCAGGCCCCTCTAGGAGTCCCGATCTGGATCTCTCTATGGTTCCGGCTGGTTTTTCACTTCCTGGAGGAAAGCCTTTAACTCTAATTTGTCTCCAAGCATGGAAAGGCCCCGATCTCACTGTGAGTAATGTCTGGAAAGCTATTTTGGAGGGGAAAATTTTCCTGTTGGGGAGGCATCCGAAATATTTACAAATCTAACAAAAATTTGGGCCCAGGGAGTGCGGAAAAGAAAGTCCACTTTCGGGATCGCCACTGCGATGTGTATAAACTTGAAAGTCCCATTACATACGAATCCCTTCTGATTTCATTTAATTTTCATAACTTTTTTCTCATGCCTAGAACTTGCATTGGTTTTTGAAAAGAGTGATGGCAATAGGGGCAGTAAAAATAATAGTAGAAGAATTAATTGGTCCAGTTCATAGAGCTCCTTTCAACATTTATGTGCAGACAGAGCTCTCATGAGATTTGTTTTGGAAATGTCAAATGCAGTTTGTACATTGCTTTACGGGGTTTGGGATTGCTGCCGGAAGAGGAGTTATTCTCGAGCAGGGAAGTTAAAATCTTCATGGGGACATTTAATGAGCCACAAGGTTCTCTTTATGGTCACTGCTGTCCTCCAGCTTGGCCAGTCTTAAGGGCATTTCTGAGGATACAAAACCATTCATGGCACTCTTGGAATGTCTCCAGATGATCTGATGTATGTGAAGAGGTTAGCTATTAATATTGCCTTTAGTACAGCTAAATTATCTGGCTTCAGAATCACTTGCAAATTCTATTAAAGACCCCTATGGAGGATTGCTTCTTGAAATAGGCATTTTAATTCATCCGGGTACACTAAGGTGTTGCCTTCCTTTCATTAATAAAATGGAAACTCATAAAGAAAACCAGATTATCTTGAATTTATGATCAAGTAATTTTGTTTCTCTTAGCTCTGGTAATAATTGCAGAACATCATTTCTATCTATTGCCACCTCCGTCCCCTCCCTCCTCTTTTTTTTTTACACACCTAGACAATTTTAATTTCTCATGTTTATTTATCTTTTCTTCTCTTTTAATTTGACAGGGAAAGCTATCTAAGACCCCAGGAGGCAAACACAAAGAGCCAGGAATGAGGTCTTTCCATCTTCGCTTTAATGAAATAATAAGTAATTGATTTATATTTATGGGTGATTCAAAGACTCAGGAATATTCTTTTGCACTTATACCTTTATTAGAGTTTTATAAACAGCAACTAACTTGATGTCCCAGGGTTGTTATCTTCTTGATTCTCGTTCATACTTCCAAAGCTTTGTGTCTTATAGGAATTTTGGACTTCAGCTCTCATCATTTGGTCATACTGATTGGTTTGTGATGGGAGGTGTAGTCTTGAACATCCTGAGGTCACTGGGTCAGGGCACTCCATGTTTCTTCAGCTGAATTGTTTATTAAATGGAGCAAAAGAAGGAAAAACCTATCATGGCACCAACTAAATGCTCATACCAGCTGGAGGAATTACACACACAGATCTATACATGCTGTTATCATCCTGTTGACCATGTATGAAGGTAGTTTTCTTTCAGTTGTTTCCATAAGGAGGTCTTCAAAACCTCCTTACACAATCATTCTCCCAGGTTGCACAACATTAGAGTGCAGCTGCCGTACCTACTGAGAATATGTTCCCATGTATACCTGAAACCATGGATAATATTTTACTGGAAGCACAGCATACTGGAGAACATAGAGAGGCCCTCAGACACTTTTGGGGAGAGCATGGGCAAATAAAATCATGGATATCGAATCTGTGGATAATGGGGTTGTAATGCACAGCAGGAGAACAGTCTTGCTTCCTACCATGCTATGAAGTTAAGCTAACATACTATTATACTTTGCTGGTTTTCAACATACCGGAGAGATAGCACAGTGGTAACAACAGCTGTGCTGGCAATCTGAAGGTTGCATGTTCGAATCCCGGGCTGGTTTGGACACCCAGCTGTGAGCCCTGTCCACTGTTTACCCAACAGTTTGAAAACAGCTCAGCTGTGATTAGATAAAACTGGGAACCGCCAAGCTGCCTGAAGGTGGAATGTGGAAAACAGAGGCCGTCCGTCATGAGGATGTGGTGAGTGTAAAATCCAGTATTTATTCCAAGCAGCTTGACATGGAGTATCTCATCAAGATTTGTCTGGACCACAAGGTGGGAGTTCATCCCTGAGCCAGGTAGGCCCTACTCAAAAATAGGGAAATGCACAACGTCAGCCAAGCTGTGGTTCTGATTAAACTGGACAGGTCTGGGAGCTGACTTCTGAAGTGAGTTATCTTCAAAGATAATAGGCTTCACGATCATGCCAGACCCAGGGGCCTACCCAAAAAGTGGTTTACTCCTTTCAGATTTTTAGATCCACAGCTTAACATTGGTGCCTCTTGAGGGGTCAGGTCAACCAAGACATGGATTGTTTCCCTGATGAGAGGCTTCTAATATGCTATCAAGACAAGGAACATGAAAGGGGCTGACTCTGTGAACCATCTGAGAGTGCTGAAGCTTCATAAAAAGTGTAAACAGCCCCATGACAGTTAGATTTTATTATATCAGGCGATAATAGCAGTGTGCCTTCCCTGGGCAGGTGTGGAAGCCTCAACGGATATGAACTGAATAAATAGAATGGAATAGAATGGAATACAGTGAGTCCTCCATATTTTCAGGCTTGCAGATTTGATTTTGTTGTGATTGAGCCTCCAGCTGCTACTAATAGTAGTGATTCAGAAGACTCTGATGGCTCAGCATCTGGGGAGAGTATGGAACTGGGTGGGGCTGTTTGTAACAGGAGTACTGGTGTTTGCAGAAAGAGGCTTACTCATGAGTCAAGTGAGTCAAGTGAAGAGGATCACTTGCAACTCAAGAGAGTCAAGCAAATAATTACAGCACATACAGACTCTGAAACATTTGAGGGATTCTCTGGGAATGATGGGAGTCAGAGTACAAAGGACATTTCTACTGAAATGGATTGGACTCAAGTAACAGAAATTCAGAGGGCTTGTGAGGAGCCCACAAGTTCAGACACCTGAGTAGGATTCACTGATGATCAGGATTGGCCCTCAGAGTCCCCAGACAATGGGAGGATGTTCTAAGTCTTAACCACAGGTGGAAATCTTGGAGGGGCAGTCAAAGGGCAGCAGCTGCTGGGAGAGTAACACCTGAGGATGATGATGATAGGGCGTCAACCTCATCAAGTGGATATGACTTGTAGTGAGGTTAAAAGGTGGGCATTTTGGGACTAACCTCTGTGGCTAGCAAGGAGTCGCCTTTGGATCCCAGGACTCTTGCATCTTGTATCCTGTCATCTTGCATCTTGAAGCCTTGTTTCCAGACTGATTCTGCCGCTTTCTGTGGTGGGGTTTGAACTCCACCGGATTGCTCCCCAGTTGGACTGTGGGTTGTGTCTTCGCTTCTACGTCTATCTCCTCTCCTTGATCTTGGCCTGGCTCCTGGATTACGTCTCTCCTACGCCCCTTTGGATAACTTCTTGGACAACCCTTTGATGACTTCAATGCTGATGACCTTGGATTGATTCTGATGACGACATCTTCTCTGCTGCCCTCAGCGTGCCTTTCCCTGTTTGTTTTGCTTTGAGTTTGCTAAAGAGTTTTGGCATTTTGAATGCAGGCTTTTTCTCCCTGTTTGTTTTCATGCCGGTTAAGGCTTCCTTTTGTTAGCGTTTTCACTGACCATTAAGTGCTTTTGTTTTGCAAATACTTATCTCCAGAGACTCTGTGACTATTAAAACAAACTATTTACACTTCAGTTGGGTTTGGCTCTCTGAACTGGCATCTGCTGCGACAGATTTTTTACTGTTTTGATTAATATTAAAGTTACCATAGTGATGTGTTGAAGGACCTAGTGATTCCTAGAGGGAATACCACTCTAGGTCCTCCAATACAACTGCAACAAAAGTTGGCCATACAATTGCACTGGAAGACCTAGAGATTTCTGAAATGCGTACCTTTCTAGGAAGTTATAGGTCTTCCAGCAGAATTCCATTAGAACTTTACTGAAGACTTATGCTGGAAATTTACGAAAATGTGTTTTTTAAATTTTGTGTTTGTCCTGTACCTCTAACTCCAGTGATGTGTAAGGCTGAATGTAATAATTTTAATAATAATAATAATAATAATAATGGGAAATAGCTGCATTTCTACATCAGCCTGCTTTGTAGCATGATTGTGACACCATACTCTTTCAAAGTGATATTTGTAGGGTGACCATTTACAAAAGAAATGGACAGCTAATCTAAGATATATAGCAGAAAGTCCACAAAAAAGAACACTTTTTCCCTGGTCTTCTTCCATAAAAATATCAAATTAAAAAATATTTCTGTTCAGCAAATCCAGCAACTCTAAATTAATAAGAGATTGGGCTTTATTGGCTTTCAATGCTTGAGCAGGTTAAGGATGTGTAAGCAAGAAAGCATTCCATTTTGGTGGAGAGGAGGTGAAATGTCCACGATGCCAACAGAGCCATTAAGAAAGATTAGGCCATCTCTGAAAACTGCTTAACTTTGGAGATTAGTGAAAAATAATGAAGGCTACTAATTAAAAGAATGAAAACAATTTTTGAAAGATAGCAAATGTGGCCTTGGTTCATTTTCAGAGTTTATGGATATTACAAAAAGAAAAAAAAAGGAAGAGTCAATTTAAGTTGCTTGAGTGCAAAATATGCTGAATCGAATATGGACTTTCAGTTCTCCACTTTGAATCCTGTTCTGAAAATCAGTTCAATGGATAAGCAATTTTGAAAGGCTGGATTTTGAGGATGGTTGCAAAACATTTGAAGAATGTGAACATTCTATTGATTTCAGTAGTAAATCCAGAGTCAGGGTATTCATTTGTGGAGTTACTCCAGGCCTATTCTTTGGATAGAACAGTGTTTTTCAACCTTGTTTGAGCCACGGCACATTTTTTACATTTACAAAATCCTGGGGTACACCACCAACCAAAATGACACAAAATGAGACTCTAATACATATAGTTAATATGTTTTTAAATGTATTTATACACTCAGTGTGAAACTTGGGCCTGTTTCGATGAACACAACACATATATGACTTCCTCTCACGTACTTATACATGGCTACCATGACTTCTCTCGGCCGTCTCTTTTTCAGGCTAAACAGCTCTTCAAACCGCTCCTCATAGGGCTTGTTCTCCAGACCCTGGTGAAATTTCACCCTGAGTGAAACTTGCTTCCAGTTAACTATGGCTGTCATGAAGCTGTTATAAACAGTTCCTTGGGGGGGGGGGGCTCTCGAAAAATCCAGTAAAATAGTAAAAAAAACCAAAAACATTTCCAAGCGGAGAGGCTCAATTTGTTTCTTGGAAATCTGTCAATGCTCAGCCTCCCAATGCTCCCAGGTTCGCTCACTGCCCAATTCATCGACGTGGAGCTTCTGGCTTTGGTTGTTCTCGCGAGAAATCCAAGCCAATGCGAAAACGCCGACTCAATCACTTTTGCCCAGTGCTCTGCTTTTGCGGAGGGAGGAGGGAGGCAGTGAAAGAGGCCACACAGATCTATGAAACATATAGAGTCTATATGTTTCATAGATCTGTGTGGCCTCTTTCACTGCCTCCCTCCGCAAAAGCAGAGCACTGGGCAAAAGTGAGAGAAAGAGCTGCTAGGAGGGGGAAGAGTAACAATTTTCCCACGGCACACCTGATGATCGCTCACGGCACACTACTGTGCCGCGGCACACTGGTTGGGAAACACTGGGCTAGTGGACCAGTTATTCATCTTGTATGTTTTCCAGTCATTTCCAACTTACAGTGTCCCTATAATGGGATTTTCTTGGTAAGATTTGTTCAACGGGAATTTGTCTTTACTTTCTTCTGAGGTTGAGTGTGGACTTGCCTGGATTCAATCCCTGGTCTCCAGAGACACAGTCCAATGCTCAATTAACTACACTGCAGGGGGGGGGGGACTTTATGTTTCTTTCTCTTCATCCCAGTCACATAATAAATTGTTTGATGTTTCTGTTATCATCAATGTTTTGTGTATTGTCCAAAAATTGGGGGTTGCTTTCCAAGCAAATGTGCCTCTCTCCACCCGCATGGCCATCAAACACTTACGCAATTCTTCCTTTTGAAGGAAGATAAAGTATATATGATGGATTAGCATTCACTCTTTTAGCATCCTCATCTCACAAACTGTGGCTGCTGTACATTGTCCATATCATTATCAGCTCGCTGGAAAAGCTGATAACACTTGGCAACAGGCAAAAATGAAGACAACTTGGATTGAATCAATCAAGGAAGCCAAAGTCCTGATTTTGACAGACCTGAGGAAAGACATTGTCCAGTGCTCTTGGAGGCCTTTCATTCCCATGATCTTCTGAATTTGAAGTCACTTACCAGAAAACATAAACAATATCTCACAGATTTGATGTTTTAGTGCTGCATCCATATCCTTTTGAAATGGGAAATGCCAAGGATTGAGCATGACACCTTTACTGTGAAAAGTGTAAACTGCAGGGTTCAGATGTTTCTGCTCAGAGTTCCCTTGGGAAGATAGGGTGGAATTAAAATAAAGTTATTATTATTATCTTCTGACACAAAACCACAGTATGTCACAGCAAATGAGATATATATGCTGGATTTCGCATCAAAAAATCACAAGTCAAACACTTCCCAAGCGTCTAGGACTGTGTGATGTATTTCCGAATGATGCGCGCAGATCCAAGTAACGTGACCTTTTCCAGTTGACAGATCGTGATTTTGTCAATGTGTATTGTTTCCAAATGCCAGCGGAGATCTTTTGGCACAGAACGGAGTGTGCCAATGACCACTGGGACCACCTGTGCTGGTTTATGCCAGAGCCTTTGCAGTTTGATTTTGAGGTCTTGATAATGGCTGAGCTTTACCTGTTGTTTTTCCTCAATGCAGCTGTCACCCGGTATAGCAACATCAATAATCCAGACTTTTTTCTTTTCCACAATCGTGATGTCTGGTGTATTATGTTCCAAAACTTTGTCAGTCTGGATTCAAAAGTCCCACAGTATTTTTGCATGTTCATTTTCCATGACTTTTGCGGGTTTATGATCCCACCAATTCTTTACTGCTGCCAGTTAGTTCTTCTGACATAAGTTCCAGTGAATCATTTGGGCCACAGTGTTGTATCTTTGTGTGTAGTCCGTCTGTGCGATTTTCATGCAACAGCTGAGAATATGGTCCATGGTTTCATCAGCTTCCTTGCACAGTCTGCATTTTGGGTCATCAGCTGATTTTTCAATCCTGGCCTTAATTGCATTTGTTCTGATGGCTTGCTCCTGGGCTGCAAGAGTCAGGCCTTCTGTCTCTTTCTTCAGTGTTCCATTCATGAGCTATAACCAGGTCTTCTCCTTGTCAATTTTTCCTTCGATTTTGTCAAGGAACTGCCCATGTAATGCTTTGTTGTGCCAGCTGTCAGTTCTGGTTTCTTCTACTGACTCTTTGTGTGCTGTGCTTTGAGAAGTTTCCAATTACTGACTTCAATTAAAGCAGGTTCTTGGCTTTCCTTGACATATTCTGCCAGGGCATGTTTTTCTTCTTCAACTGCTTGTTTGACTTGTAAGAGTCCTCTGCCTCCAGACCTTCTAGGCAGATAGAGCCGGTCAACCTCACTGTGAGGATGCAGTGAATTATGAATGGTCATGAGCTTTCTTGTTTTTCTGCCCAAATTGTCCAGTTCTGCCTGTGTCCAGTTTATGATGCCAGCAGTGTAACTCAGTGTTTCCCAACTAGTGTGCCATGGCACACTAGTGTGCCGTGAGCAATCATCAGGTGGGAAATTGGAACCTTAGGCAGGAATTCCAAAGCAAACCCTTTCAGTACTTTCTGTTGGTAATGAGAGTTCAATATGCCAAGTTTGGTTCAATTCCATTGTTGCAAGTGTTCAGGATGCTCTTTGATTGTGTGTTAACTATAAATCCCAGAAACGGTAACTTCCAAATGTCAAGGTCTATTTCCCCCAAACTCCATCTGTGTTCCCATTTGGGCATATTGAGTATTCATGCCAAGTTTGGTCCTAATCCAACATTGTTTGAGTCCACAGTGCTTTCTGGATATAGGTGAACTACAACTCCAAAACCCAAGGTCAATGCCCATCAAACTCTTATAGTATTTTCTCTTGGTTATGGGAGTTCTGTGTGAGAAGTTTGTGTCTTTCTGCCATTCCTGTCAGGATATCTATGTTGTGTTCATCGAAACAGGTCCAGGTTTCACACTGAGTGAATAAATACATTTAGAAACATATTAACTATATGTATTACTGTGTTAGAGTGTCATTTTGTGTCATTTTGGTTGGTGGTGTGCCCCAGGATTTCGTAAATGTAAAAAATGTGCTGCGACTCAAAAAAGGTTGAAAAACACTGGTGTAACTTATGGCAGGTATGGCCCAGGTGTTTATGGCCTTGATGGTATTGCCTCCATTGAGCTTGCTTTTGATAATTTTTCTGACCCTTTGAATGTATTCTTTGCTGACCACAGTTTTCACATGTTCATGTTTGATGTTGTCCAGCTGTAGTATGCCCAGATATTTATAGGCCTCTGGCTGGTGAGACTTTATCACTTGGCCATTAGGCATATTTATGCCCTCACATTCAATGATTTTTCCCTTCTTTAGTGTCACTGTGGAACATTTGTCCAAACCAAATTCCATATTGGTATCAGCGTGAAAGATTCAGACAGTGTTACCCCGAGACTGGATTTCAGTCTCAGTTTTCCCATACAGTTTCAGGTCATCCATGTACAACAGATGTGAAATTTTGAGAAATTTCTTAGACGTTTGATAGCCAAGGTTTGTTTTGTGTAAGACTGTTGACAGAGGGATCGTGGCAATGATGAAAAGCAGTGGGGACAATGAGTCTCCCTGGAAAATTCCTCTCCTGATGTTGACAAGTCTGTCGTTTTCATTCCCAACAAACAGTTCAGTTTTCCAGTGCTTCATCATATTTTCAATAAAAATGTCAACGTTTTTACAAATGCCAATGGTGTCTAGGCACTTGATGATCCAGCTGTGTGAGAATGAGTCAAATGATTTTTTGTAGTCAATCCACGTCATGAGAAGTTTGGTTTTTCAGCTTTTGCAGTTCTTCAGAATAATTTTGTCAATTAATAACTGGTCTTTTGTGCCCCTGCTTTTCCTTTTCCTTTTGTTGCCTTTCTGTTCATCTGGCAATGTGTTATTTTCTTCAAGATAAACTTGAATTCTGTCAGCTATGATGCTGGTTAATAGTTTAAACATAGTAGGCAGACATGTTATCAGCCTGTAGTTTCCTGGTGCTGCTCCTTTTGCTGGATTCTTTTGTATCAGATATGTTCTCCCAGTTGTTAACCATTCACTGATACTTCCTTTTTGCAGCATCTCTTTGAATTGTTGGTCTGTTTTTCCATGTAGACTACGTACTCAGATATTTTAGCTAAAATCCATGTAGTTGATCACTGCCAGGCGATGTCCAGTTCTTGACTTTTTGCACTTGTTTGCTGATCATTTCAGTTGTTATTCCATTTTGTTCTGGGAGAATTTTTCTTCAAACTCCTTTATCCACCCAGCATTTTTGTTTCTGTTATTATTATTATTATTACTATTATTATTTCTAGAAGTTTTGATTTCACCTATATTCCATCTTCTCAATTGCATATCAACTTTTTGAAATGTTTGAAGGAATTTAAGAATTTAGGTGATTTTTAATAAATATCAAACATCCAAAAACTTTCTTATTCATTTACACCTAACAAATTCAATAGATCTAATTTGACTGGCTATCATTGCACAACCATTGCCCATATTTTGTAATATTGCAACCCCTCCTAGAGAACAGGGTCATTGAAAAACTACTCAACTCAATTTTGCACACTTAAGGTGATTTATGAACATATAGGTCAATACAGACTGCAAGCCATTGTATTTTTGTACAAAATTTGTATTTGAAAATTTTCATGAAATTAGACGGAAATGTCAAAAACAAACCCATTACAGCCAATGGAGGAAAACTTTTGGCATTATTTTTGTAATTAATTTTTATTGAAAGTTTCCATTTTACAGACATTACATCACATATAGCAAACATACAGTCACATTAGGAAAAAGGGAATGGGAAAAGGGGGAGGGTGGGATAAGTTGCCTTCCATTCTAGTTCCATACTATGTACAAACATTCTTTAAGCTTTACTATACATTTGAGGTTTCCCTCATGCTCTTCTTCTTTCCAAATATATACCTGACAAGGATTTCTTCATTATTTTACATTCTCCATAAATTCATTAATCATATTCTAATCTGTCATTTCATTACCTTTGCCATTGTTTTACCACAATCATGTATTTATTCATCCATCTCTTTAATCTCCAAAGTTTCCTCTAACCCCTATTCTTTTATGGGTAGGGTTTTTATTCCAAAAGTCAGATAGTATCCTAGCCACAGTTGTAGGGAACACAAAAAAAGGGTTTCTAAATTTTCATTATTAATAGCTTTACTTTCATTCTCTTCAATTACTACACCGTCCTAGACATCTCATTCTTTATTTATTAAATCTACTCAACCATGGTCTATGATACTATCTTCATCTTCTTCTTCTCCTTCTTCCTTCTCTAGTGGATCAGCAGAAGCAGCTCTTGACGCGGTTGCTTCTCGGGATTCAGGGGTGTTTAGACGTTTTCTTTTTAATTTTTCCTCTTTCGCTGTTATACTGGGTGAGGTTCTTATCTTTCTATCCTTCACTAATCTTCTGCGGCAGTCTTTTGTTTTTCCTTTAGAAGTAAACCAGGTTGTTTCATCTTTGTGTATCACCATGGTACCTTCATTCCTCATCCAGCTAGACCTAGTATTCAGATGTTTTAATTTCTTTGTGAGGGAGAAGTGCTTCTTTCTTCCTTTAACTTTCTTGAGGCTTATAGGGTTAGTATTAGATCTTTTCCAGACCACCTCACGCACTTTTTCCTGTATAAAATTCATTGTAACGTCTCGAGAGACCTTATTCTTTTTGCGTAATTCATCTGGGTTTTGAAGACTTTATCTACTTCCCTACTAGGCATGTTTTAGAATCCTAAAATGGCGATTCTTATATCAAATGGGGGGGGGGGGGGGGATTTTTTTTTGATTAGTATATCAAAGACTTACAAAAAATTTCCCAAAAATTTCGGAAATGTAACTTAAGTACTAACGAAATTCGTTAGTAATTCATATGCCAGAGCATGCGCATTTCAGATGGTTTTGGCCTACAACTCCCAGAAATCCTAACAGCTGGTAAATTGGCTGGGATTTCTGGGAGTTGTAGGCCAAAACTTGAATAAAGCACACTGAATTCTAGATGGGACTCTCCAAATAGGAAGGAGGGAGGGAAGGAGGGAGGGAGGGGGTTTTCTATTCTTGGAAGCAGCAAAAGAAAAGGAGGAGGAGCCCCCCCCCCTCGCTCCTCGCTGCCTCTCTCTCACCCCCGATCCTGAGGGAGCGAGGGCCCAAGTTTGCCCAGGCTGAGAGGAAAAGGAAGAGGCCTGAGGCTGTGAGGAATGGTGGGAGTTGAAGTCCAAAACACATACCTGGAGGGCTGCAGCTGGCCCCTGCGATGGGGCATGGCAGAGCAACGGGGAAGAGAAGCATCTGAGAGAGCGCAGGAGAGAGAGGAGGAGAAGCGCGCGCCACGCTGTGTGTGTGAAGCAGGCCCCTGCGAAGGGCATGGCAGCAGAGCAACGGGGAAGAGAAGGAGGGGGGGGGGAAGCCTGGAGGACTACACTTTCCAGAATGCATTGCCTAGCCTACCTAGTCACTTCCAGTTCCTCATAGAAATGCGGGAAAAAGAAGAAGCTGAATGAAGGCGGGAAGGAAATGAGGGAGAGAAGACAGGGAGAAGTGAGTAGTACAATAATTAATTAATTAATACTTAAGAATTTCTTACGATCCTAACGCAAATTGTTGGCCTCACGGACCGTAAAAGGAAGTCTACTTCCGGGATCACGGCAGCAATACGTAAAACCTCAAAAGTCCCATTACATACGAATTTCTTACGAATCCTTTTAATTTCCGTTTCATTTTTCTCATGCCTATTCCCTACCTACCTCTTTCTTCGGCCTTTCCTTTACGTTTGGAATCAGTACACCTACTGTTCCTTTATTATCTTCTCCCCTCATGTTCCCTTTTGTTTCTAAGTCTAGGCGGATACTCCATCTCACTGAATTCAGGTCTTTCCTGTATTATTTCCATAGTTATATTCTTTTTTCCTAAGTTTTCCCCTTCTTCCTGGATCTTCTTCTGAGTTTTCTCCAACATTCTCTGATCTGTTTTTGACTGCTTGATATCTTGGGATATATTCGAAAACTCTTTTTTCATGGTACTCCTTTCCTCTTTTAATTCTTTCTTCATTATTAACCTTTCTTCTAATATAGCTTTCTGCTGGGATTCATGTTTATCTGCCATATTTAATAATGCATCTTGTTTTACTATTAATTTTAGGATGTCTTTCTGAATTTCTTTCAGTCCTTCTTCCTCTAACCCCTGACCTGGGTGTGAGCCTCTTCTGGGGGAACCTTTCATGTCTTTCCCACCTTTACCTTTTGGAATTGTCATGTTTCTTTATACAACTTTCTTTTTGATATTTTCAATATTTTTATATTTATCAATCCTTCTCCTTGCCCCAGAGATTATTAATCAATTATATTATTCTATAATCAAACCCAATCGATTCCAACACTTTGAGACAATTAATTAGTTAATCAATTAATTAATTAGTTAACTCCACAATTAAATCCAAAATAAAGTAAAATACAGTCAGTCCCAATGCACCATTAATTCCCCTCCCTAATCTTCCATTTAATTTTCAGCTCTCATAACCCAGTTGATTCACAATCCGTGTCTTGGTTCTTTCCCAATGCTCAGTTCTGTCCCTTTCTTTAACTTCACTCTTCCCCAAAGCCAATCTTACTGTGTATTCTTTTCTTCCCCCCAACCTCACAATGTACCAGACTTCAAAGTTTTCTAATATCCCTTCTCTGATCCCAGCTTCCGTCTACTTCTCGTCCTCGTCTCCATCACCGTCTGTGTCCCGCCGCAGCCTGCTTCGTCTCCCACTGCCGTCTGCTTACCACTGGAGTTTCCGTCTGCCTCTCGTCCAGTTTGATGTCTATGCTCTGTGTAGTTCTGTGTGACCTTTATCTTTAGGCACTCTTTCTCTTTCTCAATATTTCTCTATGTTATTTCTCTGTGATTTGTGGCTCCCTCAGTTCCGGTTTCTGGTTTCCGGTCCTCCGACTTTAATGTCCTTCCTCCTCCTCTTCAAAAAAAGCCTTTCTCTCCTCCAGACTCCTTCTCTATGGTGTGTGTCTCCTTTTTTTTCCCTTTCACTTCCGCCCTCGTGTTCGTCCACCGGAAGAGGTATTGAAGCTCAGTCCGTTTCAGATTGTTTATGAAGAAGGAGGATCATAGTCATAACAAAACATGCTCGAGGTCGGTGCCATCTTTCTTGCTGTCCTTTCTTTTTGGTTGAGTTTAGTTAGGTTGCCCTCTTAAGTCTTAAAGCCTTTGATCTTTCCACTTCAAAGGTTTACTCCTTAAATGCTTCTTTTATTGCCCCAATTCAGCTCCCCAGCCACGGCCTGTTAACTTTTGGCATTATTCACTCTCATAGAATCATAGAGTTGGAAGAGACCTCGTGGTCCATCCAACCCAACCTCCTGCCAAGAAGCAGGAAAGTCTAGGACTGTTTGAATCAGATATCTTTAAAGATGGTAATACTGAGAAATTATTCACATATCTTGCGATAGCAGCTAGAATTATCTTTGCTAAATTTTGGAAACAAGAAACTATTCCTCTGAAGACTCAATGATTGGACAAAATAATGGAAATTAAAGACATGGATGAATTGACATTTTGGTTGAGACAAAATAATGGAAAAGGAATAAAAAGGACAGATTGGAGGGTTCTTGAGGACTATATGAAAAGTGAAAATTAAACAAAAAAGAATAATGATAAGAAAATGAAAGTGGGAGGAAAAATTTAATTATTCTTTAGTTTTTCTATTTTTCTTTTTCTTTTTGGTTGTTGGAGAGAAAAATATATGAATGGTAATATAAATTAACGAATAACTTAAGAAGGTGGAATGAAAGTCAAATTTATTTTGTTGGTTTTTTCGTGGCTTTTCTCTCTCTCTAGTAGGTTGGTATTTATGATGTCCATGCTGGATGTTAAGTAGTGGGTATGTTGTTGTGATGTTTTGTGTTTTGTCCTTATTTTATTTCACTTTATGGAAATTCTTTTTAAAAATTTTAAAAAGAGAAGCAGGAAAGTCATATTCAAAGCACCCCTGACAGATGGCCATCCAGCCTCTGTTTAAAAGAAGGACCCTCCACCACACTCCAGGGCAGAGAGTTCCACTGCTCAACTGTTTGAAAACAGTTGGGAAGGTCTTCCTAATGTCCAGGTGGAATCTCCTTGCCTGTAGTTTGAAGCCATTGCTCCATGTCCCAGTTTCCAGGGCAGCAGAAATAAGCCTGCTTCCTCCTCTCTATGACTTCCCCTCACATACTTATACATGGCTATCATGTCTCCTCTCAGCCTTCTCTTCTACAGGCTAAACATTTCCAGCTCTTTAAACTGCTTCTCATAGGGCTTGTTCTCCAGACCATTGATCATTTGAGTCTATACGTTTCATAGATCTGTGTGGCCTTTTTCACTGCCTCCCTCCACAAAAGCAGAGCACTGGGCGGAAGTGATTGAGTTGGTGTTTTCACGTTAGCTTGGATTTCTTGTGAGAACAGCCAAAGCCGGAAGCTCCGCGTCAGTGAATTGGGCAGTGAGCGAACCTAGGAATATCAGGAGGCTGAAGCATTCACAGGTTTCCAAGAAACAAATTGAGCCTATCCGCTTGGAAATGTGGTTTTTTTTGGTTACTATTTTACTGGATTTTTTGAGAGTTGCCCCCCCAAGGAACTGTTTATAACAGCTTCATGACATCCATAGCTAACTGGAAGCAAGTTTCACTCAAGGTGAAATTTCACAAGAGTCTGGAGAACAAGCCCTATGAGGAGTGGCTTGAAGAGCTGGGCATGTTTAGCCTGAAGAAGAGAAGGCTGAGAGAAGACATGATAGCCACGTATAAGCATGTGAGAGGAAGTCATATATATGTTGTATTCATCAAAACAAGCCCAGGTTTCACACTGAGTGTATAAATACATTTAAAAACATATTAACTATATGTATTACTGTGTTAGAGTGCAATCTTGTGTCATTTTGGTTGGTGGTGTGCCCACCAACCAAATGTAAAAAATGTGCCAAGGCTCAAAAAAGGTTGAAAAACACTGACATAGTGCATCAAAACGTTTCCATATCTGCTTGAAGCTTCCTTGTCCCCATGTATATTTGCAAGTGTTATTTCAAATCCTATTTACCATGTTTGGTGTTGATTCTTTCCATGGCTGCCTTCCTCCTCTTCCAAGGATCTTCCTAGTTCTTCCGTGCGCCTTAATAAGTGTGCTTGACAAATGTTTTACATTTACAGGAGCTTTAAAAGGCAGGTGTGATGTGACATATCAGAAGAAGCAAATTAAACCCTTGTAAAGCACAGCTGGAATGCTAAAAAAATCTGTATTTGTAATTTAAATACGTGACACCATCGCACTGTAAAAATCGGTTCATAATTAGAAAACATCTGTTTCCCTCCCTGTCCCCTCCCCAATATAATGTCTAATAGTATATTTAAATAATTTAGAATGCAATAAGACCGAGAAGTCAAGGAATAAGGTGTAACTCAAAGCCTTCTCCACCCCCCTCTCTGTTTCAAGGTTTTGCTCCAACACTGTGGAGAGTAATATAATAAGCATTGATGAGAAGCATATGCCAGATACAGGTACCTCCATAACCTTTCTGTGAATGGTAGGAAAATCCATGATTTTTGTAGATGGTGTCAGCAAGAAGGATTTATACACTGTTGTGTTTTCCCTGCAATTTGTTTGGTTATGGACAGGCTATCACTTGATTACTTTAACAGCAGGATGAATGTGGCCAGATCATAAATCCAGTCCTGTTTATCAAGGGTTTTTTGTGCTCTGGAAATCCACTTGAACTAGCTTTAGAGTTCAGATTTACGAGGATCAAGTGCTGAGCTGAACCTGTAAAGCCTCCAGCAAACCACAACTTTCTCAATGAATCAGCCAAGGTAGACGAACTAGTTTTGAAAGTGTTATTGCTAGAAGAGGGGAAAGTGCGAACGTTACTGCAACCAATAAACAAATACATCAAAGTATTCTGGTTTACTGGCAGTGATACACATTTTGTACTTGGTGTTGCCAGGTTCGCAAAATAGCAAAAGAGGTTGACAATGAGGAAATAGCAATTAGTGTTTGTGCCTTACCTAAATGCCAAATGAAAGCATTGGTTTTCGTTGTCTTAGGGTGTATCTGCACTGTGGAATTGATTTAGTTTGATACTTTTTAAACTGCTGTGCTTCAGTGCTATGGGATCCTAAAAGTTTTGCAATGTCTTTAACTTTCTCTGCCAAAAAAAAGTGATGATGTCACATAAAACTACATCTTCCATTTTATTTATCGTGTCAGGAGTGAACCAAATTTATTTATTTATTATTTACAGCATTTTTAGCCCACCCTTCTCACACAACCCCCCACCCCCGGGGGATGGGAACGGACGGACGACGGACGGACTCAGAGTGGCTAACAAAGGCAGCGATTTGATGCCACAATCAATACACATTATAAAAACCATAAATACAAAAGTATTAAAAACAATAGCAATTAATTAAAAATAAATAATCAACAATCAATTAAATTAAGACAATACTCCATCCACAAACCCAATTGATAGAACAGTAAAGCCATATCACATCCCGAATAGATTACTGCAACACACTCTACGTGGGGCTGCCTTTGAAGACGGTTTAGAAACTTCAATTAGTCCAGCAGGCAGCAGCCAGATTACTATCAGGAGCTACATACAGGGAGCATACCACTCCCTGCTGTGTCAGCTCCACTGGCTGCCTGTCCAGTTCCGAGCCCAATTAAAAGTGCTGGTTTTGACCTATAAAGCTCTATACGGTTCTGGCCCAGCTTAATTGTTCGAACACTTCTGCCTCTACGTCCCACTTCATAATCTAAGATCATCCGGGGTGGTCCTGCTCTCACTCCCGCCAGCATCTCAACTGCAGCTGGCGGGGACGAGAGACAGGGCATTCTTGGCTGTGCCCCCCCCCCCAACCTGTGGAATGCGCTTCCAAGGGAAATACGATCAACCCCATCCCTCCTGGCATTTAGGAAGAAGGTAAAATCTTGGTTATGGGACCAGGCCTTTGCACAGTAACTCAATGCAGCACTTTACCTGGAATGGACTGATGATGACGGATTTGAGAACATGGCTTATTATTTATTGACTGGTGGATTTTGACGGATTATTTTTAATTTGGATTGATTGTTGACAGCTTGTTTAATTGTTTCGGTTTTGAACTCTATTTGTATGAATGGTTTTTATATTATTTGTTGTTTTCTGGCTGCCTTGTAAGCCATGCTGAGCCCCCCCCCCCCCTGGGGGGGGGTGTTGAGAAGGGTGGGGTTGAAATACTGTAAATAAATAAATAAATATCCTCATGTCTGTCATCTTGTCAATCCATTCCAGTAAAATGCTGTTTTATGTTATTGTGCAAACAGATGTATTGTATTTCAACCCCCCCCACACACACACACATACACACAAAGTTTATAGACTTGGCATTCTTTTTTTAAAAAAATAAATCTTTATTTGATTTTCACAAGTCAGAGATAAAAACAATATAAAGAATAGAGAGTAAAGCACATAGGAAAAAAAAGTCCTCTAGAAAAGCACCTGGTGGTTCAGAGTGACCACCTTCGGATATTAAGATTTAAGAGGAAAAGGAAAATAGAACAGCAGTGCTCATGAAATCGAAAATGCAAGTTGGAGAGTTGACAAGGTTTTTGTCTTGTTTAACCACTGATGTTTTCGACTACGTTCGTTTTTCACATCTCTGTTTTCCCGACCCATTCATCACCGACCTATAATTAAGGAATATATCACGCGCTTAGCTTTACAGACAAATTAACCTTTATCCTAACCCAGGTCTACATCTCTATGTTGACTTTACATTCGTTTCTACAATATTCTTGGAGGAGCGACTAGTCCCATTTGACAGTGTAATTTTGGCTGTTGTTTCCTTCTCTCATTGCCTCCGTTAGTTTTTCCATGAGACTAATATTCAGTAATTTTTGTCTCCATTCTTCCCTTGTGGGAATCGTTTCTGACCTCCAATAGGTGGCAAAGAGAGTCTTGGCCGCTGTTATGGCCAATATAAATATTCTACTTTCACTTCTGTTGAGTTCGTTATCTATGATCCCTAAAAGGAATTTTTCTGGCGTTTTTCTTATCTTTTTCCCAAGGAGTTTCTCTACCTCTCTATGGACCATACTCCAATATTTTTTTGCCTTCGGACAGAGCCAAAACATGTGAAAGAATGTACCACTTTGGTTGTTACAAATCCAGCAGTTTGGTTTTGTTTTTTTATATATATTTTAGCTAATTTTACGGGGGTAAGATACCATCTATATAGTGTCTTAATCCAGTTTTCTCTATATTTATAGCTTAATGAAATATTTACAATTTTTTTCCATATGGATTTCCAGGTCTCTGGATTTATTCTATAACCTATATTTCTTGACCATTCCTTCACATGTGTTCCATTACATTCGTTTCCATTATCCCTTTTTAATAATATTTTGTATATTCTAGACATCGCTTTAGACTCTTTGCCCATAATCGCTTCTTCCAGCTCACTCTCTTTGCTTTTCCAACCCCTTTTTGCATCCTCTTTCGTTCTTTCTCTTAACTGAAAGTACGGAAACCAGCCCATATCGTACCCCTCCTCCTTAAGTTGAATTCTGGTCTTCACGGTCCATTCTGTTCCCTCTATCGCAAGTAAATCCTTATATTTTATCCATTTGTCGTTTTCTAACTGTCTTATTTGATAAGCCTCATTTGGAGACACCCACAGGATTATCTTTTCGCTCATTTGTTTCTTATATTTCTCCCAAACCTTTATCAAAGGCTTTCTAATAAAATGGTCATTTACTTTTCTATCAGCTTTTGCCTTTCCGTACCAGAGATAACCGTGAAGACCAAATTTCAAACCGTGTCCCTCAATACTTAAGATTCTGTCGCCCTCCAGTCCACACCAGTTCCTCAGCCAGTTAAGACAGCTTGCCTCGAAGTATAGTCTCAGGTTCGGCACTCCCAAACCCCCTCCGTCTTTCGAGGCTTGCAAAACTTTCATTTTGACCCTTGGTTTTTCCCCGGCCCAGATGAATTTGGAAAGATCTTTGTTTCAAGTGTCAAAATGGGAGATTTTTGGGACTACCGGAATTGTCGTGAACAGGAAGATCATTCTCGGCAATACATTCATTTTAATGGTGGCAATTCTACCCAGGAAGGACAGGTTAAGTCTGGACCATCTCTGTATATCTTTCTTGATTTCACTCCACTTCTTTATGTAATTATTTTTGAATATCGGTGAATTCTTTGGAGTTATCGTCACCCCCAGGTATTTGACTTTATTGGTAATTTCCATCTCTATCAATCCCTGTAGAACCTGTTTATTCTTCTCTGTTATATTTTTGACCAGCACTTGTGTTTTGTTTTTATTTATAACGAAGCCAGCTAATTTTCCGAATTCCTCTATTTTTTCGATCCACTGCCGGATGGAATTTCTAGGGTCTTCTATTATCAAGGCCAAATCATCTGCATATGCCCGGCACTTGATTTTTTCTTTCTTAATTTGTATTCCCTTCAATCTATCATCCTTTCTAATGTCCTCCAATAGTATTTCCAATATTAGAATGAATAGCAGGGGGAGAGTGGGCAGCCCTATCGTACTCCTTTTTGGATTTTAACCCTCTCGGTTCTCCCTTGATTAACTATTATGCTGGCATATTGTTCTCTATATATGGCTTGGAACACATTTATCATGTGGTATCCGATGTCTAGCTCTTTCAAGAGTGTTTCCACGAACTCCCAGTTTGTTCTATCAAAGGCCTTTTCGGCATCTAGACTTGGCATTCTATTAAATATCTTTTGACCAGAAGGTGGCCACTTGGAGTGCCTCTGGCGATGCTATAAGAAGGTCCTCCATTGTGCATGTGGCAGGGCACAACTTCCATGATTCCACAGCATTGAGCTGTGGCAGTTCAAATGGTGTCAAACTGCGTTAATTTTGTAATGTAGACATACCCTTAGCATTTGTTCACACAGGCGTAAAAGTCCACACTCTGAACAGGCTCTTCTGGCTGACATTCTGTTACTTTGGAAGCCGGAAGATTGAGGGATGCTTCCTGAAGCTTCAGCACAGTAGGACAGCAAGACCAGGTCCAATTTGAATGGATCCACTATGTACATGGGCTGCTACCGCTACAATATCTTCTTCAGTGCAGAGAAAAAGAGATCAATCAGGTCTCTGTCACTGCTGTCGCTGCTAGATTGCCTCCCTCCTCCTCCTCCTTTGCCACATTGTCATCTCTATTGATGCAAACATGGGATGTCCACAATGGTCAGGAGCCCTTGAGGAATCCTGTGGCCATCTGGCAGTAGAAACATGGACAGCGAGGACTGTCTGAACTCCACTCCACCACTATAATGTATTGAGGAAAGAATGTGTTGGCATTTCCAGGATTAGTTCAGAGCTCTGCACCACCCTTGTAATAAGCAGCTAGTGCAGGTGAGTCCTTAGTCATGAACTTTTCTGAAAAATGAACCTATTACACATGTTTATAAATTACATGGTGCACACACTGTTGACTTTGTGAAAGGCCCACAACCCAAAATAAAGGAACCGTTTGGAATCCTATATAAAAGGAAAAGCTTTCCTATCCTCACATAAGGTGCATCTTTAGTTTGGATAAGGGACAAGCTTTCAAGACTTCAGATAAGGGATATCTTTTATTGCGGGGTGCCAACACTTTTTCAGCATGCGAACTACTTATGATAAAACCAAGTCAGAAAGATCTACTGAGAAAGAAGCAGGGCGGAGCAGGGGGAAGGGGTTGGGGCTTGGTGCGGCCTGGCTCCGCCCCCTCCTCCCTCTGGCTTTAGCGCTTCCACAGCTTCTCCAGGCTCGAGGAGGGTAATGCCAAGCCAGGGGTGGCATAGATAGCCACTACCGGCCTGGCATTACCCTCCCTCCTTAGCCTGCAGAAGCTGTAGAAGCGCTGAAGCTGAGGGAGGGGCGGGGCTTAGCGCGGCCTGGCTCCGCCCCCTTCCCCTCTGGCTTTAGCGCTTCCACAGCTTCTCCAGGCTAGAGGAGGGTAATGCCAAGCCAGTGGTGGCATAGATAGCCACTACCGGCTTGGCATTACCCTCCTCTAGCCTGCAGAAGCTGTAGAAGCGCTGAAGCTGAGGGAGGGGCGGGGCTTAGCGCGGCCTGGCTCCGCCCCCTTCCCCTCTGGCTTTAGCGCTTCCACAGCTTCTCCAGGCTAGAGGAGGGTATGCCAAGCCAGTGGTGGCATAGCTAGCCACTACTGGCTTGGCATACCCTCCGCAAGGCTGAAGAAGCTGTGGTAGCGCTGTAGCCGGGGGAGGGGGCGGGGCCTGGCATGGCCTGGCTCCGCCCCCTCCCGCTTGGCTGGCAGCGCATTCTCCAGGCTAGAGGAGGGTATGCCACGCCAGTAGTGGCAGAGCTAGCCACTACTGGCTTGGCCATACCCTCCTCAAGCCTGGAGAAGCTGTGGTAGCGCTGAAGCCGGGGGAGGAGACGGGGCTTGGCGCGGCATGGCTCCGCCCCTTCAGAAGTGCCCCGTCCAGCTGGGATCGACCTCCTAAGGTCCCGGGATCGACCAGTCGATCGCGAGCCACCTAATGAGCACCCCTGTTTTATTATAAGAGACACCTAGAACCCAATTTGCAATATCAATTCATTATTTTCCCCAATCTCCTCCATGGAAAAATGTTAGGGCATACTTTAAGATCACGGCCAAGATCTCTTCATGCATTGATTATTCTGTTGACAGACAACTTCAACACGCACACACACACACATGTACATAGTATTACATCCCATATTTTCCTTAAGTTGCACTTCTTAAAAAAGCTACTCAAAGCCAAAAAAAAAATAATTCTCTGAGATTCACATTTGTACATGAATTTTATTTTCACATTTCTGAACATATGTTAACTCTATTTGTAAACACGTTTTACCTCCAGATATGCATTTCGAAACATAATTGATCACAAGAAATGTACTTTAATGGATTTTGACTTTTTTCTAAGTAGAATAAAAACAATCACGAGCAGGATTTTCCTGCTTTGTGCTGAAACCATTCATTTTTCCTTGAGATGTCATTGCCCCAGGGGAAAACGCGAGACGGTGCACCCTTTAGGTGCTGTCTGGATGCGTCCAAGTTTTCCTGCTTTTGAGTTCTGAGAGATATTCATTTGTACTCTATTGGAAGCTTGGGTTGGTCCAACAAGTACGGTTTTTTTAGCAATAGTTTTTAGAGAGCGTTCACTGCTGCCTGTTTAATGTGTTACTATCTCCACGTATCTCTGTTTTCACAGTCTCCCTCTCACCTTTGCCATTTCATCCCATTGCTACCTTTTCATCCATTTCTTCATCAGGGGCTGGGGCAAATAATGATAGAATATCTTGCTAAAGAAGGGGGTACTTAATCAGCAATCAAGATTCAATTTGTTTTAATTTTAGCAGGTGTTTGTGAGGTGCATTGATGGGAGAGATAATATGCATTGCTTTCATTAGCTCTCTTGTTTTTGTGCTTGAACATTTAAGAGCCAGATGTTTGGAGGTGAGCTGATCAGAATATTAAGTCCCCAGAGGTTGGTTTCCACAGTGTTTTACATTTCTCTCTTTATCTCCATCGCTTCACCCTGAGCTGAGAGGTGGGAGAGATTGTGCTGGCAAAGGACAATTTTGGCTTCCTATTCAGTCGAAAAGCTTCAAAGGAGTGCCTAATTCTCCCTCTCCAATACTTTTATTCTAATAATCTGCAATTAATTCTTGGTCATCAGGTCAGACTCATTTCCCATTTCAAACCATTTCAACAGCACCATTTCTAACTATTTCACACACACAAAAAAATCTAAATCCTATAAAGAAAGAGAAGAAATCTAGCTAATGTAGTATACAAAGGTACTGATCACATCGACTGTAAAAGCTAAATATCGTAGATCAGGTCTTGTAATATACCAGCGAAAGTGTGACGGGGTCAAAATATATGGATGAAATGACCAGCGATGGCAAGAGACTTAAGCAGAAAAGCGGCAGAGCACTCCAACTCCCAGTTTAAAGTGTTCATTGTTTGTGTATCTCTGTGTGTAGTAATAGACAGAAAATATATTTAAAAATGCTGGTGATCAAAGAACAAAGGAGGGAAATTTCTGCGATCCAAAGGGTTCGTCATCATAGTGGATAGAGCAACATCACCCCCTGTGGCCGAAGTTGAGCACACCACTATGGAACACCCTATAGGTAATATACATGAAATGCAAAGAAAGATAGACACAAAATGCGTAAATGTATCATATAATGCTTTAGATCCAAATAGCATACACAATGGTGTCTGGAAAACACCCAGGAATCCCCCCCCCCCGTTCTAACAATAGAACACTACACAAATGAAATGATGTATAAATCAAGTTATAGTCACTCGTAATGATATCCTGTGTAGTCCCAGGCAGGAATAGCACAATGTCAGTGGGAAATACCCGTGGGATGCGCCAGGTGGGGATAGGGCTCCAGGCGAAGTCGCAGCCGCTTCAAAACAAAGTGGTGTTCTTCCCAAAGGAAAATATCGGGCCGTGAGGCCAGGGTTTGGCAGCGGCAGATGGAGAAGGGAAAACAGGAGGCGCGGGGTGTTTGGGGAAAACCGAAAATGCAGGATAGTAGGCTGGAAAGGCAGCCAAGATCAACAGCCCCTGTGTGCCCCAACTCCGAGAGGCGAAGAAACGTCTGAGGCCACTGGTGGAAGGACCAATGAGGGAGTAAATACCCCGGAATTCCACTGGACTCGTTTCGACTCAGACGTTTCTTCACCTCTCGGAGTTGGGGCACACAGGGGCTGTTGATCTTGGCTGCCTTTCCAGCCTACTATCCTGCATTTTTGGCGTTCCCCAAACACCCAGCGCCTCCTGTTTTCCCTTCTCCGTCTGCCGCTGCCAAACCCTGGCCTCACGGCCCAATATTTTCCTTTGGGAAGAACACCACTTTGTTTTGAAGCGGCTGCGACTTCGCCTGGAGCCCTATCCCCACCTGGCGCATCCCATGGGTATTTCCCGCTGACATTGTGCTATTCCTGCCTGGGACTACACAGGATATCATTACGAGTGACTATAACTTGATTTATACATCATTTCATTTGTGTAGTGTTCTATTGTTAGAAGGGGGAATTCCTACGCGTTTTCCAGACACCGGTGTATGCTATTTGGATTTAAAGCATTATATGATACATTTATGCATTTTGTGTCTATCTTTCTTTGCATTTCATGTATATTACCTATAGGGTGTTCCATAGTGGTTTACTCTTGTGTTATTGACACGGACCCCCTACTGTTTGTATTACTCGAAGTTGAGCACAACCTCCAGCGCCGAAGTTGGAAAATGCCAAAATACCTCCATTTTCTGTCTGTTTTATATGTCTAAAAATGACATTGAATGTTTGCTGAGTATGTGTGCATTGTGATCACCCCGAGTCCCCTTTAGGATGAGAAGGGTGGAATATAAATACTGCAAATAAATAAATAAATAAATAACCTCAGGGTTCTTCTATGTAACAGTGTTTTTATTTTTTTGGGTTTTTTTGCTACGGCCTACATGTAGAATATTGCACTTCTCTCTATTGTGTTTAATGTTGTCTGCCCAATTTTCTAGTTTATCCATGTCCTTTGAAATTCCATTCCTATTTTCCAGGGTGTTAGCCACCCCTTCAAGTTTATTTCATCTTACAACTTGATAAGGATTTTGTTTACTTTATCATCGAATAATAATGATGATAATAATCTTTATTTATACCCCACCACCATCTTCCCCAACAGAGACTCAGGGCGGCTTACATGAGGCCAAGCCCAAACAGCAAATTACAATAGAATAAAAACCAAAACACAAGCAACAACACAGTAAAATACATAAAGCATATGAATACAATAAGCAATATACAAATACAATATCCACAATCACAATCCTTCGAAGTCATTGATAGAAATGTTGCCAAGTAGTGTCCCTATTACAGAAACTATTAATTACTTCTTCAAAATCTTCTAGACATCCCTAATGTGAAGTCTTTCCATCTGACTTCGACAAGGCGCAGGGCATTTTCAATCATTGCCCCGACTCTTTGGAATACGTTGCCACCAGAAATGCGGGCTCTCCGAAATCCGGTTACCTTCTGGAGAGCCTGCAAGACATACTTGTTCAGACAGGCCTTCGAAAGCTTGTGATCTTAACTGTGTTTTTATTTGTTGTTCTATTTACCATTATATGCATGTTTTACCCATTGTTTGTTTTATTGTACTATGTTGTAAACCGCCCCGAGCCTCTGGGAGTGGCGGTGTACAAGTCCAAATAAAATAAATAAATAAATAAAACCTCCCTCTAGTTTGAAGCACAGCCATTGTTGGTGACTCTTTGAGCAAGGTTTTCCAACCAACTTTATATCCATATAACAACATTCCCATCTATTCCACATTTAATCCATTTGCTGTGAGGAACCTCACTAAACACATAAGTCTACTACTGCAGAATGCATCTCATCTTTGATTGAGTAACACTGAATTTCTGTTTTCTACATTAGCATTAAACTAACAGGAGCCTTTCCTTATTTTTCCTAGCAACTTTAAGTGTAAGACATGCTTAGGAAAGGAACAAGTCAAAAGGAGACATCCAGAATGTCAGCGAGAACAATCCAAAGTAAATTTACACCAGTGTTTCCCAACCTTTTTTGAGTCACAGCACACTTTTAACATTAAAAAAATCCGGGGGCACACCATCAACCAAAATGACACTCTAACACAGTAAAGAATGGCTGGGGGGTGGTGGCCTGCTGGGAGCAGCTGCTGGGAGTGCTGAAGCTGTAGGAGGGGGCGGAGCCAGGCCACGCCATGTCCCGCCCCCTTCCCCCGGCTTTTGCTATCCCACAGCTTCTCCAGCCTTGAAGGGGCAGTGCCAAGCCAGCGGTGGCAGAGACAGCACAATGCTGGCTTGGCACTGTCCCCTCAAGGCTGGAGCAGCTGCTGGGATTGCTGAAGCTGGGGAGAGGGCGCGGAGCCAGGTTGCGCCATGCCCTGCCCCCTCCCCCCAGCTTCAGCTCTCCCACAGAGGAGGAGCATGAGTGGTGGATGGGCTTCAGTGGGCAGGGCTCCTCCTCCACGTGGCTTCAGTGAGCAAGGGGCGAGAGTCATGGTGGATTGGAGCCTGGCTGGGAAAACGGCTGAAGGAGATGGCGCCCTGGCCTCTTCTTCTTTTTCTTCGTTGCCGCCCGCCCCTTCCTCCTCTTCCCCCAAGCCGCAGGAGTTCGGCAGGAGGAGGGGGGAAGGAAGGTGGGCAGAGAGCTTTTCTTATGGCACAGCAGGAGGTCCGTCACGGCACACTAGTGTGCCGCGTCACAGCGGTTGGGAAACACTGATCTACACTATATAATCAATGCACTCAGACATCACTTTAACTCCCTTGCTCAATGCTATGGAATTTTGTGATCTGTAGATAAATCATGAGCACTCTTTGACAGAGAAGACCTTGTAACACTACGACTCTGGTGATTCCATAGCATTGATTTAGCGATGTCAAAGTGCATTGATTCTATGGTGCAGTATGCAACGTCAGCTAGTGTGATAGGCCAACTGTTGTAGTTCAGCCTGTAATTGTGTCTGATGTCAATGGGCATGAGGGTTTTCCTGGGCCTGAGTCAGTCTCATCAACGTTAATTTTTCATGATGGTCTTGTTTCCAAGTGGATTTCTAATTTCATGTTTCAAGTTTTGCCAGGTTCCTGTTTCATGTATTAGATCTCCATGCTGTCTTGTCCTTTTGGATTTTGCATCCTTGGATCTTGTGTTTTTACCTTTGTACCTTGAAGTTCATGGAATATTTGTTATTTTTGGAAAATACTGTTTTGGACTATACTCTTTATATCATTTTATTGCCTTGCTTACATATACGAGGGCGGGTCAATAAATCCAGGACTTTCGAATCATACACATGTTTTTGGATAAAAAAATCATTTTATTTTTCAACATAGTCTCCTTTGAGCTCTATACACTTTGTCCAAAGTTTCTCCAATTTTTTTATCCCTTACAAAAAATAAGATTGGTTGAGGTCATCAAAATACGTATTTGTTTGTGAGATGATTTCATTATTGGAGCCAAATCTCTTTTCGCAGAGCCATTTCTTCAGGTTTGGAAACAAGAAATAGTGACTCAGGGCTAAATCCGGAGAATAGGGCTGATGAGGGAGCAATTTGTATCTCAATTCATGGATTGTTGACATGGAAACTGCAGATGTGTGCAGTGCACCCTTGCATTGCCCTGGTGCAAAAGAACTTTTTTCTTGGCTAAATGCGGTCGTTTTTTTAAAATCCTCATTAAATCGACCCAATAAGTTGGCATAATATTCGCCATTGATTGTTTTACCCTTTTGAAGGTAGTCTATGTGGATTATACCGCATGCATCCCAAAAAACGGTTGCCATGACTTTATTGGCTGACAAACCCACCTTGGCCTTCTTTGGCACCGATCCACACCGAGAAACTCACTGTTTTGACTGCTGTTTGGCCTCTGGTGTGTTGTGGTGGATCCACGTTTCGTCCATGGTTACGAAACGGCACAAAAACCAGTCCATATTGTGGTTGAACAACGCCAAACACTCCTGTGAAATTGTCACATGATTGTGTTTGTGGTTGATTGTGAGCAAACGCAGCACCCATCTTGCGGAAAGCTTTCTCATACCCAAGTTATCATTTAACATTGAAACCACTGAGCCATGTGAGATGCCTATGGCTTTCACAATCTCTCACACTTTCAATCTCCGATCGGCCAACACCATATCATGAATTTTTTTCAATTGTTTCGTGTGCAGAGACTTCAACTGGGCGTCCAGAATGTTTGGCATCTTCCGTGCTTGTACGGCAACAACAAAATTCAGTAAACCACTTTTTTGCCATTGAAATGGATGGTGCAGAGTCCCCATAGTATTTATCAAGCTCAGGCTTGGTTTGAGTGATGGGTTTTTTCCCCGCAAAAATTAATGCTTAATGAGCACACGAAATTCACTTTTTTCCATTTTCTCCTCAAATTACATGGTAGTCTGCTATCAATGGCTGTCAAACACAAACTAAATGATGCAGCTTGTTCAAATTTTGACAGGAGTCAACTGGCAGATGCCTGTTGACAGGAGCAGTGTTGCCCTTTCAGTTAAAAGGCGGGAAATTAAAAAAGTCACGGACTTATTGACCCGCCCTTGTATCCTTCAGTAAATTGCTTGCTGGTTTTACCATACTGGTATGCTATTTAAGGACAGTGGTTTTCCTGCTCTGGGATACAACATCAACTGAAAATGTTGAAGAAATGAAAAAAAAAATGGGGTAGCTTTGAAAAAGGTGGAATGCAGAACATATTTTCCAGGTCCTTTCTTAGGCCTCTCATTGACAATAAGGTTCAGCAGAAAAATTCAGGGGTTCAACAATCTTGGAGAAAAGAGCATCTTTTGTACTGAGAATTGTTGACATCAAAAACGTATGCTTCTCTTTAAACATTTATACACTTTGCAAAACTTCCCAGATATTTCTGAAAAATGCATTGTTCAGGGAGGAATGCACACATTTTAAGTGGCATGGGCTAAAATGTTCACAATTTCAGGAGGAAGAGGAAGCACAAAAGCACAATTAAGTGAATGGGAAAAACTTATGTCAACCCAGTAAATGAAGGCAATAAATGCGCAGATAAGTGGGAAAGGCACTGAAACTGTATGCATTTCAGTATGGGAACAAAATAGAACCTTCCTGCAACATGATTCAAAACAACACAAGAGATAGAAATAATGCCTTTGAGATTGGGCAAAACAGTATGATTAATATAGATATATTTAAATTCCACATTTCCTTGTCTATGTCAGTTGGGCATTCTGGCAGGAAACTCTTGATTTGGCAAAGAGAATGACAACCGAATTTGACTTATTGAGGACAAACTTCAATTTATTTTATCCTTACTAGGCAAATTGAACCTTATAATGCCAAGATGTTAGGAAAAATACTCATAAAATTGTGGCATAACGATATATTTTGGCAGTAATATGATTCCATTTGTAAGAGTGATCTACTTTTAAAAAATGATTACAAGAAAATCCTGAGAAGGCAGAGCAATTGTGAGAAAGCAAATTTTTGGACATAATACTCCCATGTCCCTTTCCGGAGGGCGTGCAAGACCGCCCTCTTCAGACTCGCCTTCGGGTAATCCGGAAATGTGTCATATTGTCTCGTCCAAGAGTTTTTAAGGAATTTTTTAATCTTAAAATTTCTTAACATTGTTGTATCTTGATGTTTTTATTAAATGTTGTGATCCGCCCCGAGCCTGCAGGGAGGAGCGGAATATAAAACTGAATAAATAAATAAATAAAATAAATGTTGTTTGCATTTCCACTATCTCCAGCAACACAGTAATCTGTGACCACGGAGACAAAGCTCAGGCTGTTGTGAGCAACATCCAGTCAGTCTTCTTGTTGCTCCGGAAGGGAAGCTCAGATGAGACTTTTGAGGTACCTGAGCCTCTATTCTCTCTTCCCATCCTGCAGCAATGGACCTGAGATGATCTATGGTACACAGTTACAACATATTGATACTAGGATCAACAAACAAACAAATCAGCTGCAGCATCTGCATTGTGACATATAATCACCATCACATCTCCCCTCTATTCTCAATATACCCAAGACTTTTCAAACCTTTCTCAAAGGATTTGGTTTCTAGACTCAACATCCTGCGGTGTAGTCTCATTAAAAGGTTATAAGACTTTGATATTCCTTTAATAACTAAATGTTATGGAATCTTGGGATTTGTAGTTTGATGAGGCACTTAAGACTTTTCTGCTGTAGTATCCTTATGCTGTAGTTCAAGGAAGTGCACTAGAGCAGTGTTTTTCAACCTTTTTTGAGCCGCAGCACAGTTTTTACATTTACAAAATCCTGGGGCACACCACCAACCAAATGACACTCTAACACAGTCATACATATAGTTAATATGTTTTTAAATGTATTTATACACTCAGTGTGAAACCTGGGCCTGTTTCGATGAACACAACATAGATATCCTGGCAGGAATGGCAGAAAGACACAAACTTCCCACACAGAACTCCTATAACCAAGAGAAAATGCTATAAGAGTTTGGTGGGCATTGACCTTGGGTTTTGAAGCTGTAGTTCACCTATATCCAGAGAGCACTGTGGACTCAAACAATGTTGGATCAGGACCAAACTTGGCATGAATACTCAATATGCCCAAATGTGAACACAGATGGAGTTTGGGGAAAATAGACCTTGACATTTGGGAGTTACTGTTTCTGGGATTTATAGTTAACACACATTCAAAGAGCATCCTGAACTCTTGCAACAATGGAATTGAACCAAACTTGCCATATTGAATTCTCATTACCAACAGAAAGTACTGAAAGGGTTTGCTTGGGAATTGACCTTGAGTTTGGAAGTTGTAGTTTACCTACACCCAGAGAGCACTGTGGACTCAAACAATGTTATGTTATGTTGTTGTTTGTTTTCTATCCAGAATCACAATGTTGGAAGGAGGCTCACCAATTTAAGGTTCCTAAAACAGGCATGGGAAAACTTTGGCCCTCTGGGTGCTTTGGACGTCAACTCCCACCATTCCTAACAGCCTGAGGCCCTTTCCTGTTTAAGTGGCTGAGGGGGGGGGGGAGGAAAAGGGCCTGAGGCTGCCAGGAAGGGTGGGAGTTGGAGTCCAAAACACTTGGAAGGTCCAAGTTTGCCCATGCCAACTTTCGACAGAGACCTCTTCCTCCCCCCTTCCCCTTCACGCCCTTTCTTCCCCCTCCTGCCGAACACTTACTTTTTCTTCTCCACTCGGGCTCCCTTCTTCCCAGCCTCGCTCTACTCAGTTTGATCCGAGGGGGCAGTGTGAGCATGTTCAGGAGGGGAGGGAGGAAGACGTGACCCGTAAAGGCGCTACTGCGCAGACTCGCCCCACGTCTTTCTCCCTCCCCCCTGCTTTCCTGAACATGCTCACGGCAGCGTGAGCAAAGCGAGGCAAAGCGAGCAGAGCGAGGCTGGGAAGAAGGGAGCCTGAGTGGAGAAGAAAAAGTGTTCGGCAAGAGGGAGAAGAAAGGGTATTGGAGGTTCCAATTTCCCACAGCACACCTGATGATCGCTCACGGCACACTGGTTGGGAAACACTGATCTATGGTACACACAGTTACAGCATACTGATACTAGGATCAACAAAGAAACACATTATCTGCAGCATCTGCATTGTGACATATATTCACCATCATATCTCCCCTCTATTCTCAATATACCCAATTCTTTTCAACCCTTTCTCAAAGGATATGGTTTCTAGACTCCTCAACATCCTGAGGTGTAGTCTCATTAAAAAGTTATAAGACCTTGATATTACATTAATAACTACATGTTATGGAATCTTGGGATTTGTAGTTTGATGAGGCACTTAGACTTTTCTGCTGTAGTATCCTTATGCTATAGTTCAAGGAAATGCACTAGAGAACTCAAAGCACTTCACAGCAGTACAGATCACATGATAGAGTCATGGTAGTCAAAGTATCAAATTGACTTAACTGTTCAGTGTGGACAGCCATTGGATTATTAAAACAGTTGAAGGTGAAATGTTAAATTAGAGATATACCCTGAGATATATGTGTTCACATATATCCCCATATGCCAAAATTTAGATTGCCTGATCACTAGGGCCAGGCTTTAGCACAGCTAGTAAATCCCCAGCAATGATAAGATCTACCAACTGAAAGGTTGCCAGTTCAAAGCCCTGGGTGGGCATGAGCTTCTGACTGTCCACCCAGCATACTGTATACCAAAGCAGTTCAAAAACAGCTTGAGCTTTAAGTAGAGAAATTAGATACCGCTAAAATAAGCAAGGGAGGTATTTTACAACATCATAAAGAAAAAGATCAAAAAATGCCCAGCGATCAAAAGAAAGAAGGAAGTCCTGACGTCATAGAGAAAAGGCTCCAAAAAAGTTGGACATTGACACAACATCCCTCCTTTCTGTTCTGACAATCTCTGTTCTGTCTATCCAAAATTGCATTGGATGTTTGCCGAGTATGTGTACTGTGATCTGCCCTGAGTCCCCTTGGGGAGATAGGGTGGAATATAAATTAAGTATTATTATTTTACTGAAACAAAAGCACAGTATGTTACAGCAAACAAGATATATATGCTGGATTTCATAGCACACAATCACAAGTCGAACACTTCCCAAGTGTCTAGGACTATGTGATGTATTTTCGAATGATGCACACAGATCCAAATAAGGTGGCCTTTTGCATTATTATTATTATTATTATTACTATTTTACTGACACAAAAACACAGTATGTCACAGCAAACAAGATCTATATGCTGGATTTCATATCACAAAATCACAAGTCAAACACTTCCCAAGCGTCTAGGACTGTGTGATGTATTTCCGAGTGATGTGCGCAGATCCAAGTAAGGTGGCCTTTTGCAGTTGACAGATTGTGATTTTGTCAATGTGTATTGTTTCCAAATGCTGGCTGAGATCTTTTGGCACGTCACCCAGTGTGCCAATGACCACTGGGACCACCTGTACTGGTTTATGCCAGAGCCTTTGCAGTTCAGTTTTGAGGTCTTGATAACGGCTGAGTTTTTCCTGTTGTTTTTCCTCAATGCGACTGTCACCCGGTATGGTGACATCAATAATCCAGACTTTTTTCTTTTCCACAATTGTGATGTCTGGTGTATTGTGTTCCAAAACTTTGTCAGTCCGGATTCAAGAGTCCCACAGCATTATTATTATTTCTATATAGATCAGTGTATCGTGCCACATAGTACAGTAACCTATGGTGTCACTCACATGGAACTCCTTCCAGACCAGACCAGACAAGACCACATAATTGTTGCTGAAATATCATAAAGTTTGAGAAAATCACCGTCCATAAAAATAGTAAGCTTCTGATTCAACAGCAAAAACAACACATGCTTGTAGTGTAATTGCAGATGAAACCACATGATATGAAGTGTCAACGCAATGGGACAATAATGCCTTCTCTGACTGGAGTTCTTTAATATTACAAGATGCAAAAATAAGTTAGCACATTTTAGCCTTGTAGATATATTGATACAGTACATATAAGCTCAGCTTATAATTTTTTGTATGATAAATCTAATTATAGTAATATTTTCAATCTTTACAACATTTCTTCTGAAACTCTGCGCAAAATTGTTTAGTTAGTCATTTCAGTGTCACTTTCTTTGACAGTGTCAGCTGGCAGTCCACACCCCTTACACTACTTTAGGGATGCCACTGCTGTACATTGCCAGGTATGCTAGTGATGCTGTATGAATGAGGATGCACATACCAGAGATTATCAGTTCTGTTTCTGGATACGCACATTTGCACATTTGCACATTTGCTCTTGCTTTTTTCCTTCTTCCTTTCCCCGCTCTGCCCACATACATTACTTCTAGACTGCAAGTTCAAGCCATTTAATATTGCAAAATAAGCCAGCAATAAAGCCTTAATAGACTTGCCATGGGCAAACGTTGTAATCTCCCCCCACCCTGCTTTTCAGCAGTCCCCTCCACCCCCCATTAATTGTTCGCTGTTTACTTTGATACTCGAGGATTGCTCTGTTTTACAAGCAGATTGCCTAATTGTGTCACCTTGGGCTGCCAGGGTGTCAGAGGGGAAACATTTGCAAGTGATTAGCTATGGACCTATGTGTTGCCAAATGTATGAGGTGCCTAGCCTTTTAGGATATAATTGTGATCTTTTAATATGTGCCCGTTGACCCAGGCTTGTTATTATCTATTATAGTTTATAATAATGTATCTCTTTATGATTAAATGATGAGGCTCGGTAGAACACTATGATTAGCATTTAGTTATTTATAGATTATGTCAGAGCGGTAATAAACATAAAATGCTGTTAATGTGTGGCTAATGAAATCTGGACATGAACAAGTTTATGAATTGATATAATTCATTTGAGTGTTCTAACTGGAGCTGCGAGTTCCTTCTCATAATTCAAAAGCTTAGCAGGGATCACCGATTAGGCGGTAGACTAATTTGCAACGAAAAGTCAATGGGTTTCCATCGTCTTGGGCTATCATACACAGCATGGCTGATTGCATAAGGACTATACAAAGTAATTCTCATAAATATATTTATTATGCTTAATATGTTTGGCAGGGGAGGGCAAGGGAAACTAAGGTGGAATCTGCTTAGCACGCAACCTACACAGGAAAGGAATGGCTGCAGTTCTGGAGCTGATAAAAGCAAACCAGTTTTGATCAATGAGGTTTTTGTTTAGATATTTATATTTTAAGTGCTACTGATTCAGTACAAAACAGAAATGAGGCCACAAAGAGCAATGTTATGTTCAAGATCTATAGATCGCACACAAAGATGATCTCTCTCTCTCTCATTAATCAGACCTCATTTTGAGTAGTGCATTCAGTTATAGGTACCTCATTTTATAGAATCACTAGCTTGGGGACCCAGCGCTGCCCAGGTTATTTGAGAAAAACATTTTGTGCCAAGGTTGGTCTTTATCAGTTGTTTATGTGGCTTGCAGTAGTCTCGGGAAGTGAGGGAAGGTGCTGGGAGTCCCTCTGCAAACACTGACTTTTATTATATACATAGATAAGAGTTGGAATAGACCTCAAAGATCATCCAGGCCAACACCCTGCAATCAAAGCACTCTTGACAGAAGGCCATCTAATTTCTAGATTCAACCTACAACCTCACAACCTCTGGGGATGCTTGCTATAGATGCAGGTGAAACATCAGGAGAGAATGCCTCTAGAACATGGCCATGTAGCCCTAAAAAACCTACAACAATGCATTCTTTCACAGGTTTAAACATCTCTAGATCTTTATGCATGTCTACCATGTCACTTATTTGCAGAATAATAAGCAGGATCAATTGCCATCCCACCACCATAATGAGAGACCAGACAACAATGTGAACTGAAATATGGGCAACTTTTATTTAAAACATTACCTGAATCAACTTTTTGTGATTTGGAACATATAACTAAAAGGGCATGAACCTGGTGTGTGTTTTAAGCAAAGGTAGTGGCCCTCGCTGACCTACCCCTTGACTAAGCTGGGCAAAACATCTGGATCCCCAGATATAGTCAACTTTAACGTCTCCAGGGTGACTGCTCAGGAAAATGTACGAAGAATTCTGCCTCGAGCCAAAACGCTCCTTTTGCAAGAAGATCCAACCAGTCCATACTTCAGGAAATAAAGCCCGACTGGTCATTGGAGGGAAGGATAGTAGGGGCAAAGATGAAGTACTTTGGCCACATAATGAGAAGACAGGAAAGCTTGGAGAAGATAGTTATGCTGGGGGAAATGGAAGGAAATAGGAAGAGGAAGCAACCAACGGCAAGTTGGATGGATGGTATCCTCGAAGTGACTGGCGTGACCCTGAAGGAGCTGGGGGAGGTGATGGCTGACAGGGAGCTCTTGTGTGGGCTGGTCAATGAGGTCATGAAGAGTCAGAAGCGACTGAACGAATAAACAACAACAATAACAACAACATGGCTACTTACGGTGGAATGGCCTATTTAAAGCCCCCTGCTCACAATTTGACTTTGTAAACAGTATAGGGTAGGCAATCCCCCCCCCCCTTCAAGTACAGGGGAAAAAATTCCTACCCAGCCCAAATAGGCAAACAATGTTTTATACTATTAATGGGCCAAAGGGCATGTCAACGAAAAGGTCAAAGTGAGTAAAGCGGGATGAGCTGGTCCCTAAGGCAGCCCCACCCCCTTGGAAATAGTTCTGATGGACTATTTCCAACAGGGTTTGTCTCACCTTGGTGGGGTTGGCAAAAATTCTCCATACGCCAGCTGTGTTGGCTTGGAAATTAAATTGTGGTTGTTACTTGGATGGAAAACTGCCAATGAATATCAGGTCCTGTAGATTATATTTCAGAGGAAGGAACCAACAGAACTACCTCTTAGTATGCCACATTTAATAAAACATTCTCAAATTTGCGTGGCCATCATAGGTCGACAAGCATCTTGAAGACACATACACATAGATAGACAAGCTGAATCAGGTTGAGAGAAGTTGATTCGGCTGTCCTAATATCAGCTTGATTGACCATCTTGACTTCATATTTCACTTAAAAACTACAACTGCATACATGCATACTTGGCAATAAATTCCATTAGACTCAGTGGTAGTTACTTCTGGGTTGACACATATATGATCATACTATCATTTAATCTGGGTTTGGGCACTTGTGGTGTAAGACATTGTAAAGACTATTTTAAGCTAGCCAACAGGATAGTCTCTCTCTTGCTCTCAAACACACGCGCGTGCACACACACACATACACACAATGCATTTATCTTTATTTACAGAGTATCCCCCACCAGCCCAGTCTCCCTCTTCTTTCTTATAATTCTAGAGAACATCCCATGAGATTGATTGGCAGTAGATTTAGGAAAGACAAAAGAAAGTACTTCTTCACACAATGCATAATTAACTTTTAGAATTTGCTGCCACAAGATGTAGTGACAGCCGTTGATTTATATGGCTTTAAAAAGAGAGATGAGGTGAATTCATGAAGAAAAGGTCTTTCAATAGTTATTTGATACGATAGCTAGCTAGTAGCTATATGGGACGTTCACATTTAGCAGAAATATACAATATATTTTGAACATTGGTTGCAGAATGGGTGAGAGAGTAAATCATAGAGGACTATTTATTTATTGTCCCCCCACCCTTTTATTAGTTGCATTTATTTCTTATCTTTCTTTCACAGAGCTCAAGAAGACTTCCACTTTACCAATATATGCTGTGCCAACTGTTATGGGAGGCAGGTCAGGCCAAGAGAGCACATAGTGGGAACTCAAGCGCCAGTCAATCAATCTAACAGTTAAAACAAACTGGATATGAACTCAGGCCCGGATTAACACTTCTTTGCGCCCTAGGCCACACTTTGGAATTATGCCCCCTTTAAGCCAACCTCCCGCCACCTCCAAGGTCCCCATTCCCACCAGCTGGAAAGCTCCGCTGTGCTCTGAAGGTCTCCTCGGGAGTCGGGAGGCTTGGGGAGAGCGCAGCGGGTGCAAACTCGCTCCAAAGGCGCGCACGAGAGAGAGAAAGAGCGTGCGAACAAGAGTGTGAGAGAAAGAGCAAGGGAAAGAGTGCGCGTGTGTGTGAGAGAGCGAGGGAGAGAGAGAGCAAGAGAGAGAGCACACGCGTGAGAGAAAGCAAGAGAGAGAGAGCGCATGAGAGAGAGAGCGCACAAGAGAGAGAACGCATGCAAGAGAGAAAGAGAGAGAGAGAGAGAGAGAGAGAGAGAGAGAGAGAGAGAGAGAGAGAGAGAGAGAGAGGGAGAGAAGAGAGAAACGAAGGAGACGGAGCAGAGACTTTGCCGGGAGAAGGAGCGAGGGGGGAGATGAGAAAGGGGGAAAGAGGGGCGCAGACCAGTTTTTTTTGGTCCGTGATCTGCCCCCCTCCTCTTGTTGGCCTTATGGGTAATCCGGGCATGTATGAACTTCATATTTATTATTTTATTTATTTATAGCATTTATAACCCTCTCTTTAGCCACAAAATCTCTCAGGAGCATCTTTCAAATTGCTAATTTGACAGTTACCTACTCCAAGAATTATAATCTAAGGACAGATCCAGACAGGCCTTTATCCCAGAAGAATCCACTTTTTTTTTTTTAAAAAAAAACCAAAACCATGGATGTTTCTCCGGGCCTGTCCATACCCACCCCAGAAAGCACACACTTTCTGGGATGCGTGTCCAGTCCAGATGTTCTCTTAGGACTAGCCTGAGAGAACGTGTAGAGGCCCTACCCCCTTCCCCCCAAGTCCCCAGACCCCTTAGAAAAGTAATAAAAACTTATGTGGCCTCCATTAGAAACCTTGGCTGGCTCTCCCGGCGTGTAGAAATGATGCATAGGAGAGCAGGGGGTGGGGGTGGTGATGGAGAGAAGTGATTTTCCACCCACCCCCCACTCTCCTGGCATGTCATTTCTATGTGCCAGGACAGCCGTCCGAGTCTTCTAATGGAGGCCACATAAGTTTTTATTACTTTTCTAAGGAATCTGGTGACTTGGGGGGAAGGGGGTGGGTATTTCCATAGTTTTCCAGGCTTATTCAGCCCAGTAAATTGTGAGAATACTGTCTGCACTGCAGTATTCTGCTGTCCAGTCCCGGAAATAGTGGAATAAATCCACTATCAAATCAATTCACTACAAACCAGGATTTTCCTGATTCGTAGCAAATTAATTTGGGACTGTTTAGAGCAGGGGTGGGCAATTTCTGGCCCTCCAGGTGTTTTGGACTTTGGACTCCCAGAAATCCTAGCCAGTTTACCAGCTGTTAGGATTTCTGGGAGTCCAAAGTCCAAAACACCTGGAGGGCCAGAAATTGCCCACCCCTTGTTTAGAGCATTGTCAGGGCAATGGCAGTTGGGATGAAGAAAGGGCCTTATATCTGTTTCTGGAACTAGGGCATGATGAAGCTGTACCTGCTTCTTCTATTACCCCTCTAAGGCAAGGGCAGTGGCGGTTGGGATGGATGAAGGGCTCCTGGTATTGATATTATACCAGCATAAGAATCTTTGTTGATGCTGTGGGATGAGTTATCCAGGACCTTCTTGCATAGTGGTCTTCCTCATTATAAATACCAGTAAAAGGATGATCCCGGAAGCTGTTTGCTCCTTCCTCAATCAGAATGGATACTGAATGTTGGGATGAGGTGGGGGGCATAGAGGAAAATCTACCACATAGTAATTCTGCCTCTCAGCAGATTATTAATTTCATTAATTCATTCAGTTCATACCCTGACTTTCTCCTGCCTAGATACCCAAGGTGGCTTACAAAATATCAAATATAAGTTTACCTAAATCCACAAATGTGACTTTTCCCCTCCCAATCAAAACTGAACTTTCACCAGAAGTTGTTTTTTCTTTAAAATGGCAGTTTGTGTATCCATTCTGAGTTTATATATACATTGATTTCATTCATGAACCCCTCTCCCTTGAATTTTTTTTAAAAAAATTGTATATGAGATGAAAAGATTCATATGATGTCATCTTTTAAAAAAATCTGCTTATGATACCCATTCACACTACAACAGTAATGTAACATTCCAATGTAATTGCCATGGCAGTGTTATGTGGTTTCAGCTCTGCTAAAATTGTGGGTTCGGGGACCAGAGTGTATAGCTCCCAAAAGATTGAATGAAACATAGATGAGATGAAGGCAAAATCAGAGGTATTTATTCTCCTTGGCCAAAGAGGATGTCGGCGGAATCTGAGCTCCAGAAACTGACATACCTCAATGCACATTTACAGAATATTAGCGATTATTCATTGTTTCAGAATTTGTATTGCCCTACTTCGGTCTAGGGAGAGTAATAGGTCTTGTGAGAGCCCCACATTGGGTAGTTTCTCTTTTAATGTCTTCTTCATTTGAGAAATGAAGAAGCCTTTTTGTAGGAAGTGTACATAGTCATCCTCCTCACCCCTAGACATGTGTTTTATCCAGTATCCTAGCACCCATTTCCATGCTATACATTCTACAGATGGTATACCCACTTCTAGGCGGAGTACTGCTGAGGGCATGCAGTTGGGTACGGCAAATAGTTTTCTTAAGAACATAGCTAAAACCTGTTCTAGTTGAGATGTAAAGCCCAAGATCCATACTGGGATGGCATACCGTAATTGTGGAAGCACCTTTGCCTGAAATATCTTAATTGCTGATGGAATAAACTGCCCACCTATAACAAAGAAAAAGCAAACTATTGCTTTGGCTGTGGAAATCGTATTCAGTATTGACATCTGTCGGTGAGATGTCCATGAGCCTGACCAGTGAAAATAACTCCCAGGTATTTGAAATGAGTGACTTGTTCAATTTTGCAGCCAGCTATTTTCCAGTTGTATCTACAATTTTTTTTTTTGAGAAAACCATGATTTTGGATTTGTCATAATTAACAGTTAATTGGTTTTCCTTGCAGTACATCAGAAAAGCTTTCAAAGCTCGCTCCAGACCCACTTTTGTGTAGGCAAGTATTACTGCATCATCTGCATATAAAAACAGAGGTATGCTCACTGTCGATAGTTTGGGAGGTTGCGAATTCAGTAGTGAAATACAACCAGCGAAGTCATTTATATATAGGTTAAAAAGTGTGGGAGCTAAAATGCATCCCTGGCATACCCCCTTGTTGATGTGGATAGACTTACTCAAATTTCCTTGGGTACCGCATCTGACCTGGATTGTTGTATTTGTGTATAGCTTTCTAATTAAACACAGTAGTCTTTTGTCTATTGAGGAAGCAGAAAGTTTTGCCCAAAGGGAGGTGGCATAAAGTCTTTTAGGAGGGATACTTGTATATTTCTCCACAAGGTGGTTTAATACAATACAATGATAAATGTTAGGTTTTCCCTTTCTAAAACCAGCTTGTTCTTGCCCTAGAATTTTTTCGGACTCAATCCAGTCAAGGAGATGATTATTAAGGTACTGAGCATAGACTTTTCCTATGATTGATAATAGGCATATGGGCCGATAATTATTTGGATTGTTCGTATCCCCTTTCTTATAAATTGGCACTACAATGCCTTGTGACCAAGTAGATGGTAGTTGGGCTGTACGATTTATATGTGTGAAAAGGGTTGCCAGGAGTGGTGCCCACCATGTAATATTCGCTTTAAACAGTTCTGGCACAATTAGGTCGTGCCCTGGGGCTTTACCTGATTTAATAGATGAAATTAGCCTTTTAATTTCCTGCGGACTTACTGGAGGCCATTGTGGAATATTTATCGATAATGTTGGTGTTACAGAATATTAGCAAGACCTATTAACAGTTTGAAACAAAAGACATCTGCTGCCCTGAATGTTGATTGGTTCAGATCGTGGCAGGCTGTGACTTGCAAGCTCGTTGGTTGGGATGCGTTCTCTGTCATTTTGCCCATTAGTCTACGGGTTTGGTGGGAAATTTAATAAACTGTAATCGGATTACTTTGAAGGCTTGTGTATTGATCTACCCAGGAGAAAGGTGTGGGCAGAGAGAAATGTGGGTGGGCTAGAGGTATCGGGCTGAAATGGGTTTTGATATCTCTGCTCCAGTCGGTACAATGGGTGTCAGTGAGGTAAACAAAAGGGTGCTCAAGGGTTGTTGATTTCAATGGAAACCCAAAGGAAGGGGTCTGAATTGGCAACAAAGGTGAGGAAACATTTCCAAGACTAAAACCAGATCATGGTAGGGGGCGAGGGACCGCCTCACCCCCTACCAACCCAAGAGATCACTTCGTTCGGAAGACCAAAACTTGCTTGAAGTTCCCAACTTTAAGACCTTTCACCTGGTGGCCACCAAACGCAGAACCTTCACGATTGTGGCTCCATACCTATGGAATGCCTTGCCAGCAGAAACCCGAGCTCTGTGAAACTTACCTTCCTTTCGGAGGGCATGCAAAACATTCTTATTCCGGCAGACATTCGAACCCTGCTGATTGGTGATTTCTCTTTTTTTAAATTTGTTTTTTATGTATATTGTTCTTGTTCGCACTGTAAACCGCTCCGAGCCTTCGGGGAGTGGCGGCATATAAGTTGGAATAATAAATAAATAAATAAATATCAGTAAAATCAGAAAAATATTCAGAGGCTCTTTCTTAAGCCCATTGCATGCTCCGTGTACCTTCCCAGGGTATTCTGAAGGGATTGTACTTACTAATGTGCAGCCATCCCCTGTGGTCTGAGGTGTGTATGGGTTTGTTTTTTTTAGAAAGGTGGCTTGAAAATATGAATATGGCCACCATAGGCTCCACTATCAATCGCTATGAGGTTGCAGACTCTGCGGATCACACTATTTTGGTTTGGCTTTTGGTAACATCAGCATCCTATGATGTTTTGCAATTTGCAGTGTAGAGAGAGGCACGTGGCATTTTTAGCCAGAGCGCTCCAGTTCCTCACAAAACTGCAAACCCCAGGATCCCATCAGATGAGCCTATGGCAGTTAAAGTGAACTGAAAGCAGCACTAACAATGTGTACTGTGAATGGGCTCTAGGATTTATTAAGTTCTAAAAGATGGAGGCGGGGGAGTGAGAGATACCACTAAAACAAACGAGAAAGCGAAAATGTGACTGTGATTATTATTCTAGGAAGAACACATGGGAAAGTACTTATCATTCCCCTCCTTGCTTTTGCCTGTTGACCCAACATTTCTCCCGTTTATGGCCTTGAACTCTAATCTTCACAATCAAGTTTTTCTCTGTGGTTTTCCAGTATCTCTTGCAGGTTACACCCAGGCTTTCCTTGCTGTACATAAATCTTTTCCTTTCTTCTCCAAACAAACAAGGATTATCATAACCATGCACGCCCTCTCCTGTGGCTGCATTTCTTCAATTCTTTTCCAAATTGCCATGTACAATGAAAACATCTCATTGTTTTTAAAACTTGTGTCAAGGTTAATAGCGGAAAGGGGTCTTAGGGCCCTTCCACACAGCTCTGGGCCCTTCCACACAGCAATATAACCCAGAATATTACTATTATTATTGGAAACACAACAAGATTAGTACACAGCAAACAGGATCACTCGGCTGTTGTATTGGATCACACGCCAGACACTTCCCAAAGTGTCTGGGACTGTGTGATGTATTGGCGAATAATGTGTGCAGATCCCAGTAGGGTGGCCTTTTGCAGCTGACAAATGGTAATTTTGTCGGCGCCGATAGTGTTCAAGTGCAGGCCAAGGTATTTAGGCACTGCACCCAATGTGCCGATCACCACTGTGACCACCTTGACTGACTTGTGCCAGAGTCCTTACAGTTCAAACTTTATTATTTATTTATTTATTTATTTCCAACATTTCTACCCCGCTCTTCTCAACCCCCGAGGGAGAACTCAGAGCGGCCTAACAAAAGGCACAATTCGATGCCAGCATAAATGCAATATAAAACCAAAAACATATGGCATTAAAATACATTAACCTACAATTAACATTAACACATCATACACATTCTCTTAAGTTAAAAACAGTATTTCGTCCATAACAGGAGCATTGAGCCATATCCATCAACTTGCCATTACAAATCCAGTCCAAAGTGCTGCATTGTGCTAATGTGCAAACACCTGGTCCCACAGCCAAGATTTCACTTTTTTCCTGAATGCCAGGAGGGATGGGGTTGATCGTATGTCGCTCGGTAGCGTGTTCCACAGACGGGGAGCCACCACCGAGAAGGCCCTCTCTCTCGTCCCCATCAACCGTGTTTGAGAAGTTGACGGGAGCGAGAGCAGGGCCTCCCCGGATGATCTTAAATTATGAGGTGGGACATAGAGGCTAATGTGTTCAGACAAGTAAGCTGGGCCCAGGTCATGTTATGAATAAACATAACAGTTTAAATAATGTACCAGTAAGGCCTTTTCGCGGACCACCCGAAAAATTTCAAAATGGCTGCCCCCTTAGCCCCCCTGGCTACATGCCTGGCTGGGCCAGAACCGTATAAAGGTGAAAACCAGCACTTTGAATTGAGCTCGGAAATGGACAGGCAGCCAGTGGAGCTGACACAACAGGGGGTGGTATGCTCCCTGTATGTAGCTCTCATTAGTAATCTGGCTGCCGCTCGTTGGACTAATTGTAATTTCCGAACTGTCTTCAAAGGCAGCCCCACATTGAGTGCATTGCAGTAATCTATTCAGGATGTGACCAGAGCGTGGACAACCATAGCCAGATCAGACTTCCCAAGGTACGGGCGCAGCTGTGCAAAAGCTCCCCTGGCCACAGCCGAGACCTGGGATTCCAGGCTCAGCAATGAGTCCAAGATCACTCCCAAGCTGCGAACCTGCGTCTTCAGGGGGAGTGTAACTCCATCCAACACAGGCTGTAACCCTATGCCCTTTAAATCCTTGTATCATGGCAGCTTTTCCAGTTGTTTCTCTTCAACACTGCTGTCGCCTGGGAATGCAACATCGATGATCCATACTTGGTTTTTTAACACGATCATGAGGTCAGGAGTCTTGTGCTCCATACTCTGTCAGTCTGAACTTGGAAGTCCCAGAGTAGTTTGACGTATTCATTTCCTGTAACTTTTTCAGGCTTGTCACAGGCAGGTGGTATTATTACTATTACTATTACTATTACTATTACTATTACTATTACTATTACTATTACTATTACTAACTATTACTATTACTATTACTATTACTATTACTATTACTATTACTATTATTTTGATACAAAAACACAGTATGTCACAGCAAACGAGATATATATGGATTTCATATCACAAAATCACAAGTCGAAAACATCCCAAGCGCCTAGGACTGTGTGATGTATTTTCAAATGATGCGTGCAGATCCAAGTAAGGTGGCCTTTTGCATTTTTTAAATGCTTTTATTAAGGTTTGCAAAAATAAAATTGAAAAAATACAAAGCATAATGACAACAACAAAGAGAAAGAGAAAAAAAGTTTGGCTTGAAATTTTTAAAAAAGCGTAATATAGACTTGCAACTAATCATGGTCTAAGAAATATGTATTTTATGTACACTCAAAATGACATTTAAAACTCACAATGTATGTTACTGGTAAGATGCCAATCATAATTGGCAGGTGTAATAAGGTCTTACCTATACTAGAAAGAAATGTATCTATTAAATTTGGCACATATAAATGCTTACTTATTTAGGCAATCTCTCGTAGCCCAAGGATGATGGTCCTCCAAGTGTAGTGTCTTGGTGGTGGGTCTGTATGTGGATGTGGAGCCCTACATAAGAACATAAGAAGAGCCATGCTGAATCGGACCTCAGCCCATCTATTCCAGCATTCTGTATCACACAGTGGCCCACCAGTTGTACACGGGGATCTCGAGCAGAAGGGAGGGCAAAACCCTGACCTGCTCCCGACCCCCCACAACCAGTACCCAGGGAAATCCTGCCTACCTCAACCAACTCCGAGGTGGCACTTGAATGTCCTTTTCAGTAACTACCGATACACTTGGTATCCATGAATCTGTCTATGAGCCCTATTCTTGATCCGTATGTTCATTGGGGAAGAACAAGACATTGGTTTCCAGGTGGAAGACGGTCCCGGTCAGGGTTGGCTTGACATGCCTTCCTCTTGGCATATTTCTCCCTTTCACCCTCCATTCATGCCTCTTTGAATTCTGCAGCTCTGCTGGTCGCAGCTGACCTCCAGTTAGAGCACTCAAGATCCGGGATTTCCCTCTTCATAGTGTCTATGCCAGTATTTCCCAAACATTTTTGAGCCGTGGCACACTTTTTACATTTGCAAAACCCTGGGGCACATCACCAACCAAAATGACACAAAATGACACTCTAACACAGTAATACATAGAGTTAATATGTTTTTAAGTGTATTTATACACTCAGTGTGAAACCTGGGCCTGTTTCGATGAACACAACATAGATATCCTGGCAGGAATGGCAGAAAGACACAAACTTCCCACACAGAACTCCCATAACCAAGAGAAAATGCTATAAGAGTTTGGTGGGCATTGACCTTGAGTTTTGGAGTTGTAGTTCACCTGTATCCAGAGAGCACTGTGGACTGAAACAATGTTGGATCAGGACCAAACTTGGCATGAATACTCAATATGCTCAAATGTGAACACAGATTGAGTTTGGGGAAGATAGACCTTGACATTTGGGAGTTACAGTTTCTGGAGGGGGGGCCTCAAAAGACCAGCAGTCTCCCTCTCACCTAGGTTGCCCCCTCCCTCCTCACCAGGCTTGAATTAGGGTCATGGGGAGCAGGAGCCTCATTCACCACCTGCGCAGTTCCTCGAGGGTCAGCGGAGCGGCCCATATGGGCATCTCGGGGCTGGTGAAGCAGGCAAGAAGGAAGGCGGTGGCGGCGGGCAGGGAGCCGGAGGAGGCCGAGAGCAGTTTCGCATGCACCGGGGAGGAGGAAGGGGCGAGGCCGGTGCTGGACTGAACCATCCGGCATTAGGCCGGGGGGGGCAAAAGGAGGTCTCTACTAGGGGAAAGGGAGGCGGGCCTTCCTAATGCATGGAGAGGGAGAGACCAAGTAGACAACGGGTGGGGAGGTTTTTTTTGTAATTTTGTGCCTTTATCGAGGTAGGTTTCTTATGTTTTTTATACTTCAACACACTAGACTGTCCCCCTTCCCCTCCTGAAGGTTCCAATTTCCCAAGGCACACCTGATGATCACTCACAGCACACTAGTGTGCCCCGGCACACTGGTTGGGAAACTATGGTCTATGCCACTGTTTTTAAGATTTGCCTTAAGACCATCTTTAAATCTATTTTCCTGTCCACCAACATTATTTTTCCCATTCTTGAGTTGGGATTATGCTAATTGCTTTGGGAGACGGTGATTGAGCATTTGAACAATATGGCAGTGGACATGATAGGCACTGCATGACAGTTCCAAGAAAAATGCAGGAACCAAATTCAACCTCTGTACATGGCATACAAATGCATGACAATTTTGTTCATGTTTTTTTTCATAGCATCTTGCTGAACATTTTGCAAATCCCAAACAAAGTGGTAGCTTGAGATTTTTAAAAAAAATCCAAACAAAAGGCACAGACCCCTTCCCAAATATCCATCCATTATAATTCCCAGTAAACTACTAGGGTATACCATAATAATCTGATATTTAAAATATATTGCTATTATTTGTTTTAAAGTCCAGAATCCAATGACCTCATGGTATTGGGTACAAAGGTTCTTTATATTATTGTTTGTATTATCCGCATGACCAGGTTTGCAGTCAATCTTCTAAACAATTTAACAAAAGCATCTCTATCATCTGTATATTCCAATGCAAGCCTTCAGAAAAAAAATATTGGGCCTGGTATCAGTTTGAAAACAACATTAAACAACGAGATGGATATCCTCCTGGCATGGAGGGCAATGGCTAATTATTCAGTGTCCTTTGGACTGGGATATCTCATAGTTCACAACTAAAGGTTGAGAAGATAAATCTGTTTTCTCCTTATGTGGGTCTGATCGAGCGACTATTGAGTGTAAGAAAATGATCGTGCCACCCAACGTGAGCAGTTGAAGCTTGATGAAACGGTCGAGGAAGTAGTTTATCAGCATTTGTTTAGCTTCAGAAAATAAAATATGTGAGCTCCATTTGAATGGGACGCTGCATCCACAGGAATCATGTGTTTCATCAATCCAACAAAGCAGGAACGTTCACTGCAGATAATATATAAAAGAGGCATTGTATTGCGGCAATATCTGCATGTTGCTTAACAGTGGGTGGCCCGGTATTTTTTCAGATACATTATTGATTCAGTCTAGCAAGGGCTCTCTCTGAACTCCACTGCAGATTTGCTTGTGTGTATGTGTGTATATATATGTGTGTATGCATCTATTTTCCTTTTTCCTTCGATGTCAAATTTTGCAAATTTTGGTAAATTCTAATGGGAAATGGGCCATAAGAATTTCTTTCCAGTCCAAAGGATAGACCAATCTATCACTTTTGCTTTCTTCCAGCCATAGGATGGAACCGGAGGCGGTCTAAGGTAATTTTAAATGGTAAGCGAACATTATTTTGGCGCCCCCTTGCAGCAAGCTGGTGGAGCCCCCCTCCCTCCCTCGCTTGAGCCTTTCATCCCGCCACCTCCACGTATTTCCATTGGTCAAGGTCAGGCCTTAGAGAAAGCCGGCAAGGGCGATCTCCTGCTGGCAGATAGCTGGCATCATCAGCCAGAAGACTCCTCCACCTCCAGCATCCTGACCTCAACCTGCCCCGAAATAGACCACCTGAGTGAGCCCGTGACTCAGGGCTTCTCTCACAACGCAGGCACGCTCTGAGAAGGCACCTGATGCTGCCTCCTCTTTCTTCTCCCCGTCAAACTTCCTCCTCCTCCTCCTCAAACCCAGTGCTCCGAAGCTTCCCATTGGTTGCCAGGCGCAGGCGCCATGGACGCGCCACACATTCCCACCTCCCCTTCCTCTCTTATGCCCACTGCCACCCCGAACCCTATTTTCAAGAAGTCGCTCTTTTTTTTCTCCCCCCTTTCATTTCCAATATGGCTCCCTTTCGGGTCTTAATAACACACAGCAACAGACTCGCATATGTTGCGTGGGAGCGGGGTGGGGGGGTGTCACTCTCCCCTCAAGGACCTATGGCCTCACGAGACTGAGGGGGCAGCTTTGTGTTGCAGGAAAGGCCCTCTTAGTTGGGCTCCTTTCCTAACGTGACGCTGTCTGGCGGGCGGGGGAATGCACCCAGATGGCGCGGCTGGCATCCCACGCAGCAGCGTCCTTTGCCTAACGGTAGGACCGCCCCTGGATGGAACCATGGTGTTCAAAGTGGAATAATAGTGTTACAATTGTACAGTGTGAATGGGCCCCTGGTCAACATGTAGGGGAGCAGAATTCTGGATTCCAGGTGAACTCAAGGTATTTTGCTGACAAACAGATACAAATTTCACTTCTCCGCCCCTATTTTCAGTGGCCCTATTTCCAGTAATTGATTTCCTAGTTCCCATACTAGATTTCTAGATTTTGGTCAATGATCTTTGTTACATTGAGTAGAATAGAATGAAGTGATATGTTGCTCCTAAGGACTTCTAGGAATAGAAAATATTATTTTCAGGCAATTACCCCATCCCTTGTGAATGGAAGGCTGATGGATGTGTCTCACTTTTCAGCACCACAAGGACCTGAGAACACAGTAGGCACTATTACTCCTGTAAAGCAATTTGCACAGGCAATAACACTATGAAATTAATAATGCAAAGTCATTGTTAAACAGATTGCATGTTTGGATTTTACACACACACACACACACTTTGCTTCAGCCTTGCCTCCTCACAGCTTTGCTCTTAATCCTTGAACTGTGGTGCCCAGAACTGAATGCATCATTCCTAATTGTAATTAATTAATTTAAATCTATGCAAATTAAAATTGCCTAGCACTGAGGATGAGATAAAAGAAAATCAGCCATGTGGCAATTTCAGATGCAGTACCCTGGATGATGTAATTTGAGATCTGGGCTCAGGAGTAAAAAGAGAAGCTGAGGAAAGGTTGTCAAAAGAATAGATGGGAGGCAATGCTGCTGAACTTTGAGCAAGTATAACCCCTTTATTGTTGTTTCTTTGTTCAGTCGCTTCTGACTCTTCATGACCTCCTGGACCAGCCCACACCAGAGCTCCCTGTCGGCCGTAGCCACCCCCAGCTCCTTCAAGGTCAAGCCAGTCACTTCAAGGATACCATCCATCCATCTTGCCCTTGGTCGGCCCCTCTTCCTTTTTCCTTCCATTTTCCCCAGCAGTTGGGCTTTATTTCCTGAAGTATGGACTGGAAGATTTCATGAAATGGTATAGGTGAGGATATGTTGGTTTTTTTAAAAAAAGTATAATTCCAGTTTAAGGAATTTTTCACTATTGATAAATGTCTTAGAAAGGATGTATGCCCAGTTGTGCAAATGGCTTTTGCCAGAGAATTGCTAATCTGCAACTCTTTTGTTTTGACCCCAAAGCCCATTGTAACTTCCATCTGCATCAGATTGTGAATTGTCCTCCTGCATCGTCATATACAGAAATTAGTATGTATTCCTATGTTAATTTTTGTTCAACTTATGGCCATATTTAGAATACTTTTCTGAAATGAGAGCATGTTTTCTCTTATTGATTAAAATATCCTTTGTCTTCCATGTGCATATGTCTAATGCGTTGAATCAATTGCATTAACTTCCATTTTGATTTATCATTTATGAATTGGTTCAATGAGTCTACTCCACTAGACTCACTGAATCAATTGGATCCAGTGAGGTACAGTAGGTCCCTCACTGTCTTTTAATACCTTCTTTATAAACATTTCTAGGTTATCCAAGGTGACTTTATAGTCAATCTCTGTCAGATGTTACCTATAGCATTACCCAAAGCAGAGATTCCTAGATACATGTTTTCTCTAAGTCAGTGGTTCTCAACCTGTGGGTCCCTAGGTTTTATGGCCTAAAACTCCCAGAAATCCCAGGCAGTTTACAGCTGTTAAATTTTCAAAATAGTTTATTGTACAGGCCTAAGGTCATGACAAAATGCACAACATGTGCACAATAGTACCAGCTGTTAGGATTTCTCCCAGTTTGCGGCTCTGCCAAGCTCGGTTGAGCCGCGAACCGGGAGAAAGGCTCCCTGCAAGGAAACGGAGGAGACCGTGGTTTGGAAGCAGCCAGGGCCCATGATGTGCTCTGTTTCCCCAGGCCTCCCTCACAAGTGGAGGGAGGCCTGGGGAAATGGAGAAGCTGCATCTGGGCCCTGGCTGCTTCCAAACCACGGGGCTCGGCGGAAGACGCAAGAGGGCCAAACTCGACTCCCAGGCAGGGCCTGGGCCCTGCGGGGAGCCTTTCTTCCGAGGCTCCCCGAGGTGCTCAGGCCAACCCTGGTAGCTGGGATGGGCCGGCTGGCTGGCATGCGGAGGGGAAACGGCTGAAGGAGGTGGTGCACCAACCCCTTCTTCTTTGCTGCCGCCGCCCAGCCCTTCTTCCTCCTCCTCCTCCCCCAAGCAGCAGCAGGCAGGAGGGGGAAGAGACGTTTTCACGGCACACCAGATGATCTGTCACGGAACAGTAGTGTGCCACAGCACAGTGGTTGGGAAACACTTGTCTAGAGCAACCACTGTATAATTACGTGAGTGTAGATAGATACATCGCAAGCATAGCATAGGATCTTAACCATCTTTATGGGAAATTTGATCAAACACATAATAAAGGAAGAGGAGCGTGATCTGGGCTTCTTTTGCACTCCTTTTCCAGCTCTACTCCCTTCTTCTGGAGATGTTGACTTCAGAACCATCCATTGGATTACATGTGTCACGTTGTATGTCTGGATTCTGACAGAAGGATGGTTATATTGACATTAAGGTATTGCAAAGGGTTCTTCATGAGGGCGACCCTGTGCACATTGGAAATATCTGATTTATGTGCACAGTATTAGTGACATGATTATGTGTAGTTATTTGGAGGTGGCAGAGCTGTAATTTCATCATCATCTGATTCTATTATTACTGAAAACTAATTAAATTTTGTCATTTTATTCATGAAGATTTTTGGTTCAGCAAAGCCTTTTCCTTCGCTCTCTTGTGAACTTTCTTTGGTGGCTGTGTCTCACTGTACTTCCAGACTTATGTTCTTCTCAATTCCCTTCCAAACCTGATTAAATTAACTCCTTGATAATACTCCATATCGCATATGGGGAAAGTAGAGGAGAAAGTTTTTTCTTCCCCATTTTTTAATATGAGGCTGATTTTTATTATATTACCAGAGAAATAAGATTGTTCTTGCAGTCTCAATAAATCACCCATGAAGCTTCTTTCTTCTTACACCCCCTCCCCTAAATTAAATTTTTATTTAAATAAAAGTGTTATGTTTGTATTTGAACTGACAGCTAAATCTGATAATTAGAGTGCATGAAGTTAGCTTTGATTGGCATTGTAATTGGATTGTCATTGGGCTGAAAACCTATTATCTTTGGATCATGCCCCATGAAATCTGTTGAAGTAACTTTGCTGCCAGTCATTAAAGCCACCATCTTGGCTTACAAATGAGGTTTTGAAAGGCTTTCCTTTCTTTTTTTTTAACCACTGGGAATGTAATTTAAACTGCTGCAATTGCACTCCCATTAATTAAAATTATATTAAAATCATGGTTCATTTTCTAAATATTTTCCCCCAGATTTTATTAGACATCCTTATTACTAAATGCTTTGAAAAGATTACACAGCACTGCTAGTAAAATTATATTTTGAGATAATCTGTCGGAAAAACACATGCTACTCATCAGCAGCAGGGGAGGAGTGGAAATTAGTCAACATGTTGATCATTAAAAGAATGTACTGTCGGGGTTTTGTTTGAGTTTCATCTTCTGCGAACCTAATAAAATAAATGACAATCAAAATGCATTTTTACTGATTGATCCGTTTTTCTGCAATATGTGATTTGACATGTTCCATGATGAAGAAATGTTGTCAAAACCTGTTGCTTAACCTAGACATAGACGATTAAATTCGTAACTGTTCTTTATATTATATTAAAAAACCTATTATAATGCGCTAGGACATTATTTTAATATAACAACAACAAATGCAGAGGTGGTCTTTTCATTTTTTTGGGAAAATCAGAGCTGATGTGGCATATTATTATCCTCCTCCCTCCTCCTTTTCCTCTTCCTCCTCCTCCTCTTCCTCCTTTCTGTTGGGAATGTTAATGCTAAAAGGTGTGGAAGGGCTCATGTTGTTTGACGAGAGAATAGACGAATCCATTTGAATCTGTTTGACCTTCCTCTTAAAGCACAACATTAGAACTGTGGTGCTGGAAGAAAACTCGGAGAGTGCCTTGGACCGCAAGAAGATCAAACCAGTCCGTACTTCAGGAAATAAAGCCCAACTGCTCACTGGAGGTAAGGATATTACAGGTAAACATGAAGTACTTTGGCGACATCATGAGAAGACAGGAAAGTTTGGAGAAGACGATGCTTGGGAAAATGGAAGGAAAAAGGAAAATGGGCCGACCAAGTGCAAGATGGATGGTTGGTATCCTTGAAGTGACTGGCTTGACTCTGAAGGAGCTGGAGGTGGTGACAGCCAACAGGGAGCTCTGGTGTAGGCTGGTCCATGAGGTCACAAAGAGTCGGAAGCAACTCTTTTATTTAATTATTGATTTATTGAGACTGCAAGAACAATCTTAAATCTCTGATACCATTGAGATGGTATGGGGAATGAGGAGGGTCGGTCACTCAACACTCAAGGAGAAGCTCAACAGAGTTCTTGCAACCCTGGAGAAGGATAGGTGTGGTAGTCTCCATGACAGACCCACTGGACTTAAAGCCCTGCTCCCGAATGCCAGATCCGTCAATGATAAGGCATCTGTTATCCAGGATTTGATCCTGGATGAGGGGACGGATCTGGCATGCATCACCAAGACATGGTTGAATGAGCTGGGGGGGGGGGTATGATCTCATCCAGCTATGTCCACCGGGTTTTGGGATGCATCAGCAGGCTAGGTCCAGGGGACGGGGAGGAGGGGTCGCAGTGATCTTTTGGCAGTCCATCGCCTTGATCAGATGCACCGTCCTGCAATCTTCGAGGTTTGAGTGTATCTACCTGAAGGTGGGAGTTCGAGACAACTTGGGGATCCTGCTGGTGTACCATCCACCCTGCGACTCAGCAGTTTCTCTGCCTGAGCTAGCAGAAGTGGTCTCAAATTCGGCCTTGGCCTCCCAACAACTAATAGTTTTGGGAGACTTTAACATCCATGCCGAGACAACACTGACAGGTGTAGCTCAGGACTTCATGGTTGCCATGATGACCATGGGGCTGACTCAAGTAATATCTGTCCCCACGCACCAGGCAGGACACACACTGGACCTTGTTTTCCTTGTGGACAGTGGGACAGTCAGAGTGGAAGAGCAAAACATTATTCCATTGTCATGGCCTGACCATCATCTGATCTGCTTAAGATTTGCCGTGACCTCTAACCTCAACAGGGGTGGTGGACCCATTAAGATGGTCCACCCCAGGAGACTTATGGATCAAGAAGGACTCCTGAGGTCTTTTGGGGATCTTCCTGTCTTGGAGACTGACGATCCTGTCGATGCCCTTGTTGATCGCTATAATAGTGAATTGACATGATTGCTTTCGAACATCCCCTCTCGCTGCGCAGAGTCACACCAACTCCTTGGTTCACCGAGGAGCTGGCTGTGATGAAGCACTGGAGGAGGGGTCTAGAGTGTATCTGGAGGAAGTATCGCAACATATCTGACCAAGCCCGGGCTAAAGCCGCTATTAAGGCTTATTCTGTGGCTTTGACAAAATCACAATCTGTCAACTGCAAAAGGCCACTTTACTTGGATCTGTGCACATCATTCGAAAATACATCACACAGTTCTAGACGCTTGGAAAGTGTTCAACTTGTGATTTTGTGATACGAAATCCAGCATATATATCTCATTTGCTGTGACATACCATATTTTTGTGTCAGTAAAATAATAATAATAACTTCACTTTTATTTACTACTTTGTTTTGTTTTGTTTTTTTATCTGCAGGCAAATATATTTTTATTCATGTAGGATTCTGGTGCTAAATTTATATGGCAGAACAGCGTTTTCAGTTCAGTGTACTGCACTTTCTTCTTTTCATCTTTCAATTATGTTTTAAATGTCTTCTAAACTGTTTTAATGATGTCCTTTAAATACAGAATTGCTTTTTTCCATTGAGGTTTTTTACATTTTTAACTAAAATTTTAGCTGCACTTACAAAATGGAAAAATGAATCTCTTGTTGGGAGAAAGGGAGAAAATAGAAAATGGGATATGTTGTAATAAATAGAATATAAAATAAATATTACATTATAAACAGGTATTTAAATTTCATCACAGCTAGCATGGTGTAGTTCTCAGTGGCTCATAATTTCTGCTTCCCTGGAAACTAGGACTCAGAGCAATGGGTTCAAATGGCAGGAAAGGAGATTCCACCTGAACATTTGGAAGAACTTCCTGACTGTCAGCACTATCCAGTATGGCTGTTTGATAAAAAAAATTTCAAAACTCGTTTCGGATGTAGTCATAGATTGCGTTTCGGATTATTTAGACTTCTAAAAAAATTCTGATAAATTTTGAAATTGATTTGGAAGTATTTCCGAAATTCGGAAGTCTTCAAAAATGGCGTCCGCTTTAAAAAATGGGCAAAAAAATCAGCAGAAGGGAGAGTCAGCTGTTAGCCATCAGCCAATGAGCAATCAGCAAGAAAATTCAGAAATGACATCCGAAATTCGAAATTCCAAAATTTGGAATTCCGAATTTTGGATTTCGGAATTCCTGTTAGGAGGGCTTCCCTCAAAATTGCTATTAAAAAGTCAAAAGTATCCGAAAACTTCTGAAATTCGGGCATATCCAAAATTGTATAACAGCCCTACTGTTCAGCACTGGAACTCTCTTCCTCAGAGTGTGGTGGAAGCCCCTTTCTTAGAGGCTTTTAAACATGTTTTAATACATTTTTAACAAAGAAAGCACCTGTTTGGAGCACCTGAGCAGAGGACTTGATGGCCAGAACTCTGAGACCTTTTTGTAGGGTCACCACAGTTGAAGCTGATTTGAACACAACTAGCTACAGCAATATCCTGCACGTTAGGGCATTAAGATTCAGGTTAAAATCCAGAGTTGTTTCACTGTCCCATGTGAAAGTCACCAGTCATCATATCTCACCTTTCCATCTAGCGAGCCTTGCATTTGGAATATGAAGGGGAAGATAAGAAGCAGGAAGAAGAGACAATTTATGACTATGTTGATGATCACATTACAAGAAGATCATAATATTGGTTTGTGCTTCATCGGAGTCTCCCTTTGCAGACCGTCACATTTTTTCCCCAAGAGACTGTTACATTTTTATAGTTAACTATTAAGCAGAAAATGGATATTCAGAGCAGCCATTCTGTGTTAAGGACAGAAAATTCAGCCCTTAAATATACAAAAAGATCATTAATGTGTTTACAGCACCATTTTAGTTGGCTTGCTTATTTCTTTTATTATAAATCATTTGCATAGATTCAAGATAGTTAATGAATGTGCGTGCTGTTTGAGCCATGGGAAAACTCAAAAGAGTTGGCAGACAGTTCGAGAATTTCAGAGAAACATTGACCCTTTTAGGAGAGAACTTTGACTCTTTCAGAAAGGAAGTCTGCTTAAATGGGTAGATATACAAATACTAGGTGGAAGTCCATTCATAGAATCAAACACAGAATCAGATAATTTATAGGGACCAGAGGGACCTATCTCTTACTATGAAGTAACACAAAGGACTCCTGAAAGATTATCATAAAGTTCTGTTTATGATAATCACCAAATACTGTTGGTGAAACATGCCTGTGTAAGTTTGATAAAGGACATATACAGTTCATGGTTGCATAAGCAAAGTTGCACAAATGCAAACATTTTGCATGGACCCAAATCTTATTTTTAGTTATGAATATAGTCATTGAATTAATTGGACACAAGCCACAAATAGCCACTGTGCATTCCACCTTGCATTACAGAACAATAACCAGGTGTATTGGCAGATACATAATGTCAACATTCACCCAAAAGATAGTATGGCATGGGTTTGTCAAGAACAAGTCTTGTCAAAGTAACCCTGTATCCATACTCAAAAGGTTGTCCTGTATGGAGTTTGCAGGATTCTGTCCTGGGGCCTATGTTCTTCAATATTTTTAGCAATGATTTAGATGCTAAGTTGGTATAATATACAGACGTTTGAGTGATAAAAATGTTCAGAAAAATTGTAACTGAATTTCTTAGTACTGGGTGAACCCCTTAAGGCAGGGCCGCCCATGAAGTCGATTGCGATCGACTCGTCGATCACGAGGCCAAATGAGGTCGATCGCAGCCGGATGGGCTGCTTCTGCCCTGCGCGCGCTTCGCACAGCGCTCAAGCCTCCGTGCGCGTGCTCCTGCTATTGCCTTCCGCCCACGCAGTGCTTCTTCCGCCCGCGGGGCATTGCGGGAAGGAGGAAGCCTGAGGCGGGGCCTCCGGAGGCCTGGCTCCGCGCTCCCCCTGCCTCTCTCTTGTCCGGAAGCAGCCGTGCAGCCTCTGCTGCTGGTGAGAGAGGCAGGGCAGAGCACAAGGCGGGGCCCTGGAGGCCCCGCCTCATGCTTCCTCCTTCCCGCAATGCCCCGCAGGCAGAAGAAGTGCCGCGCGGGCAGAAGAAGCACTGTGCACATGGAAGGCGGCAGCAGGAGGGTGTGCGTGGGGTGGCGGGAACGCATGCACAGCGGCGAGAGCGCACGCAGCGGGGGCAGTTATATCTTTTCAACTTGGTTGCTTTAAAAGTAGCTCGCATACTGAAAAAGTGTGGGCACCCCTGCCTTAAGGTATAAAGGGATCAGATGAGGAAATAGACTTGGGGAGAATCTGCACTAGGCTTGCTCATGAAATTCATTCCTACTATTTCTACCATTTCTTTCATGTATTGTTAAGGCTTTCATGGCTGGAATCACTGGGTTGTTTTAGGTTTTTTCGGGCTATATGGCCATGTTCTAGAGCAGACCTGGGCAATTGCCGGCCCTCCAGGTGTTTTGGACTTTAAATCCCAGAAATCCTAACAGCTGGTAAACTGGCTAGGATTTCTAGGAGTTCAAGTCCAAAACCCCTGGAGGGCCGGCAATTGCCCAGGTCTGTTCTAGAGGCATTCTCTCCTGACGTTTCGTCTGCATCTATGGCAAGCATCCCCAGAGGTTGTGAGGTCAAACAAAAAGAGGAATTACATATGTAGAGGAAATTTTAAGATACTGTACGAAAATTCTTGTTTACTATACAATGAAGCTTCAAAAAAATGGGGTACACCTTATATTTGATGGTGCCTTAGATTTAGTGAAATGCTGTGTGTGTGTGTGTGTGTGTGATGAAGAAACATAAATGTTTTTAAAGCAGACCCAAGAGATCCAAGTTCACTTTCTGCTGGATCTTGCATCACCCCAAGTAAACACATTTTTTTGTCTCTCCTATTCATCTCATCCTGTATTCCAAGCTTCTGTCCGGTGAACTCCATATTCAGGTTGCTGGTAATGACACCCAAATGGGAAATGTGTGTGTGGTTGGGGGAAGGACATTAAGAAAGAAGCGAGGCTGTGCTTGCATGGGCACATGCAAAGCTGAAAGTTTGAAGTTGAGTGATTTGGGAGTTTTGACTTAGCTCTTCTTCAAGACTGCAAATGGCTTTACTGCCAGGGAGATGCTGAAGGATGAACAGGGAGAACTTACAAACCAAGTGAAGAGCAACATACCTCCCATGTCATTATTTAAAGATTACAAATAAAGTTAATAGTGAGGAACATCATTATAAGGTCACTTCTGAAGAGTCACACAGGAGTTTGGTTGCCTGGTTGCTGAAAAAGAATTGCCTTTGAATTCCTTGTTACTGCAAGGATAAGCAGCACAAAACATTGGTATTATTTTTCCCTTCTGTTTTGAAAAGCACACTCTAATAATGTTCAGATCCTAACCATGTTAGTCTGGAATATCAGTATGCCCTGAAGACTCACTGAGAACATAAAGTTGGCAACATAAGCAATCATAGACCAAGAGTGCATCTACACTGTGGAATTAATGCGGTTTGACACCATTTCAACTGCTATAGCTTAATATATGGAATCATGGGAGTAATTGCTTCACAAGTTCTTTAACCTTTTATGCCAAAGGATGCTGGTGCCTCACCAAATTACTACTCCCAGGAGCTCAACCATAGAATCATGCTGGAAGACCTAGAACTTCCTAGTGAGGTTCTCCTATGTTGAAAATAAATAAAAATTTCTTTTTTCCAAACTGATCACTTGCATGGATATTCTGAACTCCTAACCCCAGAAAACATGGAGAGCTGATCATCTCCAGTAGAGTCTCGCTTATCCAACCTTTGCTCATCCAACGTTCTATATTATCCAACACAGTCCACCTCCCGCCCAGAATCCACAGCTGTTTCAATACATTGTGATGCATTGGTGTTAAATTGATAAATACTGTAATTATTACATAACGTTACCATGCAATGAACTGCTTTTTCTGTTGATTTCTTGTAAAAATGATGTTTTGGTGCTTAATTTGTAAAATCATAACGTAATTTGACATTTAAAAGGCTTTTCCTTAATCCCTCCTTATTATCCAACATTTTCGCTGATCCAGCGTTCTGCTGGCCCGTTTATGTTGGATAAGTGAGACTCTACTGCAGGGGTGCCCACACTTTTTCAGCATGTGAGCTACTTATAAAACAACCAAGTCACAAAGATCTATCTACACAGAAATGTAAAACGTATAACTATTTTCTAATTTATTAAGGATTTTTTGTATGTACAATGTATGTGGATGTACCTTTCATAACTGAATAAGCCAATATTGCACCACACACATAATAAATAATTATTTGCATTTTTTGCAATTACCTGAGTTTACTTTGATGACTTGCACTGAATTGAATCAGCCAGGGATAAACTGGCAGAATGAAAGCACACAGACCTTTCAACTGCAAGGCCATTCAATGCTGATCAATATGGCCAATAGGACATTCAAAAATGCACCCAACATACAATAGTTCCTTTTCCCACCCTGGACATTACTCCACAGATATATAAACATGCAGAATGAAAGCAGACAGACCTTGAAGCTGCAAGGCCATTCAACGCTGATCCATGTGGCCAATGGGACATTTAGAAATGCATCCAGGCAACATTTCCATCTCCCACCCTGACATCATTCCACAGGTATAAACTGTCAGAATTAAAGCAGACAGACCTTTCCGTTGCAAGGCCATTTATTGCTGATCCATGTGGCCAATGGGACATTCAAACATGCATCCAGACAAGAGTTCCTCCTCCCACCCTAACATCATTCCACAGATATTAATAGGCAGAATGAAAGCAGACAGACCTTTCAGCTGCAAGGCCATTCAATACTGGTCAATGTGGCCAATGGGACATTTAGAAATGCATCCCCAACTAGGCCACTCTCTCAAAGGATGCCTATCATTCTCAGTCCCCTCTGAACCAAAGGGGGGGGGGGAGAGATGGTCTTATTCTTTTCTTAATCTTAACTCATCCTAACTTCCCCTCAAAGGAAAGGGTTTCCTTCTCTTAGTTTGAGGACAGTCTCCACTTGAAGCTTGGAGAGAGCTTCCTTCCTCTTGAAGGCCTTAAAAAGAGCCTGGGATGCGGCAGCGCAAGGGTTAACCCCTCCTCCTCCCCCTCCCCCCCAGATTCCCGAAAGGAAGAGGCGGCGGAGGAGAACAGCAGCCAGAGGAGAAGGAGGGGGCACTGTTGCCTAGGCGATGGTTCGGAGTGGCCTGGGCTGTACCACTGCACAAGTGCCGCAGGGGGAGAGCGGAGCATTCGAGGCCTCCGCTGCCAAGGAGAGGTCCAGGTCTGGCCTGGCCGCCTTTCCCGTTTCCTCCTGGGCTTTGCCTTCTCCCGCCCGGCAGCCAGCAAGCGAGAAAGGATGAGCGAGAGAAGGAAGGAAGGGAGGAAGGAAGGAAGGAGAGTCGAGGCAGCGGAAGGTGTGCTGCACTGATGGTGCGCCGCATGCAGGGCAGAAGCACCCCATTCGGCTGCGATCGATCTGCTGAGGAACGAAGATCGCCTGGTCGATCGCGATCGACTTCCGGGGCAGCCCTGCTCTACTGTCATTACTTATGACCTTTCCCAATGATCTCTTTAAAAACATTTTTTTATTGTTTTATCATTGTCAACACAATATTATACAATATCTATTTACAGCAGATTCATGTTATTCATTTCTAGCTACAATACTTCAATCTTTAGCATCTGCCATTATGTTTTTCTTATACATTTTTGTATCCCTCACCGCTGTGCTCCCCTCCCCCCTCCCCAAGCCATTGCTTTTACATATCATTCGTCCAAAATTTCATTTCTTCTTGTGGAGGTAACCTTCCTTCTTCCTTTTCTAATCCTTTTTCAATAAATTTTCTCCATACCTCATCAAAATCACTTTGTTTCCACATACTGTACCTCTTTTTACTTTTAATATACATGTTAACTTATCATTTATTGCAAGTTTCCATACTTCCTTGTACCATTCCTCTATTTGTATATTTATTTCTTTTTTCAAATTCCTTGCTATAAGCAGTCTTGCTATTGTTAATAGGTTTGTTATCGCATCTTTATCCTTTTTTTCCAATTGTTTACTATTATATAATGATAATAAAGTTATACTAGGACTTCTTTCTATTTTAATATTCATTATATCTTCTATTTCTTTAAATACTTTCGCCCAAAATTTGCTTACATATTTACTAGGCATGAGAAAAAAGTTATGAAAATGAAATGATTCGGAAGAAATTCGTAAGAAATGCTACTTTTGAGTATTTCCGCATCTGGAACGCCAACCAGGAAGTGGACTTTCTTTATAGAACTTCGGGGGCCAGGATTTTCTTAAGTGTCGTTATTAGGTCGTAAGGGGGGGGGCACCCTCCTTCTCTCTCACCACCCTCCCGCCTCCCTTGCCAATAAGTATTATGGCAAGGCAAGCCCTAAACTCGCTCCTTCTTTCGGCTGGAAGCCTGGAAAAATTTAAACAGAGAGGTTTACTCAGAAGTAAATCCACAAAGGAGGGCACTTTGGATGAAGTGCCCTCCTTTGTGGATTTACTTCTGAGGAAACCTCTCTCTGTTACATTTTTCCAGGCTTCCTGCCTCTCCTGCCCTGCCAGGATCTAAAGCATCAAAGAGTATTGGGGCGAGAAACCAACCTAATGTATAATAGAATGAATGCTACTGTAAGTGCCTAATATTATAAGTAATCCAACTGGTCATATACCTACATTCCATGCACATGCAATAATACAGCAGTAATAACAATGGGTATAAGAAGAGGTAAAATTCAAACCGAGTATTCTGACTGTGGTCCCTCCTCAAGCGGTGCAAACTGCAAAGGCTCTTCTCTGAGCCGGGGAAAAGCCAAAAGCCCGGGCACAGCGTTTGCTGCCTGGGTGCACACATACATATTCTTTGGGGGATTTGCTGCAGAATCTTCTCTATGAGCCCGGGATTCTGCAGCAAACCCCCCAAAGAATATGTATGTGTGTGCACCCAGGCAGCAAACGCTGTGCCCGGGCTTTTGGCTTTTCCCGGGCTCATAGAGAAGAGCCTTTTGCAGTTTGAGGAGGGACCACAGTCAGAATACTTCGGTTTGAATTTTACCTCTTCTTATACCCATTGTTATTACTGCTGTATTATTGCATGTGCATGGAATGTAGGCAGCCCCTATATGACCAGTTGAATTACTTATAATATTAGGCACTTACAGTAGCATTCATTCTATTATACATTAGGTTGGTTTCTCAGGCAATACTCTTTGATGATGCTTTAGATCCTGGCAGGGCAGGAGGACTGGACCTCCTGCCCCTTCTGCCTGCCAGGATCTAAAGCCTTGAAGAGGCTTCATGAGGGCCAACTTCAGCCCTCCAGGTGTTTTGGACTTCAACTCCCACCATTCCTCACAGCCTCAGGCCTCTTCCTTTTCCTCTCAGCCTGGGCAAACTTGGGCCCTCGCTCCCTCAGGATCGGGGTGAGAGAGAGGCAGCGAGGAGCGAGGGGGGGGGGCTCCTCCTCCTTTTTTTGCTGCTTCCAAGAATAGAAAACCCCCCTCCCTCCCTCCTTCCCTCCCTCCTTCCTATTTGGAGAGTCCCATCTAGAATTCAGTGTGATTTATTCAAGTTTTGGCCTACAACTCCCAGAAATCCCAGCCAATTTACCAGCTGTTAGGATTTCTGGGAGTTGTAGGCCAAAACCATCTGAATGCGCATGTGCTGGCATACGAACTACTAACGAATTTCGTTAGTAATTAAGTTACATTTTAGAAATTTTTGGAAATTTTTTGTAAGTCTTTCTACTACTAATCAAAAAATCCCCCCTCCCCATTTGATTTTAGAATCACGTTTTTTGGGTTCGAAGCCATGCCTAATATTTACATTGCCACCACATATGTATATATGTTCCTGTTTCTTGGCATCCTCTCCAACAGTTTTTCGAGTAGTTTTTCTTTATATTTGCTATTCTTACTGGTGTAAGGTACCGTTTCCATATTAACTTATAATAATTTTCTTTAATCCTTAGTGATAAATTTTTTAGATGTCTTTGTCTCCACAATTGTTGCCACTCTGTTTCCTTTATTTTTATCCCTAAGTCTTCTTCCCAGACCTCCTTAAGGGTATTATTTTTTGTTTTTCCTTCCTTTATTTCAATTATTATCTTATATACTTTACTAGTTATTCCTTTCAAGTTTTCGTGCTCTTCTACATCCCTCCCATTTTGTATTATTTGTTCAAATTGGTTAACTTTACTTCCTTTTTTATTATTTTTTAGCCAATTTTTAAACCATTGTTCTAATTGTATACAATGGAACCATGTCAATTTTATTCCTCTAAATTCTTTCATAATCATTTCCTTCTTCATTCCTACCTTTATCCAATCCCCCATTTTATCTAAAAAAAATCCCTTAACTTTTTACATATGTGGTGGCAATGTAAATATTAGGCATGGTTTCGAACCCAAAAATCGTGATTCTAAAATCAAATGGGGGGGGGATTTTTCTTCATTCCTACCTTTATCCAATCCCCCATTTTATCTAAAAAAATTCCCTTAACTTTTTATCCATTATTTGTTTTAAATCCTTTGGAAATTTCTTTTCCATTACAATTGGGGTTATTACTGATCCATCCGTTATTAACATTCAGCCTGAACAACTTCAAGGCAGGATTAGACAGATTCATGGATACCAAGTGTATCGGTAGTTACTGAAAAGGACATTCAAGTGCCACCTCGGAGTTGGTTGAGGTAGGCAGGATTTCCCTGGGTACTGGTTGTGGGGGGTCGGGAGCAGGTCAGGGTTTTGCCCTCCCTTCTGCTCGAGATCCCCGTGTACAACTGGTGGGCCACTGTGTGATACAGAATGCTGGACTAGATGGGCTGAGGTCCGATTCAGCATGGCTCTTCTTATGTTCTTATGTTCTTATGACAGTCTGTCAAGTAATAATAATAATTTATTTCTATTCCACTCTATCTCCCCAAAGGGCAGATTCCAAACATAAAAGGCAAACATTCAATGCCCGAATACAACAACAATACATCCATACTAACAAATGTATACAACCCAACATATAAATACGAATTATAACTTAACAGACAATGATTAAATAAAAAGCACAGCCTGTTATAACAGACATAAGACAAAATATCAAACGTCAAAGGGAAACAATAATTTCCCATTTCTTTGGGGCAGGAAGACACAATCTGCATTGTCGTTTCTCTTTGAGACCCATTCGGCGTGTCTTCTCGAAAGAGGCCGCAGCATTGTGGATGGTGCGTCTCCATGCCTCCCGATGTGAGGCCAGGGTGGACCATTGTTGGTGATCAATCTGGCCAAGCCTGAGATGTTGTTTCAGGGAGTACTTATATCTCTTTTGGGGGGCGCCTCTGTTGCGCTGACCCATTGCGAGTTCACCATAGACTCTTTGGGAGGTGGTGGTCCTCCATCCTAGAGACGTGCCCTGCCCAGCACAGCTGTGTTCTCAATAGCATGGCCTCAATGCTGGTGATCCCTGCTTGCTCAAGGACAGCAACATTCGTCACATAGCCGGTCCAGTGTATATTTAGGATTGTGCGAAGACAGCGCTGATGAAAGCGTTCGAGGAGTCATAAGTGCTGGCAATAGGTGACCCATGTTTCAGACCCATAAAGGAGAATAGACAGTGCAATAGCTCTGTACACACTGATTTTGGTGCTTTGTCTCAGGTGCTTGTTGCTCCAGACTCTTTTGTGAAGCCTTCCAAATGCACTATATAATTTTTTTCATTATGTACAATGCTGTAATAAAAAGGCGTCCTTTATATAAAATGGCAAAATCAAGGTGTTTTTTAAAAAAAAATATTAAGTTGTGAATAGTTGAATCCATCGATACAGAATCCATGCATATAGAGAACTGACTGTACTATGTCTCCTGCATGTATATCTTTATAACAGAGTGAGCAGCCTCTAGCTATTGTGCCACATAAGCTATCCTAACAAGCCATGTTTTCAACCCCAATTTTGTCAAAAGTGAAGGCTCTCCCCCATGACATATCTTCCCCAATTGTGTAATTACTATACAGTGGAACCTCGTCTTAAGAATGTTTCAACTTTAAGTTTTGAGTTAAGAGCAGTTTCAGACATAAGAGCAGCATTTCGGGTTAAAGGCTAGTGCCAGAGGGGGAGGAATGGATTAATGCTACTGGTCAAGCCCTGAACCTGTGCTTGGCTACTGTAACGGACTGGATGAGGGCTAACAGATTGAAATTAAATCCAGACAAGACAGAGGTACTCCTGGTCAGTTGTAGGGCTACAGCCTGTGCATGATGGGGTTACACTCCCCCTGAAGGTGCAGGTTCACAGTCTGGGAGTGATCCTGGACTCATCGCTGAGCCTGGAAACCCAGGTCTCGGCGGTGGCCAGGGGAGCTTTTGCACAGCTCAGGCTTGTGCGCCAGCTGCGCCTGTATCTTGGGAAGTCAGACTTGGCCACGGTGGTCCACGCTCTGGTTGCATCCCATATAGACTACTGCAATGCTCTCTACGTGGGGTTGCCTATGAAGACTGCCTGGAAGCTGCAATTAGTTCAGCGCACAGCAGCCAGACTACTAATGGGAGCGGGGTACAGGGAGCGCACAACTCCCCTGTTGCGCCAGCTCCACTGGCTGCCAATTAGCTTCCGAGCACAATTCAAAGTGCCTTTTCTGTGGTGGCCCCCCGGCTGTGGAATTCCCTCCCAAATGAAATTAGATCCACCCCCTCCCTCCTGACTTTTAGGAAATGGGTGAAAACATGGCTGTGCAATGAGGCCTTCGCAGAATGAAGGAGGAGATCGCGAAGTGACTAAAGTCGCTAACCACTTGATACGGACCAAATATATGTGTTAAGTTGGACTTGATTTTACTTTAGTGAAAGGCTTTTTAAATGTATTTATTGTATTGTATTTTATTGTAAATGTTATTGTAAATTTATGATGTTTTCAGATTTTAAATGTTAGCATTGAATACTTGCTGTCTGCCGGTCTGAGTCCCTCTTCGGAGGTGAGAAGGCCGGGGTATAAAAGTTTCAAATAAATAAATAAATAAATAAATAAATAAATAGCAATTCAATGGGAAACTGCTTTGAGATAAGAGCCATTTGAGTTAAGAGCTTGGCCACAGAACAAATTAAACTCTTAAGTCAAGTTATCACTATATTGATGAATTGGGTAAGGTAGTTTAGTAATTTTTAATGTTATTTTCAATGCGTAGCAAAGGGTTATAAGAACGTATTGTTTAAAATATATTATGTAACTATGTGTTGTTGAAGGCATTCGTGGCCAGAATCACTGGGTTGCTGTATGGCCATGTTCCAGAAGTGTCAGGAAAGTATGCTTCTGGAACATGGACATACAGCGTGGAAAATTCACAGCAACCCTATTACGTAACTCTTTCTAAGTAAGGGTCCTGCTGTGCTTTGCTCATACTTCACCTGGTAAAATGTGTCGATTCCTGAGCATCACAAATCAGGAAAGATATTGACAAGCTGGAAAGTATCCAAAGAAAGAGGAGCAAAATGCTCACCTGGAATTCCTATAAGAACGCAACTCCCAGTTTCAAGCAGCCCATGCCATTTGAAGGGTGAGTTAAAAGTGTAGATGTTGCCCAAAGTGGCAGAAAGAAAGACAAAATAAAATAAAGGTGCATTCATTTCACAAGAAAATCGAATTGTATGGTTTTTAAATATCAAGTTTTAAGGGCATTTCTGCAGAAAAAAAATACATTGCCAAAATATTTTATGCACGTCTAAAGCTGCTTTCACTAACATGGCTGAGACTACAGAGTTTATAGCTTAATACATCTGGAAAGTGCACATTTTGGAAGCAACTGTCCTTAAAGTAGAAATTTATTTTCTATGCAAAAAAAACAAACCACAAGTTAATGTTTGTGTGGCAAGTTTTAAATTGTGAAAATTCTTGCCCTTCACATGAAGCCTGATTTTCAAAATGGGCTGCGGTATTGCAACGGGTTAAACCACTGAGCTGCTGAACTTGCTGACCATAAGGTTGGTGGTTCAAATCTGTGGGGCAGGGTGAGCTCCTGCTGTTAGCCCCAGCTTCTGCCAACCTAGCAGTTAAAAAACATGCAAATGTGAGTAGATCAATAAGTACCGCCTCGGCAGGAAGGTAAATAGCTCTCCATTCTGCCATGCCAGCCACATGACCTAAGATGTGGCAGGGTCTTCAACTTAGAAATGGAGATGAGCACCACTCCTCAGAGCAGGGAGGGGAAGCCTTTACCTTTATCTGTGCATCTGTGTTGTGTTGACTCTAGGCCTTGAATGTTTGCCTTTATGTCGGTGTATACTGGAATCCGCCCTGAGTCTCCTCAGGGAGATAGGGCGGAATACAAATAAAGTATTATTGCTATTGTTATTACTATTTGAAACACAACAAGATGAGTCCACAGCAAACAAGATCACTCTGCTGGCTGTTGTATTGGATCACATGTCGGACTCTTCCCAAGTGTCTAGAACTATGTGATGTATCGGCAAATAACTTGTTATTGGTATTATTTTATTATTATTTTATTATTTTATTATTTTATTATTTTATTATTTTATTATTTTATTATTTTATTATTTTATTATTTTATTTTATTATTGTTGTTGTTATTATTATTTAGCTGGTGGTGCAGCTGAGTTGCTGAATTTGCTGACCAAAAGGTCAGTGGTTCAAATCTGGAGAGTGGGGTGAGCACCTGCTGTTAGGCCCAGCTTCTGCCAGCCTAGTAGTTCGAAAACTTGCAAGTATAAGTAGATGAATAGGTACTGCTTCTGCAGGAAGGTAATGGCGCTCCATGCAGTCATGCTGGCCACATGACCTTGGAGGCATCTATGGACAACGCTGGCACTTCAGCTTAGAAATGGAGATGAGCACTACCACCCCAAAGTCGGACATGACTAGACTTAATGTCATGGAAAACCCTTACATTTACCTTATTCAATTATTTTTCAACTATTTTCTTATATGTCTTCCCCTTCCAAACCCAGCCATTTCCATCCTGAAATTTTAAACTCAACAGTGGTTAAAGAAACACCTTCAGCCTTTTCTAGCAATGAATAGAATATAATTTTTATTACCAATTGTAGTGGACAATCTGGAAAGCAAAATAATAGAGTTCAATAAAGGTGGAGATCTTATTGCCTTCCTATGCTATCTGCGGTCATCTGTAAAGTATCTAGTTGGACACGAGGGCGGGTCAATAAGTCCGTGACTTTTTGAATTTCCCGCCTCTTAACTGAAAGGACAACACTGCTCCTGTCAAGAGGCATCTGTCAGTTGACTCCTGTCAAAATTTGAACAAGCTGCATCATTTAGTTTGTGTTTGACAGCCATTGATATCAGACTACCGCGTGATTTGAGGAGAAAATGGAAAAAAGTGAATTTCATGTGCTCATTAAGCATTCTTTTTTGCGGAAAAAAACCATCACTCAAACCAAAGCTAAGCTTGATAAATACTATGGGAACTCTGCACTATCAATTTCAATGGTAAAAAAGTGGTTTGCTAAATTTTGTTGTGGCCGTACAAGCACGGAAGATGCCGAACGTTCTGGATGCCCAGTTGAGGTCTCTACACCTGAAACAATTGGAAAAAATTATTTATTTATTTATTTATTTCCAACATTTCTACCCTACACTTCTCTACCCCCAAGGAGGGACTCAGAGTGGCCTAACAAAAGGCACAATTCGATGCCAACATAATAAAATACAATATAAAACCAAAAACATACAGCATTAAAACACATTAAAATACAATTAACATTAATACATGATACACATTCTCTTAAGTTAAGACAGTATTTCGTCCATAACAGGAGAATTGAGACATATCCATCAACTTGCCATTACAAATCCAGTCCAAAGTGCTGTATTGTGCTAATGTGCAAACGCCTGGTCCCACAGCCAAGATTTCACTTTTTTCCTGAAAGCCAGGAGGGATGGAGTTGATCGTATGTCGCTTGGAAGCACGTTCCACAGACGGGGAGCCACCACCGAGAAGGCCCTCTCTCTCGTCCCCACCAACCACGTTTGAGAAGTTGGCGGGAGCGAGAACAGGTCCTCCCCGGATGATCTTAAATTATGAGGTGGGACATAGAGGCTGATGCGTTCAGACAAGTAAGCTGGGCCAGAACCGTATAGAGCTTTAAGGTGAAAACCAGCACTTTGAATTGAGCTCGGAAGTGGACAGGCAGCCAGTGGAGCTGACACAACAGGTATGTAGCTCCAGTTAGTAATCTGGCTGCCGCCCATTGGACTAGTGGTAATTTCTGAACTGTCTTCAAAGGCAGCCCCACGTAGAGTGCGTTGCAGTAATCTATTCGGGATGTGTCCAGAGCATGTAATCCTATACCCTGTTCGGCCTTTTGACTGATCAGGAGGAACTCTGTCTTGTCTGCATTAAGTTAAATTCACAACATAGTGTTGGCCGATCGGAGATTAAAAGTGCGAGAGATTGTGGAAGCCATAGGCATCTCACATGGCTCAGTGGTTTCAATTTTAAATGCTCACTTGGGTATGAGAAAAGTTTCCGCAAGATGGGTGCCGCATTTGCTCACAATGCAGGACAATGCAAGGGTGCACATGTGCAATTTCTATGGCAATAATCCATGAACTGGGATATGAATTGCTCCCTCATCCACCCTATTCTCCGGATTTAGCCCTGAGTGACTATTTCTTGTTTCCGAACCTGAAGAAATGGCTCGGCGGAAAGAGATTAGGCTCCAATGATGAAATCATCTCACAAACATATACCTATTTTGATGACCTCGACAAATCTTATTTTTTGGAAGGGATTTAAAAAATTGGAGAAATGTTGGACAAAGTGTATAGAGCTCAAAGGAGACTACGTTGAAAAATAAAATGATTTTTTTTATCCAAAAACCTGTGTTTCATTCAAAAAGTCACAGACTTATTGACCCGCCCTCATACATAGGCTTTAGATGTGATTTTCCGAAGTTCTTCATAAAAGATTCTCCGAGAAGGGAACATTCTTACATACAGAAATTAAAGCATAACTATTTATTATTAGATGTAATAGACATCTGCAGTGCCAACTCGCATGGATATATGTGTTTCCTTTCAACCGAGGAACAGAACAAGTTCTTTAATATATAATTGAATAAACCCCATTCTGCCTTTTGAGGTGATAAGAACAAATATATCCTTCCCATTCCTAGGAATTAACTCATCCCTGTTGCTAGATGATGAACTGCCAGATTGCTGTATTGCCTACTATTTGATTAAAACCAAGATTAATAATTTGCCTATAACTGATATATCATGCACCCAGAGATAAAAGAGCATCTGATATTAAGCATGCAAGAATATTTTTTGGAGAGAAAAAAAAATGCCTTCAGTAAATTGCATAGAAAGATTACACAGTACATTTAAATTACCATTTGCTTAGCAACATGCCCTTGCCGACATTCCAGAGGGACTATAAAATGATCGATTTACTTTAATTTTCTACCGAATTTCAAGAATGAATGATACACTGACGCATACAAGCATGCACATTGCACACACAACTATCGGTAACCTATTCCTTTATCATGGCATGCTGATTCACTCGGTGTATTAAATTTTCTAGCAAGGAGCAAGACTTTTTTTAAAAAAAGGAGTAACAGATAATGTGAATGTTTCGTGCATAATCTGTAATATGAGATATGTATTAATAGGGAAATTATGATGCATTCAATTATTCTCAAATGCCTTCCAGAGATGTTTTGATTTGGCTGCACACTGATAGCAGAAGCACAGCAGGGAACATGTAGAGTGATGAATAACCTAATCTGGTAATCTTAAAATGGGCACTGTTCACAGTTAGCCTGGGAACAGACCAGGGTGGAAGGAACTCGGCTTTTGCAGATACAGCTATGTTTTGTACAAAAAAATAATAATATAATAAAATAAAATAAAGACCCTCAAGTCTCTTTACAACATGTCTGCTGCTAATTAATAACACACCAACACCTCTGATTTGACAAGTGATGATTTTTATCTGAAAGGGATGGAACGCTTATTCTGCTGCTCATTGCAATGACACAAGGCAGAAAACACAGGCAAATGTTGCAATAGCGATCCCACATTGTCTGTATGCAGCGTAAATCTACACTCATATGGTTGCATAGCACTATCCTTCCACGAAATTCCAGCACTGTACAATTGATTGTAAGTTTGTCAGTGTTCCTGCTTAGCGTCCCAGTGATAGTTCTTTCTGCATTCTTGGTGAATCAAACAATGCGCTTACGGCACTGACAAGTAGTTAGACAGTATATGAAAATAAGGAACTGGAATATTTTCTTTGAGTTCCAATTAGAGTAGTAATTATGTCTAATCATGTCCGACTCTGGGGGGTGGTGCTCATCTCCATTTCTAAGTTGAGGAGCCGGTGTTGACCATAGACACCTCCAAGGTCATGTGGCTGGCATGACTGAATGGAATAATAATAATAATAATAACTGTTTATTTATATTCCGCTCTTCTCACCCAGAAGGGGACTCAGTATGGATTACATTACACATACAATAGACAGTCCCTGTCGGAAGACATACAATGACAATACATAGTACACAGTGCAATTTTTAGAAGATTCCTTTTTCCTGGCTGCCTCATAGGGTGTGCCTCGCTGGATGTGAATTGCTCCATTACGTCATTGTTGTTATGTCATTGTGTCGTTATGTCGCAAGGGGGGTGCTGTTGTTCCATCCTCATGATGGGGAGCATCTGTTCCACATTCCACCTTCCGGACAGCCAAATTTCAGGCATTGTAAAGTCCCTCTGTAAAAATCTTCCCCGCTTTGTGGTTCCCGGTTTTATCTACTCACAGCTAGGCTGCTTTCGAACTGCTGGGTGAGCAGAAGGACAGGGCTTCAACAGCTGGTTGTCCAGGCCAGCTCGGGGAATCGAACTAGCAACCTTCAGGTTGCAAGCACAGCTGTGTTACCGCTGTGCTATCTCCCCAGAATGCCATTACCTTCCTGCCGGTAATGTGATCTATTCACATTGGCATATTTTCAAACTGCTAGGTTGGCAGAAGTTGGGCCTAACAGCGGGCACTCACCCCACTCCCCAGATTCAAACTGCCAACCTTTCAGACAGAAAGTTCAGCAGCTCAGTGGTTTAAACCGCTGCACCCCCTCCCAATTAGTGTAGACCCATTGACGTAATTGTTCATCACTAAGTCTGGAACCCTAGATCTCGGCGGTGGCATGGGGAGCTTTCGCACAATTTGCGACGGCCATATTTCTCACTGGAGGGACGTACAGGGAGCATACAACCCCCCTGTTACATCAGCTCCACTGGCTGCCTGTGTGCTACCAAATACAATTCAAAGTGCTGGCTTTAAGTTATAAAGCCCTAAATGGTTCCAGCCCAGCTTACCTGTCCTTCTATGAACAATCTCGGATATTAAGATCTGCCAGGGAGGCCCTGCTCTTGGTCCCACCTCCTTCGCAGGCGCAATTGGTGGGGATGAGAGACAGGGCCATCTTGGCTATGGAACTGCCTCCCTAATGAAATTAGATCAGCCCGACTCCCTTCTGACCTCCGGGGGAAAAAACTAAAATGGATTTGGGACCAAGCTCTTGGATAATCTATCAGTGCAAGAAATGAACGCAGAGTGGTGCAATTTATAACTTGAACGGCCTTGGATTACGATATTGGATTACGTGATTTTAATAATGTTAATGTTGATATGTTTTGGTGGTCAGTTTTAATGTAGATGTTTATTTTGTTGGTTATATGTTTGTGTGTCATCAAATTGTGACTTTATGTGAGCTGCTCTGAGTCTCCTCCAGGGTAGGAAGAGTGAGGTATAAATAAGGTAAATAAATAAATGTTGAATCATTGTTGTTATTGTTAACTGTTATCAAGTCAACTTCTATTTCTGGTGACCTGTTGATGAAAGATCTCCAACTCATCAAAATCTTCAACAACCCTGATCAGATCTTGCAAACTCAGAGCCATTGCAGCTTGCTTCATTGCATCTATACAGCTGTAATAGGATCTGCCTTTTTTCCTATTATCTTCTACCTTTCCAAGCTTTTTTGTCTTTTCTAGTGAGTAATGTCTTCTCATGATACATCCAAAGTATCTGTGTAGTTATCTTGGTTTCTAGGGATGATTCAGAGTTTATTTGTTCTAGGACCATTTAATCGATTCAATTCTAGCTGCAAACCATCCCAAGGTTACCTCTTCTTTTATTTTTTTACAAAGAGAAGATGTTCCAATAAAAATCTCTTAAATTGTTTGCATCACATGCTCTTTGATTTTTCTACTTCCCATACCTTCAACTATTGATGTATAATATATGGACATTTCTCCATCTTGAGGAAGTAATCTTTGTGAACTCATTTGGAAATGAACCTCACCTTTCTTTGAGAATGTGCACATTCGCAAGTATTAAATACTACTTTTCTCCCAGTATTCAGACACTAGAGAGATCTACACTGCCATATAATCCAGTTCAAAGCAGGACCGGGCTGTGGCGCAACTAATTAATAACCAACTGCATTAAATCACTACTGACTGAGAGGTCATGAGTTCAAAGCCAGCCTGGGTCAGAGTAAGCTCCCGACCATTAATATTCTATCTTGCTGTTGATCTATGCAGCCCAAAAGACAGTTGCGTCTGTCAAGTAGGAAATTTAGTTACCGCTTTATGCAGGGATGCTAATTTAACTAATTTACAATGCCATAAAACCTTCCAGCAGCATGCAGAAGAATGACTCAGTGTCACAAGTGGACGGTAAATAATAATAATAATACACTTTATTTATATTCCACTCTGCTCACCCCGAAGGGGACTCAGAGCGGATTACATTACACATATGGCAGACAATCCCTGCCGGTTGACATACAATTACAATGCAACAAGTACAATTTAGAAGGATTTTTCTTCTTCTGGCAGCGTCACAGAATGCGGTTGCTCCATCACGTCATTACGTCATTACGTCATTACATCACAAGGAGGTGTTGTTGCTTCATCCTCATGACGGAGAGCCTCTGTTTCCACATTCCACCTTCCAACAGCCGATCTTTCCTTTTTATTCAGGCATTGTAAAGTCCTTTTTGTAAAAATCCTTCCCCGCTTAGTGGTCCCTAGTTGATCTATTCACAGCTGGGCTGTTTTCGAACTGTTAGGTGAACGGTGGACAGGGCTCACAGCTGGGTGTCCAGACCAGCCCGGGAATCGAACATACAACCTTCTGATTGCAAGCACAGCTGTTGTTACCATTGTGCTATCTCTCCCTGTGGCCAGAATTGAGCATACCCTCATGAAGCCGGAAAAGCTGGATTGTTATATTGCCTCTGCGTCTGTCTTTATATGTTGTATTTCTAAATGGCATTGAATGTTTGCCATGTATATGTGCATTATAATCCAGCCTGAGTCTCCAGCCTGAGAAGGGTGGAATATAAATACTGTAAATAAATAAATAATCCAGATTTTATATGGCAGTGTAGATCCAGCCTGAGATGTCTACTCAGCCCTGTTGAAAACATCCAGATTCTTGGAGATGGGTGGGATTTTAGTGCACACATGCTCTGAGCAGTCAAAAAATCTGTCAAAACAGCAAGCTTAGAACAGATGAGTTGTTCATTTCACTTTCAATAAGAATGTGCCATCTTCTGCACAATTTTTTGTATTTTGGGGATGAAAAGAAATTGAGAAAAATCTAAAAGGGGAAAATAAGCTGATAGATTTATCCATCTATGCTCAGGACATTGATTTGTTAATTCTTAAAGATTTCAATTAGTGTAACTTCATGTTAACCTTGCTAGTGTTGAATCGCAGGTGTTTTTGGCAGGGATATGCAAAACCTTGATGGCATGATTTCTGCACTTTCTTGATGTAACTTGACAACAAGAAGAATGTTTTTTCCTGGCCATTATACTAAACACAATGGTGTGTGTAGTCTACAGAAGCAGAGGAGAAAAATGAGCAAAGGTGCTCTGCACCTGATCCTTTTTGTGACTAATGGGAAAACTCCTGTGCCAACTGCGACCATACCTCGTGAAGTCTGACTTGACCATGTTGGTCCATGCCTTGGTTACCTCTAGACTGGACTACTGCAATGCACTCTACGTGGGGCTACCTTTGAAGACGGCCCGGAAACTTCAACTTGTCCAGCGATCAGCAGCCAGATTAATAACTGGGGCAAGTTACAAGGAGCGGTTAACCCCCCTGTTTAAAGAACTGCACTGGTGCCTTTTATTTTCCAGTCCAAATTCAAGATGCAGGTGATCACCTTTAAAGCCTTAAATGGTTCAGGACTCGCCTACCTTCGTGACCGGATCTCCCTCCATGAACCACCTCAAACCCTCCACTCCACGAGGGAGGCCCTCCTGTCATCCCTGCCAGTCTCACAGACTCATCTGGTGGGCACAAGGGAGAGGGCCTTCTCCTCTGTGGTCCCCCGACTCTGGAATTTCTTGCTCGGAGAGATTAGGGAAGCCCCCACTTTGGAGACCTTTAACAAACACATGAAAACCTGGCTTTTCCACGGTTGCCCCTGTTGCCCTTTTGCACTATTATTTGATAATTAGGTGTGGCCATGGCAGAACAGTGGATTGAACTGCTAAACTGCAGAACCCGCTGATCAGAAGGTCAGCGGTGAGGTGAGCTCCTGTCATTAGCCCTAGCTTCTGCCAACCTAGCAAATCAAAAACATTCAAATGTGAGTAGATCAATAGATACTGCTTTAGTGGGAAAGTAAAGGCAGTTCATGCAGACATGTTGGCCACATGACCTAGGAGGCATCTATGAGCAACACCAACTCTTCGGCCTGGAAATGGAGATGAGCACCACCCCCCAGAGTCGGACTCAAGGGAAAACCTTTACCTTTACTTGAGAATTAGATGACAGTAGAAAAGCTATGGAGCTTTTCTACTAAGAAAGAATTTGATTCTTGACTATTACATTAAACCAAGTCTAATTTCTATTTGATACCCTCATGATTGGTGATTATGTTGATGAAAACTCTTTGTCCATATTCTGATGTGTCCTTTCTATTTTTTAAAAAAAGTAATACAGTGGGTCATTGATATCAGCTGGTTCTAGGATCCACTGTGCATACCAACATCAGTGGATGCTCAGGTCCCATTATATACAATGGCACAGCAAAACGGTTTCTCTTATATAAAAAGACAAAATCAATGTTTGCTTTTTTGGATTTCATTCCAACCATGGATGGTTGAATTTGTGGATACAAGCTACATACAGGGAGCCAACTGCCTGGAAATATCCATCAGTGTCTTGAGGCCATTACTGGATGGCTGCGTGCCAACAGGCTGAGGGTGAATCCAGCAAAGACGGAGATATTATGGTTGGGCCGTCCGGACTGTGGGGTGGTCCAGCTTCCTACCCTGGATGGCAAGGCACTATGCTCGTCACCTTCAGTAAAGAGTCTGAGAGTAATTTTAGACTCGCTGCTGACAATGGAGGCTGAGGTCTCCGCTGTTAGCAAAACCGCTTTCTTTCATCTGCGGCAGACTAGGTGGCTGCCCCCCTACTTGTCCAGAGACGATCTAGCCACTGTGATCCAAGCCACGGTCACCTCAAGACTAGACTACTGTAACGCCCTTTACATTGGCTTACACTTGCTCGTGACCCGGAAACTTAAGCTCGTCCAGAACGCTGCTGCTCGACTTCTCACTGGGACCTCAGTGAGGTGTCATGTAAGACCTATTTTGCAGCAGCTTCACTGGTTGCCAATCGAGAACCAGATCACCTTCAAGGTGATGGTGTTAACCTTCAAGGCCTTGCATGGTCCAGGGACAGTGTATCTGAAGGACCGTCTCTCCTTCTACCAACCCCAGAGATCACTTCGCTCTGAAGACCTAAATCTATTGGAAGTACCCAGCTTCAAGGCCATTCACCTAACATCTACGAGGCGCAGAGCCTTCTCTATTGTGGTGCCATAGCTCTGGAACACTTTGCCTAACGAAGTTCGGACTCTATGAGACTTGTCGGCGTTCCGCAGGACCTGTAAGACCCATCTGTTCCGACTGGCCTTTGAATCTCAGCTTTGTTTTTAAAAAATTGCTAAAATTTCTGTATTATGATGTGTTTTACTGGATGTTGTGAGCGCTCCGAGCCCTCGGGAAGTGGCGGCATACAAGTTTGAATAATAAAGAAATAAAGAAATATCAAAAACTGGGATTCTGATGGTGCAGATTTCCCCAATGGAAGTGGTTGAGCATTTTTGCTGATGCAGAACAATCATACTTAACCTGGCATAGAAGTGAAATTGCATATATGGTACTTCTGTACATGCTTATACATCATGCTCATTGTATATAATATATGGAAATAGAAAGGCATATTGGGTTCACATTGGGTTGTGGGTAACTCCATGACAACATCACACTTAGTACTTGTTGCAGGACCTCAGCCACGTTTAATGAACCTGTTGGCTAGGATAACTATGGTAATATGTACCTAGTAGAATAGAAGCAATGCCAGAAGTACAGTGGCCATGGCTTTGTGGTGTGGGGGGAATAGAATAATATGGAAGTCATTTTTTTTGCAGGAGACAGAGCTCAAAACTCACTGGCATTACATCAACAAGAGGAACCAGTGCCCACTGTTCCCATCGCTTAAACATTGGAAAAATTCATGTTGATTATCTCAAAATGACTTCCTGTATCTCAAATTCATTTTCTAGCTGTTATGGCTTTATGTTTTTGATCTATTTTTACTGCTCGTCGTCTCTGTTTCCTTTGTTCTTTCTCTCATTCAGACACTTTGTTGCTATTCTTAATTGATATGTCAATGTAACATATATATATATATATATATATATATATATATATATATATATATTAATTGCAGAAAAACAAAACAGAAAAAAGAAAAGCAAAGAGTAAGCTGGTCTTTGTGACTGTTTTGTGTGGGCTCTTGAAACTAACAAATCTATTATGACATACATTTTCATGGATGCAATCCCAGCCTGTATCAAGGATTATGTGCTATACTGCCAGTGATGAGAGAGAAAGAGAAAGACAGAAAGAGGCTGCCATATGCTTCCATGTGAATGGTACAAATCCCCATATTCACGAAGAATATGTTCCTGGACTTTAAAAACCGAATAGGATGGGCAGGCCAAGTGGACCAGATAAAATGATTAAATCCTGGGTGAGAGAGGAGTAGGAGACAGCAAATGAAGGGGAGTCCAAGAAAATGAAATAGTGGGGACAGGCTTTCAGTTTAAAATGGGGGGGGGGGGACTGTGTCATAGGGGAACACAACAGATGGAGCAACACAACTGGAGGGGATGGTCACTCTTCAAAGGCACAACGAAAAAGCCAGGTCTTCAGAAAATAACATTAAAACGTAACATCAAATTAAAGCCTAACATCAGTAAATTAAACCTAACATCAATAAATTAAACTACACAAAGTCAGACAAAATTATATAATAACAAACTCTAAACAAAATATCCACATTAATTTACAACAGCCGGCAAGGGTTCACAAAATGGTGTGGGTCGGTTATGTAGTCAAATGAGGTCTTTGTGTTGGCATGGACCAGGGAAGCCCAAATACAAATAGTTCTCAATCAGAAATCTATTTGTATTTGGGCTTTCGTGGTCCACGCCCGACTCCTCCTCTTCTCCATATGCGAGTGAGCAAAAGTAGGTCTTTATTTGTTTTTTGAAGGAGAGGAGGGAGGGGGCCAGCTTTCTTTCTTTAGAGAGGGAGTTCCAGAGGTGGAGGGCGACCATGGAGAAGGCCCTCTCTCTTTTTCCCACCAGCCATACATGAGATGGGGTGGGACCGAGAGCAGGGCCTCCTCCGATGACCACAGTGCCCAGGCTGGTTTGTAAGAGGAGATGTGATTGGTCAAATAGCCTGGACCCAAGCCATTTAGGGCTTTAAAGTTACCAACATTGGCTGGAATCTTATTGGTGATATGTACACACAAAGGATCCTAACACATATGGATGTGCTTCTTTGAACTGTTGTACAATGGACCCATTTACTTCACGGTTGTGTAAACTAAGTCCAGTAAGTGAAACTATTTCACATGCAATTGCCCATTTCCTTTTTGCCAGGGGTTTCAGAATACTGTTTGCTTTGCTAGGAATATGCGCAGCCATTGTGCAACAGTGGGAGATAATAAGTCGCACAATTTTAGTATTCTGCAGAGTGTAACACAATCAAAACATTAAACATTACGTGAGTGTAGATTTACCCAGCGCAGGACCTCAGCTGCTGTGCTTTTCCTTATCCGCCAGCAAAGAATTTGAGCCTTCCAAATGCCTTTGAAGAACTGTCTTCCTTTTGACAGTTTCAACTCAAGACAAAGAGCGTAATTCCTTCCTTTTGCTCCGATTCTCTCTTTGATCACTTCCAAATGAACTCCGGGTTATGAAATATGGTAGGCGCTTAAAAAAAGAAGTCACCTCTTTTTCTTGGAGAGTTTCCATGGCCACTACCTTTTTTCTACATTTTATATTTTTTTGCTTCTTTCCCAATTGTGTGCTTTTCCTCTTTATATCATCATGAAGAACAGTTTAGCAAAGAGGAGGAGATGCATCACCCCTCCGTGTTTACAAAACTTTCCAGTGGGTCAGGTGTTCTGCTGGTTCCAGCCTCCTCAAATTGTACGATTGGTCTGAAGATAAATAAAAGATTCGGCTGGATGCCACCGGAGAGCATAGCGGCATGTCTCTGGCACTGCTCAAGTCTTATCTGATTTGGATTTGTATACCTCATGGGGAATGGCAAAATATTACAACAGACGGCATGATATTTCCGAAGAATATAGTAGGCTTTATTAGCACGGATTTCGCTCCCTGACTGACGGCTTTGTTCAGACTCTACCCCCACTTCTTCTTATTAATCCATGCTACTGTATGTAAATGTTATTCCTCTCTTTCCATAAGGGAGGAAACCAGCGATTTGTAATAAATGCTTATGAACGCCTGAGGCTGCACTTAAACTTTAAAACATCTATTATTAAGTTGCAAAAAAGAGGAAAGGAAGAAAAGGACAAACCCCCCAATCATAATGACCAAATGTGACCTCTGAGGAATTTAAAATGGGGCTTGACTGTTCTGCATGAAAAACTATACACATACACATATGAGAGAGAGAGAGAACAAGAACACATACACACAAACCCTGACCTGAGAATTGTGAGCAGTTCTGATTTAACTTCATTCTGTTTTTCAAGTTTTTTTTACAATAAATAATATTTTATATTCATATATATAGAGAGAGAGAAGGGAGAGAGAGAGAGAGAGAGAGAGAGAGAGAGAGAGAGAGGGAGGGAGGGAAAGAGGGAGAGGGAGAGAGAGAGAGAGGGAGGGAGATGATTGGATAGATGATAGAGATAGATAGATCTGGTATTAGATAGGTTGAAAATATGTGATAGGACCTGAGAATTGTGAGCAGTTCTGATTTAACTTCATTCTGTTTTTCAAGGTTTTTTTTACAATTAATAATATTTTACATTCATATAGAGAGAGGGAGAGAGGGGGAGAGAGAGAGGTAGGGAGAGGGAGAGATGATTGGATAGATGATAGAGATAGAGAGATAGATCTGGTATTATAGATAGATTGAAAATATGTGATAGGACCTGAGAATTGTGAGGAGTTCTGATTTAACTTCATTCTGTTTTTCAAGGGTTTTTTTTACAATTAATAATATTTTATATTCATATATATATATATATATATATATATATATATATAGAGAGAGAGAGAGAGAGAGAGATGATTGGATAGATGATAGAGATAGATAGATCTGGTATTAGATAGGTTGAAAATATGTGATAGGACCTGAGAATTGTGAGCAGTTCTGATTTAACTTCATTCTGTTTTTCAAGGTTTTTTACAAATAATAATATTTTACATTCATATATATATATATATATATATATATATATATATAGTGAGAGAGAGAGAGAGAGAGAGAGAGAGAGAGAGAGAGAGAGAGAGAGAGAGATGATTGGATAGATGATAGAGATAGATATCTAGATCTGGTATTAGATAGACGGAAAATATGTGATAGGACCTAATTGTGAGCAGTTCTGATTTAACTTCATTCTGTTTTCAAGGGTTTTTTTTTACAATTAATAATGTTTTATATTCATATAGAGAGGGGGGAGGGGGGAGAGAGAGATGATTGGATAGATAGTTGAATAATAATAATAATTTCAAAGGCAATCATTTTGCCAAATTTGCGGCCATGACTTGGTCAACTGATCTGAAGTCACAAATAGATAAGGTTCCAAATATCAACGTTAACGCCCTCCTTTGAAAGAAATGCTTACCAATTTGGCTTGCTATAGAGCTTTCAGGTGTTTTGACAGTTGGCAGTCCAAAGTGTCTGGCTCTCATAATTATTTTATTAATGTGAGAAGAAACCCTACAGATTTCCTGTGTAGCCAAGATTCGTTTGTCCCAGAAATAATTAAAACTGCCAGCCCTAGAGCAGCAACAAGGCAAGAGAGAGGGAGGGAGGGAGAGAGGGAGGGAGGGGAAAAACACTTGCAGCAAATCATTGTTAAGAAATGCATCCATTGTACGAATGCCAAATATTTGCTCCTCTACCACTTCTGCTTTCCCCTTAATTGTGCTGTACAGAGCCGCCAAGCAATCCCTAAAAATAATAGACATGTTTTGCAAATGGATTTATTCACTGTGCTGTATGTTGGATGCAGTGTTTTCTCATTTTACCGTGGTCGCCGCATCATTTATGCCTCTCTCTCCTATTCTCTACTTCAATGTGAAACTTTTCCATTCGGATTCCACCTTTCTCTTCCCCCCTCCTTTCTGTGTTTAAGTGCTAAAATGTATACAATGCTGCGTTCATGAATCACTCCCGGTATTATCTCGGCAAAGAACTGGACAACAATGCACAAATATGGTTTCTGAATGGCTGTGTGCTAATAAATGCAAAGAAGGGGGAAAGGAGGAGGAGGAGAGAATGAAGATAAGTATAGAAGGCTCCAAATGTTTGACAAAATGTCACAAAGGATTGTATTTGTATGTAGTACCACGGGCAGGACATAATGATTAGTGTGCCGCAAGTCTTTTACCAGCGGTACTTCTAGCTCATTCTGATAACGCTGCAGCTCATAGCTTTGAATATTGTGTATGTTCTTTGAACATATCTGTGACTAGCTGCGCTGTCATTCGCTTGAAAAATGAGACTTCGATGAATGACAATCCCGCTCTAATTTCCCCCCCTTCTCTTTAAAGAGGACGATGTCGCCAAATAATTATTATCATGCTAATAACATTTGTATCCTTTTGTGTATAATTAAGATCTGCCCATCTGAGCATGAAATGGGGGTTGAAATCTCAGGGAAAAAAGGGGGCTACAACCTATTTAGTAAATCAGTTCTACTTTTGAATTTCGACTTGTTCAGAATCATTCTGAGCTTTGCGACTCTGCTGGAATCGGCAATCCTTGCCCACTAACCTTCCAGGAACAATTTAATATCCCTCCCCCTGGAAGTTAAACTAGCTACAATTTCCCTTTTAAAAAATAAGAGGCAGCGTTACTTAACTCCTACATTTCTCGGTTACATGAAATGATTTGCCTTGCTTAGCATGGGTGACTTGTAAACATTTTGTTTTGAGTTATATAATCTTTACATCCCGGATCGTTTATAGAAAACACTTGGAACATTCCTTATTAGTACCTTTCTCTCCTGCTCTTATCTCAATCATTTTCTCTGCAATTATATCTTGGGAATACAATATTTCTCATTTATACCTAAATGGGAATTGCATTTGTAGTATTATTAATTCTTTCATTCTCTTTCTTCCCTTCTTCCCTTCTTCGCTTCCTTCTTTCCTTCCCTTTTTCCTTTCTTTTTCCTTCTTTTTTTCCTTCCTTCCTTCTTTTTTCCTTCCTTCCTTCCTTCCTTCCTTTTTCTTCCTTCCTTCCTTTTTCCTTCCTTCCTTCCTTCCTTCCTTCCTTCCTTTTTCCTTCCTTCCTTCCTTTTTCCTTCTTTTTTCCTTCCTTCCTTCTTTTTTCCTTCCTTCCTTCCTTCTTTATTCCTTCCTTCCTTCTTCCTTCTTTTTCCTTCCTTCCTTCCTTTTTTCCTTCCTACCTTCCTTTTTTCCTTCCTTCCTTCCTTCCTTCCTTCTTTATTCCTTCCTTCCTTCCTTCTTTTTTTCCTTCCTTCCTTTTTTCCTTCCTACCTTCCTTTTTTCCTTCCTTCCTTCCTTCTGCATCATCTTTGCATTCTTTGCCGTTGTCCCTGGGAGACAGTCGCACTCACTGCTTTAACATCAAACGCACTGCCGTAAATGTAGGGATGTGCTCATTTGCATTACTTGATTTATAAGTTTATTGGGGAACGCCTCCATTTATCAATTACGGGAGTGCAGAAAGCTGCTTACGTGCAAATCAAGCAATATTACCTTCCAGCAAGGAAATATCTAAACTGGGAGTTAAGGGTGGCAGTAGCAGCAGGCAGAACAAATATCTGGTTGCATATTGTGTATTCTGCCACTAGCATTCGGTTTCTGGTAGATACATGCTGCTGATTGTTAGGCTTTTGAAACAACAGAGTGGAAGCTTTTTTTCTTACAGAAACAAGTCACATTGTTTTCTAAGCAATTATTTATCAACATATGTATATGCAAAGAAATGTCCTCTCTCCTACCTTTCCAGGGGGAATGGCGGATCATGCAATTTGGTCTTAGAACAGAGACAAACAAAGCTGGCTGCTATGATTGGGAAGTCTATTTCAAATGTAACCCTACTCTGTATTTGGGAAATCGGTGAGATGAATCCCTGTAATATTTGTCTCAGGGGGGTTGTTGCCAAAAATTCTAACTTGAATCACTATCTGGAATGACAGGAAGACGTATGAACAGCCCCCAGTTAAATCTGACTTTTTCATAAAGGGGTGGATGATGCCTCAACTTACATGTGTTCTTATTAATGTGTGCTTTCGTAGATGATGGGAAAGCTGGCAAAAGCAGCATGTTGAGGGGACATTGGGGATGAGAAGGAGAGCTACAGTTGCTCATACACACAAATTCTCTCCTCCAAATGTTTTTTCCATTCTAAGGTATTTTTTAAAATTAACTATTCTACAAATTATTTTCAGAACCCAGATTAGGGGAGATTTATTTATTTATCATACTCAAGGAAATAAAGCCCGACTGCTCATTGGAGGGAAGGATATTAGAGGCAAAGATGAAGTACTTTGGCCACATAATGAGAAGATGGGAAAGCTTGGAGAAGATCATTATACCGGGAATGTGGCACAGCTGGCTACGTGTCAGCTGCATAAGATCTCTCTGACCAGTAGGTCATGAGTTCGAGGCCTGCCCAGGTCGAGGTGGGTGCTCGACCTTAAGTCTAGCCTGCTGTCGACCTTTAAAGACAGTTGCATCTGTCAAGTAGGAGATTAAGGTACCACATCAAGTGGGGAGGCAAATTTTGACTGAATTATGAGGCCATTAAAGAACTCCAGGAACTTGGAAAGGAACAACAAGGAACGCTGAGAGATGAGGAGTGCAGCAGCTCCCCCTGGTGGCCAGAGTTTGCCTCTGTTCATCTATATGTTGTGTTTGTGAAAAACAGCAGGAATTGTCTGCAAGCGTATGTACTGTAATCCGCTCTGAGTCCCCTTTGGGGTGAGATGAGCGGAATATAGATAAAGTAAATAAATAAAGTAAATATATCATGATGCTGGGGAAAATGGAAGGAAAAAGGAAGAGGAGCCAACCGAGGGCAAGATGGATGGATGGTATCCTTGAAGTGATTGGCTTGACCTTGAAGGAGCTGGGGGTGGTGACCACCGACAGGGAGCTCTGGTGTGGCCTGGTCCATGAGGTCACGAAGAGTCGGAAGCGACTGAATGAATAAACAACAAATATTTATAAGATCAAAACTGATATACATTAAAACATTTTTAAAACATTACAATCACTATAAAACCGCGCTATCCACAATCATAATCCATAAATAAAAATTATTCCACAGTTCCTGATGCCGTTCTTGGCTTCAAAAAAGGTATCCAAATACAAAGAAAATGCATTTAGGAATGCATGACTTACATTTGGAAACAATCACTTAACCGGAACTCAAGCAACTGGAATTCTCAAGTAAGTGTCATAAAATAGAGGAAATAATACTTTAAATAAAAATTTAAATAAAACCAATTTTCACAGAACTGCTACATTAAGTTTCTCTTCATTTGTCTTCATTTGCTTTTAATTACTGTATTTCAATATCAATATCAAGTTAATACAGAGTTTATGATGGCATAATAGGGTGTATAGTAACTCACCCTAAAAACTAAATTTAACTGGTGTCTGGCAATCCTCATGGGTCCCAGGTAGCTGAGAGACTACTGTGTGTGTCTAGATATTTTTATGAATCTGGTGATGTAGGCTGCATATGACAAACAGAGCTGGTTTCTCTTTCAGGTGGCACAAGATGCTTTATCGTTGCTGTTCTTCAGACAAAATACTCTAAAATAACTCCCCTCTGGAACACTGTGATTACATTTTCTGCAGCTATTATTATCACAAAAAAGCAATGCAAGACTGGGATAGAATAAACATGTAAATGAACGCATGCAAAACGGTCATGGACTGGAACTGTGGTGGCAGGTTGATCTGCTATCTCAGAAGGGGTGCATCAGCTCTTGACTTTACTACTGGTGCTCTTCCCAAAGATACTCCAAGCTGAGAGGGCATTTCCCTAGTGCCAGATCTTATCCTTTGAGAAGTAACATCAGCTGGAGCACCTCCAATAATATCAAAATCATAAAAGTTAGAGGCAATGGCAAGAGCCACCAAGCCCAACCCCATTCAATGTGAAGGAATGTCATGAGTAGATGTACCACCTCCTTGGTTTGGTTCCTAGATACAAGCATCGGGCCTCTATTTTCTAAGGCAGTGTTTCCCAACCTTTTTTGAGCCGCAACACATTTTTTACATATACAAAATCCTGGGACACACCACCAACCAAAATGAGACAAATTGACACTCTAACACAGTAATACATATAGGTAATATGTTTTTAAATGTATTTATACACTCATTGTGAAACCTGGGCCTGTTTTGATGAACACAACATAGATATCCTGCCAGGAATGGCAGAAAGACACAAACTTCCCACACAGAACTCCCATAACCAAAAGAAAATGCTAAGAGTTTAGTGGGCATTGACCTTGAGTTTTGGAGTTGTAGTTCACCTATATCCAGAGAGCACTGTGGACTCAAACAATGTTGGATCAGGACCAAACTTGGCATGAATACTCAATATGCCCAAATATGAAGGCAGATGGCGTTCAGGGGAAAAAGATCTTGACATTTGGGAGTTGTAGTTTCTGGGATTTATAGTTCCCCTACAATCAAAGAGCATTCTGAACCCCACCAATGATAGAACTGGGCCAAACTTCCCACACAAAACCCCCAGGAGGCAAGAGGATGTCTGTACTTGGGGAAAGGGAGGCGGGCCTTCCCAATGCATGGAGAGGGAGAGACCAAGTAGACAACGGGTGGGGAGGGGAGTGTTTGTAATTTTGTGCCTTTACCGAGGTAGGTTTCTTAGGGTTTTTATACCTCAACACACTAGACTCTTCCCCCTTCCTGGAGGTTCCAATTTCCCACGGCACAACTGATGATCGCTCACGGCACATTAGTGTGCCCTGGCACACTGGTTGTGAAACACTGTTCTAAGGCATAGGATAAAGGATGAGAAAACAGATGTGGAAATACATTCCTTTTCTCTGATCAGTTGTTGACTACCAATACTGCACCATGCATTGGAAAAACTACAATACTCTCCCCAGAAACCATTTTCTCCCCTTCTAGACTGTTTGGTTGGTTGGTTTGCTTAATAAATATACTTAAAGACATCACCAAGCCCTTCCCCTGTGGGATTGCACAGGTCCAAGGTTTGAGCTATGAAACCTTAGTCTCTGGGATTCTCTCCCCCCCCTCCCCCCACACACACCCTGAATTGGAAGGAAGAGTGTAATTCATCACTAATTTTCTTCTTGAAGGAAAATATCAGGGTTTTTCTTTTACAATTTTCCATTCTCACTGTGAGAAACACCCATTTTTAAAATCATACTTGCCATTTTTTACTCATTTGAGGCAAAACTCACACAACATTGTTTAGCCCAGAAAATAGCTCCCCCTGAAGACGCAGGTTCGCAGTCTGGGAATGATCCTAGATTCATCGCTGAGCCTGGAACCCCAGGTCTCGGCGGTGGCCAAAGGAGCTTTTGCACAACTAAGACTTGTGTGCCAACTGCGCCCATACCTTGGAAAATCTGACTTGGCCATGGTAGTCCACGCTCTGGTTACATCCTGTATAGATTACTGCAACACGCTCTACGTGGGGCTGCCTTTGAAAATGGTTCAGAAACTTCAGCTAGTACAACGGTCGGCAGTCAGATTACTAACTGGGGCGACATACAGGGAACATACCATCCCCTGCTGTGTCAGCTCCACTAGCTGCCAGTCCATCTCCAATCCCAATTCAGAGTACTGGTTTTGACCTATAAAGCTGTAAACGGTTCTGGCACAGCTTACTTGTCCGAATGCATCCACCACTACATTCCACCTTGAAATCTAAGATCAGCCGGGGAGATCCTACTCTCGCTTCTGTCAACAGCGCAAACGCGCCTGGCGGGGATGGACAGGGCCTTTTTGGCGGTGGCTCCGCACCTATGGAATACACTTTTAACTGAATTAAGATGGCTCCCTCCCTCCTGGCTTTCCAAAAAAAATTAAAGGCATGGTTTTGGGACCAGGTTTTTGGGCAATAGATGTAAGCAGCACTTTAAAGGGACAAATTGCAATGTGATATGATTGACGAGACAGGTTTTACTGTTCAATCTTTGTATGGTTTTAACTATGTATTGTTTTATTATGTGATGTTTTTAATATGTGATTTTATTATTGTAATTTTGTAATAGCCTCTAATGAGGCTCAATGTAATGCCGTCCTGAGTCCCCTTTCAGGGGTTGAGAAGTGACGAGATATAAATATGGGAAATAAAATAATAAAATAATAGTAGCATTCCTTGCACAGGAAAAGCATTTTCTGTAAAGAAAATAATATTTGAACACATGAAATATTATTTTGGGTACAGAAAAAAAACCTCTGGTAATATTTTCAGTGCAACTGAACCATGTTAGAATTTTTACATTGAATGCTATTTTCTGTGCAAAACAGACATTCGAAAAATGTACATGGAATTAATCCTGAAGTCCATGATTTCACTCATCATCTTTTCTTGAAACATGAAAGGCATTTGAAAATATATTCAAACTCTTCCTAGAAACCAAGATGACATCTACTGAGGCTGTTGTACTTTGGCCATACCGTCTCAGTTTAATTTACAAGATAATAATGCTCCGTAAAAGGGAAGTCAGTAGGAAAAGAAGAAGACTACGCCCAAAATGGATAGATTCAGTGTGTGCCTTACTGTAGAACTGAGGCAGTTTGACACCATTTTTATTACCACGATGCAATGTTATGGGATCATTGGAGTTACAGTTTCACAAGGTTTTTGGCCTCCTCTTTCTCTGCTGGCTGCTTCATCAAACTACAACTTCAATGATTTTATAGATTTGAGCTATAACAGCTAAAGTGCTGTCAAACTGCAATAATTCTACAATGCAGATGCACCGCCAGATCTTGGCAGTGGCCAGGGGAGCTTTTGCACAGTTAAGACCCGTGCGCTAGCTGCGCCCATACCTTGGAAAGTCTGATCTGGCTATGGTCGCCCACGCTCTGGTCACATCCTGAATAGATTACTGCAACACACTCTACGTGGGGCTGCCTTTGAAGACAGTTCAGAAACTGCAATTAGTCCAACGGGCGGCAGCCAGATTACTAACAGGAGCTACATACAGGGAGCATACCACCCCCCTGCTGTGTCAGCTCCACTGGCTGCCTGTCCATTTTCCGAGCTCAATTCAAAGTGCAGGTATTGACCTTTAAAGCTCTATATGGTTCTGGCCCAGCTTACTTGTCCGAACGCATCAGCTGCTACATCCCACCTTGTAATTTAAGATCATCCGGGGAGACCTTGCTCTTGTTCCCGCCTACTTCTCAAATGCGGTTGGTGGGGACAAGAGATAGGGCCTTCTAGGTGGTGGCTCCCCGTCTGTGGAATGCACTCCCAATTGATATATGATCAACCCCATCCCTCTTGGCATTCAGGAAAAACGTGAAATCCTGGCTATGGGACCAGGCGTTTGCACATTAGCACGATGCAGCACTTTAGATTGGATCGTAATGGCAAGCTGGTAGACATGGCCCAATGCTTCTATTATGGATGGAATACTGTTTTTAACGTATGTGAATGTATATGATGTATTTTAATGCTAATTGTACTTCAATGTATTTTAATGCTAACTGTATTTTAATGTATTTTAATTCTGACTGTTTTTGGTTTTCTATTATATGTATACTGTGTTTTTGGCATCGTTGCCGTTGTTCGGCCGCTCTGAGTCCCCCCTCGGGGGTTGAGAAGAGTGGGGTAGAAATGGTGGAAATAAATAAATAAATGCTCAATCAGGGAAGCTGCAACTGCAAGTCTGCAAGATCTGAGCAGGGTTGTTGAAGGCATGTCTACTTGGAGATTTCTCATTCATAAGGTCACTGTAAACCAAAGTTGACTTGATGACAGTTAACAATAACAATTACTCACATATCCAATGGGAAGTAAATTGACCTCTCAATTCCTAGAGTCCAGTGGAGAGAAACAGAGGGAAGATCACTCCTTCTCTCAGCCAGTTCAGCACTTCAGGTCCTGGCATTATGAGGGAAATCCAGAGTCTGGAATTGCATCTTTATTTCACTGTCTGTATTCCACTTTGCTTCAACAGAAATGATGCTGATCAGTGATGTGCACGAGATCCTCAAGATGTCCCTGTTCCACTCCCAAACTTAGCCCAGTTCTGTTCAGCAGCAGCAAGACAGCTGAAGCATGTTGTATGAGGGATCAATCTATCAGTTTTGTTTTCTCCCACCTTTTTCCCCTTTTATATACATAGGTACATAACGTTTCCTTGGGGAAGCGAGGCCTACCACATGCATCCTAGACCCCTGCCCATCCTGGCTGATCAAAGAAGCCAGAGGGGGTTTGGCAGAGTGGGTTAAGGTGGTGGTTAACGCCTCCTTACAGGAGGGCAAGATTCCAGCCAGCCTAAAACAGGCTGTTATAAAACCGCTGTTGGAAAAAAGCATCCCTGGACCCCACTCAATTAGCGAACTATTGGCCAGTTTCCAATCTCCCCTATTTGGGCAAAGTCATGGAATATGTGGTGGCCTCGCAACTCCAAAAATTCTTAGTAGACACTGATTACCTAGATCCGGCACAGTCTGGCTTTAGGCCAGGAGATGGTACCGAAATAGTCTTGGTCGCCTTAGTTGATTATCTATGCCGGGAACTAGACAGAGGGAGTGTGTTCCTGTTGGTTCTGCTGGACCTCTCAGAGGCTTTCGATACCGTTGACCACGGTATCCTTCTGGGTTCAATACTGTCCCCAATGTTATTTAGATCTACATGAAACCGCTGGGGGAGATCATCTGGAGTTTCAAAGTACGGTGTTATCTGTACGCAGATGACGTTCAGATCTGTCACTCTTTTCAACCTACTACTAGGCATGAGAAAAAAGTTATGAAAATGATTCGTTTCGTAAGAAATTCGTAAGAAATGCTACTTTCGAGTATTTCCGCACCTGAACGCCAACCAGGAAGTGGACTTCCTTTACGGTCCTTGAGGCCAACAATTTGCGTTAGGATCGTAATAAATTCTTAATTATTAATTAATTAATTATTGTACTACCTACTCACTTCTCCCTGTCTTCTCCCCCTCATTTCCTTCCCGCCTTCATTCAGCTTCTTCTTTTTCCCGCATTTCTATGGGGAACTGGAAGTGACGCTGCTGCTAGGTAGGCAGGCAATGCATTCTGGAAAGTGTAGTCCTCCACGCTTCCCCCCCCCTTCTCTTCCCGTTGCTCTGCTGCCATGCCGCATCGCAGGGGCCAGCTTCACACACACACACACACACACACACGCGCTTCTCCTCCTCTCTCTCCCTGCGCTCTCTCAGATGCTTCTCTTCCCCGTTGCTCTGCCTTGCCCCATCGCAGGGGCCAACTGCAGCCCTCCAGGTACGTGTTTTGGACTTCAACTCCCACCATTCCTCACAGCCTCAGGCCTTTTCCTTTTCCTCTCAGCCTGGGCAAACTTGGGCCCTTGCTCCCTCAGGATCGGGGTGAGAGAGAGGCAGCGAGGAGCGAGGGGGGGCTCCTCCTCCTTTTTTTTGCTGCTTCCAAGAATAGAATACCCCCTCCCTCCCTTCCTCCTTCCCTCCCTCCTTCCTATTTGGAGAGTCCCATCTAGAATTCAGTGTGGTTTATTCAAGTTTTGGCCTACAACTCCCAGAAATCCCAGCCAATTTACCAGCTGTTAGGATTTCTGGGAGTTGTAGGCCAAAACCATCTGGAATGCGCATGCTCTGGCATACGAATTACTAACGAATTTCGTTAGTACTTAAGTTACATTTCAGAAATTTTTGGAAATTTTTTTGTAAGTCTTTGATATACTAATCAAAAAAAATCCCCCATTTGATTTTAGAATCGTCATTTTTGGATTCGGAACCATGCCTACCTACTACTAAGGAGGCTATCCAGACTTTGAACCGGTACTTGGCTGCTGTGTTGTACTGGATGAGGGCTAGCAAATTGAAACTGAATCCAGACAAGACAGAGGTCCTCCTGGTCAGTCAAAAGGCCGAACAGGGTTACAGCCTGTGTTGGATGGGGTTACACTCCCCCTGAAGATGCAGGTTCGCAGCTTGGGAGTAATCCTGGATTCATTGCTGAGCCTGGAACCCCAGGTCTTGGCGGTGGCCTGGAGAGCTTTTTACACAGTTAAAGCTTGTGCACCAGTTGTGCCCGTACCTTGGAAGTCTGACTTGCCCACAGTGGTCCACGCTCTGGTCACATCTCGTATAGATTACTGCAACGCACTCTACGTGGGGCTGCCTTTGAAGATGGTTCGGAAACTGCAGTTAGTCCAATGGGCAGCAGCCAGGCTGCTAACAGGAGCTACATACAGGGAGCATACCACCCCCCATAGTGTTGGCTCGACTGGTTGCCTGTCCATTTCCAAGCTCAATTCAAAGTGCTGGTTTTGACCTATAAAGCTCTATATGGTTCTGGCCCAGCTTATCTGTCCGAATGGATCTGCCTCACAATTTAAGATTGTCTGGGTAGGCTCTGCTCTCGCTCCCACCAGCATCCCAAATATGGCTGGTGGGGATGAGGGACGGTGCCTTCTCAGCAGTGCCCCCCCGCCTCTGGAACGCTCTTCCATGTATGCTTTTAACTCTTTATATGATGGCATGGAATTGCTGCCCATGTAAGCTATGAGCCCCCCTTTTGGGGTTGAGAAGAGGCGGGGTATAAATGCTATAAATAAATAAATAAATAATTTGTACCATTTTAATTATCATGACTCCTTTCTTGGAATCTTGGGATCTCTAACTGAATGATATACTTTTAAAAATATCAATCTATGCTGAGAAGCCAGAGGGATTGGGGGGTCGGATTATGACTTTGAAGATCAGGGTTCAAATCCCAACTCAGTCATGAAATCTTGGGCAAAGCATACACTCTCAGCCCCAGAAAACACCAAAATCGGTTCATCTTAGGACTGAAAACACACAAGAAGGAGAAGGAGAGGGAGCAAAGTTTAAATCAGTTAAATCTGTAGCACATAAAAACAGAATATCTTGGAAGCTATAGTTTAGGAGAGAGAACTACAATTCTCTAGCAAAGCAATCAAGGAAATATACCAAACTAAAACTATTAGGATTCCTTATCATGGATCCATAGAAATTAAACTGGCATGGAACTAATGTAATGATATGGTGCAGATGTATACATTTCAGATTTAAAGAAGAAATGTATAAAATTCTGATTTTTTTTCAGAAATGTGTAAATTTCAGACTCAATAACATTTCAAATGGCATTCTCATCTCATGTCATATACTGTACAACCTTATCCATGGATTCCATATCCATGTCTCACTTATCCACACTGCAAAAAAATACCTCCCCATAGTATGATTCTACAACATGCTTTTGACTCAAGTCTAATCAAAATATAGTGTTCACTATTATCCATGGTTTAAAATATCCATAGTGAAGGGATGTCAAACTCATTTTCATAGAGGGCCAAATCAGCCTTAGGGTTGCCTTCAAAAGGCCACTGAAACAATGAATGGAAAAATCTGTGGATAAGCATTGCACCAAAATCAGTGTGTACAGAGCTATCGTACTGGCTGTTCTCCTCTATGGGTCTGAAACATGGGTCACCTATCGCCAACACCTACGACTCCTCGAACGCTTTCATCAGCGCTGTCTTCACACAATCCTAAATATACACTGGACCGACTATGTAACTAATGTTGCTGTCCTTGAGCAAGCAGGGATCACCAGCATTGAGGCCTTGCTATTGAGAACACAGCTGTGCTGGGCAGGGCACATCTCTAAGATGGAGGACCACCACCTCCCAAAGATACTACTGTAGGGTGAACTCGCCACAGGTCAGCATAAGAGAGGCGTACCCAAAAAGAGATATAAGGACTCCCTGAAACAACATCTCAGGCTCGGCCAGATTGATCACCAACAATGGTCCACCCTGGCCTCACATCGGGAGGCATAGAGATGCACTATCCACAATGCTGCTGCCTCTTTTGAGATGACACGCCTAATGGGTCTCGAAGAGAAACGACAGCGCAGAAAGAACTGCAACTTGGAAACAACATCACCCAAGGAGACTTTCTGCTGTGCTTTCTGCAACCGAACTTGCCTATCTCAGATTGGCCTTTTTAGTCATCAACGCGCTTGTAAAAAGCGTGGGATGAGTCCTTCCTGAATCTTCGTTCGCGAAGTAATGCCGAGAGATTTTTTAAAAAATAAACTGGTTAATGCTCTTTAGTGTTTACCCTGTTTGGGTCCCCAGATGTTACTGAATGACAACTCTTACCCTTTTTGATAATCTGACATGTGGACTGGAGATGATGGGAATTGCAGCTCAACAGAACTTGTGGATCTGAGATTGGGGGAAAGTTATGAGACATTTTAAGGACAGACATCATATCCACAAACCTTGCGTCTAAATTCAAATCTGACTAAACAAACTAAACAGAGCATATTTATTTATTTATTTATTATTTACCATATTTATACCCCGTCAACTTCTCAACCCCCGAAGGGGGACTCAGCACGGCTTACAGCCCCATCAAGAGGCTATTACACATGATACAATAATAAAATCACAAATAAAAACATATCAATGTTAATACATAATTAAAAACCATACAAAGCCATCAATTAAAACCGTAGACCATCCTCGTCGATTATCTTGTTGTTCCAGATTTTCCTTTCAACGTGCTGCCTTACATCTGTCCAAACGCCTGGTCCCAGAACCATGCCTATAGTTTCTTCTGGAAAGCCAGGAGGGAGGTAACCGATCTTACCTCCATTGGGAGTGTGTTCCATAGGTGGGGAGCCACCGCCGAGAAGGCCCTGTCTCTTGTCCCCACCAGGCGCATTTGAGCTGTAGATGGGGGAGAGAGCAGGGCCTCCCCGGATGATCTTAGATTTCGGGGTGGGACATATGGGTGGATGTGTTTGGACAAGTAAACTGGGCCTTATTGCAGAATTCCAGATGTTACTGTATTAGAACTCCCATCAGCTGTAGTCATGATGTCTAATGATGAGGAATGCTGGAGTTGTAGCATCTGGAGGGCCACATAAAATGATATAGTGGGCTGGATTCTGTCCACGGGCCTTGAGTTTCACACATGTGTTCTGAAGTCTCTTGGAATGTATCCCCAAACTATATATTCAGATGAGTTAGCTCTAGCCTTCATAATATCTTATTTAAAGGACTCAAATTAGACATATAGTTGACATATTTATTTATTTACTATATTTTTATACGACTTGAGGAGGTGTACATACGGCAATGAATGCCACAATATAAAATACAGCAAACAATTAATACATAACTATATAAAACAATACTATTTGCAGTTAAAATTATAAAATACAAATCTCAGCGTCATATCAATAGAATCGATTTCCGTATCATAGACTCATAGAATCAGAGAATGATAGAGTTGGAAGAGACCACATGGGCCATCTAACCCAAACCCCTGCCATGCAGGAAAGACACAATCAAAGCACCCTGGACAGATGGCCATCCAGCCTCTGTCTAAAAAAACCCCAAGAAAGGAGCATCCATCAGACTCCAAGGCAGAGAGTTCCACTGTTGAATATATCTTTTGGTTAGTAAGTTCTTCCTAATGTTCAAGAGGAATCTCCTTTCCTATAACTTGAACCCATTACTTCATTGAGTCTCCAGGACAGTGGAAAAGAAGCCTTCTCCCTCTTCTTGATGACAGCTTTTCAGATACTTAATCATTATGATTCTGTCTCCTCTCAACCTTACAGGTCTATATTATCATTCATTGTTGTGTCCCATGGCAGGATTCCTTATGTAGAGTGCAGAACATGTGGAAACAAAAAAATCCTCCATATTTTATGGTTGTTAGAGATTCATACATCCATAAATTATAAGCATTAGGGGTGGATATCTCCAATTTAAATACTTTGAAATCCATTAATAATTTGTATTTGAAATTATTTTGACCTTATATCGACCCTCGGCTTCCAACCCGGAAGTGAAGTTTCAAAACCGAACCCAGGATCACCACTTTTTGTAAAGGTCGTTTTTCCCCTCCTCAGTTCTCAACTTGCGAGAGGAGTCTGGAAAGCAGCAGCACCCTCCTTTCTCCTCTCGCTAGCTGAGAGCTGAGGCAGGCGCTTTGGAAGCCTAGCCTTGGCGCGGTTAGATCTTGGCAAGGGAGGAGGAGCGGATGGGGCCCTCCCTGCCCCTCCTCCCTGCCAAGATATAAACCATGCCAAGCCTTGGTGCGGTTTAGATCTTGGTGGGGGAGGAGGAACGGACTCAAGGCTTGATTCGCGTTAGTTCTTGGTATGGAAAGAGGTGTGTCCATCTCCTTCCCTGCCAAGAACTAACGCGACTCAAGGCTTGATGCGCATTAGTTCTTGGCAGGGAAAGAGGTGTGGGCACCTCTTTCCCTGCTGAGAACTAACAGGAAATAATAATGAATTTTCATTATTAATTACGTTTCAATTACAAAATTTATTGAAAATTTTTCGGATTAATTTCTATAACGACCCAGCAATGGAGATTCCCCCCACATGAGTTTAGAATCATTTTTTTATGGATCAACCACCCCTAATAAACAGGAGGAACAAAACTGTCTTTTGCTGCTTGACTGCACAGGATCAACTGTGAAGATGGAAAATGTGTTCCAGAAGTGTGGCAACACTACCAAAAAAGACTTTTTATGTCTGGTTCCACCTGCTGAATGTCTGAGGAGGAGAGCAGCTTTGTAAGAAGAACCTAAAGAACAATTTATGTGGGAACGAGCCATCCTTCTGATCTTGCCTCTGAGATTTGTGGCTGCGTTTTGCCCTGCCCTGTGCTCTTTGTCTTCTGTTGGGTCTGCGGCATGTCAGACTACTCAAACACGTTGTTGAAAGGAAACCCAAAAAAGTGTCATGCCCCTGAATGAATTGCAGATGTTACTTTCACTCCTTTGTACATCTTTCCCTACTTTCTTTACTGCTGAATGTATTCATGAGCTCAGTCTGAACATATCCCTCTGCCTCTCTTTCCCTCTCTTATCTAGATGCTATCTTTTGCTAGTGAGACACAGCTGTCATAATAAAGTGCAAAACCACAATTGCTCAGGTAGAGTTGGGATGGAAGAAAGGAATTGACTCACACATTATATATACAGTTATGGGCTGGGGAGAGATTTGTCCGTTCCTTCCCATTTTAATACAGATCTACTTAATTTCACATTTTCACATTCAGCCATCCCTTGAAATACAATTCTATTTTTTTCTTAGCATTGTGGATAGTGAAATATTGCAGGTCTTTCATACCTTGAATACACCTTATTGTATTTATATTTTCTTGGTCACATTGCCTGCCCTTTTTCCTTGGATGCTGAACATGTCTTTTTAAATACTGAAGTTTGAAGTTTCAGTGGCCACTCCACATGAAGGGATTTGATTATTTTAAGACTTGACGAATGTGCTTTCCTTATGAATATCTCGGTTCCCCCCCAGGGATTTCTACTGAGGTCTTCTCTTGGATATATATATATATATATATATATATATACACACTTTCATATGGAGTCCTCCACCCTAAACCCAGTGAAGTGGAGGGCCAACTGTAATGAATTTCATAGGAAGGAATAGAATTCTTATGGAGGGTAGAATGGTCTCCTTTTGGCCCCTTCACCCCCATTAAGGTGTTAGCTGTAGCTTGTTTTAATTTTTGTTGTAAGCTGCCTTGAATCTCATATTGGGGGGAAACTGAATCAATCAATCAAACAATCATGTTATTCATCTAGTTTGTTTTTGTCTCTTCTGATCCATAGAGGAGATTTAGGTAAGAAATAAAATTTGCTGCTATCTGCATTGGTTGCTTAGTTACATATGTCCATTTAAGGCAGCTGTGGCGTACCGCCCAGGGCCTGGAAAGGGGCTTTAAGAAATGGAGAAGCTTCTATAGGACCCTGGGGGTAGCATTCTAGCTTTCCCATAAAAGAAAACATGGAGTCTATGAGCAATGAGTTCAGGACCCAGAAAAAGTGAACTCAAAACAATGGTTTATTTGTTTACAATCAGTAAAACTGATGACCCAAAAAGCTTGAGGTTGGTTACTAGAAAAGTCCTTTAAACAAATGGATAACGTCCAACTGCCTTATGAAGAACGAAGGTACTTTTCTTTTGATTCCAGGGTTTCTTTGTTGCTCCAAATGGTCCTCCGACACATGAAGTTCTGAGGTCCCCAGAGATTACAGTCTTTGGGTGAAGGGCTGGCCTTCCTTTCACTGCAAACCTGGCTTGAGAGCGTTGGTGGAAAGCTATACGTGGACAAAGATGCGTTGTCTAAGCGAGCTTTAGATTTCCGCCTGCTTCGTCCATGTGCTGTGCTTGGAATGGGGACAGAAAGGAAGTCCAGCCCCCCAAGTGAACTCAGGAAGGGGAGGAGATCAGGTTGGTGATGCCAGGTTTGGAGCCAGGCACAACTCCGCCCATCACAGTCCACATGGCTAAACAAAAGGCCTTGCAGGTAAAAGCCAAATAGGTACATAACGCAGTACCAAACAGGCTTAGTGGGGGCCGGAACAGCAGCATTATTCAACCTGGGGATTGGAACCCCTGCAGGGGGGTTGTGAGGGGGTGTTAGAGGTGTTGCTAAAGACCATCAGAAAGCACAGTATTTTCTTTTGGTCATGTGTGGGACGTTCAAATCTATAATTGGTGGAGTTCAGAATGCTCTTTGATTGCAGGTGAACTATAAATCCCAGCAGCTACAACTCCCAAATGTCAAGTCTATTTTCCCCAAACTCGACCACTGTTCACATTTGGGCATATTGAGTTTGGCCCAGATTTAACATTGTTTGAGTTCACAGTGCTCTCTGGATGTAGATGAACTACAACTCCAAAACTCAAGGTCAATGTCCATCAAACCCTTCCAGTACTTTTTGTTGGTCATGGGAGTTCTGTGTGCCAAGTTGGTAGAGTTCAGAATGCTATAAATCCCAGCAACTCCAACTCCCAAATGACAAAATCAATTCTCCTCAACCAATCAATTCTCCTCAACCAATACATCTAGTATTCAAATTTGGACATATTGGATATTTGTGCCAAATTTGGTCCAGTGAATGAAAATAGATCTTTCATATCAGATATTATTTACATTACAATTCATAACAGTAACAAAATGACATTTATGAAGTAGCAACAAAAATAATGTATAGTTGGGGGTCACCACAAGTATATTAATATACAAGGAAGTATATTAAGGGGGGGGGTGGCATTAGGAAAGTTGAGAACCGCTGATTTAAGGAATGTCTCCTGGCCTGATCACCACCAGTCCTCTCCACATTATTTACTTATTTAAAACTTTTGTACCCTGACCTTCTCACCTCCATAGAGGGACTCAGATCCATTATAAATCATGAATTGGGAAAATTGGGTTTTTTCAGCTGGCAGCTGGGTTACAAGGAAGATGACATTTCTAGCCTTGTCCAGCCAGGAAGAAAGGCTGCAACAAGGGCTTGGACCCCGCTTGTGATTGTTGAAACCTCACTCACTGTTGGTAGAGAGTTGATAATATCCTCTTTCTTTCATCCCATTTGACAGCTGAATTGACTTCCTTTCCCTGATCTAACTGTTGGCTATTAAGGTGGGCTGGGAGGGACATTGACATAATCCTACAGCAAGACTGCATAGCCTGATCCAATACAAAACAGTTACAGATCCATACTTCTAGGTTACAGATACATCATTACTATATTGAATGCTGATGGTGTTGATGGTAATGATTATGATTGATTATGAATCATAGGAACTGGAATGCTCATTGGGAAATTCTGTGAGTTATGGTTTTTATGAGTTTTGTACTTATATCTGCTCATCCTTGCTTTTCATTCTATTTTCACACCCTGACTATCTATTTCTAAAGGCAAAAGGCAAAAAGATATAGCTTTGAGTACATAAAATAGCAGGGTGGGGGACAGTCCCAATAATTAAAACCTCACACTGTCTCCGGTGTAATTGTTAGTCCATCACACCACCTGGAAATGCTCAAGGCAAAGACATTCCTAGGTTGGTTAGAGTTTTTCTTCCGCTCATGTCTTAAGTCGGAGCCAATTTCCCTCTGGCTTAATTCAACATTTACTGCTATTGGCAGCACCAAAAAGCAAAGCCACTCCCCTTCCCAAAGTGTGGATGTGTGGAGAGAGGAGACGAATCTTTGATTTCTTTTTTGTACTTTTAAGCCAGGTGGCTCTTTGAATGTCCAACAACAAGGGGAGATGGTTTGACTATCCATCCTTCTGTGCTACGCTGCTGATAATAATAAGAAACGCAGAGTACTGCAAACCTGAAATGGAGTAATTTTGCGTCCACTTCAGTTTCCGATGCCGGTCCTTAGCAGTCTGATTACTACAATTTCCACAGAGGGATGCTTAAAAATAAATGAAAATAAGGAGATGGCACTGTGTGACAACCTTAGAAAATATTTAAATGTTTGTTGAAGTCTGTTCATTGTCAAAATACATGAACGAAGGAGATACAAATTGAACAGCAAATGGATACTAGGAAAACATACAGGGTTTCAGGGATGCATTGCTCAGTGATTTCTTTGAATCCATTTTCAATCTGCTCTCATGCATGCTTACTAAGGCTGTTTCCAAAGGCAAAAAAATGCTTCAATTTCAGAATCGGATGTTGATTTCGGTCAAAAATCAGATGTGATTGACTTCTGAATTTTTTGAATGTTTTTTCAGAATTGATTCCGAAGTATTTACGAAATTCGGAAGTCTTCAAAAATGGAGTCCGCCTTAAAAAATGGCCCAAAAAATCAGCAGAAGGGAGAGTCAGCTGTTAGCCATCAGCCAATGAGCAATCAGCAAGAAAATTTGAAAATGACATCCGAAATTCGGAATTTGGAATTCCAAAATTCGGAATGTGGAATTTGGAATTCCTTTTGGGAGGGCTGCTCTCAAAATCGCTTCAAAAGTCGGAAGTAGGCAAAAAACTTCCGAAATTCGGAAGTATCCAAAATTCAGAAAGAGCCCTAATGCTTACATACGCAAGCATCTAAATCCATGTGAAACACCATGTTCATATGTACCTTCCCCCCAGCACATTGTGGTCAGCACATCTGTATACCTTAATAAAGCGGAATGTTTGTTTGTATGTATGTATGTATGTGTGCGGAGGGCGAAAGGGCGGAAAGGCGGATATGTGGCAGCTATTTGCATAAAGTCCTTTGATTGGCCAGCCTCGCCACTCCAAAATTCTAAGTGCCAGCTATTTGCATAAAGTCCTTTGATTGGCCAGCCTCGGCACTCCAAAATTCTAAGTGCCAGCTATTTGCATAAAGTCCTTTGATTGGCCAGCCTTAGCACTCCAAAATTCTAAGGCACCAGACAGAGGGCATTGATAGCCACTGATTAGCCAGCATCCCAGAATCCAGGCCTCTACATTCAAACAACATGATTTCTTCCCACTGAGGGGGAAAATGCACCATCAACATTCCCTCCCCACTTGGCTCTGTGAAAACAAAATGGAATCCTGCTCCCCCCTCAGCTTTTAGAAAACGGCTGCCTGCCATTCCGCCTTTTAAAGTTACCAATTACCAGCAGAGCAGGCCAGAACATTACAGGCCCCAAAAGAGAGTTTAGGACAGGATGGCCCACGAATGATGGTATTTGCATCCCAATTCACTTCCCAGAAAACACTGTAGCCCCTACAAATCACAGATCAGGCCCAAAATTTACAGTAAGACTACATTAACTTGATTTTCCTGACTAGGCCTCAGTTAATAGGACATTGTGTATAGCCAGGCCCCAAAAGAGAGTTTAGGGCAGGATGGCCCACGAATGATGGGATTTGCATCCCAATTCACTTCCCAGAAAACACTGTAGCCCCTACAAATCACAAACCAGGCCCAAAATTTACAGTACGGCTTCATTAACTTGATTTCCCTGACTAGGCCTCAGTTAATGGGACATTGTGTATGGCCTGAATTAACAGTAACCAACCTTGGCACACTGAGCCCCTATGACCCATGATTCATTCTACTGCAGTTTGGAGTAGGGAGGACCATGGATGATGGGAGTTGAAGTACCATCACAGGTTATGAGATTTGTAGTACTTTCAAACTCTTCATTCCCCACAGACCAAGCCGGCCCTGAACCACAAGACCAAACTTGGCACACAGTACCCCATGACCCATAATCCATCCTACTGCAGTTTAGAGGAGGATGGACCATGAAGGATGGGATTTCAAGTACCTCCATTCACTTCCCAAGCCCGCTGCGACCCTCATCCAGTGCATAATCATGACCACACTTGGCACAAAAAGCCCCCATGACCCAATGGACGTCCTGATGCAGTTTGGAGGGCAGACCATGGATGATGGGGCTTGAAGTACCTTCACTCACCTTCTGAGACTACTGCGACCCTCATCCAATGAATGATCAACAACAAACGTGGCACTAAGAGCCCCCATGACCCACTCTACATCCTGGTGCTGTTGGGAGGAGGTGGACCATGGCCAATGGGACTTGCAGTACCTTCACTAACTTCCTGAGACCACTGCAAGCCACATACACATCTAATAGGAACCAACCTTGGCACACAATGCCTTCCTCAAATAACCCGGGCACCGCTGGGTCCTCAGCTAGTCCTAATAATCTAGCATCAGATATGGAAATTTGCATAGATACCGATTCTATTGCTGTCTTCAAGTCAATTTTTTGCAAAACAACAGCCTCATTTTTAGTGTTTTAGAAATGTACTTGTTCTTTGCACAAAAACAATGTGGTTCCAGATTTTTAAGAAGCTTATTGCGCAAAAACACAGGTTTGCTTGCAGAAAGAGCAACAACAATAACCACAATAAGGGAGAAAGAAACCAACACTTTTTGGAAAAGGAAGTACTGTTGTGTTCAGTGGTGCCATGTGCTTTGTCAGCAACACCAAGAAGACTGACAAATCACCTGAATGAAACTGAGGCATATAGGACCACAATAGCTGAATTACAAAGATTCTTGAAATTATTTGAAACTTGCTATGTTACATCACAACAATAAATCGGAATATATATTACACAATCTTTTGGAGACAGATTCTAGAATGAAGAAAAAGCCAGTGGAGGTTCAAAATCTGATATGATGTATTTTCTGTATTTTGGTTGGCCAGTAAATTTTTGATTTTGCTGCATTTAATTCAGTATAATTAACCACTGGCTCATCCTATGCCGGCCCTTAGCAGTCTGATTACTACAATTTCCACAGAGGGGTGCTTAAAAATAAATGAAAATAAGGAGATGGCACTGTGTGACAACCTTAGAAAATATTTAAATGATTTCCCCTCCCCAAACTTGATAGAAACACCATTCGCCCATGCTTCAGCCACTGGCAGAATGTTTTTTTCCCTAATGAAACTGTTGCCTGGTAAAGTAGGTTGGAATGAGGGGTTGCAACTGTGACAATAATTAGAGGTGTGCAATTCAAAAGCCATGCCGTTTCAGGGTCCATTTTTGGCTAACCCCTCATTCTGTTTACTGGAAAGTTACTTGAATCGGGAGGGGTATTGCCATTTCATTTTGCAAAGATTCAGCCCATTGGCTACAATGGGAAAATTTAAAGGCTCAGTCTTCAGTCATGTTAAGGCCTATCTGCATGAAACCTACCTCAGTTTTAGACCTCCTTTATACCTGCAGTTTGCCAAGTTTCAGAACAATTCACCAATCTTCTGTTTTTAAAAATAATTGTTTAAGTTTTTACTATAACATTTTTAAAATGAGACAAACCGCAAGAGAGACGTCTGGGTATTGTAGTCACAGGTTGTGTCCATTCTCAGCCAACCAGAGAAGAACCAGGTCATTTATTTGCTGAGAAACAGAGAGAGAGAAAACTTTAATTTCCATTGCGCTCTGAGAGGAACCCAGAGACTTTATAATCATCATCAGTTTCTCACTTGTTAATCGCCCTCCATTAAAATGCTCCAGGCGATTTACATAAAACAATTGCATTAAAAATACACAATACCAAATAGACTGCATTAAACATTAAAAGCTCTGCTAAAAAGCCAGGTCTTGAGTGCCTGAGCAAAGGGTTGCAAGTCACGCATGGCCCTCAAGTGGGGAGGCAAGGAGTTCCACAAGACAAGGGCAGAGATGGAGAAGGCCCTACGTCTTGTGCTCTCAAGACGTACTTCCCTGGGGCCTGGAACATAGAGTAAGTTTAGTTGGAGGAGTTGTGGCGACCACTAGCAGCGAAGAGGGTGCTGCTGGGAAAGCGGTTTCCCAGTAGGGCCATCTCTGGAGGAGGAGCCTAGGGAATTTTTCTGCTGCTGAAGAGGGAGAAAAGATGCTGCAGTATATGTCACACCTCAGCATGGTCTCCAGCCTGACTCTAGCCCCCAGCAAGACTCATGCCATGTTGAATCCAAAGTTACACAGAGGCCTGTCAGGCCTGAAAGGCCCAGGCGGCAGAGGCAGGTTCATTCCCTGTTCAAGGCCACGGTTGCCCAAGATTCACCTCAGGCTCAGAATGATAAACAGTGCTTGGAGAACCAAGCGGAGTTAACTTCCTATTGCCAGCTGCCTTTGCTAATTGAAAGCAAATACCAATCCGATGCGGCAGGGATAGGGAAGGCCAAGCTGGGATATGTTTTGAGAACTGACTTTCGACGCACCTTGGCGTCAAAGGGATCAAAGCCTCCAGGACCTATTTAAGTCAGGTCCAGCAATGGAGCTAGATCCTTCGTCAACATTCGGAACTCCGTGCTATGCTTCACGGAACCTCTGCCTTGGACCCTGGGCCTTCCTACTTCTAAGACTCTATTTGCTAAGCCTTGCGCCAAGACCCTTGGATTTAGCCCGTTTGGGGCAACAAGATTCTTTTACCCTCGCTCCTGTTTGCCAGAGGATTATAGTTTGCTCCTGCTTCCTTCTGGACAATTTGCTGCTATCTATTGCTGTTTGAAGAGCAACAATAGACTATATTTCCTAGCCTCTTTCCTTTCATCATATAATCTAAATAAAGCATTTAACCGTTGCCAGTGTCTAAGTGGTTTACTGAGGGGCTCCAGGTCTGTGGTGCAACAGTATCTTCTCCAGGAGCCCAGTGGCAAACCCTTGCCTCAGGTATATTGCAGACTTAACTCCATCCTCTCCAATAGCTGATACATCAGGGTCTATTGATCCGTTTTGCCCAGCTTTTTGGTTCCCTCCTCCTGTTTTGGGGGGGGGGGGATTACATGAAAAGGACCATCAAATGTTTCAAATCACATTCAGTCAAACTGATTTGGGGCCAAGCTTAATAATGTCAAGATTATAGCCAAGAAAAAATCATGAGCATGCAACAGTTGTTCAATTCCTTCAAGTTTACTTCATATTATGGTAGTCTTCTGAATAAATGACTATTTGTGGGATTCTAAAAACTTTCATTAAAAATGGTAATTTTTCTAAGATTTAAAATAAAGATTGAAAATCTGGCCACCTGACTTTCAGCATTTATTGCCATAGCAGGCAGTCTGTTTTGGCAAAATAAATTCTGGTAATAAATGTATTTTTTTAAGAATGATCAACCACCAAGAGTGTAGAATCTAATACTTTGCTTAACAGTTGGCTACAGGAAATGCCATATTTCCTCCTTCTCTGCACCCTTTCATATCAACAGCATCCATCTGTCCCTTGGCCTTGTTTGCAGACAGATTTTAAAAGTGCAAGAACACTGATCTACATTGTAGAATGGATGCAATTTGACTGTCGTGGCTCAATGCTATGGAATCCTATGAGTTGTAGTTTGATGTGGCTCCAGCACTCTTTGGCAGAGAAGGCAAAATACCTTGTCAGATTTCATGATTCCATAGCATGGAGACATGGTTAACATGGTGTCAGACTGCATTTCTTCTAAATTGCTTTGTTGTTGTTGTTTATTTGTACAGTTGCTTCCGACTCTTCATGACCTCATGGACTGGCCTACGCTGTTGGGGGAGATCATCCGGAGTTTCGTGATACGGTGTCATCTGTACGCAGATGATGTCCAACTCTGTCACTCCTTCCCACCTGCTACTAAGGAGGCTGTTCAAGTCCTGAACCAGTGCTTGGCTGCTGTAATGGACTGGATGAGGGCTAACAGACTGAAACTAAATCCAGACAAGACAGAGGTACTCCTGGTCAGTCGTAAGGCCGAACAGGGTATAGGGTTACAGCCTGTGCTTGACGGGGTTACACTCCTCCTGAAGGCACAGGTTCGCAGTCTGGGAGTGATCCTGGACTCATCGCTGAGCCTGTAATCCCAGGTCTCGGTGGTGGCCAGGGGAGCTTTTGCACAGCTCAGGCTTGTGCACCAGCTGTGCCCGTATCTTGGGAAGTCAGACTTGGCCACGGTGATCCACGCTCTGGCTACATCCCGTATAGACTACTGCAATGCTCTCTACATGGGGTTGCCTATGAAGACTGCCCGGAAGCTGCAATTAGTCCAGCGTGCAGCAGCCAGACCACTAATGGGAGCGGGGTACAGGGAGCGCACAACTCCCCTGTTGCGCCAGCTCCACTGGCTGCCAATTAGCTTCCGAGCACAATTCAAAGTGCTGGTGTTGACCTACAAAATGTAGCACACCAGTTCTCGTTTGTGCCTGGAAGGCAGGGGGCAGCACCGGGGTTCCCACTCGCATTGGAACCAGCTGATTCTGAAGAGGATTTGGAGGGGCTAGAAGAAGGGGATTTTGAGGTAGCTGGGCCTTCTTCCCCCACAGAAAGCCTGGCTTGGGATGACGGCTGGCCTGATCCTTACGAGAGGCAGGAAGGCCAGTCGGAATTCAAAAGCAGTGATAGTGAAGATTATGAATGGCCGGGGCAGGCTCGCAAGAAAGAATGTGGGAAAGAATGTGGGGGCCAGCCTAGGTCTTGCAACGTGACAGAAAACCCTATATGGTTCCGGCCCAGTTTACCTATCCGAACGTATTCTCCCCTATGAACCATCAAGAGTGCTAAGATCATCTGGAGAGGCTCTGCTTTCGGTCCCACCACCTTCGCAGGCGCATCTGGTGGGGACGAGGGACAGGGCCCTTTCTGTGGTGGCCCCCCGGCTGTGGAATTCCTTCCTAAATGAAATTAGATTCTCCCCCTCCCTCCTGACATTTAGGAAGCATGTGAAAACGTGGCTGTGCAATGAGGCCTTTGCAGAATGAAGGAGGAAATCGCGAATCGACTAAAGTCGCTAACCACTAGATATGGACCGAATATACGGACTTGATTTTACTTTGGTGAAAGGCTTTATAAATGTATTTATTGTATTTGTATTTGATAATTTTATTGTAAATTTATGATGTTTTAGATTTTAAATGTTAGCATTGAATATTTGCTGTTTGCTGATCTGAGTCCCTCTTTGGAGGTGAGAAGGCAGGGGTATAAAAGTTTTAAATCAATCAATCAATCAATCAATCAATAATCTTTGCTTTTTTATGTTTAACCGCAACTCAACTTTTGCACTTTCTTCTTTCACCTTGGTGATAAGGCTCCTCGCTTTCAGCCATCAAAGCGGTATCATCTGCATTGCTAATGTTTCTTCCAGCAATTTTAAGTCCAGCTTTGGATTCATCAAGCCCCGTACGTCACATGTATTCTGCATACAAGTTGAATAGGTTGAATGTCTATCTTTAATCTTACAGATGGATTATATCAACAAAATGCCCAAATACACAAATGAGGCAACCCTCATGCCACACAAGCCAAGTTACAACGGGGCTTCGGGTCCGCGGGAGTTATCATGTCGGATTATAGCCAATTGCTGAATATGTGTTATCCTGCGTTACGTTGCCCTACATTGACACCAACCGCCGCTTGAGAAAGCCCCGTTGGGGGCAAAACGGATCGGGCTCGCCATTACACCATCGCGGCCTCGGCTCCCACCTGCTCCACAAGCTGGCCATCTACACACGCCATACAGGATTGTAACTCATGTGGTAAACCTGGATGAGTATTTACCCATTGCGAATGGAAAAGGGATGGACAATGTTATAATTCCCTTAAAAGACTAACCTTTCCGTCGACTTCTCCCCTTTCCCAGGACTGTTTTCCCACATACCCTGTCTCTTGATATTGTGACTTGGCTTGTGCGGCATGAGGGTTGCCTCATTTGTGTATTTGGGCATTTTGTTGATATAATCTATCTGTAAGAGCGCATTATATGAAATGTTGATATTTGGTATCCCATTGCTTCCATCTGTGTTTGTCTGTACAATTTCCACTAGAATATTGTGTGTATATATCTTTAATCTTGACATCTCACCAATAACTACGGCCATTTTGCCCTGGCTCATAGATTTTCCATTCCAGGTTCCTATAGTGTGTTGATCTTTAGAACATCAGTTTTGTCATTCACCTCCAGCACCGTTGGCTATTAACCTTCCTTTCGGCTAACTGCGTCATCACATCATTTTACTGTGTTTACTGTTTTATTGTGTTTATTGTTTTTTGATGTCTGATATTTTGTGATTTGTGGTTTGGGCATGGCCCCATGTAAGCCGCTCTGAGTCCCCTTTGGGGAGAGGGAAGCGGCTTATAAATAAAGATCATCATCATCATCATCATCATCATCATCATCTGGGGAATAGTTGAATTTATCCTCTGTTTCTCCCCAGTACCATTTTGACCATCTTCTGACCTGGGAGTCCCACCTTCTGATGGTATATAATATAATATAATATATTTACATTTTACTTGTAATCCGCTCTGAGTCCCCTTCGGGGTGAGAAGGGCGGCATCTAAATGTCGTGATATATATATATATATATCTGTTTGTACTTATCCATTTAGTTTTCATGGCAAGAATACTGGGGTGGGTTGCCATTACCTTTCCCAAGGATCATATTTAGTCTGAGCTCTCTGCTATGATCTTCCTGTCTTGGGTGTCCCTTCACGGTTTCACTTGTGGCATCATTGAGGCACTCAAGCTCCTGCACCATGACAAGGCAACAATCCTTTGCAGGAGTTCTACAGTGCAAATGCAGCCTAACTTTCAGAATACATTTAAAGCTCCATTTATATCAAAAAATCTAGCCACTTACATCTCAATAGGACTTTTAAATGAGAAAAAATGAAGCAGCACTGCTACTCTTTCAGGTGAAGGAGAGAAATACCTTTTCTTTACTGCTAACCTTTAGAGCTGTGGTTAAAAGTCAGTTTGCAATATAACTGGCTTGAGACAAGGCCAAAGCAATCCTTCAAACCACAGAGAAATAAAGAGGATTTGCAGGTCCTAAACCTGCCAAACAAGTTTAGAAATGCTCCTTTTCTCTCCCATTTCTCTCCACCCCCTATTTCTTTCTGTTCTTGCTGTAGCAGAAGCAAGGTTTTTCTATGGTGTGTACACAGATACAAAGGTTGATACTCCACATCAAGGTTGCATCCCATAAAACTCTGCAAGGCAGAGTTATGTGTTAATGGTGTTACACAATTGAATGCAACATTGTGCAATTGAACCAAGGTAGCAAATATCCATCAAAATGCCCATCTCTGTGTGATGTACAAAGTGCATCCATGTGCTATGTGCAATGTACATGATGTTTTAACTATTGCAGAACTGAAATCAAGGATTGTTTTTAGACTTGTGCTTTTAGGTGTTTTTAAAGAGTTGTTGAAAATGTTTTAAAATGCTTTTATCTTCATATTGTCTTTCAATACTGATTGGAAGGCGATACAGAACTGCTAAAGATATAGATTAATTGATAGATTAATAGATTAATTAAGAGATAAAGATATTAACCCACTTCACGTCCTGTTGAGGTTTGGGGGAGGTTAGACCATGGATGATGGGACTTGCAGTACCTTCCTTCACTTCCGGAGACAGCTGTGACCCACACAAGTGAGGGATCAAGACCAAACTTGGCACACAGGGCCCACATGGCCAACTTTACAACCTAGTATGGTTTGTGGGAGAGGATGGACCAGAGACGATGGGATTTGCAGTACCTTCACCTGATTCACTTTTCACAGAATACTGCGGCCCCCACATGCACAATGGGTGTCGTAGCTCAGAGACCAAAGAAGCCAAGCCCAGGATTAAAAGGGGATAACAAAAGATTTATTGAACAATAACTGGAAAGAGGACGAACAAAAAAAAATCCACCTCGGCTCAAAAACCTTCAAAAATCCCAGGAAAAGAAGTCCCACAACATAAATCAGCAAACAGCCCAAAACAGACGCCAGATGTCCATCTGCGTAGTCCAAAGGGAGAATCCAGAAGAATGGTCATAAATCCGGTCCAGGGGTCCAAGGCAGGAGAAAGGTAGATGAAAAGGAGGAGACCGTCTGAGCTAATCAGGAGGTAGATCCAGCGGAGACCAAGCCTTGCCGCAGGAAATACACAGCAGGCAAGAGTAACTAGAAACAGGAACAAGGCATTTGATATCAGGAACACAGGAAAGTCAGAAACAAGGACCAGACATCAATTCTTTGACCACCACAAATGCAGTCCCAAAAACCAATTTCTTATTTAGCAGTTAAATATCATCGTCTTCTGAAGACTCTCCTTGATCATGAGCATCAGCTGCTGCATCTCCAACAGCTGCTGTGCCCTGTGCAGATCTCCAATCTTGCCAACGCTGTTGGAAGCTTAAAGTATCCCAATCTGTTTCTGAACCCCCAGAAGGCCAGTCTAAATCACTTTCAAAGCCACAAAAAAGTGTCAGAATTAGACTCTTCGTTACACACATTCCTTACTTCCTGAAGCAATGTTGATTCTAAATCCGTATCAGTTTCCTCCGACCCCATTTCTTCTTCCCCAGGAAAACCTTGGAAGTCTTCTGAATCAGAAGGTGATCTAAGTATCTGCCGGATCCATTTTCTCTGTTCCAGCCCTTTCAAACTAGAATCACTAGCAGCCCTTTTCCTCCCAGCTGCAGACTCTTGATCACCCAGAGCCTCACCCCATTCCATACTATTGCCTGATGCTATTGACCCAGCATCTTCCCCAATACTACTACTACTAGTAGCTGAAGGCTCAATCACAACAATGGAGGACCTTCTTATAGCAACACCAGAGACACTCCAAATGGCCAGCTACTGTTCAAAGGTCATTTAATAGAATACCAAGTTTGCAAACTTTGTGTTTTGTTTGTTTGTTTTAATGCAATACAACTGTTTGGTTTGCCCCTAACATGATAAATAAATCGATAGATAATTGTTTTATTGTTTGTTTTTATTGTTGCAGAGACACAATAGAGTAACTTTCCAAAGCAACAAACAGTAGCAGTTTTATTTACTAATTTATGTATATGTTTGCACTCTGCACTATATCCAAGGATCTCAGGAACCCATGTTTTAATGTGTTTTCAAAATGTTTTTATATCTTTGTGTCGTTTTAATTGGTTTTTATTAGTTATTTTCCTTAGTAATAGAGTTGTGCGCAGGTTCGGAATTCATTTCTCCCGTTTCATTCATTTATTTTGTTTCTTCCATTTCTTCAGGAGCATGAAACAGGAAATCCTTTCCCACTATGGAAATCAGCTCAACACGAAAGCAAGCAAGAGAGGGTCCTGACTCCTGGCCTGCTTTTTGGCATCACAGAGGAAGAGGCGCTCTGCTGCAGGCCCTTGCAGGTGTGGGATCTCTGGGCCTGCCTGCATGCCACACATGCATTCTCTTTCCAAGGAGAGTGCGTATTTGGCATTCAGGAGCACCCACGTCTGCCAGGGCCTACAGCTGAGTGCCTATTCCTCTATAGTAGAAACAGTAGGTAAGAAGTAGCCTCCTTAAAGCATGCACCAGGAAAGGGAGCCTGGGTGGGAAGCTTCTCTCTCTATAATGGGCCGATAGAAAACGGATGATGATGATGATAACTTTTTTTATAGCCTGCCACCATCTCCCTAAGGGGACTCGGGGTGGCTTAAATCAATCAACAAACAACATAATAAAAATAATAACATAGCTGAAAACAGAATCAGAGCTGGGTCCAGGCTCAAGTAAATGCAATAAATTCTTAAGTAGAGCCAAGGGAAAGTGCGAAAAGTGTCAGTCTAGAGGGGATACCTCTGGCCATAAAGTCAAGATTAGTGGAGGTGAGCAGAACTAAAGTGCAGGAACTTAGGTAATCTTGGTAGCCCTAGTGGGCGACAAGGCAATGCATAAGTATATCAATAAATAAATAAATATGCCTTCAGTATGTATGTTTACACAGCCTATACAGGTATATGAATTCTGCAATGTTTCGTATAGACAACTGAATTATACTTGATTATTGGGTTTAATTCTAGAATTTTTTAAAGGGGGGTGGGAATGAAAACTGCAATTTTCTGAAACCTGGAGAGATTTACTGTTTCTATAATTCTTCTGCTTTTTTGACTGGTCTTTTTTACTGGTCTTTTACTGGGTGGTATAGAAATGTGATAAATAAATAAATAAATTTCAGTTATGCAGATGGAAGTTATCTTTCCAGATTTCTCTTTAGAGAATCTGCCAGAAACTTTTGCGGCTGCCCTGAGCAAGGGATTTTTCAAGAACAAGCTGGCACCCATGTGAGTGATGTCTAATGGTAGCAGGGAATGAGTTTCTGAATAGATTAGTAGATGACGTCATGAAAAAGAGCCTATTTATCACCATAATTTAGTGCAAGATGCAACATACAGACTTGATGGATGCATTTTATGGTTTTCAGCCAATCATAATAATGGATCTATTGACTAGCGTTTTACGTGCCCTTTACTCACCCTTCATGACTAAACAAGAAAAACAAAATGAGGAACTGTTCAGGCTGGGAAGACATCGGAAAGTTTCCGCGTGGTGCCTTTTCAAAACTTCCAATATGCTTGCTCTTCTCGTGTAGTTCTGCCAACAGAAAAAGCAAAATAAAAAAACAAAAAGGAGGAAAGAAACACACCCTGAGCTATAATATTCCTGTTTTTGTTCCCAAAGGAAAAGAAGATTGAAATTTTTACTTTGATAGATGAGAGGATGAATGACAAGAGCTTGCAAGTCACTGGTTCAAATTTAACCACAACCATAATTCACATGACACTCTTCTGTCCTTCTATGGTAATAAGTAACCCTCATAGAGTGCAATGAGACATATTCCTCAATAAAAGGGACTAGAACCACAACCTCAACCTATTGGAGAAAACATGGCTGGGGGGGATGGGAAGTTTTTAATAATAATTAAAAAACCCCAAAACAATTGGAGACAAGTCACTGAACTTCCAGAGATGATGATGATGATATATTTCCCTGAAAATTGGGACTGAAGTCAGCTTTGTTGTAGCTCCACTTGACTTCAACTTATTACAACCCTATGAATAAGAGATCTCAGTCCCACTGAGTTCTTGAAGATTAATGGATGTAATTTCCTTGATTCAGTCCATCCATCTAGAACAGGGCTGTCCTACTGCCGGCCCTGCAAGTGTTTTGGACTTCAAATCCCAGAAATCCTAACAGCTGGTAAACTGGCTAGGATTTCTGGGAGTTGAAGTCCAAAACACCTGCAGGGCCGGCAGTTGAATAGCCCTGATCTAGAACACTGATTCTCAAAGTGAGCGGTACCACCCCCTGGTGGGTGTTGAGGCGATCCAAGGGGGCGGTGGTAGGCTCAGGTGAATTTGGGGGGCGGTGAACCCCTTTAAGGAGGCAGTGAATGATTGGCTATTTAGGAGGGGTCACGTGGCCCTCTTCTTTGGCCCCGCCCCCTTCACTTTGACTTGCATATTATATATTTGGATTAGAATTCGTAAGAGTAGCAAAATCTATTATATAAATGGGTTCACGTCATGTGATGTATACCTCAAACAAAGAAACCATACAACGCAGAAAAACAATACTTGCCAACAGAAATAGGCCTCAAGCAAGGTACGTTTGTAGCAAAGAAACTTTCCCTCCCAAAAACTAAAAGGCCCCAAAACAACGAGTAAAAATAAAACTACATTTCCCAGTATCCTCCGGGGCAGCCAACGACTCACCCAACCTCTACATTCTGAACAACATGATTGGCTGCCAATAAGGGCGGATTTGCATAACTGCTGTAACCATAGCAACGCTGGCAAGAGCCATCCAAGGCTAGGATAGAATGCTGAGAGATTTCAGTTTGTGTTTGAGGGTTAAACTGCCAAAACCAAACTCTGAGGGAGCAATTCTCCAGCAAATTCCTACCCACACAACACAACACAACTTCCAATCACAACCCATCCCACCAACCTTACGGGACCTTGTACACACAACACCTACAAACACCACAAACTAAAACCATTCCTTCCTTCCACACAGACATAAACTGACCCAAAGACAAGCCATGCCTTATAAAAATAACAGCATCGGACGACACACTCACAACGCTACATACATCAAACAAAAAAGGGCAGAACAAACGCCAGAACAGAAACACACTGCGCAGCAGAGACACAGACAACAGGTCACTGCACGACGCACAGCTGAGAACCAAATGCAAAGAACTGCACGACAAGAAGAAGCACGCAGCCAGGAACAACAAAGACGCAGAAATGCAACACAACAGCAGCGCGCAAGGAGCACAGAAACACGACGTCACAACACAGAAAACAAACTTCAAAAACACCACAACCAATTCCACCGCCTAAGCCTTCAGATACAACGCTGCAGAAGACTACAGCATGGTGCCAGAGGCCGACATTGGCACCCTAACGCACATCTGCACACACTGCAAAGCCCTGAAATACCCAGCAGAAACAACAGGAATGTGCTGCCTAGCCGGTAAAGTCTCTCTACCACCACTTGCCACTCCTCCACAACCACTACAGACTTTGCTGAGTGGACACACTCCAGAATCAAAACACTTCCTCCGCTATATAAGACAATACAACTCATGCTTCCAGATGACATCATTTGGAGCACACATAGAAAGTGCGCAATTCATGCCTACATGACCCCACCAAGACCGTAAGTAACATCATTTCCAACCCTTACATCTCGCATCTCCTAAATAGGGCACAGCAACGCGTGCCGGGTACAGCTAGTTATATATGAAGTAGCAATGAAAATACAGTATGGTTGGGGGTCACCACAACATGAGGAACTTTATTTAGGGGTCATGGCATTAGAAAGGTTGAGAACCACTACATTAATACATATATTTTTCTGTTTAATTGCTATTTAAAAAATTCAAAAATAATTTCTAGGGGGGCAGTGAGGTTTTTTTTTTCTGGAAAGGGGGCGGTAGGCCAAAAACGTTTGGGAACCTCTTATCTAGAATGTGCTCTTCATCTTTCCCTGTTGTCTTCTATCTTACAAAGTATTATCAACTTTTCCAGTAAGTCACATTTTTTCCATGATGTGGCTTAAGGACAACAGCCTCAATTTAGTAATCTTGGCTCCTAGTAGGTAGCATTCAGACTTGATTTGTTCTAAGACCCATTTATTTGTCTTATTAAAAAAATCTGCCAATGATGCCCGCAAAACTTTTTTCCAGCACACCATATTTCAAAGAAATTGACTTCCTTCCCATCTGCTTTTTTAATTGTCCACTACTGTAAATCGTAAACTGGCTTACAATCTATATAAATAAAAATGTAATGTTCATTAGTGGGATTAACATAACTCAAAAACCACTGGATGAATTGGAACCAAATTTGGACACAATACACCTATCAGACGAACGAGTGACCATCACTCCTAAAAACACTGAAAAACACAGCAGAAGAACAAAAAATTAAAAATACATTACAACACATGTGCAAAACCCCATATATACACATATACACAAATACACACACATATTTATTATATACACACAAAACACATATATGCAAACTGGGCCACAGCAACACATGGCAGGGGACAGCTAGTCAAAAATAAAGATAAACCATAGATCTGAAAACATACACAAACATATTAAAATAGGGAATTAAGCTATTTAAAATATCAAAATAGTTTAAAACTACACAGAAAAAATATAATGCACTTAAAATACAAAGAGCAATTAAAAACAGCTCAGTTTAGAAATAATGCAGTTCTAAGCAATTTAGCACCTTCTGTCCATTCTTTTTTAAAAAACCCTTTCTATTTTAAAACTGTCAGAATGAATTGTATTTGCTTGCTGATGGAAAGATAGCAGGGAGGGGACCGTTCTAGCTTCCCTGAGACGATACGTCCAGAGTCTAGGGCAGTGGTTCTCAACCTATGGGTCCCCAGGTGTTTTTGGCCTACAACTCCCAGAAATCCCAGCCAGTTTACCAGCTGTTAGGATTTCTGGGCATTGAAGGTCAAAACATCTGGGGACCCTCAGGTTGAGAACCACTGGTCTAGGGCTACCAAACAAGTCCTATTGTACACTGTCACCAACTATGTCTCTACTGGTGATGGGAAGGGTCTCACTTGATCTCAGAGTCCAGACTCATAAGGGTTCCAGTTATTTTACAGTGTAGATGCACCCGCTGTGAGTTTCCTGAGTCAATTGAAACTAGAACTGTGTTTTTTTCAAGTGCTATTCCAAGACTTAAAGCCAGCAGTGAGCAAAGCGTCCACCAGGATTAAAGGCAAATTCTATTTTTTCCCTTATTTTCCCCTCCAAGCTATCACCCAAAGTTTATGTTTTGCGTCACCTTTGCATCCTATCATAGACAACATCAGTCTATTTTATCACAGCAATTAATATTTAAGTATTTCTAAGAATGTCATATTGGAGATGGAACCATCTTGTTTTCTGTTGGCTCACAAACACAGAGCAATGAATTAAATATACGGATGAGATTCCAACTGAAAGGTTAAAAAAAGAACTTCCTGAGGTTGAGAGATGCTTTACTGTGGAGTATGCTGCATTGGCTGTGAAGGAGTCTCCTCCAGAGATTTCTATACATATGCTGGATGATCAATGGTCATCTGTCAGGAGTGCTTTCATTCTACCATTCGTATCTTCTTGGGTGGCAGTATGAGGTTGGAAGGATAGTCATTAGGTTCTCTTCCAACTCTATGATTCTATGAAATCTCAAAACATTAATGAACTAATAAGACTTTTCATCAGTGAAAAGCCCCAACAGTTCTTCCCAAAGAGCATCAAAAGGAAATGAATGTTTTGGTAGAGAGGCACATCTTACGTAAATTCTAAAATTGAATTGCTCCTTATCTATCTTCCAAAGCAAATCGATAATGAGAGTGCCACAATTTAAAAGGGACAATAATGTAGATGGGGGGGGGGCATTAAAAGACTCTCCACGGAAGACTTCAAACAATGGTTGGGTATTACATACCAAAAGTAGTGTTTCAGCAAATGCTTGAACCCAAGGTCACCGAAGCTTGCATGTACCTCCTGAAATGTTATGGAGCAACTGAAAAGTGAGCAGGACACTGGATTATATGTTGCTTGATAACCAGCATTGTGGTGGCATTCTTAGATGGATGATGTTTATAAACTATTGTCAGGGGAAACCCTCTATACCAATGGTTCTCAACCTGTGGGTCCTCAGATGTTTAGGTCTTCAACTCCCAGAAATCCTAACAGATGGTAATATCTTATTCCTCAGAGTGGTTCACCAATGGGATCTTTGGTGACTACAACTGGTTCTAGTTGACAGAAGCCACTGCTTAGCATGGGAGTTATAGTTGGAAATGGCACCAACTCTATTTCGAAGTGAAAGCTACATAGCTTGCAAAATTACAGCTTCCGTGATGTCATAGCATTGAGCCATGGCAATTATATGGTATCAAACTATATTAATTCTAAGAACTTAACACGGGCTAAAATCCGGTGCTGGGTTTTTTGTACTTTCCCCACAGAGCCTGCAAGCTCGCATCACACACATTAAAAGTATTTCGGGGGTGACTCCGTGGTGAAAGTGCAAAAACCCCGCCACTGCTGAAAAATCATAGGCAGCACATGATGGGAGGCTTCCCATTTTTCCATAAGGAAAGATGGATTGAGCTGGCTTGTAGAGGTTTCCACAAGTAGTACAAGACTAAGATATAAAATATCTATTTCATAACATCATAAACAGCATTGGGTTATACAGATGTTACACACATTAAACAGGACTAGTCATACATAGAGAAACATCATAGGAGATACTCTATATGCAATAGAACAATGGCAATAAATCATAGTAGAATCGCAACTCCTCAAATAATATAATGACCGTCCATAGAATCGAATGATGTCCCCAGATACTGTAAAGTCCAAATGGCGGATGACACAGGGATATAGGAGGTAGAATAAGCTCCAAAATATAAGTTCAAAAAGAGGCCGACGGGTTGGCGATGCCAAAGCTTTTTCGGGGCCACTCCCCCGTTTCGCCCCCGGGCGGGGCTTTCTCAAGGCCATAAATGATATTTCCGTGGTCCAAGTGTCAGTCAGTGAAGCATTCAGGCTTAACCTTACTTAGGCAGTAAGGTGACCAAAAAGGTAGAGGTTTCCCCCATATATATTTTTTTATTTAGAAACTTTTGTACCCCGACCTTCTCACCTCTATCGAGGGACTCAGACCAGCATAACAGCAAAAATCCATGCTATACAATTTAAAAATAACTACAACAACATATTAAAATACATTAAAAAATCCAGCATAAAACCACATCGCCACTAAAACAATTCCACTCAATCTGTAAACGTGGTCATACATTCAGACAATAGCCAATCTAAGCCTATTCTGGGAAGGCTTGGTTCCACATCCAGGTCTTCACCAGCCTCCTAAAGGACAACAGAGAGGGGGCAGATCTGGCATCACTTGGTAGAGAGTTCCACAGCCGAGGGGCGACCACAGAGAAGGCTCTGTCTCTCGTCCCCACCAGCCGCGCTTGCGAAGCCGGCGGGACCAAGAGCAGGGCCTCTCCGGAGGATCTTAATGTTCTTGATGGTTTGTAGGGGAGAATCTATTCGGACAGGTAAACTGGGCCAGAACCGTATAGGGTTTTGTAGGTTAAAAACAGCACTTTGAATTGTGCCCGGAAGCTAATTGGCAGCCAGTGGAGCTGGTGCAGCAAGGGAGTTGTATGCTCCCTGTACCCCACTCCTGTTAGTAACCTGGCTGCCGAACGTTGGACTAATTGCAGCTTCTGAGCAGTCTTCAGAGACAACCCCACGTAGAGAGCGTTGCAGTAGTCTATTCGGGATGTAACCAGAGCGTGGACCACCATGGCCAAGTCAGACTTCCCAAGGTACGGGCGCAGCTGGCGCACAAGCTTTAACTGTGCAAAAGCTCTCCCGGCCACCACCGAGACCTGGGGCTCCAGGCTCAGCGATGAGTCCAGGATCACTCCCAGACTCCCATATGATGAGGTTGGGGAAAGCCAGGATGGTGTGGGGCATGAGGCAACAGTTTCCCACATCACCTGGGTGGGCGTCGCCAGAATCGTCTCAATCTGCGACGATACTTGGTGATTCTGGTGGTGTGTGTGTGAAGTTGTCCTAAGTGTAGATGTTCCCCTAGATACTATATTTCTGTTGATGTAGCCTAGAATCATATTGGTTTTTAAAGATGTTTCGTCTATCATATGTCGATCCATCGACCTCTGATTTAACCAACTGTCAGGTTTGTTGACATCATAGTCTACTCCTAAACCCTTTCACATATACTGTTGTCAAGTAAGCTGGTAGTTGCTTAGCTCCCTTAGGGCCTTAACCAAAAATAGAATAAATTGTATTTGCTTGCTGATGGAAGGACACTACTAAGAAATACAACCAGTGAGCATACTGCAATATCCTATCAAAATGCTATATACATCAGTTTACACAAACGGAGATTCTATTTTCATGTGTGGATTGTAAAAAAGAAGAAGCCATCTCCTATTTCTCTGTCCACTGCCCTTCTGTAACATATTGTCATTACCTTTTCATAATAGATTGGCCATTAGTCACATCTCACCATTAGTATATCTTAAAACCAGAACTGTGAGACTTTTGGAATTCTGGATAATTTGAACTACAACACCCACAACCCTCTTCAATAGGGTTGGGTTTTCGGATGAAGAAATTAAAATAATTCGTATTAGACCCATTCAAAATGCTAATTTTAAGCTATACTGCACTTTTCCCGCCAAACCGGAAGTGGACTTTGATTTCCGCACTTCGTGGGCCCAAAAGTTCTTTATTATTGTAATTATTTCGTATGGCCCTCTAACAGGAAAATTATCCCCTCCAAAATAGCTTTCCAGACATTACTCACAGTCAGATCAGGGCCTTTGCATGGTCGGAGCCTAATTTAACTGAAAGGCCTTCCTCCAGGAAGTGAAAAAGGATCCAGAACCATACAGAACCCAGAGCTCTTAGAGCGGCTGGGAGGACTGAGAGGAAAAAAGCCGTTTAAACCCCCAGGAAATTAGGCTAGATAGAAGGACAGATGAGAAGGACATAAGAAAGGCTGAGAGAAGGGGAGCAGGGAGTGAAAAGAGCATGGAGAAGAGAAGGAAAAGTTCAGAATCAAGAAAAATCATAGAGGACAAACGGAGATTCCTAGAGGTCTTTGGAAAACTGAAGAGGGAAAAGCTGGAGTGAGAAGAGCACTAGAGAAGCAGGCCTTGACCAGAGGTGGGCAACTATTTTATAATAATATTAATAATAATATATTAATTCATTATATTTCCTTCCAAGGACACCCAGGCCTTTTATAATAATAATAATATTAATAATATTATATTAATTCATTATATTTCCTTCCAAGGACACCCAGGCCTTTTATAATAATAATAGGTCCCAGTGAATTGCACTCCAGAGAAGAAGGGAAATGTTGCCCCTTGATTTGCCTGTGCTTAAAACTGTGTCAGTCCTGTTTCCCTGCTTTGGACAATTTAGAACTAATTACAAAATGTTGTAAGTAATAACATATCAAATAAGAATTTTTTTAAATTTTTTTGTAAGTCATTACGTTAAGCATAAAAATCCCCCCCAGTGATTTTTAGAACCGCTATTTTTGGGTTCTAAACCAACCCTTCTCTTCAATTGATTGTGCCAGCTGTGAATTTCTGTCTGTAAACTGAAGTTCAAAACATCTGGAAGGGCAATGGTTACCGATCCTTGGCAAATGTCATCCTTACTTACCATATTACTTTGAAGAAGATACCCTTGATTGATCCTAGAGAATGCTTTTTGATATCAGTAATAAGCTAGACTCAATCTATGTTTTTTAAGACTCATATTTCCCCTGGCAAGACCACCATATGGCACTTGTTCCACTAATGGAGTTGGTGCTTATTTAATTCAATATAAACTAGGCTCGGGAAATGAGTTCAAGCTGAGGAGGATTTGATTTGCAGCCTTAACCTACAATTAATATGTAACTTTTCCAGCACTCAATTTTTAGGAGATTGCTGTAATTATGTTGTTATTTCCTCCCCACCAAAACTTGGCAGTTAATTCCAAGTATGTTCTTGACTAGGTAAAATATAAAGTTATAAATCTGGAAATCCGGTACTGCTGCATCCAAGAGGTGATGAGACTGAACCAAATTATCAATTTCTGGTGGAATAAAATAAATGTACTGAAAACATCAATTGGATGGTTTGCAAAGCTCAAGGTTTAACTATTGCACAAATAGGCAAAATGGGATTCATGAAATATGTGTGGTCTACAGGTTTACAAATTGTCTGAGATCCCCACCTCCTGAATAATGTAGGATTTTCATTTTGATTTGAGAGTCAGTTGGCACAGTAGTTTTAGTGTTGGACTAGGACTTTGGTAGACCAGACTTTCATTCCCTGTTCAACCATGGAAAGTCACTGGGTGGGTAGCCTTGAGCATGTCACATTCTCTCAGCCTCAGAGGAGGGCAATGAAAACTCTATCTGAACACACCTTGCCAAGAAAACTCCACGATAGGCTCAATTTAGAGTCATTGGAAATAAATCAAAACCAAACAATAAGGACAATAAGGACATTTTGATTAAAAAAATCTTTTCAGGAGTCACAAATTCCATTTGGACAACTGCTTTTGAAGAGTCTTCAGAAACATCACCTTACTAAAGAGTTGTAACAAGAGGTTTAACAGGGGCAAGATATCGGATTCATACAACTTCTCTGTTACAGCTTCACCGGTGGTCAGTCAGTTTCTGAGCACAATTGAAAGTGTGAACTGGGGGTATTTTCAGAAATCATTCAACTCCCCAGCTCCAACAGTCTGTTCCAGGCACAATTCAAAGTATGGGCCATTGCTTTTAAGGCCCTATGTGGCTATTTGCCAGACTATTTTTTCCATGTATGAGATTCCCTGGGCCCTAAGATCCAAAGGAGGTATTTATTTTCATCCCACCATCTTTAAAGGCACATTTGGTTGGGCGTGAGATAGGGTTTTTATTGGTGGCAACTACTAGGATCTGAAAGTCTGGCAGCGAGGTCCTCAGGTCATAGGTTTGATTACAGTTTCCTTCTCTTAGATGACTGACCTTACAGGGTTAGACGAGCACCATCTGCCTGGGTTTGAATTTAGAGTTTTCCTTCTCTTAGGATGGTTGCCAAAAGGCAAGAGAGCCCATCCTGCCCGTTGATGTTTTTTGTCAGACACTTCAGATGTGACCGGTCTGGCATGGGAGGCCCTACTGGTGACAGCTTCATTGGACTGTAATTGTAGCCTTAAGTGAAATACAAAAGTCCCTTCCTACTATTTTGAGAAGTCTGAACAATAGGACAACTTATGGTAACATACCCATTGCTAGATGTATTGGTGCTCCCATATAGTAAATGGATGGACAGACCCCCTGCCCCTGAACATTGGATCAAAGTCAATGTGGCATTTTATTTATTTATTTATTTATTTATTTATTTGTCGAATTTCTAGGCCGTCACTCCCGGGAACTTGGGAACCAAGACTGTTGAACTTGGGAACCAAGACTGTTATTCAAATTTTAGGAACGAATTCTTGGAATTAATTTTGGAATTAATTCTGAGCCAACGTGGCCAATGTCTGTGTTTTACAAGATATGTAGTGCAAAGGGGAATTTGGAAATTGATGGTCCTAAGAGTGGATTCTAATAATTCTAGCCCCAAAAGAACTTGGAAGAGGGACTGGCCTTGTTGACTGTGGATTTTGGAAGCCGTAGTACCACCCCAATAAACTTCCCCAAGTCCTGGTGTCCTGTGCAAAATGAAATGTGAAAGAAAAATACTAATTCCACCTTAAAACACAGTGATTGTGGCATAGTGGATGTAGGCCTCCCATGCTGAGCTGTTGTGTAAAAGAGAAAAGGGAAGAAAAGACAAAATTTACCCAGGGCTTTTAGTTTTAAAGGCAAGCAATTTAGGTGAAATGTATCTATGGTAATTTCCCAGTAAGTGTGTTTTCTACTGAACAACTGCCAAAATCTTATATTCCCCCCTTTCTTTTCCACTCTGTTCCTCCCCCTTTCTCTCCTTCTCATGTTGAGACATCTTCACTTTACAGTCTGACTTATTTTCATAACCACTCAGCTCTCTGCCTCTTGTTTCCTAGGCTGTTATTCAAATTACACATATTCCAGTTATTATTTCCATCATTTAGTATGCGTTTGACAGAGATCTTATTTTTATATGCTCCTGCCCTTGCCAAATACGCTAACTGTTCTTTTCATGGAAAAGAATTATATACTTTACAAAAAAACCCCGCTAGTTTTAAAAAAAACTTTCAAGTTTTTTTTTGTCATTGTGCTTTATAAAATTAACTGACAAAAACATGTGATAAAGCTTGATCTTTTGGCTTTAATAGCTAGTTATTTTAAATATTATACTTGGGGTTTTTAATTTACAGCAATTCACACATCAAAATTCAACTATGCTGAGACACAGTAAGCCAGCAGTTTGCCGATTACATGTGCACTTCTTACTTCAATGGGCTTCCTCTCTGGCCAATCAATTCACAGGAAATGATGGAAAGTGGCTTAGGGTGTTTCCAGACAGACATTTATCCCGGGACAACACCCAAACACTGTAACCCCTTCCCAAAAGCCCTTTAAAAAACAAAAGAATTTACCTGCCCTCCATTAGAGGGGCGCCAAGCTCTTCTAGCATGTAGAAATGATGCACCAAAAGCTCTTCTAGCATGTAGAAATGATGCAATTTTCATCCTCTCCCCTTTCTCCTGGTGCATCATTTCATGGTGCGAGAAGAGCTCTGGCACTACTCAAATGGAGGCCTGGTAAGTTCTTTTGTTTTTAATGGGCTTTTGGGGGTTTCGGGGGAGAAGGACTGTGGGTGTACTGTCTGGACTGCCCCCTCAAAAGTCCAGAGCTTTTGAGGAAGCAGTCCATACAGCGAAAGTAGTGGGTTTATCCCACACCTTCCAAGAAGGCATGGAATAAGCCCACTAATACATTAATTTACCACAAACCAGGGTTTTAGTGCTTTGTGGCAAATTAATTCATGTTTCTCAGGAACATCATCTGGATAGTGCTTTTTTAGTTGTGGGAATTCCTGCGTTAAAGGGGCTGCCTGGATGAGCCTTGAGATGTTGGGATGCCTAAATGCTGGATCTTCATACCCTTCTGTTATCCTGTTGCAGTTATCCTAGCATAGACAGTTCCTTAATTGTTTTCACCATGACTCTGGTGACCAGGGTTGGAATCCCCAGTTGGCCATGAAATCCTACTGGGAAATGTGATGGGTCCACTTTACGGTTTCCAGACATCAGAAATGACAACATCAATGTCACCAATTTGCATTAATAGGATTATAGTGTCTAGATCAGGACTGCCCAGGAAGTCGATCGCGATCGACCAGTCGATCCCAGGACCGAAGGAGGTCAATCCCAGCCGGATGGGGCTTCTCAGAGGGGGCGGAGCCAGGCTTCTCAGAGGGGGGCAGAACCAGGCCACACCCAGCCCCACCCCTCCCCGGCTTCGGCACTCCCAGCAGCTTCTCCAGGCTTGAGGATGGCAATGCCAAGCCAGTGGTGGCATAGCTAGCACAAGGCTGGCTTGACATTGCCATCCCCAAGCCTGGAGAAGTTGCTGGGAGCTCCAAAGCCAGAGAGGAGGGGGAGGGGCTTGGCACGGCCTGGCTCCACCCCCCTCTGGCTTCTGCTCTACCAGCAGCTTCTCCAGGCTTGAGGATGGCAATGCCAAGCCAGTGGTGACATAGCTAGCACAAGGCTGGCTTGGCACTGCCATCCTCAAGCCTGGAGAAGCTGCTGGGAGCGGAGTCAGAGGGGGTGGAGCCAGGCTGTGCCAAGCCCCGCCCCTGCCCCTCCCCTCTCCAGCCTTGAGGAGGTAGGTAGATGTTTCTGACTTGGTTTTATTTTATGTGGCTCGCATGCTGAAAAAGTGAGGGCACCCCTGGTCTAGATCATGTGAAGTAATAGTACAATTCCATTCTGCTTCGGACAGACCTCACCTGGAATTGCTTTCCCCTTCAACATAAGGGGGAGGGCTTTTTGTTCCTTTCCACTGAAGGGAGAGTAAAAAAGTAGTCCTGGCTGGGACTTTGTGAGGTGGAGTCAGTGTGGCTGCGTGATTCTGCCTCTGCACTCCATTCTGGTTTCCAGCGCTGACTCATCCTCCCACCCATTAACAGTGTACTTTTTCAGGAGTGCCATTGGGGCTGCGTAGGAATTCCCACTCCCCTATTTTATTGGGGGGGGGGGTTTCTCCTACTCTACTCTGTTTGTGGCTAATTGGGTGTGTGGGTTTCAAATAGCCAACCATTCGGGGGGCGGGGGGGGGGAGGATATGGGACCCCTTTGTGGAATATCCTACATCAGAATGGTGCAATATCAATCTCCATATAAGAAGTTACTTGTTTTTGTGCAACCTTCTAATGATTGGCAGTGTTATATAATCATATGCATAAAGTAATGTGCACAGACAACTCCCCATATACAGTTCTGGGGACCTCTTTGTGGTATAGACCATGAACGAGAGCCCTCAGCCATGGTTGAAACAACTGAGGTGTGGGTGAACAGAAATAGCATTGAGAAGGGACAGTTCTGGTTTCAATATCCTCTGGAATTGGGACATAACTTTACATCTGTTCCCTGAATGGTCACTCTGGAATCGACAATGTGATGTATCCGGGAATCCAGGTGTCTCACCCATCATAGCTGAGGAGTAGGTCTTGGATAGCCACTTCCTCAGCTTAGTACACACCAAGTTCATGTCCTTTAAACTGGTTGACAGGTCACATATTGGTCAATTGGTAACATTAATAAAAGTTGCCCATAGTTTAGCTCAAAGTGTTGTGTTGACTTGTAATTTCGGTGGTTGGGGAGCAATACTGCGTCGTCCACAATAGTGGCATGCCGCTTTCCCCGTATTTCTGGGAGTGTTCTTTGTTATGATACAAACTATTTACAGAAGTTGTTGTTTTTTCTTGAAAGGGCAATTAGGTCCCATTGTTTTTATCGTATAACCTACTTTGTGTGGCGATGAGAAGTGCTAGAATTAATTTTCACATATGGACCAACAAAGCTGTTTTCATTTTTGGATTGTCCTTGGGACAAAGCTACAGAAGCTCTAAGGCAGCAGGTTACAATTTATTACTATATTACTAGCTGGAAGGATAGCTTTATAGTTCTGCAGCACCTATTTTCATCATTTAAAAAAACAAAAGGCTTTTCTCTAGCTTTGGGAACTATAGTAATGAAAACAAAAGACAAAGCCCTTGCGGCACATTTTAATTAATTAATTAATCCTTGAATTTATGCCCCACTTTCTGACCAAAGCTCCTAGCACGGCTTGCAGTTAAACGATAATTCTACAATAAAACACTAAAGCTGTCCATCATAACACAATAAAACAAGTCATAAAATGTCAGCACATCATGAATCAGTTGCAGGGAACCATGAAATGAATCTCAGAACATGGCTGCATGTACCTAATCAAATTAATTCTGGCAAATCAAAAGATCTAATAAGAAAGAGTAACTGAGCCAACCTTTAGTGAGATGATCGGTCAGGACTGAGTTCTAGAGGTAGGGTGCCACAACTTAGAAGGCCCAAGACCTGTTAGTAAAGTAGTCATATTTCCTACATTACATTACTTTTGTCGTCTAAAGTTTTACCTTGGCACTTTAATGATGATATTTTAAATTATTTTAAACCTTTAACTTAATCAAGTTCTAATTGTGTTTTAATATATGTTAGTTCACTATTACAGGAGTTTTAGGACAGTGATTAGTGTCTATTTGTATATTTATTTATTATTTTTACTGTTGATATGGTCAGTGGACTAATCAAGAAACTTTACTACACTATAGAGATTGTGCCACTATTTAAAGGATTGCCAGAGGGCAAAATCTTTGCTTAAGTTCAACTTCTTTTTGAAGGGCTATTCCATCTACTGCAGGGGTGCTCACACTTTTTCAGCATGCGAGCTACTCTTAAAGCAACCAAGTCCAAAAGATCTACCTGCCCCCGCCGCCGTGCGCTCCCGCCACCGCGCGCTCTTGCCACCGCGCATGCTCCTGCTGCTGTTTTCTGCTTGCACAGCGCTTCTTCTGCTTGTGGGTCATTGCAGGAAGCACACAGCATGAGGCGGGGCATCCAGAGGGAGTGCTCCGCCCTGCCTGTCTCGCCAGCAACAGAGGCTGCACAGCTGCTTCTGGACAAGAGAGAGGCAGGGCGCTCCCTCCAGAGGCCCCGCCTCATGCTTCCTTCTTCCTGCAATGCCCCGCAGGCGAAAGAAGCACCACGAGAGCGGAAGCCAGCAGCAGGAGCACGCGTGTGCGCAGGGTGTGTGCGCGCATGGCAGGAGCACCCCATCTGGCTGGTGAGGCCCGAAGATCACCTGGAAGAGGGCCGAAGATCTACTAGTAGCTCCCGAGCTAGATAATGAGCACCCCTGATCTACTGTATGTATTACTGTATGAGGACAGGTTTTGCGGCCAACATTTGGGATTTTAATATGACCTGTGGATAAATTGAGTGTCAATCTATAGAAAAGAGAGTCTGAGCTTCTTTAGGGAGCCAGCTGAACCTGGCTATGACTACAATTTTCCCAGGTATTAAAAAAAAACAGGAAGCAGAGCCATGGCAAAGAGAGTGATGATGATGATGTTGATACATTTTACTTATATTCCGCCCTTCTCCTCTAGGGGACTCAGAGGGGATAATAATAACAACAATAATAATACACTTTATTTATCTTCCGCTGTTCTCACCCCGAAGGGGACTCAGAGCGGATTACAGGTACACATACTTAGCACACAATCCCTGCCGTTTCCAACATACACGCATATAGACTAACAGAGGCAAACTCTGGCTACCAGGGGGAGCTGATGCACTCCTCATCTCTCAGCATTCCCAGCGTCCCTTGTTGTTCCTTCTGCATTCCTCAGTGTTCCTGGAGTTCTTTAATGGCCTCATAATTCAGTCAAAATTTGCCTCCCCACTTAATGTGGTACCTTTATCTCCTACTTGACAGATGCAACTGTCTTTCAGGCTGCAAAGGTCGACAGCAGGCTATACTTAAAGGTCGAGCACCCACCTCGACCTGGGCAGGCCTCGAACTCATGACCTACTGGTCAGAGAGATCTTATGCAGCTGACACTTAGCCAGCTGCGCCACATTCCCGGTGCTAAATATTATAGTATTTACATACATAGGCAAACATTTGATGTCTTTACAATCATATAAAGCACCTTCTCCTTTCATTTCCGGCTTCTGGAGATAGTGCTCATCTCTGGCTCCGTGGAGGTGCTTTTCTCTGTTTTCAAGCCGAGGAGTCTGAGTTGTCACTTCCTGGTTGCGTGGCCAGCAAGTTTGCTTGGGTTCCTTTCATTACATCCAATTTTTAGAAGGTATGTTTCAAGGAACAATCAAAGAGGAATTTGGTCATGTTGCCAAACCATCTGTTGTGAGAGGGTGCAAATGAATGATTGTTGTGAAAAAGATCTTACGGTATACTTTCAGTTAACAGGCCCCCATGTTTTCCTGCCAAAGCAGTATCTATCTAACTACTTACATTTGCATGTTTTCAAATTGCTAGGTTGGCAAGAGCTGGAGCTGACAGACGGGAACTCACCCCGTCTCGCAGATTCTAACTACCAACCTTCAGATGGACAGTCCAGCGGCACCAGAGTTTAACACATTGCACCACCGTGGCTCCGTAGAGGAGGTTGGTGTACTTAATTCTCCCAAGATAGACTAAGCTCTTGACTTCTGTGTTTCTACTCAGAGAAAGGGATGGGCTCTTTTTTTAATATGAATTAAGGTACAATGCTTCCATTGCCCATAAATACATTGACCTGACCCAGGGGTTTTTTTTTTACTAAAATATATAGACTTATACATTAGTATATAGGGCAAGTCTAGATTTCAGAATAAGAAAGGGAAACAAGAGGCCTGTATTTGACCAAAGAAAATACAACATGAATAGTAGACTGATCTGTAGAAGTCAAAGACATACCTGTGTTAGTCTGGCTTAGCTCATACTGAGAGAATGTAGTTGGCAGCACACATTTTTATAGATTAAGAGTGCATTTATACTTGAATTAATGCAGTTTGACATCACTGCATAGCTCTCTTTGGCAACCTTGTCTCAAGACATTGTGAAACTCCAATTCCCATGACTCCATAGCATTGAGCCATACAATTAAAGTGCTGTCAAACTTCATTAACCCATCAGTGTAGATGGATCATTTTATAAACAAAAGCTTATGTTACCAAATCTGTTCCCTTACTTGTATCCAAGGTACTGCAAGGTCCCCTTGTATGGAGTGATATGTATTTTGTTTCTCTTTATATAGTAGTGAGTACATCTAAAGTTGCAAATATATATAGAGGGATGGCATCCTGTGAGTGAATTATAATGTCATAAGATAGATTTACACCTCATATTTGAATTGCTTTGGAAGTTGGATTTCTCTTCGCAACATGAAATGACAGAAATCCCACCCAAATTAAGTTTCTAGAAATCCCACCCAAATTGAGTTTCTAAGCAATGTGAACCTGCCCCTATGCAGGTATCTTTGTGTCGCTGTAAAGCAGGGAGATCAAAGGGGACATAACAGGTATTATCATGCAGCTGTACAGGCTGAAAGGACATTATCTGCAGAGATCTCTGCAGAAACTATGTTTTTAATGTTTATGTATGCACCTAATGAACTCTTGTCCCAACATTGAATGTTTGCCGTATATATGCTGTGCTCCACCCTGAGTCTCCTTTGGGGTAAGAAGGGCAGAATATAAATGTTTTCAATAAATAAATAAATTTTTATTTTAAAAAAATCCCTATAGTTATAACCACAAATTTATTTTCATTGGCCCAGTTTACATGTCCTGTGCCAATATACCTACAAGGCGAAATCTATATGCTGATTTACTTTCTGAAACTTTTCATGCACATGAACTTTGGTCAGAGTTGTCATTATTACCCAATTACAATTAACCTTCAAATCATGTGGTTTCATCTTTGTACACATACTGGGGTTTTTTCTTTAGTGGACACCGAATTTGTCAATATTTTTGGCAATTTAGCTACAATATTGTGAAGCGTTCTAGTCTAGAACAGTGATTTTCAACCTTTTTTGAGCCGCGGCACATTTTTTACATGTACAAAATCCTGGGGCACACCACCAACCAAAATGACACAAAATGATACTCTAACATAGTAATAGATATAGTTAATATGTTTTAAAATGTATTTATACACTCACTTAGTGTGAAACCTGGGCCTGATTCGAGCTCACCATCTTTTCTTTTTTCTTTTGTCCACCACTCATATTAGGGCCTTCATCTGTGTCATAATTTTGTCCAGGGCCCTGTTCGGCATTTGCATTTTCCCTTCTCAAAAACTTCTCCATCACTATCACTTGCTTGTCTTGCTGTGATCCCAAATTGCCACTGTCACTTGACGAGCAGCTGCAGCACTAACTCTAACTTTGTTTACTTAGCAGCGTCTTAGCGAATCCAAGGTGGCGCGACCATACCAGTCTCGCGTCACTTCTTAGGTGATGCGAGAGTGCTATGGTTCCATTTCTTAAAGGGACAGATGCACCTTATAGTTTATATATGAATGAAGTTCGAAAATAATTTCCCACAGCACACCTGATGATCTCTCGCGGCACACTGGTCTAGAAGAAGGTCCAGGAGTTACCACACTGAGTTACACCAACACTGGTGATGATACTGGAATAAATACACTCAAACTGTGTGCTATGGAAATATATTGCTAGACCACTTCAGACAAACAAAGCAACTCCAGCTTAAAGAGGAACAAACAGGCAGTGACAGAGAAGGACTGAGTGAGAGGAAAAAGACACAAGGGGTGACATGTTTTTAAACTATGTGTTTTTTTAACCGACGATTGTACTCATGGTTTCCATTTTGTTGCAACTTGGCCTTGACCTTGTTTAGCTGAGCTGGCATCCAATCGGCAGACCCTCCCTACCAATTTCTACACCCAAAATAGAAAACCCATACCCCATGGGAGTGTATCCTGTGGGAGCTGTGCCAATGGAAGTAATTACGTGATGAAACTATTTAACGTTGACTAAAATACTCTCCCCAGGTTCTTGCAGACTGAGTGTCTTATATCTTGTTGAAGCAATTTTATATTATGCCTTTCAAGTGCTGTAATGGCCACTTGCATTGACAGAATCCTCGTAAAAAAAAGAAAGAAACCGAGACCTTGCTCATGAAGTGCTATTGATTTTCCCTTTTCCTCCCACCCCCTCTTCTTCATTGTCTTTTGTCTTCTCCAAAGTCCCTACTAGAGTCATCAAAGGGAGTATAGACTTTCTAAAGAAAGAAGGTTCGGTCTTGGATATTACAGAATGGTTCCTGGATAAACAAAACTTCAGTTGTTTCCTGTGATAAATAATATGATAGCTGCCCATATTCAATGTTTGTGTTACTCACTGTACTGTACCTGCAGCTTGAAAGCCATGGAGAATGTGGGCTTTTTCCAACTCCATGTTCTGGAATGCACTTGTGTTTCATGCTTTGAATGTTTGCACAGTGATCTGTATTTGGTGGAGTCAGCTTCACTTTGTGATGTGATTAGAGTGCATCAGCATGCACTAATGTGCATGTTGGTTTCTATTAGAGCAGTGGTTCTCACCCTTCCTAGTGCCGCAACCTCTTAATACAGTTCCTCAAGTTGTGGTGACCCCCAACCATAAAATTATTTTGGTTACTACTTCAAAACTGTAATTTTGCTACTGTTATGAATCGTCATGTAAATATCTTATATGCAGGATATTTTTTCATTCATTGGGCCAAATTTGGCACCAATACCCAATATGCCCAAATTTGAATACTGGTGGGGTTGGGGAAGGATTGATTTTGTCATTTGGGAGTTGTAGTTGCTGTCATTTATAGTTAACCTACAATCAAAGAGCATTCTGAACTCCACCAACAATGAAATTGAACCAAACTTGGCACACAGAACTCTCATGACCAAAATAAAATTCTGGAAGGGTTTGGTGGGCATTGACCTTGAGTTTTGGAGTTGTGGTTCACCTATATCCAGAAAGCAATGTGGACTGAAACAATCATGGATCTGGACCAAACTTGGCACAAATACTGAATATGCCCAAATGTGAATACTGGTGGAGTTTGAGGAAGACAGACCTTGACATTTAGGAGTTGTAGTTGCTGGGATTTATAGTTCACCTACAATCAAAGAGCATTCTGAACCCCATCAAAGAAAGAATTGGGCCAAACTTCCCACACAGAACCCCCATGACAAACAGAAATGGTCTTTGGTGATCCCTCTGACACCCCTCACAAGTCTTTCCCATCGGATTGGATGGGCCGTCCTCTGCGCCTTACCTTGACACACCACATGATTCTCTACTGTTGAGGATGACACTATTGTTATAATCCTGGCCCTGAGCAAATCTCTGGCTAAAGGGACGAAATGACTCACAGCCGGCTCCAGAAAGCGCGCCAAGTCGTAGGCAGCCTCCCTTGTGGACCCCTGTCTGATGCCCGGCAGCTTCCCTAGTGAAACTCCACTCTGCGTTTCTACTTTCGATATTGCTGTTTTCATCTACACGGTTTCCCGTTGGATGGATTAATTTCTCATACCATGACCCAGCGACCCATCTTTGACTCTACTGACTTTCCTCCCTTACTCCTCCACCCGGAACTAGCATAAACGTGACATCATTCTATAAGGTACTGTGTTCCGAGTTGGATTTCAACTTGTATCCCGGATTATATGAACTCTATAGATCATTTTTGTACTGTACTGAACAAAACTGTAACTCTTACTGATTTTAAAAAACCCTGATTGTGTTGTGCGCAATATTTGTAAAAGATATTTATCTTATGAAATTAATGAAATCAGGTACTTTTGATACTGAACCTAAGTGTTTGAATTCTGCTTTTAGCAGCCTATTGTGTTGTGCGTGTTCTACATGGTGTTGCCCCCTGTTTACACATACCCCTCACAAGCCCCCAGGGGTCCCGACCCCCAGGTTGAGAAGTGCTGTATTAAAGCATGCTGCAGCATAATATCAGGCAGGCATTAAAGCTGCATCAAATGATCAGTGTAGATGGGGGCCTCATGCTTTCCAGAGACTGTGGAAAGTTGGTGCAAAACAAAATGCAATACATAAACAATGTATACAAGGTTTGTAAGAAGAATTTGTAAATTCCCCAATTACAGTTGAATTTAGACTTTGCAATTCCTCCATAATCTTGTAGGGGAAGAAAAATGGTATGTGGGAAATTTCCACAAGTTTGGAGACTTTTCATTTTGTTTCTCAGACATAGTTTTTGAATACTATGCAGTAGTTTAAGAAACTTCATAGTCTGACGTTTTAAAAAAATCTATGCAGTCCCCCTGCCTCCAAAAGGAGCAGCTTTCTGAGAAAAAAGAACTCTTCTAACTTATATTGTTTTTACAATGTGGTGAAAGGTCTGACACTGTGTCTGTAGCTTTTACCAATGTGCAAATCAAATATTATATAGCAAGAAAAGAAACCTGGGTTTTCTTTGCCTGTTTAAACACCGTAAAATTTCTTTTGCTGTAGAGCTTTCAGTTTCCATGCCAAAAGTTACACAGTTTCTAGAGAAGTATACAATTTTCTGGGCAAGGTATGTGACTTTTTTTTTTTTTACAAAAGCGTGCAGCTTCCCATCATTGTAGGGGGAAAATTCCCAAAGCTATGGGATGAAGAACTCTTTCATTGTTCTTGACATCCATTTGGAATTGGGGAGACTGAGATTTCTCATCCCAAGGAGTTACACAATGAAATTAAAACACAAAGAAACACCAACATGTTATCCCCAAAATGGATTTTCAATACTTGAATGGGCCTCAAGAAAAAACAAATTTTTTTAATTTGTTGGCTTACTGATATTTTTATAGTTTTACTGCCATCATATGACTTCACTGCCATGTTTATTTATTCACTTTATTTATTTACTTTATCTCTATTTCACCCTTCTCACCCCGCAGGGGACTCAGGGCGGATTACAATGTACACATTACATTTAGACACACAAACACGCAAGACAGACAGAGGCAATTTAACATCTGGCCACCAGGGGGAGCTGTCGCAGCATGGATATAATTTAATTAATAAATACCCCAAAAAACTTGAGGTCAACCAATGTATCTTACTCTTCTATAGGAAGATAGCTTTTGAATTAACATAGAAACTATTAATATTGCAGTGAATATTGAGTATTATTATTATTATTATTAACTTCAAACTTGTATACCGCCACTCCCGAGGCTCGGAGCGGTTTACATCAGTTTGAGCTATACATAAAAATACAACAATTTACAGACAAGATGGGGGAAAGGGGGGGTAGGTGGGGGACGGGTCAGGAAGAGCGCAGGGTAGGGAAAAGAGCCCAGAGCGGCTGTAGTACTGCTACAGTGTCATCTTGCCGTCGAAGGATGGAAGATTAGGACGCCCTAGCAGAGTCATTGGTGTCCAAGAGCTGGTGCAGGATGGGGCCTGCATTCTTCTACAAGGCGGTCTGGGGTGGAAATTCAGACCTGTTCTGCAGCCAGGATGCCTCCTCCGGGACTCCGGCTGCTTATAGTTAGAGTTCCAGAATGTCCTGGATGGAAAGGATCTCTGGATCTTGAGCTCTCTGGATATAGACCCCCTCATCTCCAGCACTCCGGTAGGGGATCTGGTGGCTCTGTAGGCTCGACCATCACGGGAGGGAGCCGATTTTAGCCCATGCTCTCTGGGGGGTTCAGAGGTATGTCGTTGTTTCCTAGGTCTCCGGCGCTGTCTCCTCCTCTTCCGGGGGTCTTGTTGTTTCCCGTCTATGTCAGTTCTATGGTTGGAGTCCTCCAAGGGTGGGACTTCCTGTTGCCAGCCACTTCCGGTTCCTGCTTCCTCCCCAGTTCCAGGCACATGGGCTGGTTGGGTGTCTTCAAGGACGGTTGCCATGTTGGGCCGGTCCTCCTCCACCAGGCTCCCCCAGCATCTCACCACACGACGCCTACGGAGGCAGGGCTCCTGGGGGGGGGGCAGAACAGTCGAGACATCGAGCTCCTCCGGTGATGGGCCAGCCAGCAACGGCGGGCCTCCCAGGTCTCCCCGCGGCCCCCCAGAGTCTGTGGCCGACTCCCCCAAGGAAGGTAGATGAATGGTCAGTGGCTCACCTAACTCATCGGGTTCTTGGGTCCGGGTTAGTTCCACCGTTGGCCCCATGTTATCGTCAACAGTGGTCGGCTCCCCCTTGGCTTCTGGGATTCGCCCCTCTCGTTCCAGATCCAAGCCTCCAGTGGGAAAATCCCACGTTTGATCCCAGTCGAAGTCCTGGTCGGTGGGATCAGTTGGGGGTTCCTGCGGGGGGTTATCCAGGAAGTATGGGGTTCCTTGGGGCTTTATTCCCAGCTAAGTGTCTATGGTTGACTCTCTGTACCTGTCTAGATCTACAGATTCAACCAGCTGAAAATTCTGAAAATATTCCCAAAAGCAATATATAGATAATCTTAATTATGTCATTTTATATAGGAGACTTGAGAATCCATGGATTTTGGTATCCACAGGGAGTCCGGGAATTACCAAGGGAGATTGCAAACTAACAGTGCAATTGTTGAATTGTGATCTTCACATGAGATCACAATCTAACAATGCTATGCGATGTGCACCAAAGTTGGGAATCATGTGACCTTTGAAATGCTGTTGTTCAGCAGCTCCATCAATCTGAAGCGGGAGAGGAATGGTGGGAGCTGCAGTCCAAAAAAGTATCTGAACATCTATGCAGTCTTCTCTTTGAGTGGACATAACATCACACTGTTCCGTAGAAATTTCATATACACACATCCCTGGAAGTTAGATCCACTGGACCCTACAACTCTAATCAGACCTAGCTGATAGAGGAATGCTGAGAGTTGTAGTCCAACAACCTATGGAAGGTGACATCGTTCTTACCCCTGGCATATATTTCTGAATAACCTTTATCTAAAATGCTTGGGGCCAGAAGTGTTTGGGATTTTGAGTGTATTCATATTTTGGAATATCAGTATTTGCATGCACCCTGGTCTCACATCGGGAGGCATGGAGACGCACCATCCACAATGCTGCGGCCTCTTTTGAGAAGTCACGCCGAACGGGTCTCAAAGAGAAACGACAAGGCAGAAAGAACCACAACCTGGAAACAACATCACCCAAGGGGACTTTTTGCTGTGTTTTCTGCAACCGGACTTGCCTATCTCGGACTGGACTTTTTAGTCATCAGCGCGCTTGTAGAAAGTGTGGGATGAGTCCTTCCTGAATCTTGGTTCGTGAAGAAAAGCCAAGAAGAAGAGATTTACATGTACATACACAATGAAATATATCTAAAGGTGGCACCCAAGTTGAAACATAATATTTATTTTACGAGGGCGGGTCAATAAGTTTGTTACTTTTTCAATGAAACAGGTTTTTGGATTTAAAAAATCATTTTATTTTTCAACGTAGTCTCCTTTGAGCTCTATACACCTTGTCCAATGTTTCTCCAATTTTTTTAACCCTTCCAAAAACTAAGATTTGTCAAGGTCATCAAAATAGGTATTTGTTAGTGAGATGATTTCATTGTTGGCGTCAAATCTCTTTCCGCTGAGCCATTTCTTCAGGTTTGGAAACAAGAAATAGTCACTTTGGGCTAAATCCGGAGAATAGGGAAGATGAGGGAGCAATTTCTATCCCAATTCATGGATTGTTGCCATGGCAACTGCAAATTGAATGTTTTTCTTGGCCAAATGCAGTCCCCCCCCCCCAAATCCTCATTAAATCGACCCAATAAGTTGGCATAATTTTCGCCATTGATTGTTTTACCCTTTTGAAGGTAGTCAATGTGGATTATACCGCGTGCATCCCAAAAAACAGTCGCCATGACTTTATTGGCTGACAAACTTCTTTGGCGCTGATTCACCCGAGAAACCCACTGTTTTGACTGCTGTTTGGTCTCTGCTGTGTTGTGGTGGATCCACGCTTCATTCACGGTTATGAAATGGTGCAAAAACTCGTCCATATTGCGGCTGAACAACGCCAAATACTCCTGCGAAATTGTCACACGATTGTGTTTGTGGTTGATTGTGAGCGAACGCGGCACCCATCTTGCGGAAAGCTTTCTCCTACCCAAGTGATCATTTAAAATTGAAACCACTGAGCCATGTGAGATGCCTATGGCTTCCCCAATCTCTTGCACTTTCAATCTCCGATCAGCCAACAACATATCATTTTTTTCAATTGTTTTGAGTGTAGAGACCTCAACTGGGTGACCAGAATGTTCGGCATATTCCATGCTTGTACGTCCACAACAAAATTCAGTAAACCACTTTTTTACCATTGAAATTGATGGTGCAGAGTCCCCATAGTATTTATGAAGCTTAGCCTTGGTTTGAGTGATGGGGTTTTTCCGCAAAAAAATGCTTAATGAGCACATGAACTTCACTTTTTTCCATTTTCTCCTCAAATCACGTGGTAGTCTGCTATAAATGGTTGTCAAACACAAACTAAATGACGCAAATTGTTCAAATTTTGACTGGAGTCCACTGACAGATGCCTCTTGTCAGGAGCAGTGTTGCCCTTTCAGTTAAGAGGTGGGAAATTCAAAAAGTCACGGACTTATTGACCCGCCCTCGTATATACACTTTATACACATACCCTGAAAGTAATTTTAATCATTTTGTGCATGAAACAAAGTTTGCACCTATTGAACCTATCAGAAAGCAAAGGTGTCTTTCATGTGGACATTTTTTTCGGATTTTAGGGCATTTTGGATATGGAAATCTGGATAAGAGATGTTCAACCTATAATATGCAGAACTACCAGTTTTTCAAAGATACATTCAACTGTACTAATAAAGGTATAATTTTAGGTGTCGTAGTATGTTAATCCTATTTCAGTAGCATTCCTTTGTTGAGTGATGGGCAATGTTTCGAGATTCTGTATCTAGCATTTCTCCTTCTTTATCTTTACGTAAGTAGAAAAATGGCTGCCTTGGGAAAGGCGAGAGCAAATTCCAATGCCAGATCTGTCCTTCCCCTTCATTAGACATAGTTTAAACTGTCCACTGGGTGCCTTTGATCCTCTTTTTGCTTGTTTTTCTCCTCCTAGAGGGTCCCCCGTATCCTCCAACATTCGCCCAGAGTGTACAGGAATGCTGAGTTGTCGCGCCGGATTTTTAACCTCACACTGGGGAGATATTACTTGATAACATCCACCTTGTTTTGGATTTACTGCTTTAGCATATTTCATGCTGGAAGTATATTTTTTTCCCTACCATCTGCTAAGATTAGCACTCTAGTGGTGTAATAAATTTACCTCCTCGGCTCCCATAGTGTAGTCTGGAACTGACTTACACTTTACTCAGGCCTAATTGAAAAAAGGCGAAGATAAATGATGCACTTTGAATTTCTCTCTCAGACGTACCATTGTTCATTACTACAACAAGGGAATGAGCAGATCTGATAAGAAGATCAATTGTTCCGTAAAACAAAAGTTACCATGGTGAGGGGATGGGACCGACAGCTGTAATTGTCTTTACGGATGGCTTGTATTTTTTCAAAAATAAAATAAGAAGAATCTCAGCATTGTCATCATGGCAAGTTGTTTTTCTGATTTGCATATTTGTTAGTCCTGGGTGCAGGTGGGTTGGACAATCGAAAGGTGTGGAATTACAAACAAAAAGTTTGCTAAATTCAGAATATTAAATCAGATCAAGGTTTTAGTAGAACCTGAGAAATGGTGGGTTTTATAAAGTAACTAGCTGTACCCGGCACGTGTTGCTGTGCCCTATTTAGGAGATGCGAGAAAGTCTGAGTATGTAAGGGTTGGAAATGATGTTACTTATGGTCTTGGTGGGGTCATGTAGGCATGAATTGCGCACTTTCTATGTGTGCTCCAAATGATGCCATCTGGAAGCATGAGTTGTATTGTCTTATATAGCGGAGGAAGTGTTTTGATTCTGGAGTGTCTCCACTCAGCAAAGTCTGTAGTGGTTGTGGAGGAGTGGCAAGTGGTGGTAGAAACTTTACCGGCTAGGCAATACATTCCTGGTGTTTCTGCTGGGTATTTCAGGGCTTTGCAGTGTGTGCAGATGTGCGTTAGGGTGCCAATGTCGGCCTCTGGCGCCATGCTGTAGTCTTCTGCAGCGTTGTATCTGAAGGCTAGGCGGTGGAATTGGTTGTGGTGTTTTTGAAGTTTGTTTTCTGTGTTGCGACGTTGTTTTTCTGCGCTCCTTGCGCGCTGCTGTTGTGTTGCATTTCTGCGTCTTTGTTGTTCCTGGCTGCGTGCTTCTTCTTGTCGTGCAGTTATTTGCATTTGGTTCTCAGCTGTGCGTCGTGCAGTGACCTGTTGTCTATGTCTCTGCTGCGCAGTGTGTTTCTGTTCTGGCGTTTGTTCTGCCCTTTTTTGTTTGATGTTTGTAGCGTTGTGAGTGTGTCGTCTGATGCTGTTATTTTTATAAGGCATGGCTTGTCTTTTGGGTCAGTTTATGTCTGTGTGGAAGGAAGGAAGGGTTTTTGTTTGTGGTGTTTGTAGATGTTGTGTGTACGGGGTCCCGTAAGGTTGGTGGGATGGGTTGTGATTGGAAGTTGTGTTGTGTTGTGTGGGTAGAATTTGCTGGAGAATTGCTCCCTCAGAGTTTGGTTTTGGCAGTTTAACCCTCAAACACCAACTGAAATCTCTCAGCATTCTATTCTAGCCTTGGATGGCTCTTGCCAGCGTTGCTATGGTTACAGCAGTTATGCAAATCCGCCCTTATTGGCAGCCAATCATGTTGTTCAGAATGTAGAGGCTGGGTGAGTCATTGGCTGTCCCAGAGGATACTGGGAAATGTAGTTTTATTTTTACTCGTTGTTTTGGGGGCATTTTAGGTATGGGGGGGGGAGTTTCTTTGCTACAAACGTACCTTGCTTGAGGCCTATTTCTGTTGGCAAGTATTGTTTTCTGCGTTGTATGGTTTCTTTGTTTGAGGTATACATCACATGACGTGAACCCATTTATATAATAGATTGGTTACTGTTATAGTGCCAAGTCAATTACTGCTGCATGTTTAAAATATTAGATATTTATTTCCATGTTTATCAGAAGCCAATCAAATACTTACCTTTTTATATTTAAAGTAACTTAAATGTTGCAAGTGTACTTACTTAGCGATCCCTCGTTTTCAGAGTATGCTGGCCTTCCAAGTGTAGTGTCTTGGCGGTGGGTACGTAGGTGCCTGTGGAGTCCTATTCTTGACCTACATATTCTTCCTAAGTGATGCCATCGGTAGAAGACGGTCCTAATCAGGATTGGCTTGATGCATCTTCTTCTTGGTGTACTTCTCCTTTCACACCCCCCCCCCCATTTGTGCCTTTTCAATTTCCACAGCACTGCTAGTTACAGCTGACTTCTAGCTAGAGTGCTCAAGGGCCAAAGCTTCCCAGTTCTCGGTGTCTAATCTATGCCACAGTTTTTAAGGTTAGCTTTAAGCCCATATTTAAATCTCTTTTCCTGACCATCAATCTTCCATTTTCCATTCTTGATCAGGGAGTATAGTCACTGCTTTGGGAGACAGCAATTGAGCATTGTGGCCAGTAAGCGGAGTTGATGGAGTGGGAGCATCACTTCAATGCTGGTGGTCCTTGATTCTTTCAGTCCACTGACATTTGTCCATATTTCTTTTCCAAGAGATTTGCAAGATTTTTAGAAGGCAACACTGATGGAATTGTTCCAGGATTTGAGTGTGACATCTGTAGACAGTCCACCTTTTGCAGGTATATAACAGGGTTGGAAGGACAATAGCTTTATAAACAAGCACCTCACAAGCTCTGAGGATGCTTGCCATAGATGCGGGCGAAACGTCAGGAGAGAATATTTCTAGAACATGGCCATATAGCCCAAAAAACCTACAACAACCCAAAATAAGACAGTGTCTTATTTCGGGGAAAACACAGTATGACCAAGGTCCAATTCCTACCTTGGCCATGGAAAAGCATTGATGATCCCGGGGAAATCACACACGCTCAATCCCCATGATAGGTCGACCTTATTTATTTATTTATTTATTTCCAACATTTCTACCCCGCTCTTCTCAACCCCCGAGGGGGGACTCAGAGCGGCCTAACAAAGGCAACAATTCGATCCCGAAACACAATATAAATACAATATAAAACCAAAACATTCAGCATTAAAATACATTAAAATACAGTTAACATTAATACATCATATACATTCACATAAGTTAAAAACAGTGTTCCGTCCATAATAGGAGCATTGAGCCATATCCATCAACTTGCCATTACAATCCAATCTAAAGTGCTGCATTGTGCTAATGTGCAAACGCCTGGTCCCATAGCTAAGATTTCACTTTTTTCCTGAATGTCAAGAGGGATGAGGTTGAACGTATGTCACTTGGAAGTGCGTTCCACAGATGGGGAGCCACCACCGAGAAGGCCCTCTCTCTCGTCCCCACCAACTGCGTTTGAGAAGTTGGTGGGAGCGAGAGCAGGGCCTCCCCAGATGATCTTAAATTACGAGGTGGGACGTAGAGGCAGATGCGTTCGGACAAGTAAGCTGGGCCAGAACCGTATAGAGCTTTAGAGGTCAAAACCAGCACTTTGAATTGAGCTCGGAATTGGACAGGCAGCCAGTGGAGCTGACACAACAGGGGGTGTCATGCTCTCTGTATGTAGCTCCAGTTAGTAATCTAACTGGACTAGTTGCAATTTCCGAACTGTCTTCAAAGGCAGCCCCACGTAGAGTGCATTGCAGCAATCTATTCGGGATGTGACCAGAGCGTGGGTGACCGTAGCCAGATCAGACTTCTCAAGGTATGGGCGCAGCTGGTGCATGAGTCTTAGCTGTGCAAAAGCTCCCCTGGCCACCGCTGAGACCTGGGGTTCCAGGCTCAGCGATGCATCCATGACCTTAGGGTCACCATAAGTTAGAAATGACTTGAAGGCACACAACAACAATAGCACAGCAGCAGCAGCAGCAACAATAACAGCAACATTCATGATAGTGGCTCTTCTATTGTCCTTGCTTTGGATGATGTGGGATCTCAGCTGATGAGTAGAAATTTTGTTTACTTTCTCTAGGATTCTCCAGTACAATTTTCCAGTGCAGAACTCCATTCCAATCCTCCCTGTTACCGCTGTCCCTGCTTTGGTGTGTTATCCCTTTTCTGTGGTCTGTTAACAGAAATTGGTATTGTATCTAAAACAATTGCTGTTATTAACAGGTTAAGCTGCTGGGATGTTGAGAGAGAGGCCAACCTGGCTTTTAGTGCATTTCGTTGTAATCGTCTCCCAGATGCCTTGTCGGAAATCAATTCAGGTTCAAAACTGGCTAGAATTGGGAGGTCAAGGCTTTGGCAGACTAAATATTTTATCTTCTGCTCATGTCTGGAGCTTTTAAAGAAGCATATCGGGGCTTTTTTCTCGTATCCCATCTGGACAAAGACAGTGGGGCTAGCCACGCCACCCAGGTTAGGACAAGGTTGCAATCAATTATAATCAATTATTAAGAGTCTTCTGTGACTGTATTGCTTAAAAGGGGATTTTTTTTAAAAAAAAATTAAAATTGAGTTGCTGGATTCTGAAATACAAATGCCTTAGTTGGTAGTAAAAATGTTTGCAATTTGGAAATTTCAGTCGTAAGGGAAATGGTAAGAAATTCATTGAAACCCTGCATACTATCTCTCATTGGTCATATTTTAGGAAATATAGAAATTCCTCAAGGTGGGATAGGGGGAATACGTGGGGCAGAGAAGATGGCGAAAATAATTTTGGTCCTGGCCAAGGAAAAAAAGGCTTGTTATTGTGTCTGAACCATTAGACACTAGGGAGTGATTTATAATTTGGCAAGCCCAGTTAGTTTTTCAAGATTTTATGCCAATTTTACTCCCTTGCTCACTATCTAAATGCTAATTTTACAATATGGTAGTCGGCTCTCGTGTTCTCTCCCTCTGTATCTCTCTCTCCTCCCTCCCCTCTCTCTTTCTCAAGGAGTTCAACACCACAGTCCTAAAATATATATTTTAAAAATGCATACATGCATACATCTCACAGTCCACAATGTTTTCCTAGGGCTGTTAAAAATATCTTAAGTCGCTTCCTATTAAATTAGGGACGGATGAGTTACTTTACATTACATTACATCTTCAGCTCGGGTGTACAGGCTGCAAACTAGCCTCCTCCACTCTTGCTTGACAATCACCGTTTCTGCTTTCTTTATGGGGATTCAATTGATTGCTTTGCCCTTCCTCGGAAAGACTCTTCCGAAAGTTCCCCTTGGGCCACCCTCATTTCCTCATGCCAGTGGGTTTCCCCTTAATAAATTTGAAGGGCCAACTCATGAGGAATGGATCTGGAAAAACCTTCCCCTTCATATCTACAGTATACCGTTTTTGAATTGCAAACTTTTTACAAACAATGGTATATGAAATTTTAGAGCTCTTTAACTGGCATGACTCAATGCTATGGAATCATGGAATCTGTAGTTTGGTGAAAGTCCAACACTCTTTGACAACTGTCATGATTCCATAGCATTGAGTGGTGTCAAACCACCCTAATTCCACTGTCAGTAGAATTGCCTTTTTCCATCTGCGACAGGCAAGGCATCTGGCTCCCTATCTGTCCCACAGCGACCTAGCCACGGTGATCCAGACCACGGTCATCTCAAGACTTGACTACTGTAATGCTCTTTACATTGGCCTACCCTTGACTATGATCTGGGAACTAAGACTAGTGCAGAACACTGCAGCCCGACTGCTCACAGGGGAACCTGTGAGCTGTCGCATTACACCGGTCCTCCGGGGTCTGCACTGGTTACCTATTGAATATCAGATCACTTTCAAGGTTCTAGTCTTGACTTTTAAGGCCTTGTATGGTCTGGGGCTAGTGTACCTGAGGGATATAACGTCTGTTCCCATATAACCCCCCGAAATCTTTAAGGTCTGAGGATCAGAACTTTTTAGATGTCCTCAGTATGAGATCATTCCACTTGACATCAACTCGCCGAAGGGCATTTTCCATCATTGCCCCGGTCTTATGGAATGCCTTACCACCTGAAACCTGAGCCCTATGGAGCTTGAGCACATTTCATTTAGGCAGGCCTTTGAGCCCTGAATAATTGATATGAATATTGTCTTAACCCTGTTTTAACTTTGCTGGTTTTAAATGTTGTTTTTATATGCAGTTTTGTAAACCGCCCCGAGCCGTTGGGAGTGGCGGTGTAGTAGCCCAATAAATAAATAAATAATTCTGCAGTGTTGATGCATCCTTTATTTATTTATTATTTTGATTTAATGGATCGCCCTTCCCGAAGCTCAGGGCGATTTCCAACATGTAAGACACACAAATTTAAAAACATCATAAAACCTCATAAAAACAGTAACAATCCCACCCCTTACAATCCCATAAAACCATAATGAATCAGGGCAAAGGCCCTGTGTGTATATGGACAAAACATAGTACTTATTTCGTTGTAGCCACTATCCTGCCATCTGTTAGGTGAATTATTTGTATCCCAACTTGCTCACTGGCCCGTAAACTACTTTAAAAAGAATAATTCCAGTTTTTAGTGGAAGCGCTGATTGTGTTCTCATGTGGATGTCTCCAATAATGTCTTCACACTGGGTTAGGGGAGATGTTAGGGGTGGCCCAAACGAGTTGGTGGGAGATAGCAGAGACCATGATCATTCCCACCCTGCATGAATCTGCCCAGGCCCTGAGATCCTCAGGAGAACCCCCTCTCTTGGTCCCACCTCAATCATAAACTCAGTTGCTGGGAATGAGAAAGTGGGCCTTCCTTCTTGGTAGCTGCCCTTCGACTCTGGAACCCCCTCCTTCTTCCCAATGAAGCCAGAATGCTCACCTCCGACGTCCTTTCGATGGCAGGCTAAAACCTTTTTATTCTGGCAGAATGAAGTCTTTAAGATCAAGTCAGGGGGTGCTGTTGTTTTAGCGATGAATACCAGTGCATGAAGGGGTTTTAAGGGGTTTAACTGTTTATTTTTAAAATATTATTAATATTTAATTTTGTTTTAATGTTTATATATTTTTAAGTTTTAAATTGTATTGTATTGACTTTACTTTGAGTCTATTTTTTAAAGGAAAAAGCGAGGTAAAGTAATAAAAATAATAGTGATCAAAATCGCTTTGATCTATTCTGGTCTGGACACCAGGTTAACGACAGTCTCTGTGGATGTAGCTAGAGCACCTGCTTGTCCGATTTTGATGGATTCATTTCAATTGGTGAAACACGAGGATGTGGACAAGATACTTGGAGGGATGAGGGCGACCACATGCATCCTAGACCCTTGCCCATCCTGGCTTTGAAAGGAAGCCAGAGGGGGGATTGGCCGAGTGGGTAAAGGTGGTGGTTAATGCCTCTCTTTGGGAAGGCAACATTTCAGCCAGCTTAAAACAAGTTGTAATAAAACTGCTGTTGAAAAAATCATCACTGGACCCCTCTCAATTGGACAACTATTGTCCAGTTTCCAATCTCCCCTATTTGGGCAAAGTCCTGGAATATGGTGAAAAATCCATTATGATCAAGAAAAGAATATTGAACTTTTAAAGTCAGAGATGGGTATCTCTGATCAACCAGAGTCCAGTTTATGGCCAATGAGACCTTCTGGAAATGGCGTTTACTTCTTAAATTGCCCAGTACCAACCATCATCAACAACAACCTCAAAAGTTCATTTTTATTTCAAAAATGAGTATCTTATGACATTAAATGAGCCTGTACCATATTTAAAGGGAGGACCATAACCCTTGGGGGGCTTCCAGGAGCCAAAGGAACCTTTTGGGGTTGTTAAAACATCAGGCACTCATGAGACAGTCTAGGCATGGGCTTTTTGTGACTCATAAATTAAGGTTACTTGCTTTGATTAAGCCCCGAAAAGGTGAAGTGGGATTTGCAATCCATGTGATTGGTTTCATTCGTGGGCTGTATATTTTAAGCATTAATTAATGTGGAAAGTAATAATATTCTGTAGAGTATATATCAATAGGGAACATAAAGAAACACCACACACACACTTATTTTCGTAATGCTCCAGTACGGGTAGTACAGTTTCCTTTCATTCCATTATCCTCCTGAAATCTGAACCAATTACCTTGTTCTCAAAAGAGTATTAAAAAAAGAATTGTTATTTTTTTTCTCAGTGTCTAGTTCATTAAGCAAGGTTTTCAAGTTCCTGGTAACAGGATTACTATTGACAATTTCATTAGAACCATAATTCAGCCAGAAGTAAGCCTTCCAAAGAGACCTGTCATTGTCCCAGTTACAATCTGTCTGCCTGTTATAGAACAGCATTTACAAAAGGCAAAAACACATATCTCGATACTCAAGACCTCAAAGTCAAACAAATACTGTAACCAACTTTATCCCACAGCTCTGTGGATTTCCCACAGCTGCGCAGAAATAAGCTTTAACATAAGATCTATCTGAAGTGTTTCCTGCCTTGGATTTCAACATGTATTAACACACTTGTTTGAAAAGAACAATTTGAATATTCAATAGACTCGATTTTTTGTTTTAGGCGATAGACCAAGGATGATGGTTCTCCAAGTCTAGTGTCTTGGCAGTGGGTTCATAAGTGGCTGTGGAGCCCTAAACTTGATCCGCATGTTCTCCCACAGTGAGAACATCGGTTTCCAGGTGGAAAGCAGTCCTGGTCAGGGTTGGCTTGACGTGCCATCCTCTTGGCACGTTTCTCCCTTTCACCCTCCATTATCACGGATAAATGGTCTTCAAAAGTCAATTCGGATGTAGGTGGTAGTAGCGCTTCGGTTCTGATAGACTTCGAATTTTTGAGTGGGTTTTTCAAAATTGATTTGGATATATTTCCAAAAGTCGGAATGGCTTCGTTAATGGCATCCGCGATAGTGCAATGCGCAGAAACCTGCAGAAGGGACAGTCGAAACTTGGGGGATTCCCTTTCCCTCCATTTTTGACCACTACTACTGACAAAACTAGCCACACTGGTACGAAATATTGAACACATTTAACACATTAATAAACATTTAAAACTTTTTGAACGCAATGGGACAAAAAGAGAGAAGATCGGAAATGACATACGAACCATTTCAGAATATGGTGACAGAGACTTCGAAATGGCAAGTCCACTTCCTGTTTCCTTAACTCTCTCCAGAATCACTTCAAAAGTCAAAACATCCGAATTACATCCAAATTTTGGATGTATCCGAAGTTTGAAAACAGGCCTAATAAACAGGGGTGAAAGTAGATGGGGAGAAATAATCTTCTGAGATCCTGATGCAGGAGGAAATGGGAGAAATAAGGAAAAACACAAGGGATGGGATCAATCAGATTCCTCAAGACATTTCGGTTCAGTGATGTGGAGTTGTAGGCAGCAGTCTGAAAATGCTCCTTCATACAGTATGGATCCCACTGAAATAAGTGTTTAAAAAGGGTGCCTTAACCCTGCTACAGTTGAATGATTTTGAGAGCAAATGACCCCAGGGAAAGTGGTGCCTTTAGAAAGGTGCCTTAATCCTGCTTCAGTGAAAGGGTCTTGAGGGGAAACGACCCCAGGGATCATGGTGTCTCAGAAAGTATGCCTGTTTTAAAAAGTGTGCCAGGATCCTTGAAATTTGAGGAGATGTTTCCTGCCCATGTGATGGGAATTAAGTGGAGAGTTGAGGTAGAAGAGGAGGCAATCTTGTGTGATTGGGGTGAGTAAATTCTTCATCCTCTTTAGGAAACACCACACAAAGTAGACAATTTTCCCCAGCTCCATCTGATGAAGTTATTATTACTTTAAGAACCTATAGAATCTCATGATTTGTAGATTGGCAAACCATTGACGTTTCTGAAAAGAGACATCAAAATACCCCATGAAATGACACATCTCTGGACTTCATAAGATGAAATCATGGCAGTAAACAAAAACAGGTTCTAAAGTATTAATCATTGCGTGGCATGTGTGAAAGAGACATCCGTGATCTTTTGACTGTCGAGCATCACTCCTATGTCCAGTACAAGGGAGCACTGTCTTCCTCTAATTGCCTTCATTTGCTTTTAATGAGGTAGGCACATTGCTAAATGTGGTTTGCCACACTGTTGTCATATCATGACATCAGGACACGATCCCTGATTAGCCAGGTCAATGGAGTATAATTGCCACTGAGAAGCTATGACAGCTAAAGAAACAGCAGAGGCAAAAGGCAGCAGTGAAGCAGTGGCTGAAATAATGTGTACATAGGTGATGTCTATAGGATAGAATGCCTATAAGTCTTTACACTGGAGTAACATGTGGTTGTGCTGGTGTCTGAACATTTTAGATGCTCGTTGGAGAAGATACTCAATGAACCTTACATAAGGACTATCTCATAGTACTTGTACAATGATCTAGCTAGGATGCTTGTTGATGCAGTGACATAGTTGTGTTCCTCACAGTTTAGAATCATAGAGGAAGAAGATACCATAAAGGTCACCCAGTTCAAGACAACCATCACACTCCTGATAGAGGAGGGCAACTAAAATGATCAAGGGTCTGGAGAACAATCCCTATGAGAAGCGGCTTAAAGAGCTGGGCATGCTTAGCCTGAAGAAGAGAAGACTGAGAGGAGAAATGATAGTAATTAGTGGTGGTTGATCCATAAAAATTTTGATTCTAAACTCGTGTGGGAGGGAATTTCCGTTGCTGGGTCATTATATAAATTATTCCGAAAAATTTTGTAATAATTTTGTAATTGAAACATAATTAATAATGAAATTAGTTATTATTCGTTATGCCTGCTAGGAATCAACCCCCGTGCATTAGTTCCCAGATGGCAAGGAGGGCTGGGGGTGAGCAGAACGCTGAAGGCGCTATCACGTGTTAGTTCTCAGCAGGGAAGGAGGAGGCGAGGGGATGCCCTGCACTCTTCCCTCCCTCCCCCCAGCTCAGAAGCATCGCGGATTAATAAGAAAGGGCGGAAATAACAACCTAATCATTTACGGAAATGACGATCATGGCTTCGGTTTTGAAACGTCACTTCCGGGTTGGACGCCGAGGGTCGATATAGGGTCAAAATAATTTTAAATACGAAAAATTAATGGAAATCAAAGTATTACAGCTGTCGATATCCACCCCTAATAGTCATGTATAAATCTGTGAGGGGAAGTCATAGGTGTCACGCCACAGGACCCACAAGTCTCTGCTTCCTATGAACAATGCTGTGTTTCCTATGAACAAAGATGTAGCCATGTCAGCTTTAAGATTCCCTCCAGGCCTGCTTGTCTTTCCCGTGAGAGCCTGGCACTAGGAATGCAGAATGAACTGGTCAAGGTTAGCAAAGCAGGCCTGGAAGATAAGTGGGGAGGCCAAAGCCAGATACAGGTTTGACTCCCCTTTACATCTGGAAGGCACTAACGAGGTTTACATTCCTAAGAAGCTGAGGTAGCTTATACAACAGCTGCCATCCATCATGTCGAATCGACACTTGACGCACCTAGATCAAATGGTCCAAACAGTATAACTGTGTGAAGGTTCCTCTTAGCGGTATCTCGTTCCAACGCCGCGTTTAGGATGATGCTCCTGTGAGAGAGGCCACTGGGCCTTCCAGAAAGACTTTGCCAGACAGCTTAGGCTGCCTTGATCTATGCCCAGTTGGGTGAAGAATACTTTCCCTGCTAAGCTCCTGTTTTGCTCCTGGAAGGTTTTTCATTGCCTTCGCAACGGTTGCTTTCCAAAGAGACTTCCTTGCATGCTAATCCGGCTTTGTTCCTGGTCGCATTTGGCTTGTCTCTGGTTTTACTACGGGACTATTTACTCCCTGCCTTGCTCCTGAGATTTGCTGCTATTGGAAGCACTATAGCACCGCTTCCAACCTCTTCACCTATCCTATAAACTCTATTCTAAATAAACCTGTTGTACCTCAGCTGATTGTGTGGTTTATCAAGGGAGGTCTTGAGCCAGGGCCACGAGAGGCGACAATAGGCAGGAGGGAGCAAGCTTGTTTTCTGCTGCCCTGGAGACTAGGATGTGGAACAATGGCTTCAAACTACAGGAAAGGAGATTCTTCCTGAACTTGAGGGAGAACTTCCTGACTGTGAGAGCAGTTCAGCAGTGGAACTCTCTGCCCCAGAGTGTGGTGGAGGCTCCTTCTTTGGAGGCTTCTAAACAAAGGCTGGATGGCCATCTGTTGGGGGTGCTTCGAGTGCTCTTCCAAGTCTATGATTCTCTGATTCTAAGATGACCATGCAAAAGAAGAATACTTTACCACACTCCAAGGCAGGGTATTCCAGTCAAATAATCTTTACCATCAGGAAATTCTTCCTAATATTTTTGTGGAATCACTTTCCTATGGTTTGAATCAATTACTTTGTGATTGATTTTATCACACAAAAATCACTATTCCATGCCAGCCACACTATCAGAGATAGTGGAAACATGCCCAGTTGAGCTTGCTAGAACACCTCTCTCCTTTTGTGCACTTGTACTAATTCAACCATCTGTGGTCCTATGTGATCATAGTTCTGTGTACGCTTGTAACCTCACTTTGTTCGTTATTTCCACTGTTCCATAATGTTTTAGTTTTCATTTTTAAAATAATTTCAACCATTTTTCAAAAGGCAAATATAACTGTAAAATATAAAATTATCAGAAAATAAACCACTCAGGGATTGCAAAGTCACTTTACTGTTGGCATGTTGGCACAGAAGTGGAATGGATCCATCGCAGCAAGGCAGATGATGGGAATATTGCAGGATTGTGAGCTATTGATGGGTTTTTTCCCCTGTCAATAGCAAGTGATGGGTTGATCGCAGCAGGATACCAAGTAAAGAATGTTCACTCTGATCTACTTGCTTCTAGTCAGAACATGGGTTTAGAGCAGGATATACAGTATTTCATGCTGAAAAGAGGTAAGGAGGAAACTAATTAAGCAAATAGATAAAACATACATAGACACGTGCGCGCGAGCGCGCACACACACACACACAAGGTTCTTTGTGACTTATGACAACAAACTAATCAAACTTTGCAAACTTTAACAAGCTGCTGTTTTGACTGTTGAGTTGCTGATTTACACACAATTCATTATGCTTGTTTGGAACTGAGCTCACCAAAACAGGATTTCACTAAATGACCCATATAAATTGGATAATTAGGACCAGACCCTGAGATCTGGCAACCTAGAAATCCAGTACTATCTTGCATTTCCAATATTCTTCTCTGCTATCCAGAAAAAAATCTGAAATATTCTTTATCATCTGCAGCAGTGGTTCCCAAACCTTTTTGTCCTACTGCCCCCTTTCCAGAATTTTTTTTACTCTGCATCCTCCTATAAATTAATTATTTATAATAATAGTAATAGCATTGGAAGGGACCTCTAAAGACCATCTAGTCCAACACCCTTCTACCTTCATGCAGCAGAAGCACAATTAAAGCACCTCTGACAGATGGCCACCCAGTCTCAATAATAGTCTCAATAATAGTAGTAGTAATAACAACAACACTAATGAAGAGGGTTGTAAGAGACTCCAAGGATCATCTAATCCCTGCTGCCTCCCCCCCCCCCTCTTGTGGTGCATGAGCTTTCCTCAGCGGCAGAGGCGGCGACAGAGGAAGAGAGAGCCCAGAGGCAGGCTTTTCCGCGGCCTTACTCTCCTTCTCCCTTGTCCCATGCGTGGCCACGAGAGCGGGGGCAGTGGTGGGAGGAGGCAGAAAAGCCACGCATGGGGCGAGCGTAAAGGGAAAGGTGCGCTCCTCTCCCCTTGCTCTCTCGCCCCCCATGCACCTTCTTCAGTGGCAGCAGTGGTAAAGGTGCACATGGGGCATGGGAGGAGGGAAAGGCGTGCACCTTTCTCTTCTCCCTCATGCACCTTTCCTACCTCTGCCGCCGAGGAAGGCGCACGTGGGGGGCGAGAGATCAAGGGGAGAGGAGCGTGCCTTTCCCCCCCTCCCCCCATGCGTGGCTTTTCTGCCTTCTCCTGCTGCTGCCCCCTCCCCCGCGGCCACGCATGGGACAAGGGAGAAGGAGAGCAAGGCCACGAAAAAGCTTGCTGCTAGGGCTCCCTCCTCTGCCGCCGAGGAAGGCTTGGCTTTCCCTCCTCCTCCCTTGTTCCGTACGAGGTTTCGTTAGGGGGGGGGAGCCGTGGCCATGGGGCTAGTCCGTGGGGCTCCCCACCCACTTGCATCGCTCCACCCCCCCCCCCCCAAGGGGCGGTAGCACCCACTTTGGGAATGATGGATCTACAGCCATTAGCAGAAGATTCCTATGAAGTTTCACCACTTCTTCAATGACTTTGTCTCCACCATCAATTTGAATGACACAATGGAGCAACTTAAGGACTATACTGACCAGTTGCATTCTTGCCACATAATGACAAAAATAGATTATCAAGATTGGAAGCCACAAGAATAATGGTAAAGGATAGGTCTCGTTCTCTTAAGACGTCTGAGCAGATAGCCATAGCATATCTCATGGCAATTATTTCCTGAAGATAACTTAATAATTTTACTCAAATTAAGTTTTCTAGAACTTGATCCTATTCCACTGGGATGAAGAGGAACACGATTTAAAGTATTTCTAAACATCTAGTTATAGGTCATGTTGAGTTTCTTAGATCTTCAACAAGTGATTTTTCCCTTGCCCCCCAAAAAGCATGCTTCAATGATCAAAATGGAAACACCTGAGTAGCTGGGGGCTCACTTGTCTATTTTAGCATGCAATTTCAATTTTCAGCTTTTCCAAACTGTGATTAGTTATTTAATTGTGCATCCAAATTTGGTTGATGCATTTGCACATGTAATTAATTATGATTTATTTAAAACCGCTCGGTGAAGCTTTGTTCGTCAATTTTTTGACAAATCAAATTATGAAAGGCTAGATTTGATTCCCCACCTCCCCTTTCAAATATTCACAAATTGTTTTGATTCAGTCTTTAAATAGCCGACCAAGGGTAAACGAAAGCCCTTCACCATCAAAAACTACAAACATGAGAGAGGATGGGGGGGGGGGGGGAACAAAACCAGGGAAACATTTGGGGTACCAAATAAGAGAAGATCTTTCATGGGCAATTCCTTCCTTTGGAAATAGGACTATGGTAAACAATTGCTTCTCCCCATCTGCCAGTTTTCCTTTTGTGGGTTTGATTATTTGCAGATTTGATTAATATGTTCTCTCTAGGTATCCCAGGTCCTACAGGTTAACTTCTGCCATAGAGTTCTAGTGGAAAACCTTAGAGGTTCCTATATAATGATTTCAACTAGTACTGTGGTTAAAAGAGCCAATGCCCAGTGAGTGTCCGTTGAACCCGATCAGCCAGGACAGAGAAATAAACTCACCAGTTTGAAGGCAAGCCACAGAGGTTTATTATGATTTGTCCAAAATAGATGCAAGTACAAACAATTTGCTTCAAAAGGTACAAGCACAACCACACATAGAAATGCATGACATCTTATGACTTCAGACTTCCCGCTCCCTCCCCTGATTGGCTGAAAAATAGCCCAGTTAAAATCCATGCCAGGATTGGCTTAGAGATTCCCAGAAAGGTGTTTTCTTGGGTAATAAAATAACGGGTTATTATTGAATGTGGAAGGCTGACTTTTTATCTGACATCCATCAGAAGCCACTTGTAACGTATTTTCTGGCATTTACGATGACTGAGCGTATAAGACGACCCCCCAATTTTCCAGTTAAAATATAGAGTTTGGGATATATTCGCTGTATAAGACTACCCCTCTTCCAATGCACACCAAATAAATTAAAAAGCATCAGATTTGATTTCAATATGGTAATTTTCCTATTACTGTACCTCCTTAACTGCCTCTCAGATCTCGCACATGCGCCGCTTCCCCCACTTCATTGCAGTCTTCAGGAGTGAGATCTGAGAGGCAGAGGAGGAGATATGATAATAGGATATAAGGGCAGGCCAGACAGCTAAAAAAAAGTTGTGTTTTTCTGGGCCCAGAGACACTCTATCTCTTTTTTCCATACCCCGGGCACCCCGGATGCCTGCAGCTTCCTCTGCCCTTCACTTACACCTTCCTGGTGAGGTGCCCCTTCACCTCACCATCAGGACCGCATTAAGTTCATGAATCCTGATGAATGGATTTTCTTCTACCACACCTGTATAGCGTTGCCCTTATTGCTTTCATACAGTCGCTGCATACGGCAGGGACGTGGCCACTGCCATTTTTGAGCTCCCCCCATCATATGCAGCAATCACAGATTCTCCAATTCGGATTGGAAGTTTCAGCGCCTGCTCTATAAGACGACTCCCGGCGTATAAGACTACTCCCGCGTATAAGGCTACTCCCATGTATAAGGCAATTATTCAACGCCTTAAAACACATACAATTCCAGTAACATCAAAATTAAAATTAATACATATTAAGCATTTAAAATGTTTAAAAACATTACATTCAATATAAATCACACCATCCATGATCGTAATCCAAAGTAGTCATTTCACATATTCCAAATCTGTTATTGCACTGCACTATTCTCCAAAAGCCTGATCCCAAAGCCAATTATGTACTTTCCTTCTGAAGGCTAGTAGAGAAGGAGCTGTTCTAATGTCACTGGGAAGGGAGTTCCACATCCAAGAGGTCACAACTGAGAAGGCCCTGTCTCTCATCCCCATCAGTCGATCTTAATCTCTGTAATCTGTTCTGAGTTCCTCTGGGGAGATAAAGTGGAATATAAATAAACTAGCTCAACACCACATTAGTAATAGAGAAATTAGAAGCACTTGCTGTAAAGTTGATGTCTAATTTCCAGTTGACGTTGCAAGGGAACTAAACTCAAAATTCGAACCTATGTGCGTGGTCTACCACACTTTCCCCACTCCATTCCTCTTCCTGTGGCTTCAGTTAAATTGTCAGCCTTTCAATGTAGCCCCCCAAAAAACTTCTACTATAGGAATCTTGTTCCCATTCTCTTGTGGTTACTAAATATGTTGCATTATATTATTTTTTTAAAAAAATGAAGGTTCTTCTGAAATGAGGGTAGTTAAAATTCAGAAAGAGAAATTCCTTAATTAACTTAATAAAATTACTAATGGAAGCATTTTAACTGCTAAATTTAATTTACTTGTCAAGATATCTGGCTACAAAGAGTAGGGAAGAGTGGGGATTTTGCTTTCCATTATGATGTGCTCTATTATAGAATAAATTTGCTTAAAATGAAATATATCACCAAAAGCCATCAATGACATCTTAATTTGGAACAGCCAGTTGAAAAGTAATTAGACTGTGAAGCAATCAGTTCTAGTAAATCAGTGCTTCCCTTTACATAAACATACAGTTTTCCTATGCATCAATGGGAAAAGGCATGCAGGTAGTCAAATCACAAGGGATTTTGATGAGTTTTGAAAAGAACGATATGCATTTTCTAGTTCGTGTTATGCATTTCTTAGGATCAAAGCTACAGCTATATACATGCCGGGAGAAATTCATTTAATTTTCATTGTAACGCAACACTGCAGTTGGCTGATGGCTTGTATGTGAATGGTATGACTCTGCTCTGGATTTTTCTCTGAGACTTTAACAGAACTATCTTAAATTCTGAACCTTGATTCCAAATGAACTCATGGGCCATCCAGTCCAACCCCCTGCCAAGAAGCAGGAAAATTGCACTCAAAGCACCCCTGACAGATGGCCATCCAGCCTCTGTTTAAAAGCCTCCAAAGAAGGAGCCTCCACCAGACTCTGGGGCAGAGAGTTCCACTGCTGAACAGCTCTCACAGCAGGAAGTTCTTCCTAATGTTTAGATGGAATCTCCTTTCCTGTAGTTTGGAGCCATTGTTCTGCGTCCTAGTCTCCAGAGCAGCAGAAAACAAGCTTGCTCTCTCCTCTTTATGACTTCCTCTCACATATTTATACATGGCTGTCATGTCTCCTCTCAGCCTTCTCTTCTGAAAGCTAAAAACATGCCCAGCAATATCAGCTGCTCCTCATAGGGCTTGTTCTCCAGACCCTTGATAATTTTAGTCACCCTCCTCTGGACACATTCCAGCTTGTCAATATCTCTCTTCAATTGTGGTGCCCAAAATGGGCACAGTATTCCAGATGAGGTCTGACCAAAGTAGAATAGAGGGGCACCATTGCTTCCCTTGATCTAGTAGACACTATATTCCTTTTGTGGTCTCTTCCAACTCTATGATTCTAAATCTCAGTAAACCTCAGAATAAAGTACTGATGTAGAAATCTAACCAATTTCATCCTTTCCAGCATTGAAATTCTGAATCCTGCCATAGACTGCAACTTCAAGCAACCTGAGAACTATTGCTTTGGAGTGCAACATTTGAAGAGCTATATAAATCCCACCCACTAATATAAGTTTCCATGGCTAAGTGGACGTCTGAACCATAATCTCCAGAGTTGTAGTCCAACACTTAAACCACTACACCCTATGTGCCGTGAACAGGCTGTCTTCAAGAAGCCAAGCCCAATGTAGTTAGTAACCAAAGTTTATTAGCAGTGTCACAAACTCAAAAAATGGCTAAAACTGACCAAACACACTGAATTTAGTGTGAAAATGTGGTGAACACAAAAAACAGTCAGTTTAAGCAAGAAAGAGTCAAGCGCACAAAACATGGATTATATCTCCAGAAAATTCGCAGCAAACTCAAAACCCCACAGGAACTCAGGAGAAAGAAGCTATGCGTCATCAGCCAGTCCGTTGTCATCACACCGATGAGAGCAGGCAGTAAAGGTCACCACACAAAGGGCAGAGGCTGCAGTGAATCATGGAAGCAGTCCCAGGTCAAACTGAAAGAGCAGTCAGCGTCAGAGAGTAGTCAGGAGCGGTCCGGAGTCAAAACGGGAAACCAGAAGAATCTAGCACACAGGGATTTAAATTGGTGTCACCGGTGAACGAGTACAAGATGCGGGGCACACCAGATACAATACCAGAGTCCAGGAGGAAGTCCAAGGTCCAGAATCGACAGCAAAGCAGCAAACACAGGGCAGAGCACGGACAGCCAGAATGACTCCTTTGCCAGCTGCAAAGAATTGTTATTCCCAACCCCTTTTATTCAAAGTTCTTCCTCAGAACTAGATTGAACCAACGCTCGATCATCATTCCTCTCAGCCACCATAACTTCTCCACGTGCTGCCTTTTGCCTTTCATGCCAAGCTATTCGTCTTCTGTGATGACTTAGATCACCTCAAGATGAAGCCTGCTCTTCAGTACTCCAATTCCCATCCCCAGCAAATCCCACAAATGAATCGCTACTAGTAGGCTCTTCACAAACATCCCATATCTGTTGTACTTTAGTCCAATCCATATCACTGGACACTTCTCCAGAATCCTCATCCCCATCTCCCATAGATTGCTTCCCATCATCACACCCATCATCCCCTGAAAAGCCCAGAAACGTTTCATCATCACTCATGAAGTATTTGCCTTATCCTTTTCCTCTCCTGTTCCTTGTCTGACTCAGGCTCACGAGTAACCCGTTTTGCGTTCCGGGCCCCAATCCCCTCTCTCTCAGCCTCAGGCTCATCTACAACACTATTGGCTCCCAACACACTTTCTACTATTTTCTCATTTGTAGATAAGTGAAAATGAAATGGCAGTGTCTGCAGACAAATTATTATGGATTTTCTAGTACCTTTGTTGTTTTTGCTATGTGCCATCAAGTTGGCTTGCATTTGTATTCACCACGTGGAATGAGAGACCTCCAAGGGGCACTGACCAAGAGCTCCATGCAGTCTTGGAAACTGTGGCTTCCCTGATTGAAACAACCAACCTTTATTGTGTTCTTCATCCTCCTCCTTTGTTTTAAACTTTTTTCGGCATTATTGTCTTGTCCATTTCCTTCTCATGACCTGTCCAAAGTATGATATTTATTTATTTTATTTATTGGTTCAATTTGATATATCGCTCTCTCTGACACCCAGAGTGGTTTACAACAGCACGATATAACAATAGACATGGAAAAAACACAAGGAGAGGGAAGGGGAGGGGGGGGGGGGAAGGAAGGAGTCAGCAACGATGCCCACTAAGGTGCCACCCCACCATTGAAAGAGAGCAGGCGGGGCGGTCCCAGTAGGATCGCTGGTACTAGGGGGCTGGCGGAGGGCGGAGACTGTCGTCTCCCACATGAGAGTCCGCAATGGGGGTCCCGGTCCGTCCGCACAGTGCCGTCAACTTTCACAGTGGTCTGGTGGGTCCTTTGGAGCTGCAACTGCTTGTAGCAGGAGCTCCAGATCGTCCTGGCTAAGAACATCCTTCGAGGCCGCACCACTCTTGTCGTTAATCGACCTTCATCTGGGGGGCCAGCAGGAGCGCTGGCTCTATGAGCCCGGTCTTTTCGGTCTCTCCGGCAGGGGGCTGGCCCCAGTTTAGTCATTTAGCAGTGTTTAACAATGCCAGCATTTACAAATTGTAAAACTACAAGTGTATAGGATATTTGTTACTCACAGAAAGCTGACAACTGCAATGAAGATTATCCAAGACTGAAAAACATACCCATCAGCAGCATCCATAAAACACAATGCAGAATAGCTATGGAGTTTTCTCTTTCAGCTCCCATGCTTGTTTTTTTTATCCCCTTCCCCACACTATATTTTTTCATTTGTTTGTTACATCTTGAAACATTTCGATTCCTGGCACATTGTTTCCCTGCAATTTACTTCTAATGACAGTGATTGTTTCCATTTCTTTTCAAGATATTTAAAGCAGTTTGAAACTGTTTTGTCCTAACTTTTAATAATTTGTAATAATCAGCCGGAGAGAAGGGATTTGCTCACTTTCAAGATGGATTATAACGAGGCACTGATACTCTCATTGAAAGCAATCAAATCGGCACTGGTTTCCAAGAACAAAACCCCGAAAAAATGCTATTGTTCATAAGGTAAATTTTAGAAGCATTCTATCATCATGTTTACAGCTGTTTCTAGGAGGGAAATGAACAAATAAGGTCCTACCACATGCTATGCTACCCCCCCCCTTCTCGGTCATCTGCTTGTTTTAGAGCAGTGGTAAGCACATTTTAGGCTAATGGGTCTACTTTGAATTGTTCTTACGACCTTGCAATTCTCTGACAGATGCCTGGTGCTAAATACATGATCAGGGTGCTTAAACATTAGCAAGAACTTTGTGTTATTATAGAAGTTAAAAGAAAGATTAATTATTTGTGATTTACTTTATTAATACCTCGCTTTCTCCCTGGTGCCGCTGGCATTGGCTCTTTCCCTTCTATGTGGCAGGACCCTCAATTCATCTGTGGCATCCCGTCAGGGCCAAAAAAGGGACTTTAAGTGGATGGACGAACTCTATGGCCCTGGGGGTCGCGTTCTAGTCTTCCCTTAAAAAGAACACCTGGAGAGTCTCTAAGCAATGAGTTCAGGTCTCCAAAAAGATGAACTCAAAACAAGGTTTATTTGCTTACAATCAGTAAAATCTGATGGTCCAAAAAGCTTGAGGTTGGTTACTGAAAAAAGGGCCTTTGAGAAAAGGAATAACGTCCACTTGCCTTAGCAGAGCGAAGGTACCTTTCTGTTGTTTCCAGGTTTCCAGTTGCTCCTCAAATGGTCCGCTGGCTCACGAAGGAATCCGTGGGTCCCCAGAGACGCTCTTGAGACCGTTGGAAGACTGGCTTGAGAGCGTTGGAAGGCTATACGTGAACGAAAGTGCTTTGTCTGAGCCGTAGCTCCAGACTTCCGCCTGCTTCGTCCATGTTCTATGCTTGGAATGAGGCCAGCGGGGACGTCCTGCCCTCAGGTGACCTCTGGAAGAGGAGGAGTTCAGGGCGGTGATGCCAGGTATGGAGCCAGGCGCAGCCCCTTCCATCAATCCACATGACTGCAACAATAGAACAAAGGCCCATGCAGTTGAGGGCAGCAAAATACAAATACAGATCAAAACAAGCCCCAGGGGGTGCAATATTATCCATTGGTCACAGCAAAATCCATAATTTTGGTCCCAATGCCTACCCTCAACTAATATTTGCAGTCAACTTATACAAGAGTCCCCTGGTGGTGCAGTAGGTTAAACAGCTGAGCTGCTGAACTTGCTGACTGAAAAGTTGGTGGTTCGAATCTGGGGAGGGGATGAGCTCCTGCTGTTACACCCAGCTTCTGCCAACCTATCAGTTTGAAAACATGCAAGTGTGAGGAAATCAATAAGTACCACTTCTGTGGCAAGGTAATGGCGCTCCATGCAGTCATGCTGGCCACATGACCTTGATCGTGTCTACGGGAATGCTGGCTCTTCCACCTAAAAAATAGAGATAAGCACCACCCCCAGAGTCAGACACAACTACTTAATACAAGGGGGAAACCTTTACCTTATCTTTCTCCCTGAGGGGACTCATGCCAGCTAACTGTCACATATTTTGATCATTTTTTTAAAAAAAATGAATACAAACATTAAAAACAATTTAATAGTATTGTGTGTCTGTTAAAAATACAAATAAAACATAATAAATACAATTAAAATGCATTTTAAACAACATCCCCACCCCCCAAAAGTCCCAAGAGTGAATCTGTACTGTAGAATTGGTGCAGTTTAATGCTATTCCAAATGCCATGGCTCAATGCTTTGGAATCATGGAAGTTGTAGTTTTATAAGGTCTTTCACCTTCTCTGCGAAAGAGTACTGGTGCTTTACCAAGCTTCAACTTCCATGATTCCATAGCAATGCACCAAGGGCCAGGGCTTCCCAGTTCTCAGTGTCTGTGCCAGAGTTTTTAAGGTTGGCTTTGAGCCCATCTTTAAATCTCTTTTCCTGCCCACAAACATTCCATTTTCCCTTCTTGAGTTTGGAGTAGAGCAACTGCTTTGGGAGACGGTGGTCGGGCATTCGGACAACATGGCCGGTCCAGCGGAGCTGATGGCAGAGGACCATCACTTCCATGTTGGTGGTCTTTGCTTCTTCCAGCACGCTGACATTTGTCCACTTGTCTTCCCAAGAGATTTGTAGGATTTTTCGGAGGCAGCGCTGATGGAATCGTTCCAGAAGTTGCATGCGACATCTGTAGACAGTCCACGTCTCGCAAGTGTGTAGCAGGGTTGGGAGGACAATAGCTTTATAAACAAGCACCTTGGTATCCCTACGGATGTCCCAGAACTATACAAGGTTTATTGATTTGGGAGTATGGCTCATGGACTATAAGTGACCCCTAGATTGTTTTGTGGCCTCCAGGTCATCCCATCTCCTTTTTTTCTTCCTCTTCTTCCTCTTCCTTCATCTTAATATGACCTCAAACATCCACTAACTCCAGGGGTGTTTCACCATGTTTTTGTTTCCCATGGTCATTTGGGACCCTAGGAAGGTCTTTCTTTTGCCTAACAGTTGTAGTAGTAGTATTATAGAAAAAAGTATTTTTAATCTATTGTTTTTGTTTAACATGGTTCTGGGTTTTTTTTTGTATATTTGTATGTAGGTTTTGTCTTAATCTGTCCTAATTAAAAATAATCATAAAAAAGAAACAAGCATGATACCTATGCAGAAAATTGTCTGCAATCTATTCGTATTCAGACATTAAAACTGAATAATCATACACATTTTGCTCTCTTTTTTATTTTGTGGGAGAAAATTCTTCATTTTAATTGAAAGCCATGCTCTCCTTTCACCAGGTTATCTTAACTCTCTATCTTACAGGCCAGATGCTGTAAGAAATATAACTCTTGCTTAATGCATACTGTAAAAATCTCTGTGTTTGTGGAGATATGGTTCAGTTTGATTCATGCACTGTGTTACATCTGCCTTTTAAATTAGAAATATTCTTCCTATTTATGCAAGAATCTGGGGGAAGTGGGAGGGAAGCGAGGGGAAGAACCTTTGCTTCCTTAGTATGCAATTTGCAAATGGACCAAGTTGGTATCAGATGATGACTGTTTTGCTATTACATTTTTCAAATGATAGCATAGCTTGTATCTGGATGGTGTTTTTTTAAGTGTATTTAATGGTGTGCACATGCAGATGAAGTATTGGGAGAGTTTCGACAACTTTGATGCTGGATGAGAAGACTTCAGTTTGTCCATTTTTTTGTTGGCTATTTTTTTAAGTTACGGATTTAGAATGGTAAGAGAGAGTCTAAATTCCCTATAGCAGTAATGGTATTATCTATGGTATATCTATTTGAAAAAAAATACTTAGGACTTAATTCCACACTGCTTTATCATGTGGGACATAAAATTTTGGGAAGAATTGCATGGCAACCTGTTAATGTCATGTGCATATGTGGGTCCACTTTATACCTGCATATGTGTGTGTGTATATATCTGCCAACACCATACCTAAAACAACTCAAGTCACACACATGCGCAGACCACCATCAGCACTCAACATTTCATTGTTACAGTCTCATTTCCAATGTCTGAGTTTTAAATAGTTGTTTTCTTTGCTATAGTTTTACTGTATTGTATTGTACTGTCCTACCCGTTGGCGCCCCCTTGTTATGGGGGAGAGGCTTGCGTACCCTAATGAAGTTGTGAGCTATGCTAGCGGTGGCATAATAGCCACCAGTAGGGCCTCCCATGCAAGACAGGTCACAACCGAAGGGTCAGACAAAGAGCATCAATGGGCAGAATGGGCTCTCTAGCCTTTTGGCAACCATCCTAGGAGAAGGAAAACTCGGATTTCAAACCGGGGCAAATGGTGCTAGTTTAACCCTGTAAGGTCAACCATCTAAGAGAAGGAAACTCAAACCAAACCTACGACCTGAGGATCTCGCTGCCACCGTCCCAGCTTGCTAGGCCCCAGCAGATGAACCTTTGGTTTAAAGGGTGAGGCCAAGTTCTGTGCACGCTGCGCTCCACCAGAAAGGTCCATTGCACAGGCTCGAAGGACACATCTAACCTCCGAATCATCAATGCGCTTGTAGAAAGTGTGGAATGAGACCTACCTGCATCTTCGTTCGCAAAGAAAAGCCAAGAGCATTGTACTGTACTTTGTGTTTATTTTATGCATTGTTGAAGGCTTTCGTGGCCAGAATCACTGGGTTGCTGTAAGTTTTTCGGGCTGTATGGCCATGTTATAGAGGATGGAATTAAATATATTTAATATTAAATTAAAATAATTTAATATCTTATCCCTGCATTTTATCTCAGTAAAAGATTATATTTGACTGTATGGATGCCCCTTTTGAATGCCCACCCTGCATTTAATGTTAGTAAAAGATTATATTTGACTGTATGGATGCCCCTTTTGAATGCCCACCCTGCATTTAATCTCAGTAAAATATTATATTTGACTGTATGGATGCCCCTTTTGAATGCCCACCCTGCATTTTATCTCAGTAAAAGATTATATTTGACTGTATGCATGCAGGGGCGGGGGGGGGGCGGGGGCGGGGAGGGGGTGGAGCCGGGGGCAGGGGGAGACCCTACGCCCCCCCCCCCCAGTCATCAGTGACCGGAATTCAGGCCCTTGGGCCGGTAGAAGTTGGACAGCCCTGTTCTAGAAGCATTCTTTCCTGATTTTTTAATGTTTTGTTTTAAGCGCTTTGTGTCATATGTAAGCTGTCCTGGGTCCCTGAATAAAGTTGTTGTTGCTGCTGCTGCTGCTATTGTTGTTGTTATTCGCCATCTCAAATGGAGGGGGAGGTCATAGAATCATAGAATAATAGAGTTGGAAGAGACCACATGGACCTTCTAGTCCAACCACAATCAAAGTATCCCTAACAGATGACTATCCAGACTCTGTTTCCAAGGAAGGGGTTTCCACTACACTCCAAGGCAGAGATTTCCACTGCTGAACAGCTCTTAAAATCAGGAAGTTCTTCCTAATGTTCAGGTGGAATCTTCTTTCTTGTAATTTGAAGCCATTGCTCCTAGTCCTAGTTTCAAGGGTAGCTGAAAACAAATCTGCTTCTTCTTCCTTATGACACCCTTTCACATATTTATATATATGACTATCATGTCTTCTCTTAACTTTCTCTTCTGCAAGCTTCTCATAAGGCATGGTCTCCAGTCCTTTAATCATTTAGTCACCCTCCTCTGGACACTTTCCAGAGTGTCAATTTATAGGTAAAGCTAAAGCTTTCCCCCTGACATTAAGTCCAGTCATGTCTAATTCTCAACCATTAGAACTATCTATGTTGTGGAAAAAAGAAACCATGGAGTTATCATCTCAAATTCTAAGCCGAAAAGCTGATGTTGTCCCTAGACACTTCCAAGGTCATGTGGCCGACATGACTGCATGGAGTGCCGTTAACTTCCTGCCAGAGAGGTACCTATTGATCTACTCACATTTGCATGTTTTTGAACTGCTAGGTTGGTGGAAGCTGGGGCTAACAGTGGGAGCTCACCTTGATCCCCGGATTCAAACCTGCAACTTTTCAATCAGCAAGTTCAGCAGCTCAGAGGTTTAACCCACTGCACCACTGGAGGCTCCCAGTTTATAGGCATATATGTATATATGTATGTATCATTGCAATACATGTTGAAGAAATGTAAGGCATCCTGTGAAATATTTACATAATCATAAACCAATTTACAAGCACCTAAAGGTGAATTGTGATAATGACAACACCTGCATTCTCAGAGGGAGAGCAAAGATGTAGTTACTAGGCATGAGAAAAAAGTTATGAAAATCAAAAGAATTCGTAAGTGATTCGTATATAATGGGACTTTCAAGTTTTTACGGATCGCAAGGCCAATCCCGGAAGTGGACTTTCTTTTCGAACCCCCTGGGCCCAAAATTTTGTTAGAATTCTAAATATTTCGAAGGCTCCCTATTACCCTCTCCAAAATCCAAAATCCAAAATCCCAGACATTACACACAGTCAGATGGGGCCTTTCCATGCTCGAGGCCTACTTTAACTGAAAGGCCTTGCCTCCAGGAAGAGAAAACCAGCCAGAAGCATAGAGAGATCAAAACCGGAAGTCCTAGAGCGGCTGGAGGACTCAGAAAAAGCGCTTTAAACTGCAGGGAAAGGAGCCTGGAAAGGGCTGCCATGCGGGTGGCCCCTTCCCGCTAAGAAATAACCCGACCCAGGCTTGGGTCAGCTTATATCTTAGCGGGAAAGGGCTGCCGTGGCGGGCGGCCCCTTTTCCTGCTAAGATATAACCCGACCCAGGCTTGGGTCGGCTTATATCATAGTGGGGAAAGGGCTGCCGTGCAAGGGCGGCCCCTTTCCTGCTAAGATATAACCCGACCCAGGCTTGGGTCGGCTTATATCTTAGCGGGGAAAGGGCTGCCGTGCGGGCGGCCCTTCCTGCTAAAATATAACCTGACCCAGGCTTGGGTCGGCTTATATCTTAGCGGGGAAGGGCTGCCGTGCGGGCGGCCCTTTCCTGCTAAGATATAACCCGACCCAGGCTTGGGTCAGCTTTATATCTTAGCGGGAAAGGGCTGCCGTCTGCGGGCGGCCCCTTTTCCTGCTAAGATATAACCTGACCCAGGCTTGGGTCGGCTTATATCTTAGTGGGGAAAGGGCTGCCGTGGGCGGCCCCTTTCCTGCTAAGATATAACCCGACCCAGGCTTGGGTCGGCTTATATCTTAGCGGGAAAGGGCTGCCGCGGGCGGGCGGCCCTTTCCTGCTAAGATATAACCTGACCCAGGCTTGGGTCAGCTTATATCCTAGCGGGGAAAGGGCTGCCGTGCGGTGGCCCCTTTCCTGCTAAGATATAACCCGACCCAGGCTTGAGTCAGCTTATATCTTAGCCGGGAAAGGGCTGCCGTGCGGCCGGCCCCTTTCCTGCTAAGATATAACCCGACTCCAGGCTTGGGTCAGCTATATCTTAGCGGGGAAAGGGCTGCCGTGCGGGCGGCCCCTTTCCTGCTCAGATATAACCCGACCCAGGCGTGGGTCGGCTTATATCTTAGCGGGAAAGGGCTGCCGTGGCGGCGGCCCCTTTCCTGCTAAGAAATAACCCGACCCAAGCCTGGGTCGGCTTATATCCTAGCGGGAAAGGGCTGCCGTGCGGGTGGCCCCCTTTCCTGCTAAGATATAACCCGACCCAGGCTTGGGTCAGCTTATATTAGCGGGAAAGGGCTGCCGTGGGCGGCCGGCCCTTCCTGCTAAGATATAACCCGACCCAGGCTTGGGTCGGCTTATATCTTAGCGGGGAAAGGGCTGCCGTGGGGGCGGCCCCTTTCCTGCTAAGATATAACCCGACCCAGGCTTGGGTCAGCTTATATCTTAGCGGGAAAGGGCTGCCGTGCGAGCGGCGACCCTTTCCTGCTAAGATATAACCCGACCCAGGCGTGGGTCGGCAGATATCTGAGCGCGGAAAGTGCGGCCGTGCGGGCGGCCCCTTTCCTGCTAAGACATAACCCGACCCAAGCCTGGGTCGGCTTATATCTCAGCCATGAAGACGCCTGCCAGCCTCTTCTTGGCTAAGATATCAGCCGACTGAAGCCAAATCCAACCTGTGTTCCCCTTAACACGGGTTGGATTGTGAGCTCGCAGGGGCGAAGGGTGGCATCGATGTCTCCCTTCCCCCCTGCCAGGTCAGAATCCAACCTGTATTAAGGGGAACACGGGTTGGATTGGGACCTCGCAGGAGCAAAGGGTGGCATCGATGCCTCCCTTTAACCCCTGCGAGTTCCCAATCGGAGGAATTTCCTCCTGTTCTCCAGGCTCTCCCTCCGCTTGAGAGACAGCCTGGGAAACAGGAGGAAATTCCTCCTCGATCAGGTCTTCGAGCTGCTTCCAAAGCGCTTTGGAAGCAGCCCGGGGCCGAAGTTTCCTCCTGTTTCCCAGGCCTGGGTTGGGTTATTTCTTGCGGGAAGGGGCCGCCTGCACGGCAGCCCTTTCCCCGCTAAGATATAAGTCGACCAAGCCTGGGTCGGGTTATATCTTAGCAGGAAAGGGGCCGCCCAAGACGGCAGCCCTTTCCCTGCTAAGATATAAGCTGACCCAAGCCTGGTCGGGCTATATCTTAGCAGGAAGGGGCCGCCCGCACGGCAGCCCTTTCCCCGCTAAGATATAAGCCGACCCAAGCCTGGGTCAGGTTATATCTTAGCAGGAAAGGGGCGCCCGCACGGCAGCCCTTTCCCCTGCTAAGATATAAGCCGACCAAGCCTGGGTCGGGTTATATCTTAGCAGGAAAGGGGCCGCCCGCACTGCAGCCCTTTCCCCGCTAAGATATAAGCTGACAAGCCTGGGTCGGTTATATCTTAGCAGGAAAGGGCCGCCCGCACGGCAGCCCTTTCTTCGCTAAGATATAAAAGTTTACAAGCCTGTCGGCTTATATCTTAGCAGGAAAGGGGCCTCGTGCGGACGGCCCCTTCCTGCTAAGATATAAACCGACTCCAGGCCAGTTGGACAGCCCTGTTCTAGTTTACAAAGAGCACGTCCTCATACCCTCCAGGTCACTATCACCCTTACTACATTCTTACTATTAGAATTTATTATTTAATTCTAATAAATGCTCTGGAGAAGCAAGCCTTGACTATTTTATTTAATAATAATAATACTAATAATAATAATATATTAATGCTTTATATCTCCCTGCAAGGAAACCAAGGGAAATGTTGCCCTTGGTTTGCCTGTGCTTAAAACAGTGTCAGTCCTGTTTCCCTGCTTTTCAGACTTTAGAACCAATTTAGAATTTCGTTAGTAATTACGTTACATTTTAGAACTTTTTGGTATTTTTTTTTTAAAAAATTTATTGAGGTTTCTTCAATAACAATAAAAGAGGTGGAACACATTTGGGCATAGGACAGTAGGAAGGAAAGTAGAGAACGCAGGAGCAAGTGTGGGAGGGGGGGACAGGGGTGGACCGTGAGGGGAGGAAGGGGGGAGATATAGGAGGGGGGAGAGGGGGGTCGGAATTGGATCTGGGGGAGGGGTCCAGACAGGGGAGGCAAGCGGCAGGGGGGAGAGGGGGGGACCTTCAGGCTTCCGATGTTTCCGTATAGACCATACTGTTCGGTTGGGAGAGGGGGAGGAGGGCGGTGCAAGATTGTCCTTGTAATGGGGGGAGGGAGGAAGCGGAGGGAGCAAATTGTCTCTTGTCAGTTCCTTACGTATCTTGTGTCTGCATCAGGAAGTCTGACTGTGCTGGTCTGAGTCCCATGTCTTTAGATAGGCCACGAACGGAGACCAGTCTGTTCTGCGCATTCCCGTCCCCTCTAGATCGCTCATGTAATAGGAAAGCCTGCCCATGCTCATAATGTCCTGGACTTTGTTCACCCATTCTGCGAGACAAGGCGTGTCCTTACCCTTCCACTTTTTCGCGTACGCCATCCTTGCTGCCGTGGAAAGGAACAAGAACAGCCGTTCATCATTCTCATCTGCTAGGTCTCTTTCCTCCACCAGACCTAAGAGGCAAGCCTCAGGCGTCATCTCCATCGTGGCACTTAGAATCTTTTGAATTTGGATAAAGATTGTTTTCCAATATTTTGAGGCTTCCTTACAGGACCACCACATGTGGTAGAAGGTGCCTGTCTGTGACCCACATTTCCAGCAGGCTGTGTGGGCGGATTTGTACATCAGACCCAATTTATGAGGGGTCATGTACCATCTGAAGAACATTTTGTACCAATTTTCCTTCAGATCGACGGCATAGGTGATTTTGATTTTCTTCCGCCAGACCCTCTCCCATTCTCGCATGTTGATGGTGCGGCCAACATTTTGCACCCATTTTATCATACAGGATTTTACCTGTTCAGTCTCTGTTGACCATTCCAGGAGACACCTGTAAGCCTTGGAGATCAGTTTCTTCTCTTTAACTTTTTGGAATTTTTTTTGTAAGTCTTTCTATTACTAATCAACCCCCCCCCATTTGACTTTAGAATCGCGATTTTTGGGTTCTAAACCATGCCTAGTAGTTACATCTTTAGGACCTTTCTACAAGTGGAGCTAACAACATGACAATTCCACGATGGGGCCTGAAGTGCAGTAGAGATACAACAGTGTTATGTATCTGTGCTAGCATTGTGGCTCTGATTGCACAATTGTCATTTTAATGCTGTGGATCCCACGGTGCAATGGACATCACAGCATGGTGGATGCTATCATGCAATGGACATCATGGCACTTTAAAACTGTGCAAAAGATATCATGGATCTGTGGATCCTATTTCACTATGGGTACTATAGCTTCCAGGGTGAAATAAGCATTATAACTTTGTGGGTCCCATTGGCCAATGTGCATTGTAATGCTGTGGACTCCATCATGCAAAGGATATCATGGCACAATTGGCATTTTAGTGCTATGGATCCTGTTGAATTATGGACATCAGAGCACTATGGCTCCCATTGTGCAGTGGGTACCATTGAACTATAGATCCTGAACACCAAATGCATGTTGTCCCATTTACTGGAAGGGTTGTATATCATATTATTTATTATTCAAACTTATATACCGCCACTCCCCGCAGGCTCGGGTGGTTCACAACAAGATAGCACAGTTAACAGTAAAAACAATTTACAAACCAATTAAATTACATTCACATGTTCAAATACTTGCTGAAAAAGATGTGTTTTATATGCCCTGTGGAAGGTTGATAGATCCCGTAAGGCCCAGCATTCCATAGGGATGGTGGCACAATTGTGAAGGCCCTTCGCCTAGTTGCCGTCAGATGGAAGATCTTAAAACTGGGAATTTCCAACAAATCTTGATCTTCCAAGTGGAGTAATCTCTGGTGTTGGTAGGGGGTGAGGTGGTCCCTCAAGTATGCCGGCCCTGGACCATATAAAGCCTTGAATCAGAAGCATAGCTAAGTCACCACAAAGTTTCATATTGTAGCATCAGATACAGCATCTCAACCATTAGAACTATCTATGTTGTGTGGGGAAAACCCATTGAATCATACATACTGTACATCCCCTCTCCCGACAAGAGCAAGTTTGTTCTCTCCTTAAAGGAAAATTGGAAAATATCACTAACTAATTTAAAAATGAAAGACCAACAGAACACAGGCTGGTCTAAGCATTGCTAAATTAGTAGCATACAGACCCAGTCTTTCTCCTTTGCTCAGATTTCCATAAAAGAGATTTTTCCCTTTCTTCCTTTCTATGCTTCAAATAATTTGAGAATCACCCAAGACAGAGAGAGTGAGCTGGAGTCCACGCAATGCTTCAGCACATGGAGCCTTATCTATATGCATTACTTTGATTTCAAATTATTTTGAGCCAAGCTTTTTTATTGTAGTCCTTGTTACATACATAAATCTCAAAATGTAATACATTTTATAAGAAATGGTCATAAAAATTTACAGCCAGTAACTTTTCCCCTGTCCCTTACAATGATATTCTACTAAAACCATTAAATGCTTCTCATTAATGCCCTTTAAATGATTGGGTAATGACCCACAATCGCGTGTAAGTGAACAACCATTAAAGAATTATCCATTCTTAGCATGCTTTTAAGTACAGTTTAAATACATGGGAGGAAACATGCAATATATTAAGGAAAGTATTAAATTTGAAAGAGGGAAAACAGGAGCACTCTAAATGGACAAAGAGGTTTAGAATCACAGAATCATAGAGTTGGAAGAGACCTCGTGGGCCATCCAGTCCAACCCTCGGTCAAGAAGCAGGAAAATCGCATTCAAAGCGCCCTGACAGACGAATCCTGAAATGGCCATAGTTCTCAGAGAGACTGTATTAGGGTTGTGCGAAGCTTCAAATCTTTGTTTCGTAATTTGGAGATTTGTATGATTCATTCATACAAATCTTCAAATTTCTATTCGGAAAGGAACCCTCTGAAGCATTTACAAATAGAAAGAGCAGCTTCCGAAACTTTCGGAGAGATTCATAAACATTTGTTGTTTTCGAACTTAAAAAAAAATTAAAACCTTAATACGCTGATGACACCCAGCTGGTGCTGAGGATGGAAGGCCGGCCGGACTTTGTACCCGATTATTTCCATCAGTGCCTGGAAGCCGTGACTGGGTGGCTATGGGCCAGCAGGTTGAAGGTGAACCCGTCGAAGACGGAGGTCCTGTGGCTGGGTTGCCCGGGGGGGGGGGGGGAGCTCCAGCTGCCAATAATGGACGGCAAGGTGGTTAGCCCGTCGGCCCTGGTTAAAAGTCTGGGGGTCCAACTGGACCCTCTGCTGACGATGGAGGCTCAGGTCTCCACCATGAGCAGAGTGGCGTTTTTCCATCTGCACCAAGCAAGGCGGCTGGCGCCCCACCTTTCTGCTGGCGACTTAGCCATGGTAATCCAGGCCACGGTCATCTCGAGACTGGACTACTGTAATGCCCTTTACATTGGCCTTCCTCTGTCGGTAATCTGGAAACTTAAGATGGTGCAAAACGCTGCGGCTCGACTACTGGTTGGTGCGGCACTATCGTGCCACATCACTCCAGTCCTACAGCGATTGCACTGGCTCCCCATCGAGTACCGGATTGCCTTCAAAGTGCTGGTGTTAACCTTTAAGGCCTTGCATAGCCTGGGGCCAGTGTACCTGAAGGACTACCTATCCCTGCACATCCCCCGGAGACCACTACGGTCCATGGATCAAAACCTATTGGAGGTTCCATCACTTAGGATCTGCTGCCTGTCATCGATGCGGCAGCGTACTTTCTCTGTAGTAGCGCCTACCCTTTGGAACGCCCTCCCAGAGGAAGCTCGAGCAATAACTGATCTACAGGCCTTCCGGAGGGCCTGCAAGACCAATCTCTCCAGACAGACGTTTAACCTTTAAGGCTGTTAAATTCCACTCCTGCCTCAATCTGTTTTATTATGTTTTTAATTATGTTGTGATTATGTTGTTCACTGGTGTAAACCACCCTGAGCCTCTTTGGGAAGGGTGGTATATAAATCGAAATAATAAATAGATAAATAATATATTCCATCATCTGTAATTGTCTGTGGTGAGAGAGGGATGCTATGATTGACAAGGGCAGCTGAATGCTGAGGTTTTTTCCCCTTGTCAGCCAGTCAAAAGTAGAAAAGCAAAGTCGATCTCCTCCTCCCCTCAGTGTCTTTGTCTTTGTGGTGTTTGCAGGAGAGAAAGAAAGATGTGTGTTTTTGGAAGTCCATTTTGTTTCTGTGTGTTTCTTAAAACTTAAACTTATAGTAACTTTTTAATAATTCTGTTCGATTCTATCCCTTCAGATATCCAGTTTATGACCTTCCTCTGTTGAAATTATCCAAGCTCAACCTGGTACCTCATTTTTCTGGTGCGAGCAGAATTCTGGGAAATGTAGTTTGGGGAGGCCATGACCTCTGTAACAGAGTATTCAATAGGCCCTGCCCTAAACTACAATTCCTAGAAGAATGGGGCTCCTCCATTAGCATCCCAGCGTAGGTTAATCACATGTACTTAAATTGGAAAAATTCTTTAAAAATCAGTGAATCGACAGATTGTTCTAAAACTTGGCAGATTTGCTTCCCTGCTTATTTTGTTCCACTGTACCACAATTTGAGGAAATACCTCTAGTTACATAGTTTTTTAAAAAAATATTTTTTAATTGAAATAATATTTTAAAATTAGTGGATGAATGAAATTTTCTGAACATTTTCAGGGTTGATGCCATCTGTTGGGGTGCTTTGATTGTGATTTTCCTGCATGTTGGGGATTGGACTGAATGGCACTTGTAGGCGTCTTCCAACTCTATGATTCTATTTATTTATTTACTTCATTTCTATACCGCAGTTTCTCAGCCCCTGGGCGACTCAATGCGATGACACTATGACACTATGACCTTATGATTCTAAGATTCTATGCTAGCATTGCTTTGGTTATGAAAGCACAAAATAGGCTAGAATCCTCTTGGAGGTTTACGACATGTGGGATAGTGGCTATTAGGCTTGGTTGATTAAAAAAAATGGTTCAAAATTCATTTTGGATGCAGGAGGTGTTGATTGTTCAATTTTAAAGTCACTTCCGATTTTTTTAAAAAAAATCAAAACTTTCTGAAACTTCTGAATCACTCCGCCAATGGCAGACACGCATGCACAGTAGGAAAAACCAGCACTGGCACTGGGGAAATTTCAGGGGATTCTCCTTTCCTCATTTTTAGACCAATCCTGATGAAACTTGCTACACCAAATTACATAACCTTTTACTTATCCATGGATTTTTTTGTGAATTTTCAAAGTTTTTATAATTTTTTTAATAATACAGAAAAATCTGTTCCCGTTTGAAAGTGTTATTTCCTGTTTCATTGGGTGGTCTTTACCTTGAAAGCAGTTGTTCTACTCCAGAAACTTTGTTTGTGTGGCACAAACTGTGTTAAATTGGTGGAGAACAGAAATCACAATACAGACCCCATCAAGGGACATCTAGACTGACCCCCTTCTTCTGGGCAGAAAGGCACCATCCAATCTCTCCTGACATCCATTTTCTTCCTCTACTGAGTTGGAGGGGACCCTCAAGACACATCCATCAGTTTATTCCCATTTGCAGATGCAAACAATCATTTTATTTTATCATTACTTATTGACGTAAAGTGTTGACTAGTTGTGGCTGGCTGGCTACACCAGTGCCTTGTTCATGGCAATCAGACCAAGGTAAAATGATTGTTCTGTAAGCAGTTTATGTTCTCTTGGCTTTGCAAAAGTTGCTTATTGCTTTGCTGCCTTCTTTAGACACCTTTGTGGAGTTTATTTTATCTTTAGACGAAGACTGATACAGACAGCTTTTGGATCCTTCTGTCATTTTGGCTAATGAGCAGCAGGGTAGTGTGGGAAATTTAGTTTAACAGCGGGGCCTTTTGCAATCTCTTGAGGGCCTGCCCTTCACAAACTTCAACAATGGCTGTGCTTAGCCACACCCACCTCATCCCTCCTTTTATCGCCGAGGGAGAGAAAGCATGGGGAGGGAAAGCATGCGATTTAAAAACTTTTAAGGCTTTACCAAAGTTGCTTAATGGTCGTGAAAATTAAAATAACCTTGGGAGACATCCAAACGTTATGGAATATTTCCGGGGGGGGGGAGAGGGTAAGTGGTTCAAATTTGGATTCATCCCCTCCTCATCTTTCTGGCATGGTTCAAAACTGCTTTGGAAGTCAAAATTCTGAGGTTTTTTTCTAACTTTCAGGCTCTTCCGAACAAACCTATCCAACCCTAGTGGCTACTTGCTAGCAAGATGATGGGAAACATTGCACAACTATTGGCATCATGTGACTGTGATACATCAGCAGTGTGAAGGCATTCTTCCAGGTGGATGGCATAACTCCACCCTTCTGCTGTGGCATTTCCCCCATTTGTCCCACTACTATTGTGCTGGTTGTTGCACTCCAGTACATAAAAAGCCCTCTGACTTAAAACACACCACACGTTGACTGAAAAATCCAATCCTTTTTATTGGAGCTTATTAAAATAGCCAGTAGAAATAAATGCTTGTAAGAAAGTAAGAAAGTTCCAAAGTATTAAGTCAGTAAAAATGCTGTAACACAAAGCAATGTCCACAAAAGATATAAAAGCAATCCAAAGCAGTATTAATCCAGACAGGAATCAACAGGATACAAAGACAATCCAGATAATGTTAGTCAACACCAAATGGCTAAAAATATCCACAGGAACAAGACCCTTAGAACAGGATTTTCATGGCACATGAACTTGATGTCCAAATGATGCCTGATCTAACAGGGTGTGGTGTTCCAGCCTAGTGGTCATACACAGACACCGGGAGTTACAGTTGCCCCGGGGGTTCCAGCTGCCCAGGGTCAGAACGGGGATGATGAGTGGTCAGATGGGTACGAGACTGCAGAGGAAGATTTAGCCTGGGATGATGGATGATTACATGGGTATGGGCCTGAGAATGGGGATATTGATGACTCCATGGAAGTTAGTTCTGAGTTCGACTGTGAGAAGCCTAGAGACCTTGATTCCCATGAGAGTTTCTTTACTCCCTCGCCAGATGAGCATTCCGAAAATAGGGAGGACCGAGTTTCTCAGGACGATAGCTCTGCACCTGGGTCCACTAATGAGGAATTTGACAGGAGGGCCAGTATCCGAGCCTCCCGGAGAGATTGGAGTTTGATAAAGGGGGTGCGTTGGCCTCATAGAAAATATATTGCTTTATTAGACTTGGTCTGGAGAGGCTTCGCCAGACCTGAAGCTACGTCAGTTTGGAAGGACTCTTGCTCACGAATCTAAGTTTCCGTTTGACCGCAGGAGCGGTTTGCCTTGTTTTCGTATCTTGTTCCATGGGACTTAAGTCAGCTTGACTTGTCAGCTACAGAACTTTCTTGGACCATATTTGGATTTATTCGAATTGCTTTTCATCTTTGGACTATTCTTATTCTAAATAAAAGTACATTTATTGCATCTGCCTGGTATGTGTGTGATCTAGGAGGGGCTGTCCGTGATCTGAGGTGCAACACAGGTTTTCCTTTCAAGCAAACCTTATATCCCCAAACCCAGAAACTGGCTTAATTTCCCCCCACTCTTGGCTCTTATCTGACAAAGTCTTTCAGAGAAACGTAACCCTTGAGTTTGCTGCCGATCTTGGCTAAACATCAGCCACCTATTTTTCAACTCCTTAACTGGCTGCTCATTAAAATTCCCAGGTGTCAGATTGTTGTCCAAACCCAAATCTTGAGAGCTCACAGAGAGAGGGAGTAAAACATCCTCTCTCTTCCCAGCAGGAATATTCTCACGAGAAAATGCCCTTTGCACTGAGGCCTCTCTTTCATTGTCTGCATGAAAATCATTGACCAAACCATCTCCATCTTGCACCTTAGCCTTGGCACCATCATTTCCCTAATTATTTCTCACATCAGAAGCATCATGATCCTGAAACACAAACACAGGCTGATTCCCAACACTGGTTTCCATCTCCTTGAGATAAAGCCCTTCTTATCATATGCACATACACGTTCACATACACATACTATAGAATCATAAAAACTGAGAGTTGGAAGTGGCCATAAGGGCCAACTAATCAAATTCCTTGTTATACAGAGATGAACCACTAAAACCGTTTTTTTCTTCTTCAGGGCTAAGGAGGGAATGTTGCCAGAGAAGCCTGTATCTCATTGCACAAGTGAAGCTCCCGGCCTGTGTCACACTCTGGGGCTATTGATGTCTTTGCCCATCAGTAACCCCTGAAAGCTTCCTTGTGGAGAGGTGGTGGACCAGAAACAGGTATCACATGATGCCATACAATACGGACCCTCATCAAAAGTACTGCTACTGTGCTAGTTTCCATCTCGATGCAATAAAGTCCTTGATGTCATATGCAAACACCAGTTCTCTAACACAGTGTTTCCCAAGCAGTGTGCCGTATGCAATCATCAGGCGTGCCGTGGGAATTGGCACTCTACCCCCTCCTAGCAGCCCCCTCACAGGTTTCCAAGAAACAAATTGAGCCTCTCCACTTGGAAATGTTTTTTTTTACTATTTTACTGGATTTTTTGAGAATTGCCTCCCCCCCCCCAAGGAACTGTTTATAACAACTTCATGACATCCATAGTTAACTGGAAGCAAGTTTCACTCAGGGTGAAATTTCACAAAGGTCTGGAGAACAAGCCCTATGAGGAGTGGCTTGAAGAGCTGAGCATCTTTAGCCTGAAAGGAGAGAAGAATGAGAGAAGACATGATAGCCATGTATAAATATGTGAGGGGAAGTCATATATATGTTGTGTTCATCGAAACAGGCTCAAGTTTCACACTGAATGTATAAATACATTTAAAAACATATTAACTATATGTATTACTGTGTTAGAGTGTCATTTTGTGTCATTTTGGTTGGTGGTGTGCCCCAGGATTTTGTAAATGTAAAAAATGTGCCGCAGCTCAAAAAAGGTTGAAAAATACTGCTCTTACACAGAACCATAGAATCTGAGAATTTGAAGAGGCCACAATGGCCAACTAGTCCAATCCCTTATCATGCAAGAATGCACAAATAAAGCACTCCTGAACAATACCCATCTAACCTATAACCAAAAACTGAGAGTCCACCGCCCTCCAAAGTAGTCAATTCCAGTCTCAAATCACTGAAGGTTTTTTTAAAAAAATTATGTTATATTTATCCTGCATTTTTCCCAATATAAGGACTCAAGGTGACTATCAATAAATATAAAACAATACAAATTAAAACAATGTGAACGCACTAAATAAAAATATAAAAACAATTAAATGACATGTCGTTAAAACCATTAAACATTAAAATATTAACATGCATTAAAGCTCTCACAGTAATGATGTTCTTCCCATTGTTTCTTTCTTCTAATTTGAATTAATTGGTCCAGGGCTTTTTTTTCTAGATCAGCAGAAAACAAGCTTGCTCCAACTTTTATGTGACATCTTGTCAAATATTATGCAATTTTACTTTTGGGGCAGAGGCATGTTAGGCATCAGAGTTTCCAAAAGTAGAGTGCTTTGTAGGTCGTTTCATGCATAGTCTGCCTTCTCGGATGTGCATAACTATTTGTCATTGCATTCAATGTCCCAATTCTGTGATATTAAAGGCTTTAATGCCTCCCTTTTCCAAAAGTTAGCCTGGGCTACAGAGTCGGGGATGTAAACATTCTTTTCTTCTGCAGTCTAGGGGCAACTGCCATGTGAGTTGAATGATGAAAATGTTCCAGGCTTTAGTTCTAAATGTATAGGACATGTGCAAAATACTGAACTCATTTTGGGATAGGAATGAGCACCTCAGACCGTCCATTAAAGTAAAACCTGGAACAGATTTATTATACGACTGTATCAAGTATTGGATTGATATCGGAGATGGAAACACCCCCCCCCCCCCAGGACTCTGTAAAAGATAGTACAAAACCAAGGAATTCATAGTTTTACCAAGGACACCAGGCTGGAATGATAATCCCCTATATCTCCCCCATGTGGGAACCCAAGGCTCTTCCCATGGCTCCATGGCCCCACATGGCAATGCCCCTGTAACCCATACTTTATGAACTTTCTTGAACTTTTATGGACTTTTGCCCATGGATTTGTGAATGGACTGTGGTGGGCGGGATGGGGTGATACAAGATGCTATGGTTCCTATTTCCCTCCTATATGAATGTATCCCTTATATGCTTTCCCTTTCCCTGTGTTCCTATATGAAATATGAAATGCCACCTTTTCATGACCCCAGAATACCAAGGCTCAGGGGATCCCACATTCCTTGGGTTAGTTAATCTCCTAGCACAAAGGACTTGGTTCGACCACATCTGGAATATTGTATCCTTTTCTGGGCATCACCAATTGAAGGGAGATGTTGACAAGCTGGAATGTGTCCAGAGGAAGAGGACTAAAGTGATCAAGGGTCTGGAGACACAAACCCTATGAGGAGTGGCTTAAAGAGCTGGGCATGTTTAGCTTTCAGAAGAGAAGGATGAGAAGAGACATGATGAGGGCCATATATAAATATGGGGGGGGGGAGTCATAGTGAGGAGGGAGCAGGCTTGTTTTCTGCTGCCATGGAGACTAGGATGTGGAACAATGGCTTCAAGCTACAGGAAAGGATATTCCACCTGAACATGAGGAAAAACTTTTTGATTGTGAGAGCTGTTCAGCAGTGGAACTCTCTGCGTGAAGTGTAGTGGAGGCGCCTTCTTTGGAGGCTTTTAAACAGGCTGAATGGCCATCTGTCAGGGGGTTTTAGAAAATTATTTTCCTGGATGGCCCATGAGATCTCTTATGATTCTATGATTCATGGACTGCCCTGTTCAGGTATTTTAAACTCAGGACATTCCTCAGTTGTTTAACCTGACATAAAATGATAGAGCCATAAGTGTTACAGTAAGTCGTAGCAGGACCGTGTGTGTGTGTGTGTATGTATATGTGTGTGTGTGTGCACAAGTGTGTGTTGAAGAAAAACCTTATCATGTGCAGCTGGTAATGTAGATCAGCTAGCATGTTTGGGCCACACCTGGTGGGGTATAACTGTATGGGTTTCAGAATACAGTCCAGCTTTTGCTCCAAGGAGCTCTATGCTCAAAGGCTTTGCTCTGAGGCAGGGGTGGGCAATTATTTTTTCCAAGGGGCCACACGAGAGCCAAAAAAATATTATGGAGGACCGCACCTAAAGACTGAACTACATTCTAATCTACATTATTTATTTTTTGTTTACTATATATTACACATCATTAATATTAACATATTAATATATCAAGAAATATTCATATATTATTAGTATTAATATCATAATTATTATATTATAGTGTGTATATATATATATATATATATAGACATTATAATATATTGAAATGCCCTTGCCTCCCTCTCTTCAGCAAGGAAGCCACAGGCCGGATGGCATCACCCGGAGGGCCAGATCCAGCCCGCGGGCCATAGGTTTGCCCACCCCTGCTCTGAGGTGTAGTTTGGAGAAGCTACTCTGAAGGAGGTGATGGCTGAATAGCTATTTACTAGGCCTGGTAAGGTTTGTTGGAATGTTCTTAAATTCGGAATGAATTTGGATTTAATTAACTTTTGAAGCGGTTTTGAAGTATTGTAAGCAACCCAGAAGTGAACGTGTGATTTTGAAGCCACCGCGGCCATTTTCGCAAAGGAATCGGCGGGTCAAACACCCGGTTTGGATGCAGTATCTTTCTCACCGCCGGGGGAAGAAAACCCTCTTCCAAACCGGGTCAAGCACCCGGTTTGGGAGTAGCTTTCTTTTCCCCCGCCAGGGGAAGGGAAGCTGCATCCAAATGAAACAGGAAATAACACTTTGAAACCATTCTGGGAATTTCAAAACATTTTTCTGTAAAATTTCGGAAATCATTTAGGTTTTGAAACGCCAGCACCCCCTACATTCGAAACGAGTTTTGAACAATTTTTTTTTATCAACCAGCTTACTATTTACTCAAGGTTTATGTTTTGCTCTCTCATGTGACTAAAGATGAAGATGCCTTATTCTATGTTTCATACAAGGACTATGTAAGTTAGTTGCACTGGGGTTTTTGTATGCTACACTGCAAGTTTATGTTTGACTTCTGCTAGTAAGAGTAAAGTTTTTCTGTTCATTTTTCCTCTTGCCTGTGTGTCTTTTGCATGGGACGTTGGCTAGAATTCGCTTGTTGCGCAACAGGAAGGATATCCGAAGTTTTAAAAAAGCATTCTTACTTAAATCTTCTTTATTGACCTAAATTCTATTGTTAGTCCTAGCTAAACTAGAGTTGCTAAATCAGTTGGATTTACCTTTGTGTTGACACACAGTTCAACAGTGGAGTCCATAGTACTACTCTGTTTGGGATTAACCAACTGAATACCAACCATGGCTTTTGGGTAGTTTTTAAATATTAAACAAATTTATTTATTATTATTATTATTTATTTCCATCAGAGCGGCCTAACAATGGCAACGATTCAATGCCACATAGTATACATATAATAAAAGCAAACAGTTAAGAATAAAATACATTAAAATGCATCGTGTACATTCACAACAGTTAAACAGTATTCCATCCATAAGCATTAGGTCTTGTCCACCAGATTGCCATCTCAATCCAATCAAAGTGCCGTATCGTGCTAAAGTGCAAACGCTTGGTCCCCTAACCAGGATTTCACTTTTTTTCTGAATGCCAGGAGGGATGTAGCTGATCGAATATCAATAGGGAGTGCGTTCCACAGACGGGGAGCCACCACCGAGAAGGCCCTATCCCTCGTCCCCACCAACCGCATTTGAGATGTAGGCGGGAGCGAGAGCAGGGCCTCCCCGGATGATCTTAAGGTACAGGATGGGACGTAGCGGTTGATGCATTCGGACAAGTAAGCTGGGCCAGAACTGTATAGAGCTTTAAAGGTCAAAACCAGCACTTTGAATTGAGCTCGGTATTGGACAGGCAGCCAGTGGAGCTGACACAACAGGGGGTGGTATGCTCCCTGTATGTAGCTCCCGTTAGTAGTCTGGCTGCCGCCCGTTGAACTAATTGCAGTTTCTGAACTGTCTTCAAAGGCAGCCCCACGTAGGGTGTGTTGCAGTAATCTATTCGGGATGTGACCAGAGCGTGGACCACCGTAGCCAGATCAGACTTCCCATGGTACGGGCGCAGCTGGCAAATGACCTATATAGCGATGTTAATGCCTTTTCACAGGAAAAAAAGAGGATCTTCCCACTATTTCACCTCATAGGTGTACTATTATTGTCTACTACAGGAACAGAGCAACTGTGACCCTATAAAAATCTACATCTAAGCATTTGTGAAAGGGTTTCTCCCCAACTCCTGCTTCACTATTCCTTCCCACTCTTTCCACCCTGCCTGAAATGTGTAGTAGTCAAATATGCACATTATTTTAACCTGTATTATCCTAAATCTTTGGTCTACTTATCTCTTGAGCAGTTTCCAGAAAGTTGAAAGGAGTAATCACCTATATTAGAGATGGTCTCAGCGGGGCTGTAAAAGTCAAATTGGAAACAAGAACACAGCTCATCCTATCAGCCTTGAGGTAATTTGGTTTAATCACAAAAGGAGAAGCCGTCTAAACTCGAAATGATTTTCGGCCCACCAGTGGTGAAAGGGACCTATTCCCTCAGGGTTTGTAGAAGCAAATGAAGAAGGCTGAATGAAGCTCTGCGCCAAACCAAACTTTTAAAACATCTACTGCAGAAAAGGCCCTTTACAAATGCAACCAACTGAAATATTCAAGTTATCTCATAGGCGTTCAATACATTGACATTGTGGAGAGCTGAAATTTCACTTAGGATGTAATGGTTGCTGCTGCTACTAATGCAGTTTGGTCTGGTCCAGTGGTTCCCAAATTTCTTTTGGCCTACCACCCCCTTTCCAGAAAACTTTTACTCACCACCCCCCTAGAAATTATTTTAAATTTTTTAAATAGCAATTAAACAGAAAGATATATGTATTAATGTTTCTACCTTTTTCATAAAATTAAATCTTTTAATGTGTTTTAATTTTAATTTAAATGTTATTTTAATTGCATGTTGTTTCTATGGCATTGAAAAAAGAAGGGGCCAGCACTGGACAAGCGAGGCCCACCTTGAAAAGCATCTCCCGCTCACCCTGCCCGCCCCGTGCCCAGCAAGGTGCACTTGCGAGGGCATCCCTATTGAAAGAAAGAGGAAATACACAGGACTGCGCCATGGGCGAGGTTGACAAGGAGGATGAGGCACGCGCTGCGGTTTCCACGGCAACGCCTGCCCGGGGATCGCGTGCTTGCGCCTGTGTCCCTGCGTGTTGGAATCCCCGGGCAGGTGTTGCCATGGAAACTGCAGCACACACCTCTTTTCTCTCTTCAACCCCGCCCATGGCACAGTCGTGTGTATCACCTCTTTCTTCCAACGGGGATGTCCTCACAAGCGTACGACTCTGCAAGTGGCAAGCAAACCTAGCTCATGCCCCCACCCCCTTGCAGGGGTTCAGTGCTCCCCAAATTCTCCTGAGCCTCCCAGCGCCCCCTTGGATTGCCCCACCGCCCACCAGGGGGTGGTACCACCCACTTTGGGAACCACTGGTCTAGTCTAACAATAGCTAGTAGCTACGGTAAGCTAGAGATAAAGGTTTTCCCCTGACATAAAGTTCAGTCATGTTCGACTTTTTCAGGCTTGTGATTCCACCAATTCTTTGTTGTTGTTGTTAGAAACACAACAAGATTAGTACACAGCAAACAAGGTCACTATGCTGGCTGTTGTATTGGATCACACGTTGGACACTTCCCAATCTTTTCAGGCTCGTGATCCCACCAGTTCTTTGTCACAGACAGATGATACTTGTGGCACAAGTTCCAATGAATCATCTGAGCAATGGAGTCGTGCCTCTGCTTGTAGTCTGTCTGCGTGATCTTTTTGCAGCAGCTGAGGATGTGATCTATTGTTTCATCTGCTTCCTTGCAGAGTCTACACTTGGGATCTGTCGCTGACTTTGGTGGCATTTGTTCTAATGGCTTGTTCTTGGGTTTTCTCTTCTCCTCTGCAACATTGTATTTTTACGGTACTCCATCTTTGTCTTTTGCACTTGAAGCAGTTTACTACTATTGACTTCCATCAATGTTGGTTCATGACTGCCTTTCACATAATCTACCAGTGCACGATTCTCTTCTTCTACGATTTGTTTCACTTGCAGAAGCCCTCTGCCTTCTGATTTTCGGAGCAGGTAAAGTCTGTCAACATCACTATGTGGTTGTTATTGTTGTTACATTAATACCACACCTTTTCTCAAAGGAGAATCAAGGGATATTCAAAGTTATGTATCAACCAAGAAAGCACAGCTGAATGGCTGGGATCCTATTGGTCTATCCCAAGAGAGTAGACATATTGACTCAACTGTCGAATGATGAGTCAAGACAGATAAATCCATTTGATTTAATGCACGACTGTAGTTGGGATTAACGATAGGATTTTGACCTGTGTGAAATGGATCCATTTGACTCCCATTTGGGATCAAAGCAAGGTATTAAATAAGTAAATAAATCAACTCTGCTTTTGCAACCAACAATTAAATACATCCATTAAGCAGCATGCAAAAAAGTTGCATTACAACCGTAAGGGAATTTACACCTGCAGGAATCCGGTTCCCATATTTGTACTAGATGATAAAGCATCGAGAACCTGAGCGATCACCTCCATTTTCTTTCACTGCGGCTGAATTGGTAGGCAGAGAAAGACACTGATGTTTGTTTAAAGTAAGAGGAGGTGTGTGTATGTATGATGAAAGCAGTTTCTAGTATTTCAAAAGTCCACGGCATTCTGCAAATGGGCTCTTTGCCAAATGGGAATTGAAACGAGTCTACGTATTACACTATTTGCCTTAGAAGAAATTAATTTTCAGCCAGAAGCAGATCGGCTTATTTAATATTTATCTTTAGCTGCAGGAAGATGAATCTATTATTTTATAAGTTTATTTTGAGGGTGTTTTTTCCTCTCTCTCTCTCTCTCTCTCTCTCTCTCTCTCCTGTCCCTTCTTTCCATATGTGGATTTTCCAGCAGTTGGATTCCTGCAGGAGGCGCTGAAGTATTCCTACCTGGAGTAAAGCAGGGATAAGAAATCTGAAATATGTCAGTAATACCGGCTCCAGCCATCATTAAACAAGCATTAAATTCCACCCATCTTTTTTTTAAAAAAAAAATAGTTGTACCTGCTAGAAGTGTTCAAGGTGATCAGTACTTTGAAGAGTTTGATTGGGGAGAATGGAAGGACAGTGAAATATTGCAAACACCCTGCTGTTCTCAGTGCTATAAGCCAAAAAGTTAATATATGTACAGCACAGAAATTAAGCAGAGAAGAATGATCTATACCCATGCTTCTGATTTAGTGGCAGTAGAAGCAGGGACGGTATGGTAGAGTGAATGCAAAACACAACACTGTGAATATATGCTGTCTTTTCAGCTGGCAGACTATGGGTGGTCCAGTTATTTGACATGAGTAAAGGACAGAGGAGTTACTTATAGGATATCAACAACATTCTTCCTTGCTGCATATTAAGTCTGAATTTCCAAATGGAAATCTATCTGTTTCATTTTTGTTGCATTTCTCAGAATCCCACCAGCATTCTCATCTTGTTCCAATTCCATATCGGATTGTAAGTCTTTTCTTTATGGTACTAGATAGGTGAACTGCTTCTTGCTGACGATGCTGTCCTTGTCGCCCATTCAGAATCAGCTCTGCAGCGCCTAACATCCTGCTTTGCAACAGCTGCAGAGCTGTTTGGGCTGAAAGTCAGCCTGAAGAAAATGGAAGTTCTCTACCAGCCCACATCACAGGAAGAACACCATCATCCCCACGTCAGCATAGGCAAATCTGTGCTTAAGTCCGTTCAGCAGTTCACTTACCTGGGAAGCATAATCTCTTCAGACACCAAGATTGATAAAGAGATAGATCACAGATTAGCAAAGGAATATAGTGCATTCAGAAGGCTTCACAAAAGAGTCTGGAGCAACAAGCACCTGAGGCAAAACACAAAAATCAGTGTGTACAGAGCTATTGTACTGTCTATTCTCCTTTATGGGTCTGAAACATGGGTCACCTATCGCCAACACCTATGACTCCTCGAACGCTTTCATCAGTGCTATCTTTGCACAATCCTAAATAAACACTGGACTGACTATGTGATGAATGTCGCTGTCCTTGAGCAAGCAGGGATCACAAGCATTGAGGCCATGCTATTGAGAACACAGCTGCACTGGGCAGGGCACGCCTCCCAAAGATACTACTCTATGTTGAACTCACCACAGGTCAGCGCAAGAGAGGCGCCCCAAAAAAGAGATATAAGGACTCCCTGAAACAGCATCTCAACCTAGGCCAGATTGATCACCAACAATGGTCCACCCTGGCCTCACATCGGGAGGCATGGAGATGCACTATCCACAATGCTACGGCCTCTTTCGAAAAGTCACACCAAACGAGTCTCAAAGATCCGAGAAACGACAACACAGAAAGAACTGCAACTTGGAAACAACATCACCCAAGGAGACTTTCTGCTGTGCTTTCTGCAACCAGACTTGCCTATCTCAGATTGGCCTTTTTAGTCATCAACACACTTGTAGATAGCATGGGATGAGTCCTTCTTGAATCTTCATTCATGAAGAAAAGCCAAGAAGAAGGTACTAGATAACTCCTGGAAACATATTTTAAGTGAGTTGATTTTCTTCCTCATCAGCTTTCTTCCCTGCCTAGGCAAAGTACTCTTGACTGACTGCTATTATGTCTGTGTAACTGGATGTCTGAATGTGTTTGTGTATGAGCATGTGTGGGTGGGATTACCTCTTTCTCTGCTGTGCTCATCACCCAGCTGCCCACACCATTGGCTGTGGTGGATTCTACTCCACCAATCAGAATGGGTCCCAGCTAACACTAAAACTACCCATCAAACTGTATCAAGGTTGCTGCCTTGGAAAACATAGATGAGCCCTTTCCAATCATTTCTTCTCATGGGTGGCTCTCAATACAATGAGAAATCCATACAACAATTATAAATGGCACTAGCAACCCTACATTAGGAACTATTAAATATCAATGGGGCATTTCTTTGACTCGTCAGCAAACCTAAGTGTATCCAGAATGAGGAAAAAGCTCAAAATGACATGAGCTGCGAGGACACTATTAGTTAATGCTTATGATGAAAAATTCTGTCTATGGCTCATTACCATTTTTTTTGAAAAAAATGGACAAAACTTTCGCTAGCTCCTCCTTCCTTCCCTTCTCCTGCTCTGTTTCTCCTATCGATTAAAGATCTTCCAAAGCAATGAGTTAACCCCCAAAGACTTAATCATCATTCTGCACCAGTCTGTAACCATGTGGTACTAATTTAAATTACTGTAGCAATGGGCAAGTCTCTTTCCCGAAATTAATAAATGCAATTTATAAGGAATGTTAAGTAGCAACTAACAATTTAATGCTTTGTGAGTTTCAGCCAAACTGATTAAATAATTAAAGGAGATTTCTAGGGGTTAGAGGCAAAGCTTTACCATTAAAATAGAACAATAGTCGGGGGATTGTTGGCGTTTGATTAGACAATAAGCATGATTATTACCCCAAACCTTGTTAAAATAATACTGTTGGAAACCCAACAAGGGGGGACTTCAAAATGTACTCCGACCTGACCGTATCACATTCTTGGGGAGGTGCTTGTACCATAATAACAGCTTACCATAGAAATAAGACAATTAAATTCCTTGTGTTGAAAGTTCCATAAAACATGATACAATCTGTAAGGCCCAATTGTATGTTCGCCAGGCGTTGACCATCATGGAGCATCGGTTGCTAAACTTGAACAGATTGACAGAAGAACTGGAAGTAGATAAAATATCCAAATCAGATTGATACACTGTAGGAAGATAAACTTTAAAGTAAAAAACAAGATCCACTTTTAGAAGCTGAGGGTCTCAGTAGGACTTTGACAATTTGAAGGTCCCCATAGAAGACAAAATCCATTTTATAGGCTAAGAGTCACAGTAGGAGATAGCTATTCCCAGGATATATTTGTTTTTTCCCTGTGCATGCACTATTAATAGACTAATAATCAGTTATAAAATAAATAAAAAATGCATACAAATGACTTAATAGAAAACTAGCTAGCAATATGCATTTCTTGTTATATGCCTTTAGGTTGAGTCCAGCTTATGGTGAATGTCATAGGGTTTTCTTGGCAAGACTTATGGATAGGTTTGCTATTGACCTCATTTGAGACTGAGAGAGTGTGCCTTGCCCAGTTTATCCGTGGGCTTTCATAGCTGATCAAGGTTTAGGACCTTCATTGTCTGGAGTCTTAATGCCCTACTTTCCCACTACGCTGGTTCTTGTATGGACATTAGATAGATAGATAGTAGGCATGGTTTAGAATCCAAAAATGGCAATTCTTAAATCAAATGGGGGGGATTTTTTTATTAGTAAAAGAAAGACTTACAAAAAAATTGCCAAAAATTTCTGAAATGTAACTTAAGTACTAACGAAATTCGTTAGAAATTCGTATGCCAGAGCATGCGCATTCAGATGGTTTTGGCCTACAACTCCCAGAAATCTAACAGCTGGTAAATTGGCTGGGATTTCTGGGAGTTGTAGGCCAAAACTTGAATAAACCACACTGAATTCTAGATGGGACTCTCCAAATAGGAAGGAGGGAGGGAAGGAGGAAGGGAGGAGGGAGGGGTTTTCTATTCTTGGAAGCAGCAAAAGAAAAGGAGGAGGAGTCCCCCCTCGCTCCTCGCTGCCTCTCTCTCACCCCGATCCTGAGGGAGCGAGGGCCCAAGTTTGCCCAGGCTGAGAGGAAAAGGAAGAGGCATGAGGCTGTGAGGAATGGTGGGAGTTGAAGTCCAAAACACCTACTTGGAGGGCTGAAGCTGGCCCCTGCGATGGGGCATGGCAGAGCAACGGGAAGAGAAGCATCTGAGAGAGCGCAGGGAGAGAGAGGAGGAGAAGCATGCGCGTGTGTGTGTGTGAAGCTGGCCCCTGCGATGGGGCATGGCAGCAGAGCAACGGGGAAGAGAAGGAGGGGGGGAAGCCTGGAGAGAGAGGAGGAGAAGCGCGCGTGTGTGTGAGCTGGCCCCTGCGATGGGGCATGGCAGCAGAGCAACGGGAAGAGAAGGAGGGGGAAGCCTGGAGGACTACACTTTCCAGAATGCATTGCCTACCTAGCAGCAGCGTCACTTCCAGTTCCCCATAGAAATGCGGGAAAAAGAAGAAGCTGAATGAAGGCGAGAAGGAAAAGAGGGAGAGAAGACAGGGAGAAGTGAGTACGTAGTACAATAATTAATTAATTAAGAATTAAGACTTTCTTACGATCATAACGCAAATTGTTGGCCTCAAGGACCGTAAAGGAAGTCTACTTCGGGATCGCGGCAGCGCTACGTAAAAGCTCAAAAGTCCCATTACATACGCATCTCTTATGAATCCTTTTAATTTCCGTTTCATTTTTCTCATGCCTAATAGATAGATAGATAGATAGATAGATAGATAGATAGATAGATTGATAGAGTCTCACTTATCCAACATAAATGGGCCGGCAGAACATTGGATGAGTGAAAATGTTAGATAATAAGGATTAAGGAAAAGCCTATTAAACGTTAAATTACATTATGATTTTACAAGTTAAGCACCCAAACAACAAATCAACAGAAAAAGCAGTTCAATACACAGTAATGTTATGTAGTAATTACTATATTTACAAATTTATCACCAAAACATCACAATGTATTGAAGCAGTTGTGGATCCAGGCGGGAAGCGGACTGCGCTGGAAAATACAGAATGGTGGATGAGCTAAGGTTGGATAAGTGACATAACAACATAAGTAATTGAAAGGGAAATTTCAAAAGAAAGGGGGGGGAGAGAAAAAGGGGGAAGAAAAGGGAGATTAAATACAAATACAAACTAAATAAATTATAAACAGTTATCTAAAAGTCACACTCCCTAAAATGGGAGAGAAAATAGACTGAAAATATCATGACCTACCAAGAAGAAGAAAGGAAGTCAACTTGTATATATGTTTTTTTCTGTTTTGTTGTGGGTTTTTTCTCTTTTTTTGTTTTGTTCTCTTATTATCCTTTTTTTGTTCTCCCTTTCCCTCCTACTCTCACAAGATGTTGCCCAAATTACTTGGTTTGATAGATTTAAAAATAGAAAATAATAAAGAAAAAATATTTATATATTGTATTTCGGCGGCCAGAATTATGCTCGCAAGAAGATGGAAGGAGGATGCTATCCCAATGTTGGAAGATTGGAAGATTAAGTTAATGGATATTATGAGCATAGACTGCCTCACCAGAGCACTCGCCCAAAACAAAGGAATGAAATACACAGACTGGTCTTTAATTCGAGACTATTTGGAGAAAGAAAATGTGGAATGGATGATTTCTGTAGAATAACCCGGATGGGTGGGAATATATGAGTTCAGTGTTGAATATATATAATGTTATTTTATACTGGGGAACTGAATAGGGAAGGAAGTACACAAATAAGTTGATGTTGTATTACATGTTGTATGGCTGTATTGTTTGGTAAATGTGTTGTTGCCTTTGTTTTTTAAATTTTGAAATTCAATAAAAATTGTTTAAAATAAACAAAAAACACAACAAGATGTTACTCCCTTCACTCCCTTCACTACTTTCCCAATTTTAAAGTTTGTTATCACTATACTGAAAACTTCAATAAACATTTTTTAAAAAAGGTTGGATAAGCAAGACTCTATTGTAGATAGATAGATGATAGAATTAGACATCACATATATATGATTATTAATCACGCATACACTTGTATATTATTTGTTCATATTCTATGGCATACTTTTCAGTATGTTCAAATTCAAATGTTGCACCTTTTTCCAGCTCAAACTTTTAAAAAAACACCCACAAACACAGTCACTCATCTTAACTACTGAGTAACAGAAAAAGCGTCTGATTTTTATTCTAGTGAGCTGAGTTTGTGAAGTACTTAAGATGTTTGGAAGAGGTCTATAAATGTCACTCGCATGTATATGACCCTGCTGGCTTATTATTCTTCCAAGTAACACAGTGAATATCTTTAAGAAAATATATATGTATTTTAAGAGACTTCTACTTGTGCTTGAAAGTTGGATGATTCATTGGTCTGACTTTACAATCCCTTACTTATTCTGAGCAGTAAACGACTTGGCCCGTAGATTCAGATAGCTTTTTTTTAAGGTCAGCTGCTATCACAGCAGGATCATACTGTAGACTTTATTGCACGAGGGAGGAAAACCAGTATTGAAGCTTGATTGTGACCTTTGGTAATGGTCACTATCACGTCCCTGTCACTTTCCACTACTGCTCTGCTGATACACTTGGATACCAAGTCTGCCTTCCCCACCTCGGAGTTGGTTGACAGGATTTCCCTGGACTGGTTGTGGGGGTCCATCTTTTGCCCCTTCTGCTCGTCCCCGTGTACAACTTGGCCAGGCAAATGCTAGACTAGATGGGCTGAGGCTTAGTGTCTTCTTATGTTCTTATGTTCTTATGTTCCCCCCTTTACAATTGACCCATCTCCCAGTATGACATCAGTCCCCTTCTTAAATCTGCTTCTATGCCAGTATGACATCAGTAAAATCATATTGGGGGGCAGGATTCTCCTCCTCTGTACCCTCCCTCTCACTATTCTCAAAATTAATTACAGTGCAGCAAAGTGTAGGAGGACAGGATGATGAAAGTATGAAGCATGAGTGTGGGATCGGTACGATTGGATGGACAGAAGTAATGACAAGGCTTATACCTGTATGTAATAGTTATCAGTGATTGTACAATTGAGGTAGAATAGCAGCTTCATATGATAAAATCCTATGTGGCTTATTTTCTGTAGCTGTTAGAAATGCAACAAGTGAAGAGTGCCTTGTCATGGGCAATAGTTAGTTTGAATGACCTGAAGTATCCCTCTCTGTCCACCTATCCTGACCCCTCTGTGATGTAACAAGTCTTTTAATTTTGGAAGGCGTCACTGGAGGCCACATGGGGAGATCTTCCATTGATGAGATTGGGCAGGCATCTCCACCCACGATGTCTGACGAGGTATCCCTGTAAAGTTCCTGAAAATGTGTTTCCCAAATTTGCTGGGCGTATTTGGGAATTAACCAAGGGTCGATTCCAACTTTGAATATTAGAAGTGGTACGCCAGAAGGTGATTGCATATTTTGCCTTGACAGCTTGGATGAGCCATGCCCAGTTATTTTTCATGGCTTCTCCCTTCTTGCGAGTCAGCAATTGTTTATATTCTCTCTTTTGTTGAAGGAAATCTTGTGCAGTTGTAGGAGAAGTGTTGGATTTGCAAATCTGATAAGCAGTGGTGAGTGCTTTTTTGGCAGGAATACACTCCTTGTCAAACCACGCCTGGGATTGTTGGTACTAGGGGTGGTTGATCCATGAAAAATTTGATTCTAAACTCGGTTGGGGGGGGGGGATTCATTTTTTGGTTCGTTATAGAAATCAATACAATTTTTAAAAAATAAATTTTGTGATTGAAACGTTATTAATAACAAATTTTCATTTTTATTCATTATGCCAGATGGGAGGCTAGAATGGAATGAACCCCCCCTCCTTTCTGCCCCCCCTCCATCTCTCCTGGATGGGGATAACTTGCTTTTTTCCCATCCAGGGAAGGAGGGGGGCAGACGAACCTGCCCTCCTCCTTCCCTGGATGGCAAAAATGTGCAAAGGAAGTAGAGGGATGTTTTGGCCTTCCACTCCCAGAAATCCTAACAGCTGGAAAACTGGCTGGGATTTCTGGGAGTTGTAGGCCAAATACGACCTAATAACGTGATCTTTAGAAAAAATGGCGGCCGGGTTCGGTTTTGAAATTTCTCTTCCGGGTTGGACCCCGAGGGTCGATATATGATAGAAATAATTTCAAATACGAAAAATAACGGATTTCAAAGTAGTTTAAACCGGAGATATCCAGCCCTAGTTGGTACTCTTGTCGATGTTGCTGTTTCCGGACTATGTTGTTGCTCTGAAGCTCTTGAACGATGTTTCTATAGCTTTCCATGAGTGTGCTGGTGGTTTCAGCTGATGTCAGAGGGGAGCAAAGGCTCATAAGCTGATCTGTGGCCAGCAGATCAGTTATTCTTTAGTTCAGGTGTGGGGTCCATTTGGCTTGGTTATAAGATCTTTCTGTTGGCAGTAGTAGAGGCTGGTATTGTTCCATTATGTGATTTTATACTGATTTATAATCTAATTTTAAATAACTGCTTACTGGGGTTCTCAGGGTGCTTGTGCCCGCTTTGTGTTGGTTAGTAACCGTAATAAAGTTTTGTTGTTGTTGTTGTTGTTTTTTTGTTGTTGTCTGTGATGTAACTGTCCAATATTCTTGGGGATGTTTCTCTGCCTATTCTTCTCATGAGACATCTTTTGACTCATGGGAAGAAAAAAAGTCGGATCCACTGAAACAATACACCAAAATTTTATTGGCAGTCATTTTCATCTCACCTTCCCTTTGATGGTGTCACCCAGTGCAATCGCCATCCTCATTCCCTTAAGTGATGTCACTCTATTTAGTCCTTGCACAAGTAAAAGACCATCTGAACCCATAAGATAAATTTTCAACTGCAGATGTTCCTAAGAGAATCCCTGCCTCTTACTGTCTTCTTAGCAGACTCTATGGGTTATACTGTTACATTTCAGCATAGACTCTTGCTACACAAGAGTAGCACCACAGAAGGTGGAAACTATATGTCAGGATTGGGAGACCTGAGCTTAGGAGAAGTTCAGGCTCCCAACCTGCCATGAGATTGCACCGACCTTTGCCCCAGTTATTTGGTGACCTTGGCTCCAGCTGCATAGAGCCTGTGCTGAGTCAAGTGGGAGTGACGTAACTTCCAGATGTGTGTGAGGCTCTGGAGGGAAGTGAGGTAAACTCCTCCGAGCCTGGACATTGGACAATTGGACTCATAATGCTGGCTCATGGACCCATGAGGTCACATCCCTTTGGACTATGGGATATGCTGAATCACCCGGATATGGTGCAACCCTGCTTGGACATTGCATGGGCAATAGGGAGGGGCTCAGGGTATATAAGGTGTGTTTGGGTGGCGGGACGGTGCTTTTGCTTCACATGTGTCGTACCTACAATAAAATCGTGTTGGACCGTGCTTCAATCTACGCGGTGATCCTTACAGAGTGTTGGAGAGTCGTTACAGAAGCAAAAGCCCTTTTTCAACTATCCCAGCAATGGAGAGGTTGGCTTGGAGAGAGGAAGAGTATATTGATGGATGGGATTCGGCTCCTGAGGAAATCCGGCGTACTATGGAGTGGGATTGGACCACCCTCGACCAAGAGGGTGCCCGGATGAGTACCGTGAGATGATGGAAGGTGCGGTTGCCCAGGAAAAGGAGCTTGAGAAGCGGAGCGACTGTGGGAAGCTCAGGTGAGCGTGGTAAGGAGAGAGCGATATGACTCCAGACAAGTGGAGGTCTGGAGGGCTGGAAGGATCGGAGGAACTGTTCCGAAGGACTGGTCAGTTCAAGGGGATCCAGAAATGTGCGGGACCAGGGAGACTGTGCCGAAGGACAGGCCAGCTCAGTTGGAGGTCCGGAGGGCCGGAGGGATCGTGGAAGCTGTTCCGAAGGACTGGTCAGCTCAGGTGGATCCAGAGGTGCGTGGGCCCAAGGAGACTGTGCCGAAGGACAGGCCAGTTCGGATGAACCCGATGGAGTGTGGTAGTGAAACCACGGAACCTGCATCACCTTCGGAATTGGAAGTGATGAAATGTAAGTTGGAGGCTATGGGGCCGGCCATGAGGGCTGAGGTGAAGAAGTATGTAGAGTGTTGTGAAACGTGTGCTAGAAATAAGGTTCCCTCTGCTAAGCCGCAGGGGTTGATTCAAGTGGTGGTTACTCCTGTGAGGCCGTGGACACATGTCAGTACGGATTTTGTGGGGGAGTTGCCCTCAAGTCGGGGTTACAGGTATATTTGGACCGTGTTAGATATGTTCTCTAAGGAGGCCCATTTATTCCGTTAAAGGGGTTGCCTAGTGCAGAGAGATTGGCTGAGCTATATGTGCGGCATGTGTACCGTTTGCATGGGTGCCCGGAGCAGGTTTTGAGTGATCGTGGAGTCCAATTTACTGCCCAATTTTGGGAGCGATTTTTGGAGATGTTGGGGGCTCAGAGGCGTCTTACGACCTCTTATCATCCTTGTTGCAATGGGGGCGTAGAAAGAGCTCAGAAATCGTTGGGGTCTTATTTGCGTATTTTTTAGCAACAAGGAGCAAAATAATTGGTCCGATCTGTTGCCCTATGCTGAGATGGCCTATAACAGTTCGGTACACTCTTCCACTGGGAAGTCCCCCTTCGAAGTGGTCTATGGTCAGGAGGTGGCTCCTTTGCCCCAGCTATTGGAGTTGGGGGGGGGGGAGGAGAGGGTGGAATGGAGGATACGAGCCCAGGAGGATTGGAAAGAAGTAGCAGCGGCTTTGGGAAAGGCACAGCGTTCTTACAAGTTGTTTGGAGACCGGAAGAGGCAGGAAGGGGAGGAGTACAGTGAGGGGGATTTGGTGTGGCTATCCACGCAGAATCTGAAATTAGGATATCCATCGAAGAAACTAAGTCCGAAGTACATTGGGCCTTTTAGGATTAAAAATGCGGTGAATAAGGTCTCATATACCCTTCTGTTGCCCAAGAGTTTAGGGAAGGTTCATCCCACGTTTCATTGTAGTCTTTTAAAGAAGTATGTGGGGCCCTTTCCTCCTCCGGATTGAATGATGTTTTGTTTTCTAGGGGGAGGACGTGGTGGAGAGACCGTTATGTCAGGATTGGGAGACCTGAGCTTAGGAGAAGTTCAGGCTCCCAACCTGCCATGAGATTGCACCGACCTTTGCCCCAGTTATTTGGTGACCTTGGCTCCAGCTGCATAGAGCCTGTGCTGAGTCAAGTGGGAGTGACGTAACTTCCAGATGTGTGTGTGAGGCTCTGGAGGAAGTGAGATAAACTCCTCCGAGCCTGGACATTGGACAATTGGACTCATAATGCTGGCTCATGGACCCATGAGGTCACATCCCTTTGGACTATGGGATATGCTGAATCACCCGGATATGGTGCAACCCTGCTTGGACATTGCATGGGTAATAGGGAGGGGCTCAGGGTATATAAGGTGTGTTTGGGTGGCGGGACGGTGCTTTTGCTTCACATGTGTCGTACCTACAATAAAATCGTGTTGGACCGTGCTTCAATCTACGCGTGATCCTTACCGAGTGTTGGAGAGTCGTTACACTATAACTATCCCAGTGGTTCTCAACCTGTGGGTCCCCAGGTGTTTTGGCCTACAACTCCGAGAAATCTGTCCAAACTTCAGCCACATGATTATTTTGTCAGAGTCACAGAATTTTGTTTCTCTTTCTGGAAGATGGATCCTTCTGCTAAGTAAAGTAAAAGATATCTGCATGGAGTGCTGGTTTTAACCTATAAAGCCCTAAACGGTTCCGGCCTAGCTTATCTATCTGAACACATCGCCTCCCATGAACCCACCAGAGACTTGAGATCATTGGAGGAGGCCCTGCTCTCGATCCCGCCTGCTTCTCAAGCACATCTGGCGGGGACGGGAGATGGGGCCTTTTCTGTGGTGGCCTCTTGGCTGTGGAACTCCCTACCTAGGGATACTAGATTGGCCCCCTCCCTACTAACCTTTCAGAAAAAACTGAAAACATGGCTTTTCGAGCAAGCCTTTGGAACTGCAGTATAATTTAAACAAACCTGAACTCGGAAAATGATCTAGGAACGGCTATGATGATGGAACGGATGTGGACTGAACATGAAGGCATAGTTTTAAAATTTCTTATTGCTTGTTGTTTTTATGCTTTTAAATGTTATTTGCTAATATATGTATTTTATATGGCATCGAATTGTGCTGACTTGTTGGCCGCCCTGAGTCGCTTTCGGGCTGATATGGGCGGGGTATAAATAGCGTAAATAAAATAAAATAAAAATAAATAAATAAATAATGATGCAGGTTAAAACAACTGTCAGTCTCTCCAGATGGCCTTCTCCCTTCAAGTGTCTCTAATGGATCTCTGGATGTATTTCTTTAGCCTAGTGTGTGATGGCCTCTCTTAAAAAATAAATGATTGAATAAAAATAGATATAATAGATATGAAATCCAAACAATACATTACTTTTTCACACACACACACACACACACACACACACACACACCACCTTCTCTCTTTGACCTCAGCCATGTGCTTTTATTTCTAGTTTATTTATTCCTTTTCCTATCGCCTATTGCCATGGTACCTGAATGACCGGTGATCATTAATGAATTTATCCATGTGATGAAAAGGCATTATTGTCTTCACTCTGCAGTGTATCAAATGGAAGAGTCACCTGTGTTCAAGGGCAGCCAGGAAGGATATACTGAAGTCAGGATTAAAAGCTTGATTATTCTGATTCCCTGCACTGTTCTGGTTGTCCTATGATGACTCTTACATTGGTGTTCTCTCTTTGTCTTTTCACCTGGAGATCTAAAGATTTGTGAGCTATTGAAAATCTGTTTACAGTTTTGCTCTGGGAGCAGGTGTTTGCATTTTAATGAAGCAAAACTATATAAATAAATTGTTGTTTGGGACTGCAATGGGAAAGGTTGTAATCTAAGATATTCATGGATGTCGGAACCAGAGAGAATGGGCACCATTTTCATAACCGCATTTGGGATTGGCCTTCTGAAAGATCTTTCCAACTCTTAGAAGCATGAGGTTCTGGTGCTGTAATCATGTATTTACACAAACCCAGGAATAAATCAGAGTAAGCACAAGGGAACATGAGCCCTTTTCAGAATACAGTTCATAGATAGTAGAGTTGTAAGTCTGGTCTTATTTCAATCTTACCCATGAGAGCAAAACAAAATTTCAAAAGTATTCTCCCTGCTCAGTGAATCTTTTTGATTATTTATTTGCATTTTGAAAGTTTTTTTCCCTTCCAATTGAAAATTACTTTGGTGGAAAAGAAACATTGAGATTCTCAATAAGAGTTATAGCCACAATGTCATGGCTATCTTCCTCCTGATCTGACCCCAGAAACCCTCCTTAAAATACAGGCTGCTGCAGTGACAGCTGGAATTCTGTAGTGATGCATCTACTGGCACATTTTGCATAGGAATGGGAATTTAGAACTTCTTTTGTGTATCCCGCGATCTTGAGTTTGGAAGACTCTCCTGTCCTTGGGGCCGATTTCTGGATTTTTGCCCTCACCAGGACCCCAAGCTTCCAATAAGTTTCTGGTCCCAATACAAAAGTGTAGGTGAAAGCAGTGTTTTTCAACCTTTTTTGAGCCGCGGCACATTTTTTACATTTACAAAATCCTGGGGCACACCACCAACCAAAATGACACAAAATGTCATTTGGGAGTTGTAGTTGATGGGAGTTATAGTTCACCCGCAATCAAAGAGCATCCTGAACTCCACCAATGATGGAATGGAATCAAACTTCCCACACAGAACTCCCACAACCAAGAGAAAATACTATAAGAGTTTGGTGGGCATTGACCTTGAGTTTTGGAGTTGTAGTTCACCTATATCCAGAGAGCACTGTGGACTAAAACCATGTTGGATCAGAATCAAACTTGGCATGAATACTCAATATGCCCAAATGTGAACACAGATGGAGTTTGGGGAAAATAGACCTTGACATTTGGGAGTTGTAGTTGCTGGGATTTATAGTTCACCTACAATCAAAGAGCATCCTGAACTCTTGCAACAATGGAATTGAACCAAACTTGGCACATTCAACTCTCATTACCAACAGAAAGTACTGAAAGGGTTTGCTTGGGAATTGACCTTGAGTTTGGAAGTTGTAGTTCACCTATACCCAGAGAGCACTGTGGACTCAAACAATGTTATGTTATGTTGTTGTTTGTTTTCTATCCAGAATCACAATGTTGGAAGGAGGCTCACCAGTTTAAGGTCCCTAAAACAGGCATGGGAAAACCTCGGCCCTCTGGGTGCTTTGGACTTCAACTCCCACCATTCCTAACAGCCTGAGGCCCTTTCCTGCTTAAGTGGCCGAGGGGGGGAAAGGAAAAGGGCCTGAGGCTGCTAGGAATGGTGGGAGTTGGAGTCCAAAACACCTGGAAGGTCCAAGTTTGCCCATGCCAGCTTTCGACAGAGACCTCTTCCTCCCCCTTCCCCTTTGCGGCCTTTCTTCCCCCTCCTGCTGAACACTTACTTTTTCTTGATGCTTCTGCCACCATTTTGATCCGAGGGGGCAGCTTAAGTGTGTTCAGGAAGGGAGGGGGGAGGGAGGAAGACGTGGGGCGCGTCTGCGCAGTAGCGTGAGCAAAGCGAGGCAAAGCGAGCACAGCGAGGCTGGGAAGAAGGGAGCCCGAGTGGAGAAGAAAAAGTGTTCGGCAGGAGGGGGAAGAAAGGGTATTGGAGGTTCCAATTTCCCACGGCACACCTGATGATCGCTCACGGTACACTAGTGTGCCACGGCACACTAGTTGGGAAACACTGGGTTAAAGCACTAAATGGTTGAGGACCTGCCTATGCCTATCACCGTGATCACATCTTCTCCTACGAACCAGTACATACTCTAAGATCATCCGGGGAGGCTCTTCTTTTGCTCCTACTACCGTCACAAACACGGTTGGTGGGGATGAGGGAAAGGGCCTTCTCTGTGGTGGCCCCTCGGCTCTGGAACTCTCTCCCTAGGGAGATCAGACATGCCTACACTCTGTACACGTGAACTTGCAACCACCCCGTTTTGTTTTGCGATGCCTACACTCTGTCCATTTTCTGCAAGGAATTAAAAACTTGGTTGTTCCATTGGGCCTTTGATTAGGCAGCTCGTCAGAGATTTTTTACTGATCTTATCTAAGCTTCTGCATTTTAGTTTGGCCCCTTTCAGCACTTTTAACACTTTAGTGGTTTAAGGGCATTAGCATGCTAGCCCAGCCCTCAGATTGTCACACTTTCCCTTGGCTCTATGTAGGAAGTGAAGGCTTACCACCTGGCGACAACCCGACGAGGGGCCTTCTCTATCATCGCCCCAGTTTTGTGGAATGATCTGTCCCCTGAGACTTGTTTAGACAAGCCTTCGAGTCTTAATAATATTTTAACCACTTGTTCTTATTAATCATAACCCAAATTTGATGCTATTAATTTCTTAAATGTTGTATTCTATTGTTCTACTTTCACCTGACTTAGCCGATGGTTTGTTGACCGAAATAAAGGCTACTGACTCTTAATAATATTTTAATGTGTATGGTTTTATTGTTTTATTGTGTGCTGAAATTCTGTAAACTGCCCCGAGCCACTGGGAGTGGCGGTGTACAAATCGAATAAATAAAAATAAAATAAATTGTTGCACTTAAGAATCATGAGCCTGAACCCATCATTTGTTGTTCAGCCATGATGTTGTTTTTATGATATTTTCTGATTATGATGTTTTATTGATTTTTATGTTGTTGGTTGTATTTTTATGCTTGTTTTAACCTGTACTGTTGGGCATGTCCCTTTGTGAGCTGCCCCGAGTTCCTTTGGGGAGATGGAGGCGGGGTATAAAAATAAAGTTATTATTATTGTTATATTACAAGGCCTCCTGGGGGGTTATACTCTCTAGCTAGCCTTTCATGATTTTAGTTGGATCTTTGAGCAACCATGAGTCTCAGGGATTGTGTTTAGGGGCATTGGTGTTTCACCCAGAGGAGGGTGGGAGATCGAGTCCTAGGTAACCGGCTGCTGCAGTCATTTCCATACTAAATTTGCTCCTCCAAATTATTTTGCTTATCACCAAGAAACAATTAAATAGGTAATAGTTAATAAAACTATCTTCAGTGCATTCTACTTCAGTTGTTTGGTGTCTTTATTTCTGTGGTTGGTCAGCAAGAGTTGTAGCCATAATGACATGGCTATTTATTATTATTTATTATTTATTTACAGTATTTCTATACTGCCCTTCTCAGCCCGAGGGCGACTCAGGTTGGTTTACAATGGGCAATAATTCAATGCCACAAATCAAATAACAGTTAAAAACAACCATAAAAAGCATTAAAACATTTAACATATAGTATAAAATTAAATTTAAAAATATTACAAAACATTAAAAATTGTACAAGCCTTAAAAACATTATCGTGAGTGTTACCAGTTGTGTCATTGTTCAATTTCATTATCAGGTCGTTCCGTAAATTCATATATTTATGCTGTACTTGGAAAAGCCCATTTGAAAAGCCAGGTTTTCACAAAAATACAGCAGGGAGGGGGCTCATCTTATATCCCTAGGTAGGGCATTTCACAGTCGAGGGGCCACCACTGAGAAGGCCTTGTCTCTCATCCTCACCAAACGCATATGCGAGGAAGGCGGGAGCGAGAGTAGGGCCTCTCCAGAAGATCTTAACATCCTAGATGATTCATAAGGAGAGATACATTCAGATAGGTAAGTTGGACCTATCTTCCTCCTGATGTGACTTTTGACACCCACCTTAAAATTCAGGCTGCTGCCATTGAGAGCTGGGATTTTGTGATGCTAGTGAGCAGGCCCTTGAAGGATGAGGTGTCCAGCGTCCTCCCATCAGTGATAGGCAGTGACTAAGCAGAAGCAAGGACCCTGTGAGATCCCATCACTACTCTTTGGCACACCATTGATTGCTGGTAGGTGAGGACTGGAAGTTTTATCCTTTGGCAACCCATTTATCTGTGTGGCAGAACTTTGTCTCTCAATATACTTGGTTGGATTTTAAGCTGCGTTTCCAGGACATTTATCACTGTAGCAATATTGCCATGGTTGTAGCAGTCACAGTCAAACTGTATGAATTTGTAGACTTTATGAATCTACACTGACCATATAATGCAGTTTCAAACTGAATTATATGGTAGTATAGATGGGGACTCTATATAACAATGTTGTAACTGGGTTACTGTGAGTTTTCCAGGCTGTATGGTCATGTTCCAGAAGCATTATCTTCTGATGTTTCACCCACATCTATGGCAGGCATCCTCAGAGGTTGTGAGGGCTGTTGGAAGTTGGCAAGTGGGGCTTTTATAACACTGGAATGATGTCCAGGGTGGGAAAAAGAACTCTACTGAAGGCAAGTGTGAATGTTGCAATTGACCACCTTGATTAGCATTAAATAGTTTTGCAATTTCAAAGTCTGGCTGCTTCCTGCCTGGGGCAATCCTTTGTTGGGAGGTGTTAGCTGGCCCTGATTTTTTTCCTGCCTGGAATTTCCCTGTTTATTGAGTGTTGCTCTTTATTTACTCACCCTGATTTTAGAGTTTTTAAAACTGGAAGCCATAGGGGTGTTTTTGTGTTTCATGAACAAAATTATCAAAAATACAGTATTTCCAGGCTTTGTGTCGAGGTGTATATGAAAAAAAATAAACATGGGTCCCATCTACAAGATTATGTATGTATATTCAAATACAGGTATTCCAAAATCTAAAATCCAAAACACTTTGGTTCAGAGCATTTTGGATAAGGTATACTTAACCTGTAATAATTTTCCTACTGTGTAATTGAATATTTCTCCATCTCTAGTTGCATTTCAATATCCATCTGTGAAGAAATATACATGAGATTTACATACATTTCAATGCAACTGAGAATCCCAATTGTGAAGGAATCCGAAACACATTGAAGAATAACTACATTCAGCTCGGTATGCATCAGCTTCACTTCGGAAGATGCTTCAATTTGTTTCTGCGAGTGTGGAGAAGAGCAAATTACAGACCATTTACTACAAAGCAGCCTGAACCCTGCCACATGCACAATGGAGGACCTTCTTACAGCAACACCAGAGGCACTTCAAGTGGCCAGCTTCTGGTCAAAGGTCATTTAGTATAATGCCAAGTTTTTAGCTTCGTGTTTTTTAATACATTGTGGTTGTACCGACACAATAAATAAATACTTTGGAAGATGCAAATAGCCCAAGTGTAGAGGTAATAGGACTTGTGATGTGGAGAGCTGAAATACTTTATCCAGAATGTTGTTGGTACCATATGTACACAAAAAAGTTCCCTTGTACATGTTGCTGTACATTTCAGACAAATTCAGCTCAGAGCTGTGTAACAGAGTTCTGCAACTGTAAACATTTCACAAACATTTCCATTCCCCTTTCTCATAGGGAATGGAAATACTTACAAATGTCCTCCATGTATCATAAAATGACGACCTCATCATACAGGGCTAAATACAGCAGCAAACACTGATCTAGCCCTGGTCACCTAAGGAGCCTGATTGACTCCAATCACAAGGTGTTGTGCAGGCTCTGTGGGTGAAGGAGGGCGGAACCAATGTGCCCCCACTTCCCTGGCAACACACAAGTCTTCCCATGTTACCATTCCTTCAATGGGGAAGCCACACACACACTTCATGTGCATACCTGAGGAAGTCTCAATTCGGGAGACGAAACGGCATTGGAGAAGCCGGCTCCAACCTAGCGAGAAGCCGTCAGGACGCTTACATGCTTGAGTTCTCCATTTTCGGAGGTGCTTCACCACCGCCTGAGTGGAGCTCTGGCAGCTTGTGTGCTTAACATTGGGTACTAATTCTGGAGACGGAGAAATAGCACAGCGGTAACAACAGCTGTGCTGTAATCTGAAGTTTACACGTTCGAATCCCCGGGCTGGCTTGGACACCCAGCTGTGAGCCCTGTCCACCGTCTACCTAACAGATCGAAAACAGCCAGCTGTGAGTAGATAAACCTAGGTATGGTGCAGCGGGGAAGGATTTTTAAGGACTTATAACAAAAATAAGGACTTACAACAAAAATAAGGAAGATCGGCTGCCGGAAGGTGGAAAGCGGAACCAGGCTCATCTGAGGAGGAATCAACAGCACCCCCTTTGTGACGTATGGAGCGACTGCACCCTTCAAAATGCAGCCAGATGGAAATCCTTCTAACTGTACAAGTGTCTGCACCAGTTTACCTGTTTGTCTGTACAGCTCTATTGTAATTGTATGTCAATTTGGCAGGGATTGTCTGCCATATGTGTAATGTAATCCGCTCTGGGTCCCCTTCGGCGTGAGAAGAGCGGAATATAAATAAAGTGTGTATTATTATTATTTCCATACCGGTAAGGATTACAAAATATTTTTTTTCATCTCCCGTGGATACTCCATCATCGCGAAAGTTTACTTATCCGCTTATACTGCGAACAGACTTCTCTCACCTGGAGTCAGAGTAAGACGCCTATCTTTGGGTCACAGATTACATCCTAAATGAACTATTGCCTGTTTTGGCTGAACTGGTGATTGATATTATATGATTTATTTTGGAGTGCTTATATGGCTAATTCTTTACTGTACATACTGCAATAGAGATAAATAGATATATCTAAGAAATTATACGTCTATGTTAATCTTTGAATGAACATCCAGAGTAGTTTGTTATTCATACCACATTTCCCCCTGTGTGGAGAACTGCCGGAGGAGCCCAGCAAAGTGGGGTATGTTGCAGCAGCTTCCCAATGCCCAGAGGCAAACTGGGGCACAACGGAGAGCCACCACTAAAGGTATGATGAGGGGGTGAGATTGAAGAAATGGCCATTGTGCATTCTTAAATAGTCCAATGAGCATGCATATTGTCCAATAAGCATGCATATTGGCAGATGTGCAGTGGGTTTCATGATGTCAGGATTCATCAGAAAGTTGGTATAACTATATGAATGTAGATTTATGCTTCACAAGCACACTGTAGCTTTTTCGCCCTGGAGTGCTACACATTTCACGTTGATTTCAGTGCATGAGCTGTCTTCTGTGTATGAATATATGGAAAGAAACTCACCAGAAGAAGGATATTGACAAGCTGGAATGTGTTCATAGAAAGGCAACCCTAATGGTAAAAAAGCCTGGAAGCCAAGTCCTATGAGGGATGGCTTAAGGAGCTGGGTGAGTTTAGATTGGAGAAGAGACGCTGAGAGGGGACATGCAAACTTGTTTTCTTTTGCTCCAGAGACTAGGGATACTACACAGTAGAATTAAAGCAGTTTGACACCACATTAACTGCTTTGGCTCAATGCTATAGAATCCTGGGAATTGTTATTTGGTGAGGCACCAGCAGTCTTTAGTAAGGAAGACTAAAGACCTTGTAAAACCAGAACTCCCATGATTCTATGCTATTGAGCCATGGTGGTTAAAGTGGTATCAAACTGCATTAACACCTCAGTGTAGACCTAAGACATGGAGTAATGGAGTCAAATGGTATATTAGGAAGAACTTCATGCTCGTAATGCCCTTTCCCTACCTACGCAGTGGGTGGGGAAAGATAATTGCCTCCTCCCATGAAGGGAGGCGATTTTTTCGCTGGATGGAACCTTCTGTGGGAATGGGCGGAGGCTGCCTAGGATATTGGGGCAGCCCCCTGCTTCATTCCTCCTTGAGGTTTTGACCACCACTCCCGCCCAGTTGACAGTATAGTTGTCGCCTTAGGGGGCCGGGTAGGAATCCCCCCCTACGTTCTAGGGTTTTTTCCCCCGCCTACCCTAGTGTTATTAGGGGCTAGCTGGGATGGCAGTTCTATAAGTAGGACAGCGTAAATAGTTTAGGGTAATCCATAGACCCATATTCACTCATGCACTCTTCAAAGTTGGTTGGGCCAGTGCACAAATACACTTACCTGGACGGCAGTTTAAGGGTGAGGGGGATATCATTGGTCCAGAAATTTTGAGAGTCTGGTTAAATATGTTCAGAGAGGTTTTCCTGTGTTTCCTTGAGAGGTTGCCCAGTTTTGTGTTATAGGGGACTCAGGGGAGTTTCCCAGTGCCACACTTTGTTCCCTTGACACCTGAGTTTAGTGAAGTTAAACTTAAATAGGTAACTTTTAAATAAAGGTTGCCCAAATTTGATCCAACTACTGTTGTCTGTCTCGTTATTTCGGGGGTTGGAAGGCAAATATTGTCTAACAGTGGAACATGTTGTCTGGGAATGTGCTACAGTCTTCTTCTCTGAAGGTTTCTAAAAAGAGACAAGATGGTCATCTGTTGCGAGTCTTTTGATTGTGTGTTTCTGTATGGAACAGTATTGGAATGGATGGCTCTTCTGATCTCTCCCAACTCTATGATTTTGTGATTTCATGCAACAAGTTACATAAAGATGATTTTGGACAGGGATGAGAAATATCTGCACATTCCACAAAAGTTCCTTTTGACCCTATGAGCTTGAATTTCTTTTTTTTCTGATAAGTGATTAAAAACAAGAGATGAGTGGCTGCTTAAAGCTTTTTAAGATATTGCAAACCTTGGGACTTGAACAGTGTTTTCAAGCCTGAGGAAGATGTTGCTTTGAATGTTCATCTACAGCCGTGGTTCTCAACCTGTGGATTCCCAGGCATTTGGACTACAATTCCCATAAATCCCAGCCAGTTTACCAGCTGTTAGGATTTCTGGGTTGAAGGCCAAAACATATGGGGACCCACAGGTTGAGAATCATTGATCTATAACAACTGTAGAATGAGCCTGAGCACTTCCCATTTCCTCCATTCCTCCTTTTAGATTTCATGCAAAAGAAGGTAGTTATATATTATGAAAGCAAAAAAGCCATCAATGCAATCATGTCCTGGGCAATAGCTTGCTCACATGATCAGTTGTTTAAAACGGTGACTACTTGAGGGAAGATTTTCTCTGGTACAAAGCTCTGAAAATTATGGCCATTCAGGTTGAAATAAGATAGTTCAGGGAAGGGGGTCACAATCAGGAAGCATATTGATCGGATGTCCTTTGAAGTAACGGCAATCAAACAAAGGGTTGAGAAAGGACTCTTAACATCTACATGAAGCCGTTAGGGGAGATCATCCAGAGATTCGGAGTAAGATGTTATCTGTACGCAGATGATGTCCAAATCTGTCACTCATTCCCACCTGTTACTAAGGAGGCTGTCCAGGCCTTGAACAGGTGCTTGGCTGTTGTGTCGGACTGGATGAGGGCTAGCAAATTGAAATTGAATCCAGACAAGACAGAGGTCCTCCTGGTCAGTCGAAAGGCCGAACAGGGCATAGGGTTACAGTCTGTTGGATGGGGTTACACTCCCCTGAAGACGCAGGTTCGCAGCCTGGGAGTGATCCTGGACTCATCGCTGAGCCTGGAACCCCAGGTCTTAGCGGTGGCTGGGAGAGCTTCTGCACAATTAAAACTTGTGCGCCAGTTGCGCCCGTACCTTGGGAAGTCTGACTTGGCCACGGTGGTCCACACTCTGGTTACATCCCGAATAGACTACTGCAACGCACTCTACGTGGGGCTGCCTTTGAAAACGGTTCAGAAACTTCAGTTGGTGCAATGGGCGGCAGCCAGAATGCTAACTGGGACGACATACAGGGAGCATACCACCCCCCTGCTGTGTCAGCTCCACTGGTTGCCTGTCCATCTCCGAGCCCAATTCAAAGTACTAGTACCTATAAAGCTCTATACGGTTCTGGCCCAGCTTACTTGTCCGAACGCATCTGCCTCTATGTCCCATCTCGCAGTCTAAGATCATCTGGGGAGGCCCTGTTCTCGCTACTGCTCTAAAACTGTATTAAATCTACAACTATTAACTGATTTTTGAAGCCATTAAAATCTCCAGTAAGTATGCAAAGAATGAGAAAGCGACAGCTCCCCTGGTGGCCAGAAGCTGGAATGTTAAATAGCCTCTGAGTGTCTGTCTATATATGTTGTGTGTCTATGGCATTGAATGTTTGCCATGTATATGTACATTGTAATCCGCCCTGAGTCGCCTGCAGGGTGAAAAGGGTGGAATATAAATACTAAAAGAAATGGTAGCTGCTGTGACCAATCAATACAAGAAGAAAGGAACACCGAATTATCAATTACAAAACGCGATAAATTGTTGGTTATACAATGTTTAGTCACATCCAAGTTCAAACAATCAATAGTGTATCAACTTACTCACGCATGAATACAAATAAAGTGGAATGGAAGGACCAGGAGGGTCAAATCAAAGTCCATAATAGTCATAGGGTTATATCCCAATGTTCATAGTAGCAACGTGCAGTGGAGCCGTTTGAGTGCGTAGTTGGGGCCGGGTTGACGGAAGTCACCGGGTTCCCGCTCCGTTTCGTGCTTCAAGGCACTTTTTCAAAACCCAAAATTATAATCAGGCTTCAAGGGCATCCACATGTCTAGAATAACAATAGAAGTGTCCAGGTAACAGCAAGCTAGTCCAAACAGAGGAATTATCAACAATGCAAACAATTAATAACGCAATGATACATACCAAATAGGCTTGTTCAAACCGGCACGGGCCAAACTCAGGGGAGTAAGGCACAGAATAATACAAAAGCAGAGTATTTAACATGAATCACTAATTAGTTATCTAATACAACGTGTATACAAGGTCATCAAGAGTTAATTGAGTAAAGCAGCAATGGATAAACCTTCGTTTAACCCTAAAGGGTATTCGGTGGATAAGGCGGCGATAAGGCGCGTTTCAGCCCTTAAGAGAGCTAATTGGTGATCAGAGTGGGAATGAGGGGTTATTCTTTCAATACAGGTGAATTTGAGATCCTCAGGACGATGTTTAAAGTTAAAGCAATGGGAATACAGAACCGAGTCTTGTTTACCCGTTCTCACATTGGATTTGTGTTCCGAAATTCTCAGTCTGAAAACTCTTTTGGTCTGTCCTATGTAAATAAAGGGGCGGGGACAACTGCACCGAAGGGCATAGACCAGTCCAGAACTATTGCAGGTTGCGAAACATTTAACCTGTATCTCTGTGTTAGCATGTACATTCCTAATAATACGGTCCCTACTGATGTTTTGACAAGTTTGGACTGGTCTATGCCCTTCGGTGCAGTTGTCCCCGCCCTTTATTTACATAGGACAGACCAAAAGAGTTTTCAGACTGAGAATTTCGGAACACAAATCCAATGTGAGAACGGGTAAACAAGACTCGGTTCTGTATTCCCATTGCTTTAACTTTAAACATCGTCCTGAGGATCTCAAATTCACCTGTATTGAAAGAATAACCCCTCATTCCCACTCTGATCACCAATTAGCTCTCTTAAGGGCTGAAACGCGCCTTATCGCCGCCTTATCCACCGAATACCCTTTAGGGTTAAACGAAGGTTTATCCATTGCTGCTTTACTCAATTAACTCTTGATGACCTTGTATACACGTTGTATGAGATAACTAATTAGTGATTCATGTTAAATACTCTGCTTTTGTATTATTCTGTGCCTTACTCCCTGAGTTTGGCCCGTGCCGGTTTGAACAAGCCTATTTGGTATGTATCATTGCGTTATTAATTGTTTGCATTGTTGATAATTCCTCTGTCTGGACTAGCTTGCTGTTACCTGGACACTTCTATTGTTATTCTAGACATGTGGATGCCCTTGAAGCCTGATTATAATTTTGGGTTTTGAAAAAGTGCCTTGAAGCACGAAACGGAGCGGGGAACCCGGTGACTTCACAACCCGGCCCCAACTACGCACTCAAACGGCTCCACTGCACGTTGCTACTATGAACATTGGGATATAACCCTATGACTATTATGGACTTTGATTTGACCCTCCTGGTCCTTCCATTCCACTTTATTTGTATTCATGCGTGAGTAAGTTGATACACTATTGATTGTTTGAACTTGGATGTGACTAAACATTGTATAACCAACAATTTATCGCGTTTTGTAATTGATAATTCGGTGTTCCTTTCTTCTTGTATGGAATATAAATACTGTAAATAAATAAATAAATAAATAAATGAATAAATAAATGTTGTTGATGCTAACTTCTACATGCAATCTACCCCTGGTTCAAAAAAAAGTGCGTGCTTTTCTCTATGTTTTTATTTATACCCGGTGTGTCTTTTTTTTGCTTGTTTGTTTGTGTAACATTTTTCAAATGTGTGCATTGTTTATTTTAAAGTCTATGCATTGCTTGAAGGCATTTCTTTTCTAATGATTAGTATATGTTTAAATAGTGTTTTGCTTGCATGTCTGACATGTGCATTTCTTTGATGCTAATATGTGAAACATATGAAATTGTTTGGAAAACACCAATTGAAGTGTTGATGTATGCCTTCAAGTAGTTTATGCCTTATAGTGACCCTGGGGAGAATCCATCACAGGGAGAACCCATCACAGGACCATCACAGAATTGTCTGAGAGTGTACCTTACCCAAGCTTACTCAGTGAGTTTGATGGCCAAGTGGGGATTCAAATCCTGTTCACCAGAGTCATAGTCCAATGCTCAGACCACAGTATTATACTTAAATCGGCATGCCACTTTTTTTGAAAAAATATTTTCCTTACAGCTCCCTAGGTGAATTTACACTGTAGAATTTATGCAGTTTGACAGCACTTGAACAGTTATGACTCAATGCTATGGAGTCCGAAGGTTTATATGAACCAGCTATGATGTTAAGATCATCTGGGGAGGCCCTGCTCTCGATCCCGCCTATACGTTTGGCAGGGACGAGAGACAGACCTTCTCAGTGGCGGCCCTCAACTATGGAATGGTCTTCCTAGGGACAGTAGATCGGCCCCATCTCTTTTAACATTCCGGAAAAAAGTCAAGACCTGGACTGTTTGAGTGAGCATTTGGAAAGGCAGTGTAACAGACATAGGAATATGGAACAATTGGATGATGAGATTGGACTTCATTTTTAACTTGGAGACATAAATGACTTATGTTTTATTGATTTTTGATGTTTTATCATCCTTGTGGAAGGCTTCTCTCATGTCCCCACATGGGGAGGTGGAGCTGACAGAGGGAGCTTATCCGCAGTCTCCCCGGATTTATTTACTTATTTTTTTTATTTGCCATATTTCTATACCGCCCCTCTCAGCCCGAAGGCGACTTGGGATGGTTTACACAAGGCAGTATCTGTGTAGCACCCATGGGCCCGTTCGTGCCAATGGGAGGGGGCGAGGCACCGGGGGTCCCGATGCCATTAGGTCCCGTACAGGCTGAAGGGGATTCGGAGGATGAGTTGGAAGGCCCAGACCAAGACTGGACAGCAGTGCAATTGCCCAGTCCACCTGCAGAGAGCTTAGCCTGGGATTTCGAGTGGGAGCATTCTCCCGGAGAAGGAGCGGACCAGGTGGAGATGGGAGGCAGCGAAGCAGATAGCGGAGATAGTTATGAGTTCCCAAACGGCCGAGGTTCCCAAGACCTGGCCGAACAGCAGATGGAGGCCAGCGGCTGGGAAAGTTCGGGGGAGGCTGCTTCTCAAGGAGATAGCGATACTGAACTGGAAGAGCGGGGCCGTTCCCATAACAGACGCAGGGACATAGAGCAGGGCAGGAGGAGCTGGCATCTGTCCCTAGATCGTCACCGTTCGGAAAGTAGAGACTGGAGACGCCGGGCCCTAGATCGTCGAGGGGCCCGGCCGAAGGATTAAGAACGGCCCGTGGGAACTGATCCTCAGTTCTCCGGCCACGTCTGATCTGAAGGGCGTGAAAGCGGAGTGAACCACGGAGCCTAGTTTGGCTCGCCTTGGACCAAGTCCTGACCTTGCTATTGATTCGCATTGCTGCGGATACCTTGCTTCAATCCGGAGTGAATCCGGAAACCTTGCCAAGCCCTTTGCCACGATTGCTTTTGGAACTATCCTTTGGAACTTTGCCTTCTTATTTGGACTACAGCTTTGCTGATTGCTTTGTTCTTAATCTCTCAATGAGAATTGCCTTTTGGACTATTTTATATTCAATAAAACTAGTTAGCCTTTGCTACGTCTCCGTGTGTGTGTTAAAGGGGCAGTTCTAAGTCGGTGTTCGTGACAATCTGCCCTTCAATCAAAAACACGAGTAACAAAACAATAAACCATATAACAACAATTAGCAATTAAAACATACAATTACAGTCTCAGCGTCATGTTGAAATCACTTTCCGTTACATCGTCGTCATTCCATATATCTAATTAAACCGTTATATTTCACCAGCAAATGCCTGCTCAAACAGCCAGGTCTTGACTTTCTTGCGAAATGCCAGGAGGGAGGGGGCCGACCTGATGTTTCTAGGGAGGGCGTTCCAAAGCCGAGGAGCTACCATTGAAAAGGCCCTGTCTCTCGTCCCCGCCAATCGCGCCTGCGAAGAAGGCGGGACTGAGAGCAGAGCCTCTCCGGATGATCTCAAACTTCTTGATGGTTCATAGGGAGAGATGCGTTCGGACAGGTAAGTTGGACCAGAACTGTTTAGGGCTTTAAAGGCTAAAGCCAGCACTTTGAATTGTGCCCGGTAGCAAACTGGCAGCCAGTGGAGCTGGTGCAACAGAGGAGTTGTGCGCTCCCTGAATGCCGCTCCTGTTATCAACCTGGCTGCTGTCCGTTGGACTAGTTGCAGCTTCCAAACAGTCTTCAAAGGCAACCCCACGTAGAGACTGTTGCAGTAATCTATATGGGATGTAACCAGAGCATGGACCACCATGGTCAAGTCAGACTTCCCAAGGTACGGGCGCAGCTGGCGCACATGTTTTAACAGGATTTGAACCTGTGAGTCTTCAGTCCTGCAAAGGGGTTTAACCTACCTTATATTCTGGTGAGGTGTGCACAGAGAACCCTTTGGCAGATAAAGCTAAAGGCCTTGTAAAACTACAACTCCCATGATTCCATATCATTGAGCTATAGCAATTTATGTGCTGACATAATGCATTAATTCTACAATGTAGATGCACCCCATCTTGCATCTGTTTTGTTTCTGTTTGTTTTTAAAACAGTCTTGCACCCTAGATATGGGGAGGGAGCCAAGGTTGCTAATAGACCAGTCGGTGTGAGCTGTGCATATCATTGCATGAAATTTACTGCAAAGGGAAGTGACATGAATGGGAAATGGATACCGTCACTTACTGCATGCTAGCAGATCCCTTGCCGGGTACCGAAATGTTAACCGGAGAGTCGTGTAAGTTATGGCACTCATTAAATTACACCACAAACAAGTCAACAATGATTCAGCAAAATGGTTTTGTTTGTATAGTAGTGCCGAAGCCTGATAGATCTCCAGTCAAACATTTATGGCTAAATGGATGAAGATTTTAACATCCGAGCCTAATAAAAACCCCATACTGTGTGATTAAATAAGAGAGAAAGCCGTTAAAAAAAACAGATAGAGAAAGAGGGAGAGAGAGAGAGAGAGAGAAAGAAAGAAAAGAATGTGTAATGACGGTAACATGTAGGTCAGTTACAATTTAATTGTCATTGCACTTCATGGCGAACATATCAATTCTCTCCTGCTTAGTTGAGCAGAAAACAACAACTTAGCGTGTACAGTCGGCCGACTGTCTCCGTCAACCCCCCCTACTTCCATCACCTGTTTCCAATGGCTTCCTTAACCACGGCGCAAAGGCTTCCTGCTTTAATAGGATAATCTCGCTGAAAGCTCCTGCTGATTGTGGCCTCCCTTTGCTCAATGCATCAGTGATCAGTAAATTTACTCCGTACTCGGCAGAGATGCTAAAATTAGATTTTGTTTGCATTACAACTTTCGAGACTCCCGCCACAAGAGATACCTGCCTAGAGATTTATATTGTGTTGCTTTAGCAGCTTCGAATAAAGATAGCTGTATGCAGACAATGGCCCTGACGCACTTTGTCAGAAGAACAGAAAGAGAACCAAATCTTTTTTTTAAAAAAAAGAAAGAAGAAAGCAGAGGTGGAGGAATTAATTTCCCTAATTTTTAATGAATTTCTTTGCCCAAGGGCAGAATTGAAAAACCATCTCAGAGTCAGATGTTACACACAGTTGCAGAGACACCAGGGCAGGGATGGGAAATTAATCTGAATTATCCATTTCCCCCCATAAATTTATCCTGTTTCTGGTGTGTAAGAGCATTAACAAAAAGCAGGCATCTATTTTTCCAGTTTCCTATCCATCAAAGAAAACTGTGCATCAGATTATGCCTGCTCTTCTTTTGTACAAGTAAAAGCACATTATTTACAATGTATATGCTGGAGAGCTTTAAACGGACACAGTATACACCAGGGTTGGATAATGTGCAGTTTATGGGTTACATGTGACTCTTACATGTCTCAAGGTACATTCGGATAAAAAAAAATTTGGAAGGGTGGATAATGAGATTTATTTAAAACTAAAAAAAAAGTGCATGGATAGCAATTTCCCTATTTTTAGGGGAGAAATTTCACAGTTTTAGTACAGGTTGAATATCCTTGATCCAAAATGCATCAGGTCAAAAGTGTTTTGGATTTTGGATTTTTATTTTTTGGAATACCTGTATTTTGCACACATGTATATAATAATTTTATTTATTCATTTATTTATTAATCATTCTTGTATGCCACCACTCCCCGAGGGCTCGGAGCGGCTCACAATCACAAGCATAAGACAGATAAAAACATCAGATAAACTATTCTAAATTTAAACTAAAACTAACTCTGCAGAATTATAAAAATCAGCAACTAAATGCCAGTTTGAAAAGATAGGTTTTACAGGCCCTGCGAAAGGCAAGGAGGTCTTGCAGGGCATGCACTTCAGCTGGCAGAGTATTCCAGATAGTTGGAGCCGCCACAGAGAAGGCCCTACGTCGAGTCGAGGCCAGATGGATGGTCTTGACACCAGGCACTTCGAGGAGATTCAGATCTTCAGAGCGGAGTGATCTCTGGGGTTGATAGCGGGTGAGATGGTCCCTCAGATACATCGGCCCCAGGCCATATAAGGCCTTGAAGGTTAACACCATCACCTTGAAAGTGATCCGGTGCTCGACCGGGAGCCAATGAAGCTGCTGTAAGATGGGAGTTATGTGGCTCCTCGCTGGCACTCCAGCGAGGAGTCGAGCAGTGGCGTTCTGGACGAGCTTAAGCTTCCGGATCACGGACAAGGGCAGGCCAATGTAAAGTGCGTTACAGTAGTCTATCCTTGAGATGACTGTGGCTTGGATGACTGTGGCTAGATCATCTCTAGATAAGTAGGGGGCCAGCCCTAGCCTGTCGCAGGTGGAAAAAGGTGGTTTTGCTGACAGTTTTGCTAATAGAACATCCGGATTAAGAATAGGGCTCCACAGCCACCTACAGACCCACCACCAAAACACTAGACTTGGAGGACCATCATCCTCGGGCTACAAGGGATCGCCTAAGTAAGTAAGTAAATAATAGGCCTGGTTTATCCCCCCCAAAACTGGTTCTAAACTCGCTTCAAATCTATGGGGCCCTGGCGCTTCGAATTTTAAATAATTTCTGAAATTTTCTGGAAATTTTCTGAAAATGTTGGAAATTTCAGGAATACTGCATTAATGACCGCATCCAAACTGGGTGTTTTAACCCAGTTTGGATGCGACTTTCCTTTCCCGCCTGGGAGGGAGAGAAAGCCAGGTTCTTTCTTTCCTTCCTAGTCAGCTTCCTGTCAGCCACCTGGGAGGGAAAGGAAGCCGGGTCCAAAGCGGGCGGTTTGGAAGTGGCTTTCTGAATCATTTCCGACTCACTTCCAAGAAATGGAGGGAAAGCTTCAGAATTACAAATACACTTCCAGGTAGCTTAAAGACCTTCGAAACCAGTTCAAAAGTTATTTAGATTCAAATTTAAAATGAATTTGACGGTGATACGAAAAACCTAACCAGGCCTAGTAAATAAGTAAGTAATATGCATAATGAGATATCTTGGAAGTGGGATCTTAATCAGGGCATGAAATTAATGTATGTTTCATATATACAGTGGTGAAGAGTTAAATCGCTGAGCTGCTGAACTTGCTGACTGAAAGGTCAGTGGTTCGAATCTGAGGAGTGGGCTGGACTCCTGCTGTTGGCACCAGCTTCTGCCAACTGAGCAGTTCGAAAGCATGCACATGTGAGTAGATCAATAGGTACTGCTTCTGCGGGACATAACGACACTCCATGCAGTCATGCTGGCCACATTACCTTGTTGGTCTATGGACAACAATGGCTCTTCAGCTTAGAAATGGTGATGAGCACCTCCCCCCAGAGTTGGACACAACTAGATTTAATTTCAAGGGGAAACCTTTATCTTATACATATTACACACATAACCCAGAGGTATTTTTATGCAGTATTTTTCACAATAGTGTGCATGAAAAAACGGTTGCACACCCCCAAACACTGAAAACAACAAAGGTGTCAGTCTCTCAGCCACCCACATGAACAATTTTGTATTTTGGAATTTCAGAAAAAGTAAGATAGTATACATGGGGTCATTAGAGTTGTTTTCCCTGCAAAATTCATGAATTTTTACCGCAATATTTTTAGAAATGAGGGACATGAAGGAATTAAGAGTAAGATGGTATACTTGGGGTCATTAGAGTTGTGTTCCCCGCAAAATTCAGATTTTTAACCGCAATATTGAAAAGTATGTATCCCTTCAATGTCCCACAGAGATCAATGATTTCCTCCCCAACCCCTGGCAGTTTTTCACCCATTCTGTAGACAATGAGTAAATATGTTCAAATGCATGCTTCAGTCAATATGTACCAAAATGCACATACATCTCCATGTAAGAAGGATAGTGTCCCACAATCTTTAACTCGAACCTTGAACTTAAACACAAAGATAATCCTTATTTAACCCACATCTCTACACCAAGGTTATGATGAAATACTTTGGTAAGGCCTCCTAGCCATTCAGTAAGTCATAATGGTTTTACAACAGTCACAGAATGTATTGTTAGTGTTCTGGGGGTGTATCCACACTGTAGAATTAATGCAGATTGGCCCCACTTAAACTGCCATGTGTCATTGCTACAGAATCATGTGAGTTATACTTTGGTGAAGCACTAACACACTTTGACAGAGAAGGCTAAAGACCTTGTAAAACTCCAACCCCCAGGATTTTCAAAACATAGAGCCATGGCAGGTAACATGACGTCAAACTGTATTAATTCCACAGTGTGAATGCAGTCTCAGGAATCCAGATCAGTGCTGAGTTCTCCATTACTCTAGTGCAGTGTTTTTCAACCTTTTTTGAGCCGCGGCATATTTTTTACATTTACAAAATCCTGGGGCACACCACCAACTAAAATGACACTCTAACACAGTAATACATATAGTTAATATGTTTTGAAATGTATTTATACACTCAGTGTGAAACCTGGACCTGTTTCGATGAACACAACGTAGATATCCTGGCAGGAATGGCTGAAAGACACAAACTTCCCACACAGAACTCCCATAACCAAGAGAAAATACTATAAGAGTTTGGTGGACATTGACCTTGGGTTTTGGAGTTGTAGTTCACCTATATCCAGAGAGCACTGTGGACTCAAACAATGTTGGATCAGGACCAAACTTGGCATGAATACTCAATATGCCCAAATGTGAACACAGATGGCGTTTGGGGGAAAATAGACCTTGACATTTGGGAGTTACAGTTTCTGGGATTTATAGTTAACACACAATCAAAGAGCATCATGAATTCTTGCAACAATGGAATTGAACCAAACTTGGCACATTGATCTCTCATTACCAACAGAAAGTACTGAAAGGGTTTGCTTGGGAATTGACATTGAGTTTGGAAGTTGTAGTTCACCTACACCCAGAGAGCACTGTGGGCAGGAGGGGGAAGAAAGGGTATTGGAGGTTCCAATTTCCCACGGCACACCTGATGATCGCTCACGGCACACTGTTTGGGAAACACTGCTCTAGTGCACATGCTACTTAATATGAAAATGTGGATGTGACTAGCATGTTTATTTTCGAGCACCAAGTGGGCGGATAGCTGCTTTTCTTTAGTCCCTGCATTTCGTAGTATTCCATACCTATTTCAGACTGTGACATAAATTTAGGCAGCTCATTAGATCCATGATTGATGAGAGCAAAGGAGAATGTGAAGCTACCCAGTGATATTCATGCTTGCTTTTCAAATATCATCCCATGTGCGGCTTCAGATTTTCGGCTCCTGAGCCATGTGCTTCAGCACCCATGTTGACGGGTCTCTTTTCCTATTCTGTAAATGCTCAGATTATGAAGAGTTTGGGGGGTCCATTATTTGCACTGCTGATTTTCTCAGCATCTCTGCATTAATTATTTCTCTCCCACCCACCCTTGGCTCCGGCTACATTCATCTCAGGTGGTATGTCCCTCCCTATTAACATTGGACCCTCTGGTATTTCCTTATTAAATTATGTTTACCTGGATGGCATCAGGTTCATTTCACTCAGGTAAGATGTCCCATTAAGCATGACAAGGGGAAGGTTGTGAGATTGATGCCCTCTCTGAACTTGAAGGCGTGCACATCAGCATCTTTCAGATTGAGGGTCCACATGATCCAGGAAGCCAAGTATGCCATAACGGACCTTAACCTTTCATTGAACTGCTCACCTCCTATCCCTATAACAAGGCTACTTTTTTTTTAAAAAAAAACTCTCATTATTAGCTTCATTAGATCTGTTACTTGCATCAATGGCTGCTGTTACTTCTATAAAATGGGAAAGGTTAACACAGCATTGGCTTTTTTCCCTTTCCCTTTCCTTTCCTTTCTTTCTTTCTTTTTTTAACAAAAAATATACTGTATGGAATTGAGTGCGCAGTAGACCAAAGTTTTATGACAATGTAATTGGTAGTTAGTGTGAAATTTGTAAGACAAATAGACAATACCAAGGGTAACCCTGAATGTCCTCCCCATGCCTCGTATTTTTTTACGGCCACCAAAGGGCCTCATTAAAACACCAGTCAGCACCTTGGAGGAAAGATACAGTGCTTAGAATGCCCAAATGTGACAGAAAAATCTGCATTTTGTAAATGTGACATCTTTGATAGATTATACAGTGTAAAATCATTGCTTTGGAGTCTGACGATAACACTTTAGGTGCTCTGATGAACCAAATTGTGCCTTAGCCATTTGATGTAACAATGTAATTGAGGCAGGGAGAGGGGGCACAAAATCCCATACATTTTCTTGCCTACCACCACTCATATCACACCATAATTCCATGCTATATTTCTGAGGAAGTCTATAAGTCTTGTTTTGATGTCAGGATACAGGTTATTTCGATATGCAATGCAAGTGAATCCTGTTAAAAGCAAGGTCATTGGCAAATATAGGCTAGAATCCTGTTGGTGATATGCATAGTCATAACTAACGTTAGGCAGACAAAATCCAAAAACCATAATGGCGGTGGCTGGGAGAGCTTTTGCACAATTAAAGTGGTGCAGCTGGCTAAGTGTCAGCTGCATAAGATCTCTCTGACCAGTAAGTCACGAGTTCGAGGCCTGCCCGGGTCGAGGTGGGTGCTTGACCTTTAAGTGTAGCCTGCTGTTGACCTTTGCAGCCCGAAAGACAGTTGCATTTGTCAAGTAGGAGATAAAGGTACCACATTAAGTGGGGAGGCAAATTCTGACTGATTTATGAGGCCATAAAGAACTCCGGGAATCGCTGAGGAATGCGGAAGAAGAAACAAAGGGACACTGGAAAACGCTGAGAGAGATGAGGAGTGTGTCAGCTCCCCCTGGTGGCCAGAAGTTTGCCAGAACTATGTCTATGTTCGTCTATATATGTCTAAATATGTCTAAATATGTTTAAATATGTCTAAATATGTTGAACTGCAGGGGTTGTCTGCAAGTATGTGTACTGTAATCCACTCTTGAGTCCCCTTCGGGGTGAGAAGAGCGGAATATAAATAAAGTAAGTAAGTAAATAAATAAATAAATAAATAAAACTTGTGCATCAGCTGCGACTGTACCTCGTGAAGTCGGATCTGGTCACGGTCATCCACTCCTTAGACACCTCCAGATTGGATTACTGTCATGCACTCTATGTGGGGCTGCCTTTGAAGATGGCCTAGAAATTTCAATTGGTCCAGTGGGCAGCAGCGACTTACAAAGAGTGGTCAATCCTCCTGTTTAAGGAGCCTCATTGGCTGCCGTTCATCTTCTGGTCCCAATTCAAGGTGCAGGTTCTTACCTACAAAGCACTGAATGGTTTGGGACCCGCCTACCTGCGTGACCGCATTTCTGTCTATGAACCCAGGCAATCTCTCTGTTGATCTAGAGAGACCCTACTCTCGCTCCCGCTGCCTTCGCAGGTGCAGTTGGTGGGGATGAGAGAGAAGGCCTTCTCTGTAGTGCCCCCCTCCCGACTCTGGAACGCGCTTCCCAAGGACATCAGACAAGCCCCCACTTTGGCAGATTTTAGGTGGAGCCTGAAGACATGGCTGTTCCAATGTGACTGAATAAAGTAAATAATGTCCTGCTGTGTGCAATCCTGCAAATGTCCTCAGAAGCACTTTAATCACCTGTTGGGTGTCTTCCCCACATTGTCCTTGAAACCTTCCTGTTATATACAATCTACCTCTCAATGCATCCCGTGTTTATTTATTTAAAAAATTTATATTCACATTTGGCCTGCCTGAAATGGATTTAATTTGTCTGTTATTGCTTATGTTAAGTTTTATTGATTGCATTGCTTTATAATTGCTGTTGTGTTATTATTATGTCTTATTGGGCTTGGCCTCATGTAAGCCACCCTGAGTCCCTTTGGGAGATGGGGCGCAGTATAAATAAAGTTAATAAATAAATAAATTAAATAGTAATACCTTTTTTGAGCCATAATTGTATTTTGCTATATGGCCCACATAAGTACAACTGAATGTGTTTCCTTAGGCAGCCAATTGCTCTTTTTAGATTGTTGCACAAGGATTGTATCTTGGCTGTGCCAGACAATCCCTCTATAGTATGTATGGACAAACCTCAGCCCTCCAGGAGTTTTGGACTTCAGCTTCCACAATTGTGGGAGTTGAAGTCCAGAACACCTGTAGGATCAAAGTTTGCCTATGCCTGCTCTATAGGACCTCCGTAATAAGTAGTAAAGTGTGTTTGGCATGGGGATGTAATTCTTTAATAATTTTCTTCAAGAAGAAGAAACAAGGAATGTTACCAATTTACTTCTCACTGCAAGAAGCTCTTGAAAAACCATTTCATTTTCAGTGACTTCACCATTTGCACAATAGGCTCACATGGTTTTCTGTGCAGAAAATATTTTTTGTGCAAAAAATAATATTTTAATGGGAAATTCATCAGTATTTCTTAATGGTGTTGATTTCCATTCCTGTTAGTCAACAGTTCCGTAAACATCCAGAGCAAAGATGTTCTAAATGTGTTGACTACAGCTTTTTCAGCTATTTTCATATGCAGTTGTACATAAACCTCTCTCAGAATATCAGTGGTGAACTGCCTTCATTTATTCCTTTTCTTTTGCAAAAGCCGCATAACAGAAATCTGAAGGAGTTTCTTTTAAAACTATATTGAATGAAAACTATCACCAGACACCTACAGCCTTCTGCTCAGTTACAGCCTGAGAGAATGCAGAAAGCTTTTGCTACTCGAGGGATTGAAATGTAGGTTAGCATGTTTGTTTGGGCTGTTGATATGACAGCTGTTTTCCTCTTCATCTGGTAACATAAAGATTTCCTGTTCAATTGGAGCAGTTGCTGATGAACACAAGTCCTTGGCAAAACATGATGTTCTAGTAACTCTAGAACTGCTACATCTAAATGAAAAGCCTTTCATTAACTTTTTCTAACCCCCATTCCCCATTAACTGCAGAATAAGAATATAAATACAAATATTGTCAAGTATTTATTTCATCTTCTCGACCTCCCTGTCTTTTGCCACAATTCTATAAAATAGCATTTTTGAAAATGTTTGTGGATATGTCGTGAAGCAGATGCCAATTGAAGCCAAGCCCAGATGTAAAAGGTTTATTATACAAGTAATGGGAATGGGACTAACAAAAGATTAGCCTAACCGGCAAAACCTCACAAAAAACCCAGGGAAAGCCCAAAAAATCACTGCAGGAGAATCCAAAACAAACTCAGGATGTCCTCTGTGATGTCCTTCGAGGGATGATCTAAACGCGTATCCTGTAACCGGTCCGGAGTCAAGGGCAGGAGAACGATGGAGGAAACGAGGAGACAATCCAAGGTCCAACAGGAGCTAACTGTATAGGGACAACACACATCGTAATCCCCATAAATCACATTTGTCAACCTCCCTCCGTGTAATACAATACCAGTCTTGCAGCTTGAAACTCGCAGAAGGTCCAACGGAGTTCAAACCCCGCCACTAGGAACACACGGCTGTAGGAGTAAACTAGATCAGGAACACGATGCAAGATAACAGGATGCCAAGATAACAGGATACCAGACACAACTCTTTGCCCACTGCAACGAGTCATTCCCAAAAGCCCACATTTTATAGCCCTAAAGATCAGACTTGCCCAAAGAACACTCCCCTGGATCAGGCGATGCAGCTGCTTCCCTCTCTGCAGCTGACACTCCTTGTGAGTCTCTCCAGGCCCCCAGCGTCTCTCAAAACTTAGTGTTTCCCAGTCATTCCGAGAACTTTAAGAGGGCCAGTCTTTGTCACTGTCAAATCCCATAAAAGTATCACTATTGGAATCAGCATTACACACATCCCTAACTTCCTGTACCAAGGTCCAATCTAGCTCAGTATCACTCTCTTCTGACTCCAGTTCCCCATCTCCGTGAAAGCCCTCAAAGGATTCTGAGTCAGTGGGAGACATAAGTATCTGCTGAATTCTCTTCCTTTGTTCCAGCCCTTCCCTGCTGGAATTGCTTGCATTCCTCTTTCTGCCTGCTCCAGCGTTTAGAGTATTATCAGCCCCTCCCAACTGCATACTACTCTCAGACGCTGATGACTCAGCGTCTTTTGCAGCCCTACTATCAGGCAATGCCAAGGGCTCAATTACAACAGGATAGCCTTGTTTGTGGATAACATAAAAGAGTTTGAAGGGATCACAAGGGCCACCAGGCCCAATCCCCTGCCATTATAGTAATAGTAGTAGTAAATTGTATTTCCTACCTGCTTCTCCATGTGACTCAAAGTAGGTTACAGCATAATTAAAATACATAAACATTGTAAAATTATATAAATATACATATTATAATTTATTTCCATAAAATACATATTAAAATACACTGAACAGAGATTAAACAGAAAATAAAAGTTTAAAATTCATACTAAAAACCCGTTGGATAGGCCTGCCAGAAAAGATAGGTCTTTAGATGGTTTTTAAATTCTGACAATGGATCGAGCTGTCAGACCTCTTCTGGCAGGTTGTTCAAAAATTTTGGGGCATCTGATGAAAAGGCCCTCTTTATAATGGTTGCCAGTAGGGTTCTGATGAGTTGGAGTAGCGACTGCTCAGAGGACCTAAGTGTATGAGGCGGATTGAATGTGAGAAGGCAATCGTATGGGTAACCTGGACCCAAACCAAATAGAGTGTTCCTGAGAGAAGGCAAGCTGACCTCTGTTTAAATATCTCTAAATTATTTTTTGTATTTATTAAATTTACTTATACTCTGCCATTCTCCTTGTGGGGACTCAAAGTGGCTGACAATCACATACCTTGGTCACAATATGTATAGTCCTCCACATTTGGAAGTAGTCTCTAGCTCTGTTAAACAGCTATTACAACAACAACAACAACAACAATCATCAACATCATCATCTTTATTTGTACCCCGCCACCATCTCCCCAACTCAGGGCAGCTTACATGAGGCCAAGCCCATCAACACAACAACACAATTAAATCAATCAAAAACAACATATTCAATTACATAGAACATAAACTATAGGATACTACAATCAATGTAAAATTACAGTAAAACAAAAGTGCTTCTTCATTTTCTTCATCTCATTTCTTGTAATTTGAATCAGTTGTTCCATGTTCCATCTCAGGAGCAGCAGAAAACAAGCTTGCTCCATCTTCTACATGATATCACTTCAGATATTTTAAGATGGCAATCATGCCACCTCTTTCTGCAGTGACTCACATGCCAAGAGTTTCTCTTCCATTCAAGCCATGAGGTCATGTGACCTACTACAAGTTTACAGAACAACACTTGGAAATAAGCAGATTTTCTAAGACTTCTAGGAGTCTTAGCAAGCCCCAAGCCGAACATGAGTCAATAATGTGACACAGCACCTTAAAAGGTCCATGCAATGCATCAATAGGAGCATATTGTCTTAGAACAGTGGGTCCCAATGTGTGGGTCCCAAAGGTGTTTTGGCCTACAATTCCCAGAAATCACAGTCAGTTTACCAGCTGTTAGGATTTCTGTGAATTGAAACCCAAAAATCTGGGGACACACAGGTTGAGTACCACTGGTCTAGAATGAGAGAAGTAAATATACCACTCTATTTTGCTTTGGTCAGAACTCAACTCTGTTCAGTTCAAGAAGATGATTCACAAGTTGGGACATATCCAGAGGTGGGTGACATAATGGCAAAAGGTCTGGAAGCCAAGCCTTATCAGAAGTGTCTTAGTGAGCTGGGCAATGGGCATGTTTACCCTGGAGAAACAAAGGTTAAATGGGACATGATAGCAATGTCTTAATATTGGAGGCTGGAGCGTTGGGGACTGGGCTGGAAGAGAAGATGGCAGCCGACCTTGAAGACGCTCCCAACCACACTGGAGTCTTGGTCCCATTGCACAAGCGTGGGAAAAGACAAAGACGAAGACGCCGGAAGTCTCGGCGGCCATTGTGAGACTTTCCCAATGAAGCAGTCCAGTTTCCAACTCAGGGTGATGTAACACCCTCTGTAGCGCGACATACTCTCCTGTTCCAACGAAGAGGGAGCTTGGGAACTGGCACCACTGCTGCCAGTGGGATCCCTCAGAAGATCTCCCTGCCCCAAATGGACAAAGAATTCCACCAAAATCCAGGAAGCAGAAAAGCTTCCGTACCGGGACATTTTGGAACATGAGTTTCAGAAGCTGGGCAAAATCTTTAGGAAACCCCAAGCCTTGGACTCAGGTCACTGGGGTGGGTAAGGGTTATGGATATCACCCCTCAAAATTGGTTGAGCGAAGTGAGATCCACCTGCTTAAGGGTTGAACACGCTTGTCTTCTAGCGACCTGTCCTTCACCCCAGCGCCTCGTTCTGATATTGGCCTTACTGAGACCTATAGGCCACAGACCTCACCTGTTTGAACTCGGTTTGCTGCTTGATCTAGCAAAATTTGTTTTGATAGTTGTTAGTCTAGTTCGAGATGTTAGATTAGGTTTTTCTGTTTTAATTGTTATTTTTGTGTAAATCGCCCGGAGCATCTGTGATGGATGGCGATTAACAAATAATAAATTGAATTGAATTGAATATCTGGAAAGATATTGACGAGAGGGTAAGATTGCTTTCTGCTGCTTTAGAGACTGAAACACAGAGCAATGCATTCAAACTATAGGAAAAGGAATTCTATCTAAAGTTTTGGAAGATCTTCCAGATGGCCTTTGAGTATGGCGGAGTCTTCTTTTGGGATATTTTAAAATTTGGATAACTATTTGTTGGGAGCGATTTGCTTGTGTGTTCTTGCATGGCAGGTGGTTGGATAGGATTGCTCTTGCGATTTTTTCCAACTTTATAATTTTGCAATTGTACTATAGCTTCCAGACCCCCATACACACTATGACAGATGCTGACTTTTTGGGATTGTTTGAAAATACTTCAGTGTTTCAATGAAAACTAGGATATATGTGGCCAAGTAACATCAAAGACTGGTCAAGCAGGCAAAAGTTATTAATAATAAAGAACCGAAAAGCTCAAAGAGATTGCATCAATTTGGTTTTGCTTAAGCCAGGGCTGTCCAACTTCTACCGGACCTTGGGCCGGAATTCCGGTCACTGATCACCTGGGGGGCCAAGCCCTGGCTCCACCCCTCCCCTCCCCCAGCTCTGCCCCCTCCCCTCCCCTGGCTCCGCCCCCTCCCCGCCCCCGCCATTGCATAAATATACAATTACATATTATTATTTAAATAAGGGGAGAGGGAGGGATGGATGGAACACATGAGGGGCATAAATATACAGAATATCAAGGCAGAAAATCCCACAATCTCTGCTTTGAACTGGAATATATGACTGTTCCACTGGCCACATTGATCAGCATTGAATGGCCTTGCAGTTGAAAGGTCTGTGTGCTTTCATTCTGCCAGTTTACCCCTGGCTGATTCCATTCAGTGCAAGTCATCGAAGTAAACTTAGGTAATTGCAAAGAATGTAAATAATTCTGGGGGAGGAAAAGGAGGGGGAAAGGGGTGGGAGGTCTTTCCTTGAGCTACCTCTATTTCAATTAACCCTCCCTCCTTTTCTCCTCCTCCCCTCTCCTATGGCTGGCCGGTTCTCTCCTTCTCATTAAAGAGACAGTTCATGAAACGCAAATGAAGGGGTCAGAAAGGAAGGGGCTTGTGTGTGTGTGTTTGTGTGTGTGTGTGTGTGTGTGTCTGAGAGAGCCAGAGAGATCTTCCCTTTGCGCTGGGGAGAGGTGTGCCCAGGGCAGGCCCCCCTCCTCTCTCTCTCTCTCTCTCTCTCTCTCTCTCTGTCACTCACGCTCTCAGACACACTCCCTCCCTCCCAAACCCCTTTTGCTTCAATGGCGCTGAGGGCCTGAGCGCCTCCCAGACGGAGCAGCAGCAATCCTGAGGAGGAGGAAGCGGCGCTGCCGAGGGGGAAAGCCATGCAGCCGGGTCGCTCTTCCTGTTTGCTGCCAAGGGGGTGGGGCCTGAGAGACGTCACTCCCTCCCATTGGCCCCCTCTCTCAGGAGAAGAGGAGGCGGCCAATAGAAAGCCAAGGGGCGGGACCAAATAATAATAATAATAAATAATATTTTTAATTGAAAAAAATATTTTAAAATATTTTAAAAAATATATTATTTATTGCAGGAGGGTAAGGGGCCGTAGCCAAGGGGCTAGGGGGCCGTGTACGCCCCCCGGGCCGCCTGTTGGACAGGCCTGGCTTAAGCAAAGATCATCCCTTCTTCCATCCTTTCTTCTCTCCTTTTCTCTGCTAAGTTAATTGAGTCCAAATTACTTTTGCTCTTTGAATTCAGTTTGCCAGAAGCTTAGGACAAAGGGGAAAAGTGAGAAGAAGAGAGAGACCCTAAAATATTTTTAAAACAGCTGGAAAAAAAATCTGACAACATAGGATTGAATGATACCCTGTTTGCTAAACCAGGACAGTTAGAAGCTATGGAGCACTGACAATTATTTGTGTCCTCAGTCTAGATATCACAATGTGTTTTTACGTCATCACATAACCAATATTTCTCTTTTATCAATAAATACTCCCAGAACGAGCATTTGGGGGCAGGAGATTACAGAAATAACTGTTATTCCTGGGAGAAGTTGGGTTCTTGTGGAGCAGTGGTTCTTAACCTTCCTAATGCTGTGATCCCTCAATACAGTCCCTCATGTTGTGGTGACCCCCAACCATAAAATTAATTTTGTTGCTACTTCATAACTGTAATTTTGCTGCTGTTATGAATCATAATGTAATATCTGATATTTTCATTCACTGGACTTAATTTGACAAAAATACCCGATAAACCCAAATTTGAATACTGGTAGAGTTGGGGGGGATTTATTTTGTCATTTGGGAATTGTAGTTGCTGGGATTTATAGTTCACTACAATCAAAGAGCATTCTGAACTCCACCAATGATGGAATTGAACCAAGCTTGGCACACAGAACTCCCATGACCAACAAAAAATACTGGAAGGGTTTGGTGGGCATTGACTTGAGTTTTGGAGTCACGTACATCCAGAGAGCACTGTGGACTTAAAGAGTGTCGTTAATTATCTTTGAACCAAAATGAACATGCCCAGCTTCTTTAACTTTCCTCATACTTTTTCTCTCTCTCCATACCATGTATTATCCTTGTTGCCTATCTCTCAACTTGGTCCAACTTGTCTATTAGGCATGGTTAGGTCCAGTCGGAATCTTCATAATTCAGATTAAATTCGGATCAGATTCCTTTTTGAAGCGATTTTGAAGTGATTTGGGAACCCGGAAGTATCCTTGCCCTTTCGAAGCCACTGTTGCCATTTTTGTTCCGACTGAGGAAGTGATTTGGAAAAGACCCAGCATTTGGAAGCAAGTAGCAGCTTGCAAGCTGGGATGCTTGCCTCCAGCCAATGAGGGGAAACCACCTCGGGAGGGGTGGAGTTTCGGCAAGGCAGCCGGGGACGCAAACGGGGACTAGGCAGCTTGGGTGGGAAAGGTGCCACACCACCGCTTTGCAAGAGAACAACATACCCGGGGAACCTAGTAAAACCCCATGTTTTCCTGAACGGGCTGGGATTTGGAGGAGAAAAGGAAAGGGGAAAGGAAGAGAGATAAGGAAAGAGGAGAAGGGAAGGGAGAAAAACAGCAGGAAAAATGTCAGTTTAAACCAGTGTGGATGGGATGGATCCATGTCAGTTTAAACCAGTGTGGATGGATTCCTTTCCTTTCTCTCCTGCCTCAGTTTAAACCAGTGTGGATGGGATGGATCCCTGTCTGTTTAAACAAGTGTGGATGGATTCCTGTCCTTTCCCTCCCGCTTCAGCGAGAGAAGCGGTTTTAAACCAGAGTGAATGGATATCTTCCCTTTGCCCCCCCCCCTTTTCTGGAGTAAAACAACTACTTTCAAAGAAAAGACCACCCAATGAAACAGGAAATAAAACTTTGAAACCATTAGTGAAGGATTCGGAAGTCTTGGAAATTTTGAAAAGTTTTGAACTTTTTTTCTGTGAAAATCGGAATCGACTTTAGATCCAAACCTTCAGCTCTCCCTACACCCAAAACGGGTTTTGAACATTTTTTTGGATCAAACAAGCCTACTATCTATATCCCTAAAATGAGGTGCAGTTCTCCAGATGAGCAAAAATGATGTATCAAAAGTGATATCTTTTGCACACTATATGAAACCCAAGTGTGTTTTTCCCCAAGAATAAGAGCTACACTGTGATTAGTCTTCCAAACTGCATTGTTTTTGCTTATTTTGTCACGGCAGAAAGAAAAATAGTAAAATTATTCATTCTTGCTGGAGATAATGAAATTTGTAAAGAGTGATTGAAAGAATCTAGTGTGACTATTACATTACATGTAGACTTATAACTATAGTGCAATGTAATGGATTCCAGCCAGATTCCCAAGCCTATCTTAGTTGTAAGTAGATGCTGGGATCAATGGGAATCCATATCTATGTAAATCAAGAAACAAAAAATGGTGTTTTCCCATAGGATGTAAAATGGCTTTCAATTCTCCTTTTGTTGTCATTACTCTTTGGACATAGAAAAGGCCTGGTAAATAATTCTGCGAGGAGAAGACAACAGCCATCTCTTCTTATTCTGTTTTTTTGTGGAGTGTCTACATCAGGGCTGCCCAGGAAGTCAATTGTGAGTCCAAATGAGGTCGATCGCAGCCGGATGGGGCGCTTCTGCCCTATGCGCGCGCACCTTGCTGCGGGGCATTGCAGGAACGAGGTAACGCCTTCCGTGGGGCATTGCAAGAACGAGGGAGCACGAGGCAGAGCCTCGAGAGGCCCCGGCTTGTGCTCTGCCCTGCCTTTCTCTTGCCAGCAGCGGAGGCTGCATGGCTGCTTCTGGACGAGAGAGAGGCAGGGCGGAGTGTGAGGCGGGGCCTCTGGAGGGCCCGCCTCATGCTCCCTCATTCCCGCAATGCCCCACGGAAGGAGCACTGCGCGGGCAGAAGGAGCGCCGCGCGGCAGCCAGAGGGTAGGTAGATCTTTTCAACTTGGTTGTTTTAAAAGTAGCTCGCATGCTGAAAAAGTGTGGGCACCCCTGGTCTACATCACAGGGTCCCCCTCCCCATTAAAAATACCTCTAGTATCCCCAAAAGGACTTTCTACCTTTTTCTGAATTTAAGCCGAGCGACTTCTGGTTTCTTAGAATAACAACATTATTATGATTGTCACAAATGCATTTCCCAAAGTCATTGTCTGAGTAAATTTTGAGATTTCAACCCAGAAATGTGAAGATAAAAGTTTTTTTATTAACACTAAACCCGAGACTGAAGTGTCGAAACCCCCACAGATGGCTCAAAGACACGCCAAGCTAGTAAAAAGTATGTACAGTTTATTTAAACAAAAACATAGCCACAGTCCGGCATTCAAAAACCCACCCACAAAACCTAAAACAAAACAGATAAGACGTCCGTCTTCAGAAGTCCTTGAGCTTTCCTTCGGCTTGAAGTCTGTGATGATGCGAAGACCCGTCTCAGAAAAGGAAAGGAAGAGTGCTTCTCCAATTCCAGGAGCTAAGTATACAAACAAACACATAAAAGCCCCCGCATCCCACAGCAACTTCCCTCCACCCATATACGATACCAATTAAGGGACAGACACTCACAGCAACACAGGAAAAGCCCAAACGAAACGCGGTAGTCACTAAACATAAAAACACACATTAAAACCCCAAACCCCCAACGTACAACATTTTCAGCTAGAGCTGCCATGGCAGCTCCCCCAGAACCCAGCATGGAAAACAGCCCAATACTCACAGCTTGCTTGGAATCAGGAACTGCGATACAAGAAACAAGAGCACCAAATACACGAACCAGCAACCCACCAGCAACACCTTGGCCGACCGCAGAGTCCCAAATCCCCAGGCCTTACTTTAATACCCTTACAAATCAGAGTCATCAGACTCCCCACCCAACTCTGCCCCATTCCCTCAGCTGCAGCCCTGGGTGTGTTCCTCCAATCTTCCCACCGTTGCTGAGCAGTTAAAGGACCCCGGTCCGATTCACCATCCCCACTAGGCCAAGCAAGGTCACTCGAAAAGCCAAAAAAGGAGCTTTTGCTGGACTCAGCATTTATCACATCCCTGACATCTTGCACCAGTGCTGAGTCCAGCTCGGTATCACTCTCTTCTGAAGGTAACTCTACATCAAACCCCTCAAAAGTATCATCACTGGTAGGCTCCCTAAGTATTTGTTGGACCTTTCTCCTGTGCTTTGCCTCTTCCAAACTCTCAGCACTTGCAGCCCTTTTCCTCCCAGCTGCAGTCAGTCCGCCTAAACCTCCCTCTTCCAGTGACATGTCCAACACAGAATCCTCCTCCGAGTTACTACCTGTAGCAACTACAGGCTCAGTTTGCTCAACTACAACATGAAGTGTCTGCAAGATTCCCTTAAACATCAAAATTTTTGGATTTTTTTCTTTATTATCTGCAGATTTTCAAGAAAAGACAAATGTGGGAAATCTAGCAACATTTGCCAAAAATGACTATGTCCCTTCCAATGATTCACAACCAAATTGGGAGAATATCTTCCCACTCCCAACTCCAACTTCGCCACAGTCTCCCAAGCTGTGAAGAAGAAAACAGTTATTCACCAGAATGTCAGCTGTCAAATACTGTCACATTTTAAATATCAGTGGATGACAGCTTCCAAATGTACTCAAATATTGTTGAGTATCAAATGTATTATCAAATGCCAATTAGCAGTTATGAGGGATCAAACACTTTTTGCAGATGTTTAGTGTAATATATAGAATTTTTAAAAGGATATCAGCGGACTTATTTCTTTAAAAATACCCTTTGCAGTGAAAAATGTAATGACTTCAAAACCCATGATGCAGTGCATAACACTCATACAGAAGGATCCAACATTTTAATTAAGGTGATCCTTTAACGGCTTTTGAAAGACACTCAGGTTATTCACAGACATTAGATGATCAAGGGCAGGGGAAGGAATCAAAAGTAGAATTCTTCCTCTAAGTTTTGGACAACTAACAATCTGGTGGTTAAATACAATTTGTCTGGCATCCTCATACTGACATATGGAAATATAAGTTCACCTTATGTCTGTGTATTTCTTCCTTCCCCCCCTACCCCCCCCCCCGCACAATTTTTGGTCATTGTGGAAGATGGGATTTTTCTCTTCCGCTCTCCACAACAGTGTTTTTCAACCTGTGAGTCAAAATTCCTTGGGGGGGGGTCACGAGGGGTGTGTCAAAGGAGCCACGACAGTCCATCAGAAAACACAGTATTTTATGTTGGTCATGGCGGTTCTGTGTGTGAAGCTTGGCCCAATCCTATCATTGGTGGAGTTCAGAATGCTCTTAGATTGTAGGTGAACTGCAACTCCCAAATGTCAAGTTCTATTTTCCCCAAACTCCACCAGTGTTCACATTTTGGCATAGTTTGCCAAGTTTGGTCCAGATCCATCATTGTTTGAGTCCACTCAAGGGCAATGCCCACCAAACTGTTCCATATTTTATGTTGGTTATGGGAGTTCTGTGTGCCAAGTTTGGCCCAGTTCCATCATTGGTGGAGTTCAGAATGCTCTTTGATTGTAGATGAACTATAAATCTCAGCAACTGCAACCCCCAAATGCTGAGGTCTATTTTCATCAAACTCCACCAGTGTTCACATTTGGTCATATTGAGGATTTGTGCCAAGTTTGTTCCAGATCCATCATTGTTTAAGTCCACAGTGCTCTCTGGATGTACGTGACTCCAAAACTCAAGGTCAATGGCCAACAAACCCAGTATTTTCTGTTGGTCATGGGAGTTTTGTGTGCCAAGTTTTGCCCAGTGCTATCATTGGTGGAGTTTAGAATGCTCTTTGATTGTAGGTGAACTATAAATCCCAGCAACTACAACCCCCAAATGTTGAGGTTTATTTTCCTCAAACTCCACCAGTGTTCACATTTGGGCATATTGAGGATTTGTGCAAGTTTAGTCCAGATCCATCATTGTTTAAATATCTGAACGGTTGTCAAAGAAAGGAGGTCTAGAGGGTATATGTTCATTCTCTGCTGCCCCAGATAGTAGGACTAGATCTAAAGGTTTTGAGTAAACAGGAGAGTAGATTTCAATTGAACACTTCGGGAACTTCTTGATCTATTCAACAGATTAATCAAATACCTAGAGAAATAGTATTGTCTTGTTCTCTGGATGTCTCAAAAAAGAGGCTGGTTGGGATGCACTCACGGAATTACCTGCATTGGGCACCAAATTGAACTCAGTGATCTGTGGAGTTCTTTCCAACTCTGTGATGTTACTATTGTAAAATAAGTTTCCTACACAAAAGACAAAGTTCCCTTTGTATTTTTTTCACAAACTCATAATCTAAGCAAAAAAAAATTCTGCACAAAAATGGCACACAAAAAGCAAAAGTGTATTCTGTTATGCTAGTGCAAAAATTGCTGTGCAAATTTTGCTTTCTTAAGGGTTATGTAAGCAAGGTCCCTAGTGAAGGAAATCATTCTCCAAGCATGGACAAAACACTCATTCTCACTTTTGTCATGGTTAGTGAGAAGATCATTAATTGTGTCAATGTCAGTGCTCTTGGGCTCTACTAACCATTGTGCAAATAATTATATTATCATAGGATTCGGTGTAATGCATGCTTATTTTCTGCTAGATGTGTATAGAATATTACCTTTAAAGGGTAGCTGGTCTGATATGTCACCTAAAACTACTGTGCCAGCTGTGTCAATTCCTTGAGATGTCACATCTGGTTATAGCAACACATGCCTTGACTACACCCTGTTTGAACTGTGGTGCAGCTGGCTGGGAGTCAGCTGCATAACATCTCTACTGACCAGAAGGTCATAAGTTCGAGGCCTGCCCGGGTCGGGGTGAGCTCTTGACCAAATTGTGTAGCTCGTTGTCGACCTTTGCAACCTGAAAGACAGTTGCATCTGTCAAGTAGGAAATTTAGGTACCACTTTGTGGTGAGGCTAATTTAACTGATTTACGAGGCCATAAAAAATCTCCAGGAAGTACAAAAAAGAATGAAGGAATGTGACAGCTCCCCCTGGTGGCCAGAAGCTGGAATGTTAAATTGCCACTGAGTGTCTGTCTATATATGTTGTATGTCTGTGGCATTGAATGTTTGCCTGTATATGTGCATTGTGATCCGCCCTGAGTCCCCTGTGGGGTGAGAAGGGCGGAATATAAATGATGTAAATAATAATAATATTATAACACTCTTCATGGGGATATCTTTGGAAAATTTTGAGGGTTCAAAATGCTGTGGCCAGAACGCTGACCAGGACCAATGATATGAAGCATATAATTCCATTGTTAAAACAGCTTCATTGGCTAGTGCTCTGTTTCTGGGCACAATTCAAAGCACTAGTGGTGACCTGCAAAGCCTTATTCTTCTTGGGTCAACTATCTGAAAAACCCTATCTCCTGAAATGAACCTGCCAGAGCTTTATGATCATCAGCGAAGGCTTTCTCTCATCCCAAAACCATGACAGGCTCATTTGGAGAGGAGAGAAGAGCCTCTTCAGTGGCTGCTCCCACTTTCTGGAATCTCCTCACATTGAAGCCTGTTTGTTTGTTTGTTTGTTTGTTTATATATTTGCAGTATTTATATACCACCTTTCTCACCCCTGGGGGGACTAGGCTGGATGTTTCCCTGTTTTCCTTTTGTCAGCAAGCAAAGATGTTCCTATTCAAGCAGGCATTTTATCTACAGCCATGAGAGCTTTTTATAAGGACATCTAAATCTTTAATTTATTTATTTACTTAATTTCTACCCCGCCTTTCTCACCCGAAGGGACTCAAGATAGTTTACAATTCCAGCAAAAATGCAATGCTGGTAAAAACCAGTACTAACAATAAACATTAAACAGTTAAAAATAATTAACATTGAACAATAATAAAATACATCAGTATACACATTTAAAAAGCATATAAAATGCACCAAGAATGTGGCGCAGCTGGCTAAGTGCCAGCTGCATAAGATGTCTCTGACCAGTAGGTCATGAGTTCGAGGCCTGCCTGGGTCGAGGTGGGTGCTCGACCCTTAAGTGTAGCCTGCTATCGACCTTTGCACCCCGAAAGACAGTTGCATCTGTCAAGTAGGAGATAAAGGTACCACATTAAGTGGGGAGGCAAATTTTGACTGAATTATGAGGCCATTAAAGAACTCCAGGAACGCTGAGGAATGCGGAAGGAACAACAAGGGACGCTGGGAACGCTGAGAGATGAGGAGTGCGTCAGCTCCCCCTGGTGGCCAGAGTTTGCCTCTATTCCTCTATATGTTGTGTATGTGAAAACGGCAGGGATTGTCTGCTAAGTATGTGTATCTGTAATCTGCTCTGAGTCCCTTTTGGGGTGAGAAGAGCGGAATATAAATAAAGTAAATAAATAAATAAATAAATTCATCTATAACTCTGCTCATAATCCTTAATTCAGACTGTGTCAAAACCATAGAAACTTATTCTTCAAACACTTGTGCACAGAGCCAAGACTTTAGTGTTTTCCTAAAACCCAGAATGGATGGGCTTGCCTGATGTGGCTGGGGAGGGAGTTCCACAGCCGAGGGGCCACCATGGAGAAGGTGAGATTGAGAGCATGGCCTCCCCTGAAGATCTTTAATTTTAATAGGCTCATAAGAGGAGATGCATTCAGACAGATTAGTTGGTGTCTGTTTTAAGTGGGTTTCATTATTTTTAAATTGTATAGTGAATATTTTAATTGTCTTAGAAGGCACCTTGGGTCCCACGCTTAGAGAAAGGCAGCATATAAATGCAATCGATCAATCAATCAATCAACCAGTACATAAATAGGCATGGGAGAGCCCATCAGATAGGGCTACATGATGATGCTAATAGAACAAATGGGATGACAGTGAAGACAAGAGTGAACTGATGATGCATTAAACCAGTGTTTTTCAACCTTTTTTGAGCTGCGGCACATTTTTTACATTTACAAAATCCTGGGGCACATCACCAACCAAAATGACACAAAATGACACTCTAACGCAGTAATACATATAGTTAATACATTTTTAAATGTATTTATACACTCAGTGTGAAACCTGGGCCTGTTTCGATGAACACAACATACATATCCTGGCAGGAATGGCAGAAAGACACACACGAAGGTCTTGCTCAACAGTTGTCAGTCATGGGAAAACTTTGACCCTCTGGGTGCTTTGGACTCCAACTCCCACCATTCCTAACAGCCTGAGGCCCTTTTCCTGCTTAAGTGGCAGAGGGTGAAAAAGGAAAAGGGCCTGAGGCTGCTAGGAATGGTGGGAGTTGGAGTCCAAAACACCTGGAAGGTCCAAGTTTGCCCATGCCAGCTTTCGATTCCATCGCCACATCTATCTTCAGCTTCTGGCGGTTTCAATATATGTGAATATCTACGTGATTTTCTACCTTGTCGCTATGATTATGGTGCTGCTTCTTTAAATTGTACGCAAACTGACTGTGTTATTGTGCGGATCCCGGAAATGACATTGGATAACATTGTGAGGATACACTTTGTTTTTTGCACTCACTTCCGTGATTTCATCAAATATTGCGAGTTTTCCGTAGAGGAGCACTCTGTGAACTCGCTACTTCCTGGTTTGCAACTCCTCTGCTCCCTGTGGCGACCATGCCAAACTACCTTATGTAAGACTTTTGATTTTCTCCAGCAGGATTGGGTACTTTGAATGTGTTTTTTGTGTATGATTATGTATGATTAATTGTGCATTTTGTACTGTGACGTAGCAGCACTCCTTTAATAAGTAAGAGTATTGGAGGTTCCAATTTCCCACAGCACACCCGATGATCGCTCACGGCACACTAGTGTGCCCCGGCACACTGGTTGGGAAACACTGCATTAAACCATCATATTTTTTTTCCTCAAGAATCATGAAAGACTACAGGAAGAAAGGGTGTGTGGGGTTTTTTTTAAATGAACAAAATGCTATGGAGAGCTAATGTGGTGTTTGTATATCAGACTAGGATTCAGAGACATTAGTATTCAAATCTTCAACTGGCTACATAAATCCACTGAGGATACCCTGGGCAAGTCACACTCTCTCGGCCACAAAAGAAGACAATGGCCAAGAACACCACAGGCTAACTTCCTTTCAGTGTTGCCTTATATCAGAAACGACTTGAAGACACACAATAACAGAAAAAATGTTAATCTGCAATGAATTGGGTTTTTTAAAAAATGGAAGTCTTGTGTTGTTAAAAAAAATTGAGTGGCCTTACCTTAACCCAGAACATATCCTGAAATCCGAGCTCAACACATGTATAGTTTAGTACTAAGACCACCTTGATAACCCTCTGATACAGCTACATGGATGACACATGTGGTAATAGGCTGCTTAGAGTCACCACATGGTGGAACACTTTCTTGTTTCCCCGACATGAGAAATAAATATACCTGTTTCCATAGATATGTATCATTCAAGTAGATCCTTTAGTTTAACATGCCTTATTGCTGTTCTCTTTTTGTGTCCCTCTGTGTGTGTGTGTGTGTGTGTATGTACGATTTCTGCAACACAGTATCCTCCGTAATATTAAAATAAAATAAGATGCACAGATTCAGGGAGTCATTCTGTATTGAATTCCAGATCCACTCCACTCCCATGTTTAAGAGGGATGTGTGTGTATGAGAGTATGTAAACAAAAACAAAATAGAACATGTATGTGTGTGTGTGTGTAATATCTTGGTATGCTGACATAAATTGCTTTTGTCCAAGGACTGCTCTGAGTTTCCTGAACAAGGAAGCGAAATCAGTGGTGGTATATGCGTGAATAATAATATTTTTAATCAGACAGAGGAAATAATAATAACAATAATAATACGAGTCTGTTTTACTGCTTCTGCCTAGTCGAGCTTTTGATCACTGCTGTTCCGGTGCTGCAAGACAAATGGGGAAGCGAACCACTTATGAATATCATGGCTAGGTTTTTCAATTCAGTGGATTATTCACATCTGTTAGGTGAGAATTACAGAGCGCTGGAATAAGGGACTCTTATGTTTTTATAAATCTCTCACTGCCAAGGGCTACCGAATGGCGAGGCTCAACATCTGTGTTGCTTCTCCTTTGAGCTTGTCTGATTAAACATGTCTAAACATTTCAGAAATGCAGAAGAAAGGGAGAAGGAAAGAAAGAAAGAAAGAAAGGCAATGTGTAGCTAGCTTGATGTAAGTTTGCTATTTTAATTTCCCCCTAGTTTCTAAAAATATAGCTACAGACTAAGAGGGATATTATTTCGAACACCCCATATTTTTCTTGGAATCGTTGCTCTTTTAAAAAAGAAGCTGAATTACTAGTTAAAATAAAATAAAATAAAATCTTTGTACAAATGGGAAAGAAAGAGACAGACGTAAATAAAGGTGCGGGCATTTGGACAGCGGTGTTCCTGCCGACCCCCGACTCCCTCCCATGCAAAAAAAATCATTCAAATGCCTTTTCTTTCTCTGACAAAAATATTCATTAAAAACATTTCACTGGGCTGCCTTTTAATACAGCACAGGCATTCAACCTGCACAGGACGCTTCCATGGATCCTCACAAATACTGTGTAATTATCTGCCGGCTTCCCGCTGGCTGCTGCATATTCCAAGCACAAAGTGAATGCCACAAATCCACTGCCTTACTCCTGTCTTCATTGTCCCTGCTCGGAATATGAAGCCCCACTTCATTATAGCAGACCTGATCAAACTTGATAGATTTAGCTATTATTCTTGGCTGTGTCAACTTTCTCTCTCCAGCTTCGCTCCCCCCCTACCCCTTGCTTTGGTTCTTTTGTTTTGCGACCCAGGGAAGGCATCTTATTCCTACTCTCTCTCTCTCTCTCTCTCTCTCTCTCTCTCTACTTCTCTCTCTCTTTCTTTGCTTTCTTCCTCATCTCCCCCCACTCACCCCGACACATCTTTCCCCACGACAAGCAATGGTTTCGGCAAATAATGCTTCTGCTATATCATGTGATTTGTGGAAAATACGCCTGGTGATTTCTGCTCCCCCCTACTCAAACCTTCTACAGTTCTATTGAGTTTTTTTTAAGTTTCCGTAAAAATGGTGCAATATTGACAAGCGCTGTAACTTTGAAACTCCTTATGTATTTGTGGATGGTTGGTAAATGTGACTCTGTGTTTGAATGTGTGCATCCCTGGCATATTTTTTCACCCAACTTCGAAGCAGAAGCATTCGAGCCAGGATGCTTCTAGATGTCCACATGTGCTAATGTAACTTCTGGCATTTTTAATTTGTTCGTTTCACCTGCTGACATGTCAAAGGCTTTTCTTCCGAAACAAGGCCTGAACATGCAAATACAGATGTTGGAACCATTGCCTTACTTGAACCAAGTCTGCCAATGTAAGCCGCCCTGGGTCCCCCTTTGGGGGTAGAGGGGGGCGGGGTACCAATCCTCTAAAAAAAAAAATGCTTTGCTGTTTGTGACAGTTGTAATGCAAGAGAATCACCACTATAATACTAATAGTATGCTGTTATGTTTCTACAATAATGTAATCCAAATATACATAATCAGTAACTCATAGATTTGTAGCTCTATATGGAGCTTTCACAATTTTCAACCCAACTGCGTTGATGCACTTTTATCATTTCACAGAGATTTGTGGCTGAATGTAAACATCTTTACTCAATGTCCATTTACCGTTATCTCTCGGTATTCTCTTTGCAGTATTCACTGACAATACTTTTTGAAGCAGTACACTTTTCTGTGCACTTCCTGGGTATGTTTTAGTGAGATTTTGGCCAAATCAAACATATGGGACTTAACATTTCTATACGAATTGAAAAAAATGGGACATAACAGCTCTAGGTTAAGTGGATTGTAACATAGCTGCAAAAATTGACAACACTTCTCATTGTTTTTTAAAAAATAACTGGATATTTGTAATCCCTATGTTCTCCAAAACAATATCAAAAGTAACTGAAATTGATTTTCATTTGGAAGATTTTATTTCATTTCTGAAAAGAAGTATGCTTTTATCTGAAAATTATCGAAAATATTTTTTTAGCGATTAGAATAAATGTTTAGCATGTGTTCCATTTAAGAAACGGAACTGAAAAATTCAGAGATATTACTCAGTACTCTACAAAATATCACTGTGGTGCCTGTCATAAGCACTGGTAAAACAATAAACCTGTTTTAAAATTTAGGATTATATAGCCAACATTTCATTGATTTGTATGAAAAAAATGTTTATTTGTTTTTTTAAAAAAAATCCAGTCACTGTCTTTCCTCCTAAAAGCATTTACATGCCTTATAAACAAGTTCTATTTAAATGCAGACTTTTAAAGGTAGAATGATCCACGTGATGCCTTTGGGAATGGATGGGCTTTAAAAAATAATTTAAATAAATGTTGCTATTCCCATATCATTGAACGGAGCACATTATCGAATCTGATGTAAAAGGAAGGCTATGACTTTAGCACAGATTGTGCATTTTTATTTCCTCGGGAGTTGCTTCTTCACACCTCTTTTCTACCATCATCAAACCCCCCAAAAAAAAAATCCCTCCCTGGTGACCATCTTAAAATGTAAATTGTAGCAAAGCAACACAAAAGAATGAAGAGACTTTTTTTAGACAATCATGATGATCACTTAATTCAGTCTCTGCCTTTCCACTTGGCATAAGGTAATTAGAATGCCACATCGCTGTAAAGACAGAAAGCTTCGGCTACCACTCTGACTCACCCAGACGATAATACATGATTAGAAGTCAGTGACAGATCACAACTGCTGCATGACCCACCAAGGTCTTATCAAGGGCAAATCGCATAATTAACATGCACTTCTCTAGCCGAAGAGGGGAATGCGATTGTTCAGGGACAATCAAATTAGTCTAGCCAATGGGGTCAATGCATTAGGACCTTGGATGAATTTTGGGGATGGGGAGGAAGCAAAGGGAGTGCATTTCCTCTACTCTAGAAAATATCTATCTATCTCTCTATATGAAATTTGCATGCAGGTATGTGTGTTTCTCTGTGTGTATATATGTGGGTATACACACACATATATACACACACATATAAATATAAGTCTGGTGTATATGTCTGTATATATGTGTATAATGTGTGTGTGTATATATGTGTGTGTGTGTGTGTGTGTGTGTGTGTCTGTGTGTATATATATAATCAAACATATACACACAGAGAGATATGTGTATATATAATATATATACCACTATGTATGTGTGTTTGTAGAGAGAGCGAGAGAGAGAGAGAGAAAGCCATAAGCCATAAGCCATAATTCTTTATTGATTAGTCAATTTTGACCATATCAAATCATACAGCACATACACATACATACAGTAAATACCAATGTGAATACAAAACATACCTACATACCATCGTGCTAAATCCACTCCTATCTACCTCTTGTTTAAAAGATTTAAAATTGATTCATTACTTAGAATAAAAGTTGAGAGAGAACAAGGGTAAGTAGAACTAGTAAACATATTCATATTAAATTACATTGATGGCAGAGAGAGAGAGAGAGAGAGAGAGAGAGAGAGAGTCATGTGTGTTTGTCATATTATTGTTAGCCACTTTGATTCCCTTTGGGGAGAAATGTTTGATAAAAATAACAATGACAATGATGACAATAATTAAAAAATAATAATCATATATTTATGTGTGCGTGCATATGTGTGTGCATGTACGTGTGCGTGCATGTGCATGTGTTTTTGTGTATTTGAATACTCAAAATCATGGTTGAAAACTCTGTTTTTAATTCCTCAGAAATACTAATGAGAAGAATCTTGAACTGAAATGATTTTTTTTTGCAGTTCATCACTTAATTCTGTGCAGATGGTTATTTTGTGCAGAAAACAGAATTTTTGTATAGAAATTAATATTTTCAAGCAGGAATGTAATGGCCTACATTTTTAGAACAGAAAACGCTGCCACTGAGGATTTCTTCCAAGCAAAATTTGCATGTGATTGATTTGCATAGGGGGAAGAATGTAGAAACATAATTTTCTGCACAGAAAAGACTCTTTCCTGAGTAGAAAATGCTACTTTCTTTACAAAAATAGAACATGAAAATTGCGGGTAGGCTTCCAAAAATTGCACTGTTTTCAAAGATCTTCTCACAGCTATAATTACTTGTTGTTTCTTTTAAGAAGAAACCTAGGCTGCATTTATATTATTGAATTAAAACAGTTTGACATTAATTTATGGGAGTTGTAGTTTTACAAGATCTTTTTGCCTTTTTTGCCATGGTAGCACTGTGCCATGGTAGTTAAAGTGTTATGCAGCTCTTTTAACCGTACAGTGTAGATGGACTGGCTAGAAGAAATGGCTTCATATTTAGGTCAAGTGTGAGTGAAAGAGAAGTTTTTTTACTTCAGCTTTAAATTCTATTATAATCATAGTGTATAAAGAATTATGTCTCGATTAAATATATATACTTTTGTCATGCTTTATGCAAACATACATATGTGTGTACTCAGACATACACAAACATGTGTCCAAAAATGTGAAATATACATATTTTGGAATATATATTTCACTGACTTTCAATTCATCACAAAAGGACTGAAAATCTCCACTAGTATTGTGTGATCCCAAGGGACACGTGGATTGTAGCCACTTTGACAGAAAGTCAGGCATCTAGTAATGTTTAGAAATCTCATTTATTTGCTCTGAAGAGATGGGAAGAAAACCCCCAGAATCAGGTAGAAAACTGCAAAGAAATCATAATTTGGTGTTGTTCTTTTTACAACAAATATGCCTTCTGCAAACATTATTTTATTTATGACAATTAGCACAATTATCTTGATATATGCACATTTTGCACTCTGCCTACCCCCAGGTTTGACCATTTCATTTGCCCTTCTTCTCCATCTTTTTAATAAGATTTGCTTTGCCTTTGGATAGAATGGTGAGGAAGTGTAAACTGGACCAGAGGCAGCTTTTTCAGTAAAATGCCAGGATGTGTGTGTGTGGGGGGGGGGGGGGAGGAATCTTGCGTTGAAGGGTTTCGTCACATATACATGTGATGCTCTCAGGCATGTAGCTCTCTTTTTAATGCCTTGTAGCCAGAAGGAATGGTTTAATATTTAGGTCAAGTGTGAGTGAAACAGAAGTCTTTCCTTGACCTTTAATTTCTATTATAATCATAATATGTGAAAGTAAATGGAAGAGCTGTGGGCTTAATGTCTACGGCCTACACAACCCATGGCATCGTGCTTCTTCCATAGATTGGAAAAAATGGTTCATCTGAGTCACATTGGAAAGACAGGGTTGTAGTTATAGAGAGAGGACTGAGGGCATTGTCATCACAAAATAAGACTTCTGACATAACCCTGATGAAATTACTTCAATTCTTGAATTTCAACCATTGAAATAATGTAATAACTTCAGTTGAACATTTAGAAATGTGGTGTAGTCTTCTGTAATTTGGGGACTGGTGGAAAATGTCACGGGAGAGAGAAAGGGTTCTTATTCAGGAAGACAATGCCCTTCTTTTGTTTCTCTCCCATCTTTACATCCTTGTTGAGTCAATAATCCAAGAATCATAGAATTGGAAGAGATAAGGGCCATCCAGTTCAACCCTATTCTTCTGTGAAGAAATATACAATCAATGGACTCTAGACAGATGTCCACCCAGCCTATGTTTACAAACCTACAGAGGTACTAACCTTTAAGGCCTTGTATGGTCTTGGGCCAGTGTACTTAAGGGGCCGCCTCTCCCCCTATTGTCCCCAGAGATCCCTGCGTTCCAGTGAACAAAATCTCCTCAATGTCCCCTCCATTCATCAATACCAACTGTCCTCAACAAGACAAAAGGCATTCTCGGCGGTTGCACCAACTTTGTAGAATGCGCTACCAGAGGAAGTCAGAGGAATTAGAGAACGGTCTTCATTCCGTAGAGCCTGCAAGACGGTTCTCTTTCACTTGGCATTTCCGGCTGAGTAAAGCTGTTATGCTTACTGAATAGTTTTAGAATTATTGTAGTGATAGTAGTATTTTTAGATTAACTTTGTCATTTTTACCCTGTTTGTTTTACACTGCTGTAAACCGCTCCGAGCTTCTAGAGGAAGCAGTCTAGAAGCCGAAATAATAAATAAATAAATAAAAAATACTCCCAGGCAATGTATTCAACTGTCCAACAGCAATTACTATCATATATCTGTGTACACTACTCTAAATTATACTTAGCGTTTCTGTATTGTTGGAATTGCTCCTCTTCCTGTCCTCAGTAGGCCTGTGTAATCAAAGAAAAAAATGTTACAATATTCATTATTAAATTAGCAGGTGGTGGTGAATAGAAACGAACCTTGCCACATCATGCAAATACTTCCACATCATACAAATACTGGAAATACTATCAGCAGTACGTGAAGAAGGTCTATTAGAACTGGCCAACACTGTGTACAACAGCAGTATTAAGGTCTTCTTTCCAGATATGTGAAACATATGTATGTATTATTATGTATCCAATGAATTTTGTTTTTAAAAAGGCACTGAATGTTGCTTTTATTGTTTGGAATCTGCCCTGAGTCCCTTCGGGGAGATAGAGCAGAAAATAAATAAAGGAGTATTATTATTGTTGTTGTTGTTTCTAAAATATCATAAAGGAGCTGTAATCATAACTCTAATGATATAACATTTTTTGTTACTTTTCATTATGTATTTACGCAAGTGGGGGAGCTTCTGGGATCCTTTCTTCCTCATTTTTAGAGCTATCAGAATGAAAATTGCTACAATAGCAGAACACATTACCACTGCTACCCCCCCCCCCCCCACACACACACACTTGAGGGAACCAAACTCAGCCCTATTGAGTGAGAATTATCACCCACAATGGAGACCTGGAGCCACTTACGAGACTTACACAATTCTTATAAAAATCATAGGTTAGTGTTTTGAATCTTAGGTTTTTTGCATAGGTGCCCCCCCCCTTTTCTTAATATCGTGTTATATATACAAATCTTATGAAATAGGTCTGACATACAAATCACAAATGACTTTTTTCGCAGCCCTGTTCCTCAGTTTCCATTTTAGATACACTTATGAATTCTTAGACAGTCTCTAACAACTTTCTGGTGACTTCAATGCACTCTTTTTGACTGGCATTACAGAAACCAGCATTATGCATTTCCTACTTCTCAGTGGGATCCTAAGTAGGCACATTTGCAGCTACACTGAAGAATGTCAGTGTTCAATACAAGGAGAGTATAGCACAACCAATGTGTAATTGCACAAGGTTAAGTTTACATTCTGCAAACATAATCTAGAGTGTAACAGGTCTCCATAATGTAAAGCAAGGTGTTGACCCTTGGGCTCTTTATTTGAGCAGAGGACATAGCATTATTACTTGGTAGGTATAGATCAGCATTTCTCAACTTGGGGGTCAGGATCCTGGAGGGGTCACAAGGGGGTGTCAGGGGGATAACCAAAACTCACCACAAAACTTGGTATTTTCTGTTGGTCATGGAGATTCTGTGTGGGAAGTTTGGCACAATTCTATCATTGGTGAGATTCAAAATACTCTTTGATTGTAGGCGAATTATAAATCCCAGCAACTACAACTCCCAAATGACAAAATTAATCCTCCCCCTCCCTCCCCCAAACCCCACCAATATTCAAATTTGGACATATCGAGTATTTGTGCCAGTGAATGAAAATACATCCTGCATATCAGATATTTACATTATGATTCATAACAGTAGCAAAATTACAGTTATGAAGTAGCAAGAAAAATAACTTTATGGTTGGAGGTCACCACAACATGAGAAATTGTTTTAAGAGGTCGCAACATTAGGGGCTCTTCTGGATCATGGAATTACAGAGTTGGAGGAGACCATAGGTGCCATCCAGTCCAACACTGGGACCTGCCAGTCTATCACATCAGACAACTGAAGAAACATTGGTTTAGAGTTTGAGATATATCAGCAGTAATGTGGGGCTGGAATGCAATGTCAACAGAGTTCGGATTAAAATGTAAATGCAGCAAATAGCAAAAATGTTGTTCATCCTGGCTATTCACAACACAAGCATTCTCAAGACATGTCTCTCTCTGGCATTACTTTGCGAACGAAGATTCTTAGGAAGGACTCATCCCATGCTTTCTACAAGCACGTTGATATCTAAGGAGGTTGGATGTGTTCTTCGAGCCTGTGCGATGGATTTTTCTGGTGGAGCGCAGCGGGCACAGAACTGGCCTCACCCTTTAAACCAAAGGTTCGTCTGCTGGGGCCTAGCAAGCTTAGGACGGTGGCAGCGAGGTCCTCGGGTCATAGGTTCGATTTGAGTTTCCTTCTCTGGATGGTTGACCTTACAGGGTTAGACAAGCACAATCTGCCCGAGTTTGAAATCAGAGTTTTCCTTCTCTTAGGGTGGTTGCCAAAAGGTTAGAGAGCCCATCCTACCCATTGACGCCTATTGTCAGACCCTTCGGTTGTGACCTGTCTGGCATGGGAGGCCCTACCAGTGGCTATGCCACTGCCAGCATAGCTCACAACTTCACTAGGGCACGCAAGCCTTTCCCCCATGGCAAGGGGGCGCTGTGTAAGGTCATGAAATACACCTATTATAATCAGCATCTGCTAAAGTGTCATAGAAGCCTAGAGATGGAAAAGACCATCCATTCTAACCCCATTCTACCTTGCAGGAATATATAATCAAAGCACTTCTAAGAGGTGGCCACCCAGCCTCTGCTTAAAAGCTTCCAGAGAGGAGAGTCCACCATGCTCTGAGGATTTTGGATTTTATCATCCAGAAGAGTGCTGGGATATTGAGTTGGGAATGACATGCCAATAGTTTTGCCCACCAGCAAAAACCTGGTTAATTTCACTGACATTTAATAAGTCTGATTTGTCTTCATTTTTATTTCGTGGCTTTATTTGGCTCAGAGATGGCTCGCAGTTGTATTTGTACATAGGGTTTTAGAGGGTTTTGTGGTTGTTGTTTGGACTGCCATCTAATAAATTGGGGGTATTTTTGAAAAAAATCTTTAAAGTCTTGATAAATTTTTGAACTGAAAGCTTCCCCATGCTCAGGTTTTATTTAATTTTTATTTTTCGTTTTGCTTCTCAACTCAGCTTTCCAGAGCGGTGACAGCAACATCTACCAGAAATCGAACATATAAAAATTAACCCAATAGATTTAGGTTTCAAATGCTACACTATATAAAATAATAGGAAATTGAAGTAAGGCAAAGATAATATTAGGTGACATAACTATAAAACAACAGCGATGTGTGTGGTGTTCCAGCCTGGGGGCCATAGACAGACCCCGGGGGTGCCAAGGCAGTTTCCAGCTGATCAGGGTCAGATCGGGGATGGAGAATGGCCATATGGGTACAGGTCTGCAGATGAAGAATTAGCCTGGGATGATGGATGGCTACATGGGTATGGGCCTGAAGATGAGGATAATGCTGACTCCATGGAAGTTGATTCTGAGTTAGACAGTGAGAGGCCCAGTGACCTTGATTCCCAAGAGAACTGTTCCACTCCCTTGTCAGGCAAGCATTCCAAGGATAGGGAGGACCGTGTTTCCCAGCTTGATAGCGATGCACCTGGGGTCGCTAATGAGGAGGAATTCGACAGGAGAGCTAGCATCAGATCCTCCCAAAAACATTGGAATCTGAGGAAGGGGGTGCGTTGGACACATAGAAGCTGGTTCTCTTTATTAGGCTATGCTCAGGCGATTTTGGGCAGACCTGAAGCTACGTTTAGCTTGGAAGGACTCAAGTTCAGGACTCTAAGTTCATGTTCGACCGCAGGAGCGGTTTGCCTTGCCTACGAACTCTGTTGTGGGAGAGGCCAGTCAGCTTGACTTTCCAGCTCTGAGGACTAATTGGGATATACCTTTGGAACTGTTTGATCTTACTTTTTAACCTCTCTATCTTTTTGGGACTATCTTTTAATCTAAATAAAGCTACATTTACAGAGACTGCTTGTGTGTGTTGACTGGGGGGGGGGCTGCCACGATCAGAGGTGCAACAATGTGTGAAATGGCAGAAATCCATTCTGTTTTCTTTTTGAACTTCAGGTGCCACCTCATTCTGCTTTTGGGAAGATTCTGGGAGAATTGGAAGGGAAGAGAATAGGAACCTGTTCTGAGTCATAATTCAGGACCCTGAGTTCCATTTCCATTTTGGTAAGATTCAGTTCACTGGTGTCAATGAGGGAATTTTAGAGGCCCGTCTCTGTGTCACTTTTATGATTATCAGGATGAAACTTGCCTCAATTGTAGGACACATTTATGACTGCAAATTTCAAATCATTTCACAAATCCACTCATTTTTAGAAAATTTATTTTTACCAATAACATTTTCTTTAAAACATAAGAGAACTTTTTGGGATTTGAAGTCCAAACCAGCATGGGCCGCAAGAGGGGACGAGAATGGACAGAACCAGCCCTGTGATTGGCTGAGAAACATGATGCAGCTGGCTGCATTAAGGACCATTGAAGGGAGGGGTGTCATTTCTCCACAATTTTATGGCTATCAGGATGAAACTTGCAAGGACACATTTAGAACTGCAAGCCTGACAAGTTTCAAATCATTTAATTAATTCACTAATTTTTGGGAAATTTTTTAAAAAGTTTTAAAATATAACATTTTTTTTTTTAAAAAATAGAGATATCCCCTGGAATTTCTTCACAGCGACATAACACCAGTGGGGCAGAATTCCTGTCATGTTTCAGAAAAATCAGCTCATGCACCATTTTTGGGGGGTTTTATTTCCAATTTAAGCACCTTGGGTGAGTCACACTATCTCAGTCTTAAAAGGCTTGAAAAAATATTTTTTCTGGCTATCAGAATGAAAATTGCCATACTTGCAATCCACATTTAGGACAGCAAGCCTTCTAAGTTTCAGAACATTTCACTAATCCACTGATTTTTGAGAAATTTTAAAAGCTTTCAGCAATAATATTTTTTAAAAGCCCACAAGAGGGGTTTCTGGGATTTGAAGTCCAAACCATCCTGTGCCACACGAGGAGAGGAGAATGGACAGAAGTAACCCTATGATTTACTGAGAAACTTTATGCAACTAGCTGTGTTCAGAAACATTGTGTTTTTTTGGGGGGGGGGTTCATTTTTCCATCATTTGTATGGATATCAGGGCGAAACATACTACACTTGTAGGACACATTTATGACTACACGCCTACCAAGTTTAAAATAATTTCATTTATCCACTATTTTTTGAAAAACTATTAAAGTTTTTTTAAAATAATATTTATTAAGATTTTCAAATTTTATAAACAATACAAGTTTTTACCAATAACATTTTTTTAAAAAAACAACCAAGAGAGGTTTTTGGGATTTGAAGTACAAACCAGAGCATGCCACAAAAGGGGAGGAGAATGGACAGAACGACATCAACCACATCACCCTCACCACAGAAAGACTGCTGCTTGTGCTTGTAATACAAACAGTCAGAACACTATGTGAAATATAAGTCTGAATCAATGAATCTTTCCTGAATTTTTAGCTGAAAGATTAGGAAGTCTATTTTTATTCTGGGAAGGCCATTCCCAATCTACTTCCAGAGGCTCGGCTGCTGGCTCTTGAAAATTATCTGAAATCCGAATCGACCAACGGAAATTTACACACCCCTAGTTTTCCATGGGCAAGCAGATAGTGACTAGTAGATGGCATATGTTCTGTATTTCAAAAACTAGAACTAATAGGGGAAGTTGGTGCAATTTTTGGAACCAGCAGGTGAAATAAACCCAGAAAAGAATGTAACAATTGAGGCGCCAAAATGTGTGTTAACCAGTGTAATAATAGAGAACGAGAGAGAGAGAAAAAACTATATAAAATCCCCAGTTATTCAGTGTAAATTTAGGGAAAGTACTATATTCATTCTGTTCTAAGATGCAGTCCTCCTTCCCTCCCCCCAACCCTCCCCCAGCAAAGAAGCATATCTAAAAAGAGGTGCTTTTATGTATATAGAACTAAAACCTTTTGTTTTTTGGTAGTACCAAAATTAGTGTGCATCTTACAATTGATGGCATTTTAGAAACAAAGAAATATGGTAAATGTGTAATTGCGTGTGTATGGGTGATACACCTCCCAACATAAAATCAATAAGGCACGAACACAAGGTTCTGGATGAAAATTGGCCACAACTCATTTATTAAAAACAGAAACAAGGTTTGGCAGCCATGCATGGGTCCTGGATCAGGGAAAGGACAGCCGACATATGTCCGAAGACGTATGCGTGCCTGGGTGCCACCGGCCCAATACCGGTTAACTGGAACTTGGCACCCCAGGGGGGCAGGGCGTTATCCCCCCTTACGACCAAGGGGTGATAAGCCAACCAGATCCAGGGCCCATGCCACACGCCAAACACAGAGTTGTGACATAGACATAATAACAGAAACATGAACATAGTGCAGACGATGGTTCTACAGCAATACAAAGTGCAAACCAAACAAGCAACGAATACAAATAGGGAGGGTGGGAGGAAAAGAAAGATCTGGCCCCGCATGGCAGCAGGACAGCCCAGGCAGCCTTAAGTATGCTACCTAGGTAGAAGTGAGGGCTGGCCGGCTGATGACGAAAGGCAGGGCGGGTCCAGCCCTCCCATTGGCCGGCCGGCGCTGGTGGCAGGAAGCCTTCCCACCACCCAGAGGGCTTCTGGGAGGAGAAAGCCCCCCCTTTCCTCCAAACAAGATGGCGGTGAGGGCATGCCCCTCACCGCAACCCACTCGGCCGGTAAGTCGGCCGAGCCATTTATTGGATCTATGACCCACACCTCAAACAAATCCATGCATTCTAAGAGCACCAGAAATGATACAAAAAAATTACACAAAACTGACTGTTTTAAAAAACTTAAATAGAGGAGGGCTTTGAAGGTCTCTGTGGATCTTTGAGGTTGCAAAAGTATCTCAGGGGCCACAGGTAGCCCACAAAGTTCACGCTTCCCTGCTGTTTACTTTAAATAAATAGCCCAGTAGGTTCGTTCACACTATATCCTCCTGCTTGCAATATGACCTAACTTCTAAGGAATTGATGAAAGAAATGTAAGAACTGGAATTTATTTTTAAAAGTTCACTCCTGCACACAAAATCGTATTGGACCCCTGAACTGCATTTCTCTCATTAATAGTAATCAACCCCAATCCTTTCCTTGTGACATCACAATGATTCCTGCAGCGACCAATAATCACTTTCTAAACAGAGGACGTTGACCTTGTGGGTCTAGCATGCGCAGGAGAGGTTGCGGCACGAGAAGGCCGGATGGCAGCGTTATTTTCCTTCTATAATTAACTGCCACGGAAAGGATAACAACCAACAAAAAGCTACACAGACTTATGCTTAAATAATATGTTCCTGGAACGGCATTGAGCGCCAAAGAGCATCTTTGAGCCAATTAAGTCATTCCAGCTACAACTTGGCTCCTTACATAATTGTTCTACTTGGCAGTGTTTGGTTTTAATAGCTACTTGCATTGTTAGTTTGAATCTCCTTTCACTTAGGTTTCCCCTATTTTCAGATACCTTTTTATTAGCGAATAAACACAAGGTCTTTACAGTGACATGAGATTTGCAAAGTTTGAACTACAGTAATTTATAACGGAGAAAGTATGTGTTTGTGTATGGTGGGAGCTTGCATCGGAAATTTAGACTGAAGATCAGAAGTTGAGAATTAATGCATACCGTACAGTCTTCTTGTCCTAGGATACATATATACTATAGAATTAATGTGCTTTGATGCCACTTTAAATGCTATGGAATTGTTGGAGTTGCAGTTTTAAAAGGACTTCTTTGTCAAACAGTGCTGATGCCTCACCAAACTATAACTCCCATGATTCTATAACATTGAGCCATGGTTGTAACCCAATATAGATGCACCCTTGGAAACACCTGTGCTTGTTTATGAGAAATATTCTGAAGGAAAAGGTTTATTTAAAATACTCTGTATAAGCCACCCAAGCGCCAATATATTTCAGATAAGGCTTTCTCTCAGCCCCACACAATCACTTACTTATTTCATGAGGTCATGGGAGTAGACATGTGCATTTGGGGTAAACTATGTTCTGTTTTGTGTCCCGGCTTTCATTGGGGGCCCTGATCCATTTTTTATAAGCCTGAAATTGGGAGGGTTGTTTTTGGTTCATTCGTTTCAGGGCCCAAAAATCGGACCGTTATGAGGGGGAGGCTTACCACCCACTCTCTCTTTCCTGATGTGCATTCCTCTTACCTGGCACCTGCTGTTTCTACTCTAGAGTAAGAGGTGTTTGGTTGTAGGTACTGAAAGGTTTGTGTGCTTTCTCGGCCTGCCTGCCTGCTCTGTCACACACACACACTCTCCATGGAAATAGTGTGTGTGGGGGGGCATGCAGGCAGGTCTGGAAAGCATATGTGCCTGCCAATACCTTCAGCTGAGCACCTCTTACTCTAGAGCAGGGGTGGGCAATTACCGGCCCTCCAGGTGTTTTGGATTTCAACTCCCAGAAATCCTAACAGCTGGTAAACTGGCTAGGATTTTTGGGAGTTGAAGTCCAAAACACCTGGAGGGCCGGTAATTGCCCAGGTCTGCCATAGAGTAAGAGATGCTCAGCTGCAGCCGTGCTCTGGACCTGCCTGCACAACCCACCGCACTCTCCAAGTGTGTGTGCAAGGTGGGACATGAAGGCAGGCCCAGAGCATGTCCGCAGCCGAGCTCCAGGCCTGCCTGCCTGCATTCCCTGCCACACACACACTTTCTTTCCAAGGCAAGGAGGGAACTTCGGATGCACACAAAAGCGGGCTTTTGCGTTGCGCAGATTTTACTGTGATGGGGCTTCCCATTTCATGCTTCCGAATAAATGGAAGGTACGAAAGAAATGGTAGGGAATTAATTGCGTGCATTTTCCTCCATGGACAGAACCTTTTCAATGACTTTACAAAGATTAAATTAATCATTAATTTACGAAAAGTTTTTTTTTAAAAAAAGAATTAAACAACATTTTTTTAAAAAAATATTAAAAACAGTTAAAAATACCAAAAACATTTATTATCTATTGTTATGAATCAATCAATTAGAGTAAAGTTTAAGAGGAAGAAATACCCAACACCAGCAAGTGAAGGGTTCAAGGTGAGTTAGTCAGAATAAAATATTTAGATGTTAGTGAGTGTTTGTTTGTTTGTTTGTTTGCTTATGAGTTTGGTTATGTTACAATTATGTCGTTTTTTCTTGTATGTCTTTTTTTTGGTATGACTTTTTGAAAAAAATCAATAAAAACTATTTTTTAAAAAAACATAATATAAACCTGACACCAAATGGGTTGGGCTGGTTTTGATTAGCTGCATTTATTTTTATCCCAGGCATTTTCTATCTGTCTGTCTAAAATGTTGACTCTTACCCTGTGCATACCTTGATCCAAAGTTCCCAAAAGGTATCCAAATTCCTCAACAAAAATGAAGTTGAGCTAAGAGAATCTATTCATCCTGAGTCTCAAATCAAACAACTTAAAATATATTGTAGGTTATGATAACATATATCAAATTTTTACGATGGGGCATATTGTTTTAAAAATTCTACAAAAGTAATGTGTGGGAAACTGCTCATAGGGCTTGTAGTATAACAGCATAGATAAAGGTAGTGTTACTCCTCCAAAACATGAATAGGAAAAAAAACCTCACAATAAATCAGGAGTTGGGGTGGGAAGATAGCTATGCAAACCATGGAACTGCATGCATATTTGCATATGTGGGTCCCTGTGCATACATGTGTATATTTGTAGCAACGATTTTTGTGCTCCCCTGTCAGGTGGGCCAGGGAGTCTTTGGCGATTCAGCCCACGCCACGTAACTCCCCTAACAAACAGGATTAAAATTCACTCCTTTCAACCATCCTAGGCCTTTATTCCTTCCTTTTCATTGAGCTACATTTGTCTGATTTAACAAGATAAGATTTGAGTGCTGATGCAGCCCGTTGTTAATGCAGCCGCCGCAGCCGCCGTGCCATCGACACTCCGTATGAGACTGATGCATAAATCAAATATTCAAAAAAGAAGACGACGACGAAGAAGAAGAAGGAAAAATTAGATATGCAGCGCACCGGTTTTATAGTCCCAGGCTCAGAAATTGAAATGGCCCAGATTAATGTATTATATCTTACACACTGTCCGAGTGAATCAACTTTAATATATTGAACAGATTCACAGAACAAGACTGTGTTATCTAAGGAGCATTCGGAAGAAGGGATTGACCTGGGGATTTGATTTGGTTCAGGTAGTTCATGTTGTACAGCGGCATTTGAATAGTATCACATAAAAATAAAATTTGTATTAGAGATCTCTCACATCATTCTCAGGCGGCTTCTTCCGAAGCTTTGCAGGCAGTGGGGCAGATTTCTCAGAAAAGGAAGGGAGAGGGGGGAAGCAATTCAACCATTTTAACCTTTGCTATGAACACATCAAGACAATGGGATGTGTACTACCACTGCTTTGTTTCTTTCTGTAAAGCTCTTTTTTTTCCTTGGGGTCACTTATAAATTTTGCTTTTGATTAAAATCCAAAGCCAAGACAAGGAACTACTGCTTGATTGAATTAAACTAGCTAAATAGATCTAGTTCCTGTTCTAGAAGTATCCTGCAAAATGAAGTTCTGTTAGGGAGGACACTAGAGATTTAATATTATTATTGCTTCAAATTACAAGACCCCTCCCCCTCCAAAATAACCCCCAAATTGTGAACCTTGTCCTGGAACTTCATCAGCAATGAACTAACCTAAAATTGAACAAATATTTACAGAATTGGTACACCTTGATAAAATTGGTAAGGTAACATAGGTGCTTCCAGGAATCTGAGTTACGTGGACTGCTATGTTTTTATGTGGAGACAGTCAAAATACTTATTTTGAGAAGTGGACTCAACACTACAAAGTCTGATGCTTCAAACTACAAGAGCCCCTAAATTGTGATCCTTGCCCTGGAACATCATTCTCAATTAACTAACCTAAAATAGAATAAATATTTACAGAATTGGTACACCATGATAAAATTGATAAGGTATCATAGGTGCTTCCAGGAATCTGACTTAGGTGGACTACTATGTTTTTATGTGGAGACAGTCCGAATACTTATTTTGAGAAGTGGACTCAACACTACAAAGTCTGATGCTTCAAACTACAAGAGCCCCCCCAGTCCCCTAAATTGTGATCCTTGCCCTGGAACATCATCCGCAATGAACTAACGTAAAACAGAATAAATCTTTACAGAATTGGTACGCCATGATAAAATTGGTAAGATATCATAGGTGCTTCCAGGAATCTGACTTAGGTGGACTACTATGTTTTTATGTCGTCGTCCCCCCCAATCACCTAAATTGTGATCCTTGCCCTGGAACATCATTCTCAATGAACTAACCTAAAACAGAATAAATCTTTACAGAATTGGTACGCCATGATAAAATTGGTAAGGTATCTTAGGTGCTTCCAGGAATCTGACTTAGGTGGACTACTATGTTTCCTTTCCCCCTCTCAGCCACTTAAGCACGAAAGGGCCTCAGGCTGTTAGGAATGATGGGAATTGAAGTCCAAAGCACCCAGAGGGCCGAAGTTTTCCCATGTCTGTTTTAGGGACCTTAAAGTAGTGAGCCTCCGTCCAACATTGCGATTTTGGATAGAAAACAAACAACAACATAACATTGTTTGAGTCCACAGTGCTCTCTGGGTATAGGTGAACTACAACTTCCAAACTCAAGGTCAATGCCCACCAAACCCTTTCAGTACTTTCTGTTGGTAATGAGAGCTCAATGTGCCAAGTTTGGTTCAATTCCATTGTTGCAGGAGTTCAGGATGCTCTTTGATTGTGTGTTAACTATAAAGCTCAGAAACTGTAACCCCCAAATTTCAAGGTCTATTTTCCCCAAACTCCATCTGTGTTTACATTTGGGCATATTGAGTATTCATGCCAAATTTGGTCCTGATCCAACATTGTTTCAGTCCACAGTGCTCTCTGGATATAGGTGAACTACAACTCCAAAACCCAAGGTCAATGTCCACCAAACTCTTATAGTATTTTCTCTTGGTTATGCGAGTTCTGTGTGGGAAGTTTGTGTCTTTCTGCCATTCCTGCCAGGATATCTATGTTGTGTTCATCGAATCAGGTCCAGGTTTCACACTGAGTGTATAAATACATCTTAAAACATATTAACTATATGTAACTATTACTGTGTTAGAGTGTCATTTTGTGTCATCTTGGTTGGTGGTGTGCCCCAGGATTTTGTAAATGTAAAAAATGGGCCGCGGCTCAAAAAAGGTTGAAAAACACTGGTCTCGGCTATCTAATGGACTGTGTCCCCCCATAAAAACCGGTTCATGCACTGAGGTCTTAAGAGGGCAACTTATTCACATACCCACCATTTTCTTAGTCATGTCTGCGGGCCTTCTTGCTGGCTGCTCCTAGGTCCTGGAATTCCCTTCCCAGGAAAGATAGAATGGCTGGCTTTGAAGCCTGGAAAACGTTGTATTTCATTGTATATATAAAATACAATGGTATACCATGTTTGGAAAGTTATGGTCCAAAAGGCAGGCTAGATCTTTCTCTCTTTTTCTCTTTCTCTTTCTCTCTTCCTCCCCCCCCCTCTCATAGAGAAGAGAGCTAGATAGATAAATAGGTACATAGATAGATAGTAGAGAGAAAGAGAGAGATAGTTATTAATAGTACTCCTGCATATATTAGCAGGTTCAAAACCTTGGGTACCAAAGTATCTGCCTTTGCTAAAATCTCACTCTCTTTTTATTAGCTTCCCCTTTACCCACTTATTTGTCAGTGGAAGTGATTCTAACAAAAGAATGACAGATATCAATTATTCCAAATTGTATTGAGAACAATTAGGGAAATGCAAGAGTCATTGCATGCCAAACAATTGGGCTTTTCTATTTAGCAGTCTGGAAAGAGCACATATTAAAACAAGAGGCACAGTTATTCCAATGCATTAAGTATAAGTCTTTAATGCAGCAGAGTCTGTATCTTCCATCTGTTCCATCAATTAAACTGTACATTGATCTATGAAGTTATTAGCAACTGCCAAAGTTCCAAATAATCTGCATTACCACCAAAGAGAATCCTTGTTGTTGTTGTATTTTTTTCCCCTGAGAGCATCCGCAGGAAACAACAGTGTCTTCTATTTTCTGATACTGGCTATACTATTCTGGCTGCACTGGGTATTTGAATTTTTATTTACAAAACTGAATACATTAAAATCATAGTTGGAAGAAACCTCAAGGGTCATCCAGTCCAACCCCATTCTGCTGTTTGGGGGAGGGAGGGTTTACGCTATTTGTTTGTTTATTTACTATATTTGTATACCGCCCCTCTCAGCCCTTCGGCGACTTGACTCTATTTGCAAAGCCTTGCTCGAAAAACCATGTCTTGAGCTTTTTTCGAAATGTTAACAGGGAATAAACTGATCTAATATCTCAAGGGAGAATGTTCCATAGCCGAGGGGCCACCACAAAGAAGGCCCTGTCTCTCGTCCCCACCAGACATACTTGTGACAAAGGCGGGACCAAGAGCCTCCCCAGACGATCTTAAAGTCCTTGATGCTTCATAAGGGTGTTACCGAGCAATTTAGAATAGCCTGGCCCGGGAGGGCAGAGGCCCAGAAGCACTCCTAAAATGAGGATATCAGCAGAACCTCTGATGAGTTTTTAAAAGCAATTAAAAAGCCCTTTCCCTGATGATCTCATCAAAGAAGTCCGGAAGAAGATGCCACCGAAGTTTTTTTTATTCTCTTCAGCTGAGGAGGATGACAACCGCAGATTCCTTGTCGCAAGGCAGTCATAAAGTTACATTCAAAATACATGCCATATTTATAGTCATACAGAGTGGTCAAATTCAAATCTCCTGCCCTTCCTTCTCTGGCTGGCTCGGTGTTGCTGGCCAATGGAGGAGGGAGGCAGGAGTATTGAGAAAAACAATAAGTGGAAGTGGAAGGACTAGTCCGAGAATATTAAAAAGCAATTACCTGCTCATCCCAACAGGTAAGTTGGGATGGTCCACACTCTGGTTACATCCCGTATAGACTACTGCAATGCTCTCTACGTGGGGTTACCTGTGAAGACTACCCGGAAGCTGCAATTAGTCCAATGCTCAGAAGCCAGATTACTAACAGGAGTGGGGTACAGGGAGCGCACAACTCCCCTGTTGTGCCAGCTGCACTGGCTACCAATGAGCTTCCGAGCACAATTCAAAGTGCTGGTGTTGACCTACAAAACCCTATACGGTACCGGCCCGTTTACCTGTCCGAACGTATTCTCCCCTATGAACCGTCAAGAGTGTTAAGATCGTCTGGAGAGGCCCTGCTCTCGGTCCCACCACCTTCACAGAGACGAGGGACAGGGCCTTTTCTGTGGTGGCCCCCAAGCTGTGGAATTCCCTCCCAAATGAAATTAGATCTGTTCCCTCCCTCCTGACTTTTAGGAAGCTGGTGAAAACATAGCTGTGCAATGAGGCCTTTGCAAAATGAAGGAGAAGATCGCGAATCGACTAAGGTTGCTAACCATTAGATACGGACCAAATACACGGATTGAGTTGGACTCGATTTTATTTTGGCGAAAGGCTTTTTAAATATATTTATTGTATTTGTAAGTGATAATTTTATTCTAAATTTATGATGTTTTAGATTTTAAATATTAGCATTGAATACTTGCTGTTTGCCGGTCTGAGTCCCTCTACGGAGGTGAGAAGGTCAGGGTACAAAAGTTTAAAATAAATTAATAATAAATAAGTCAATACTTTTTGTCATTTCCATTGGTTTAAATGGTTTGCAGCTGCATTTAGATCCATGTGAAGGAGAAGAAAAACCCAAAAGCCATTTCAGTGACGAATCTAGAAACGGTAAAGAATGAAGGCCTTATCCAAAGTCTAGGAAAAGAGCCCACTGTTGTAGGATGGGGTGAAACGGGTTATATTTCACCCAGTAATTCAGAATAAACAATCATCTCGGGGAGTAGTTTTCTCTTTCTTTCTATCACTTTTTTTTAAAAAAAGGATTTCAAGACTCAGTCGACGAGATTTATGGAAATACGATCCCAACTATGTCCTGCCTGTCTGTTCTTCTTTCCGATTTGTTCATCACACCTTTTGCAATAAGCAATCTCGAAATTTTCCAGTGTGGAAAATTGTCGGCTGAACTGTTTATGTTATGAGAAAAACACCTGGTTCTAAGAGATTACAATGAGTTTCTCTCCCCACCCTTCTCTCTCAGCTCGCTCTCCCCCCGGCTCCGGTGCTTTTGAAAGGTGGGTGCTGTCGAGGGATGTGATTCAGCATTCTCTGAAGCTGGTTAATTGCGTGCCGGTGAGCGCCTGTGCATCTAGAGAGTCTTTCTAATGTTCTCACCTGAACAGCAGGTGTCTCTTATGTGCCTAGTTTAAATATAGTGCTTTGCTAGCATGACTCCTAAAAGGTAATCACTACACATTTTTGGAGTGTTGCTCGGAAATCACATAATGGCATCCAACTGGGCTGAAGTACTTATGTTACTGCTGCAGAGTCCCATATACCCAAAATGTGTGTGTTACAGAAAGAAGGGAGAGAAGATGTTAGGGGGCAGGTTGGGGAGAAGATGAGTAGTTTTAATCATGTTTCTTCATCTTTCACTTTGGCTCTGAAATTCTTATAGTACCTGTGATCTGTTTGGGGTTTGTAGTTTAGAAATGGCTATCAAGTTTTCTTTTTCGCATCTTAGATGGACTAAAATGATCAAAGCTCTGGAGACCATGTCCTATGAGGAGCATCTTAAAGAGCTGCGTCTGGTGAGAGGAGATATGATAGCCATGTATAAATATGTGAAAGGAAGTCAATAGGAAGCGGGATCAGGCTTGTTTTCTATTGCCCTAGATCAGGGGTAGGGAACCTATGGCTCAGGAGCCAGATGTGGCTCTTTTCATGATTGCATCTGGCTCTCCAGAGCAAGCCGGGCCTCGGTTTCCCAGCATGCAGCAGGGAGGAGTGATGCAAATGCGCTGCAACTTCTGCTTCCATGCTGTCATCGCCACCTCTTCCTCATCCTTCGCTGCTCTCGGGGCCCTGTGCCCTCTTCGCCGGGGATGGCAGAGCCCAGCGGAAGTGCCTCGTCTTCCTCTTCGTACTCCACCACGGGCCTCGGAGGAGGAGGTGGAGCCAGGCCTGACCCTGGCGCTGAAGACCCAGCCTCGCTGCCTCCGGGGGACACCCAGCTCATCGCCCTCATCATCGGGCAGCTCAAAAGCCGCTGCCTCTTTGATGCCTTCCAGAGGGACTGCCTTGCCAACGTCAACACCCAGGTCCGTCTTGGCCCCACGCTCTCCTCCCCCTTCCTTCCTTTCTCTTCCTTTCTTTTTCCCTCTCTTTATCTTTCATTCTTTTCCCTCCTTCTCTCCTTACCCTCTTTTCTCCCTCACTCTTCGTTCCTTCCTTCCTCTTCCATTCTTTCCTTCTCTCCTTCCTTTTCCCTCCCTCTCTCCCCTCCCTTCTTTCCTCCCTTCTCCCTCCCTCCCTCCCTCCCCCTTCCTTCCTTCCTTCATCTTCTATTCTTTTTCCCCAAGTCTTCCTTTCCTTCTCCTTCCTTCCTTTTCACTTCCCTCTCTCCCCTTCTTTCTTTTCTTCTTTTCCCTTCATTATTTACTTTTTCCTCACTCCCTTTCTTTTCTTTCCCTCCACCCTTTTCTTTCCTCCTTTCCCATTTCCTTCTTTCTTTCCCCCTCCTTATCTCTCTCCTGCTTTTCTTCCTTTACCATAGTTCATTCTTTTCTTTCTTCCTCTCCCCCTCCCTCCTTAATTTCCTGTCTGGCTGTCTGTCCTTCTTTCTTTCCCCATTCCTTCCATCTTCTCTTCCTTCCCAGAGTCCTGAGCATGCCTTTTGCAAAGCCAGGTCTGAAGTGTCCCATCATTCCACCGGGGGAATCCTTTTCTCATAGTATGTACGTATATACTCACATTTAGTTGAATTCAATCTTAACATATATTATATATATTATATGGCTCTCTCTGAAATAAATTTCCAAATATTTTGCTTTCATGGCTGTCTGAGTCAAAAAGGTTTCTGACCCCCTGCGCTAGAGACTAGGACTCGGAGCAATGGGTTCAAATTACAGAAAAGGAGATTCCACCTGGACATTAGGAAGAACTTCCTGACCATACAAGCTGTTCAGCAGTGGAAATCTCCGCCTCGGAGTGTGGTGGAAGCTCCTTCCTTGGAAGCTTTTAAACAGAGGCTGGATGGACATCTGTCGGGGATGCTTTCATTGTGCTTTTCCTGCATGGCAGCAGGTTGGATTAGATGGCCCTTGTGATATCTTCCAACTCTTTCATACTATTACTCTATGATTTTTTTAAAAAAAATAAAACCTGGCCTCTCTGTGGTACTAGCTATGAAAATTTATACCCTCTTTCAATTAAACTTTTTTCTAAATAATGGTCTATATGAGGTCCCTAAAATATAACTCTCTTTTTTTAGAGTTTTAGGACAAATTAGAGCTAGGAGATTTAAAAGATCAGGATTCATAAGGAAAATGTATTAAGCTTGATCTTCTTTTATATCTGAAGACCATGTGTGACCTCCAGGGGCCTTTTTTTTCGTGATTTCCATGACTCTTGTGTAAGTGAATATTTATTTATGTATTTATGCCACCAACTGCCCAATTAGGATGTAGGAAAATTAATTTGAACTTTTTGGCATTTCATGCCCAGAGAAGGTATTTTAAAAGCAAGAGCAAGTGATTGGGAGTTATTACCCATTTTGAAAAAGTTCTTTCCTGGACTTTTAATTATCCAGGACCCACAAAAAAAGGACAAATTTTACCTAGTGGGACCAAAAACACAGCAAACTTGTATAAATGGCATTATGAGGCAAACATTTATTTTCCCCCAAGTAAACAGAAACTTCAGTCCTCCTGAGTCACTTGTGAGTCTAATGCAAGCTCTTGGATATTTTTAGAGTTGTATTTAGGAACCCTTTGCAACATAGGTTGAAAGAGTATCCAAGCCATTACCAGTGCTGGAAGTTCTTTCTGACAATACTGAATCTTACTCTCTAGAAGTATTGGAATGTACATGAAAAGCCTACATGTGCTGAACTACCCTTATGTCATGTCAGAAGAGCTCTTAATTGGTCAGAGTCTAGTATTAGTATTAAGGAAAATGCTGCCATTGCCATGTCCCCCATGACAAGCTGGTCCTGATGAAACTGGAACTTACAATCTCTCTTTTTAAAATTAGCCAAGGATGCTAACGGGACCAAGTATTAGCACCTGAATAAGTTCAATGGGATTGCCTCTTTCAACAAGATACCGTGATGCCTTTTCATATTTAGTGGTTTACAGTGGACACTTGGTATCTACTGTGTTTGATTTCAGGACCGCCTGTGGATTGAGACCCACCACAGTCGTACAGTAACATGGTACCCCTTAGTTTGCTACCGGACACAATTCAAAGTGCTGGCTTTAGCCTTTAAAGCCCTAAACGGTTCTGGCCCACTTACCTGTCCGGACTCATCTCTCCCTATTAACCATCAATATGTTTAAGATCATCCGGAGAGGCCCTGCTCTCGTTCCCGCCTTCTTCGCAGGCGCGATTGGCGGGAACGAGAGACAGGGCCTTTTCCGTGGTGTCTCCTTGGCTTTGGAACGCCCTCTCTAGTGGCATCAGATTGGCCCCCTCCCTCCTGACATTTCGCAAGAAAGTCAAGACCTGACTGTTTGAGCAGGCATTTGATGATGTAATATAACGGTTCAATTAGATCTATGGAATGATGACGATGTGACGGAAAGTGATTTCAACATGATGCTGAGACTGCTTTTGTATGTTTTAATTGCTAATTGCTATGTTATATGTTTATTGTTTGGTTTTGTTTTGCTTGTGTTTTTGATTGAAGGGCAGAGACTGCCTTGTGTAAACTTCCCCGAGTTGCCTTTATTTAAATAAATAAATAAATATAAACTCAAAAAAATCATGGTCTGCTTTTTATTTTTATTTTTTAAGTTTCAAGGTGTGTGTGGTTGAATCCATGGACACAGAATCTGTGGATAAGGGAGCTCAACTGTGTTTGTATCAGGAGAAGAAGAAATTTATTCCTTTCCTTTTTGCTTTTTCAATCTTCTGTAGTACCCAAAATTGGCTCCAGAGGATCTCCCAACCCTCCAGAAAAATATTCTAGCGTGCATGTTTATAGTATTGTAGTAGAAGGCACCAGAAGTAGAGAGTATTGCTCAATCTGGTGGAAGTAGTATGCGTTCATGAAAGCGTATTGGATCCCAGCTTGGACAACACACTGTAGTATTGATTTTGCATGCATGTAATTCAAGACAGAAAGTATTACAGTAGGGATGAACTCCAGAAAACCTCCAGATTTGATCTGTAGTAGCTGTTGACTATGGACCAGTGAATCCAGGTGATGTTTGGGGCAACATTTTGAAGGAGATATCCAAGGTGCTGAATAATATCCCCAACATAGGTTTAACCATATCTTCTTCAGAGTTCAGACTGAAATCCAGAGTAATATCTTTGTCCAGGGAGTTACCATACCTTTTGAGGGTGATTCTCTGATTCCTGTGGATGTGGATCAGGAAAGCAACAATAACAACCGCAAATTTACTTATGATTTATTATTTACTTTATTTACTTTATTTATATTCCGCTCTTCTCACCCCGAAGGGGACTCAGAGCGGATTACAGGTACACATACTTAGCAGACAATCCCTGCCGTTTTCCACTTACACAGTACACATAGTACACAGTACACACATATAGACAAACAGAGGCAAACTCTGGCCACCAGGGGGAGCTGATGCACTCCTCATCTCTCAGTGTTCCCAGCGTCCCTTGTTGTTCCTTCCGCATTCCTCAGCGTTCCTGGAGTTCTTTGATGGCCTCATAATTCAGTCAAAATTGGCCTCCCCACTTAATGTGGTACCTTTATCTCCTACTTGACAGATGTAACTGTCTTTCGGGCTGCAAAGGTCGACAGTAGGCTACACTTAAAGGTCAAGCACCCACTTCAACCTGGGCAGGCCTCGAACCCATGACCTACTGGTCAGAGAGATCTTATGCAGCTGACACTTAGCCAGCTGTGCCACATTTCTCTTGTATGATGATTGATAGACAACATATTTTGCTTAGTTGGTGGCTGAGGATTATTTTTATTAAAATATATTTAAACTAGAGACTTCTCAACCCAAAGTTCATGCTTTAAAGTACTTAAATGCACAGAGACTAGAAGTGAGACAACCTGTTACTCCTAATACCTTTAAGCTCCATCCATCAAATGCCTAGCCTGGAGTTGAGTTGAGTTATGAGAATGCCACCCTTTTTGCCATTTTAAGAATTTATTCCAAGACTCTCAGACCAGCTGCTGAATGGTTTTTGTCTGATGGCTAAAGACACCATTATGTCAAAGACAGGGAGAGAATTAGCACTTCCACTTGTTACAGATCAGACGGTGGAGGAGCTTTCATCTCCTAGGGTTAAGTTCAAGAAGTAAGCTTCAGCTAATAAATGTCAGGCCAAGGGCTATGCTAGTTGTGGTTTATTCTTTAGTAACATTGTTTTCCTTTCAATATACAATAAAAGGCGAAGGTGAAGCCTTAGTCACTGTATTTTATTTTTAACATCCAACACCACATTCTGGGAACCCAATAAAACAAGTTTCATCAGGTAATTTTTTTGCATTTTTTTAAAAAGGAGGGAACATGAAAAGGAATCAAATGGATACTGGAGTGTTAACTAGGAGACGGGAAAGAGCTGCTAACTTGACAGTGCAATGCACGGGAATCTCTTTATAGCAGATGACACCAATTTTAGGCTGAAAGACTTTTTTTTCATTCCCAAAGTGTTTTTCAAGTATAACTCTCTCTCTCTCTCTCTTCCATTATTTTCAAGGCATGCATTTCTTAAGTAGTCAGCACTCTGTCTGGGAAATAGAGGAGGAATTGGGTATTTATTGATTTCTAAAATGAAAAACCCAACGCTGCATATATTACGTAGCTTTAGCCTTGCATGGGAATGATCCGAGCTAACAAGTAACTAGTTACAAAGAAAATATAACTTGGAATTGACTCCTAATTGCAAAAAGTAAAACATAATTAAGTGACATTAATCTGTTGTAAGAACAGTAATGCCACACCTTCTGCAATATGCTCTCTCTCTATATATATATATATATACACACACACACACACACACACACACACACACACACACACATATATTACACTATGTCTTAATCAAACTCAAGTTTGGTCCAGATCATTGGTGGGGGTCACAGTGGTGTCTGAAAATGGGTGAAGGTGCTGCCAATCCTATCATCTGATATCCATCCTCCCCCAAACTGCACCAGGATGTAAATTGGGTTACCAGTTGTCTGTTTGCCAAGTTTGGTCCAGGTCATTGTTGCCAATCAGT